>CM045768.1:118237353-119437353 GCA_025200525.1 Camellia lanceoleosa
TGATGGCATGGCATTGGGTTTGGGCGAAGCCAATCCGAGCATGCATTCATCCCTCTTCGAGGTTTTCTTTGCTTTAGTCGCTTGATTAATTTGTTAATTAGTTAAGGGTTTTGTAATATTTAATTAGCTAGGGTAGTTAATTATTTATTCGGTTTGTATTATTATTCGGACCCTCCGAGCGAGGGCAATTGTGTAATAAGTGTGCGTGCGTGTGTGCATGTCTTCCAACCCCACGTCTTTGTCCCTTTTATTTACTAGCTTACGATGGTTAGTTTAGGACATGTTTCAATTAGCATACATATGCTCGCATGTTTGCATCCATTCATCTGTCTTGCATCCACCGGGCTCGGTGCATCATACTAACTGCATTGTATTTCAATTCCAAGTTGAATACATGTTATCTGTTGCATTTCATATGCCATGTTTAGGATAGCCGAGCCCATCTTAGTTGCATTTTGCATGTGTTGCATTAGCCATCTTAACATGAACTAGGATCATGCATTGATTACTAACTAGTTTCTGTTTTAGCTTGGAGTACTTGGTGAGTGTTTATGCTTTAGCATCCTTACATGCGTGTGAGTGACTGCCATGATAGCATGCTTACCATGTGGCTATGTGCTTATGTGATATAACTATCTGAATGCTTGTGGGTGGAGGTTAGATTATCTGAATTGGAACAATTCATCGACTGCGAGTTTTAAGCCTACTAGATAGTGGCAAATCACCATGTTTTCTAAGCCCACTTGAGGATGGCAAAATCTGCATTTTAGCCTACTTGCGAGTAGCAAAGCGCTTTCAAAAACAAACATGAAATGTTTTGTTCCAACTCAGGCGATCCAGTCTATACTTGTATGCTGCGCGCATCACATAGTAATTCTAGGCTAATAAACTGGAATAAGAGCATATAATGTTTTCAAAACTTGATATCATGGTTAGTAGAGGCCGATCTTTGATCGGGCGAGCGGGGGTGCTCACGAAGTGACCTTCCCCAATCGTACCTAAGTTCCCAAGCCGAGGCAACTTTGGTGATGACGGACACGTGGCTTAGGCACGAGTTAGGGTTTCCTATATTCCCCCAAAATAAATATTTAGGTGGCGACTCTGTATCTGGAAAAGCAGTCCATGTTTGGCACGTCTTTCAAAAAATCTGTTTTCAAAAAAATGATTTGCCAGATTTGGACTCGTTGATGATTCATCGGTCTTGCATTGCACTCTGCGAGATTAGATACAGGACCGCGACATTAAGTCCTGAACTGTAGTGAGCCCAAATGAACAAAACGGGATCCCTTTCCGGGACATTTGGGCCCGTCTACATAAGGTTACAGCTATCCAAGAAGCAAAAGACCTAACAAAATTAGACATTGAAGAACTCCCAGGCTCACTCATGGCTCATGAACTTTCAATGATGGATGACAGCAAAAAGGAAGCCATTTGGGGAGAAAATGGTGGAGTAGCCAACCTGTGTCTTATGGCTCTTGGAGAAGAAGAATCCACTCAAGATGAGGTAATTTCTAATTATGTAGAACTTGAAAGCACTTTTAATGAATTACATGATATATTTAGAAACGTTTGTGTTAAGAATTCTAAATTAAAGAAATTAGTTACTTCCCTTTCAAATGATGTGGGTGTTTTAAAAATGAAAAATGCTACTTTGAAAAATGACTTTACGTCTATTGCCAATGAGAAAAACATTTTGCAAAACTATGTTGAGGATTTAAACAAAACTCTTGAAAATTTTGTAAAAGGAAAAGAAAATCTTAACAAGCTTCTTGGAAATAAAAGATGTATTTTTGACAAAGTAGGCATTGGTTTTGATCCTACTAAACTTTTTATGAGATTAAATGTTCTTGAGACTAATGCCCATGGAACCAAGAAAGTATGGGTACCAAGAAAGAAATCATGATATTTTGTAGGTGAAATCTCAAAAAACACCAAGGACTTCGAGAGGAAATGCACAACAAGAGTGTTCAATCTAAAGAGCAAAATCAGCTCCTACAAGAAGAAGAACGATGAAATGAAAAGCACCAAGATAAACAATAGAGGTAATGTATGGGTGAAGATTCCAAAGAGGCAAATGAAGGTATAACTCCTAACACACCTTTAAGCTTAAAGTTCTATATTCTTTAAGGTGTGATTTGTGTATAATAGGTTGTGTCTAATCATTGCTTCCATGTAACCTAATTGTACTAAGTTTGCTAAGTCATGTTCTGCTAGTTTCTTTCAAACATTCATTGAACTCAAAAATGAGAATTATATTATTTTGATGAATGCCTATTAGAATATGAATGATTCATGTATTTATTAACATTTTATATTATGTCATCCATTGCTATGAAAAAGAGATAAGAAGTGATAAATTTTTTTGTGAGCATACTTTTCACATCTTATATATGACTTCATACTAATATGTTAATTCCTTTTTGAGTCATATCTTTGTAGAATCAATTTTGATGTCATAGCATGTTTTTGAGATATATACTATCTATATTTTGAATTCTACATTTGTGATCTCAAGAATATGCTCAATATGAAAATTTCATACTTATATGCTTTACATTGGAATATTTGAATGAGTTGTGAAATTCCTTGATTATGATCCATCAAGAATATCTAAATGAAAAGAAGTATCATACGTTTGTCGAGACATTACATCTATCCTATTGAATATCTTTTGAATATAGATTATATTGGCATACATCTCATGAAATGCTTTTGATTGATAAATTGTTGAATTAATTGTTTATAACATTCATGTTGTATTTCACATTAAGTAAAATGTTTTATCACACTTGAGTATGTGGATTGAATTGATGAAAATACCTCTTGATAATGTTATGTGATTAAATGAGATTGTTGCATCATTTTTTAATAAAACAAAGAGCATAACACTATTTTCTTATGCATATTATGCTATATGCTACAACTTGAAAATTCTGAAAAATAGCATTCCAAACTCTTATTTGATCATTGAATTATTTTTCACCTTTTGAGTTTGTGATAAGAAGTAATTTGTGCTGTATTTTTATTAAGTAATAGTGATTGTTCTATGAATGCTATATTTACACAAATCACATTAGAAAAGGGTATCACCAACTTAGGGGGAGAAATCATTTTGCTAACATACTTGTTAAACTCTTTTGAGATGAACTCCTCATGAAAGAAAATTGAAGATTGAAAAGCTTCTATCTCTTGAACCTATCATATGCCTCATATACTCTCTTAAGCTCTTGAGGTAAAAATTCTATCTTATATCCTTTGAGCTAATACTATTATTACTTTGATATGAAGAAGATTGATTATGCTTCATATAATTTGTAATGTATACTCTTTGATGATGCTTTTGTCTAAAAATCATGTCTATGCTTAAAATGTGTGCTATATATTGAAATTCATGATTTTTCTTGACATATGGATTGCTATACCTTGAATATGCTTCATTTTTTAGATTTACATTAGCACTATGAGATTATATTGAGTTTAACCTATTATGAGCAATATTTGGTATTCTACATAATGCTTGAGCTATGATTGTTAAATCTTCTAGATTGCATATTGGTATCCTTGGTAGATTGCATGTTGGTATCATTTTGGCATCCTTATTGGTAACATTTGGCATCCTATTTGATATTATTGAGGAGAACATTTCAGTTATGAGCTTTCATTGTTCATATCTCCTATTAATTTTGCCAAATGAAACAAGAGGAATAATTTAAACTTGATTAATTTAAAAAAAAAATAATAAATAAAAATCCCCTCAGATTCTATTCTATTTTTGATATCACACTTATGAGCAAGGTTTTAAAAACCGGACCGGACCGGCCGGTTCAACCGGTTGAACCGGTGACCGGATAACTTTAGTGGCCTTCAACCTGGGTCAATCGAACCGGTCCGGTTTGCTTGTCTATATATATAAAAAAAAAAATTCAGATCTTATTTTATTTTTGTTCTTCATTCTCAGCAGCAGCGGCTAGGGCTTCCCGAATCCCTTCTTCACACAGGTACTCTTCTTCCTCTTCATCCATTTCTGATCTGTATCTTTATATTTATTTTTTTCCACCATTAACTGATTGCATTGATGGATCATGGATCTTTGGTCTATATTTTTTTTCTTCACTTCTTTTATTTTCAGATCTTCTGACAGCCGATCTTTGATCTTTGATTTCTATTTTGGGTCTACACTTGACATAACCAAAATCAACACTTGATTAAATCAACACAGGTATCTCCGAATCGAAGGCTCCGAACTCTTTTTTTTTTTCCTTCACTTGATTTGAATCAACACACACACAGGTATCTCAAATAAAACAAGAGAAGGCTCTGTTTTTTTTTTTTAGAGAGGAGAAGAAGATGAAATTTATTATTAATGATGAAATTTATTATGCTCTGTTTAGGATGAAATTTAATTTAGTTATTAATGATGAAATTTATTATGATTTAAAGCTAAAGTTAAACACAAAAAATTAAAATTGTATTTGGTTTCTTACTTTCATTTTAAAATTAAAATTAAAATTATAAATTATAAATAAATTACAGTCCTTTCATTTTAAATTGTTTGTTTGGTTTCTATTTTTCTGTCATTTAATCTAATCAATAAATAATGTATTTTTGTTTACAAAATTAATTAATTTTTATATAAATTAAACTATTCCAATTAATTATCGTAGATATAGAAAATTTAAATTATTAAAAAAATATAAATATAAATGATTTCTTGGTATGTCTGGAATAGTAAAATAGACAAGCAAATTTAAAACAAACAAAGTATAATTAAGATATGGATGAAAATTCTTTGCAATGAATCCTTTTGTAATGGTTATATTGTGATAATTTAACAGTCTATGTTTAAAATTAAAATCAAATTACGTCATTTTAAGATGTTTAATTTTAATTTTAGCTTTAATTTGAAATTTATTAATGATGAAGTTTAGGCTCTGTTTTTTTTTTTTTTTGTGGATAATTAAGTCTCTGAATTGTAATGAATCTATTATGATTCATTAAGTCTCTGAAGTTCAGGCTCTTCATTCATTTTTTTTTTTTTTGGGATAATTTTTGAACTTTATTATGATTATTGTATTGTATTGTATTGTAATGAATCTTACTTTGTGGAATTTTAATTTGAATAGGAGTATTGTTTTTTCTTTTTTTCTTTTTTTCATTTGTTCTTATTCTACCTGGTAGTTGTGAGAGATGTCATCTGGCCAAAATTCAACAGCTAATTCCACCCAAGCCACAAGGGAAAAATCTGATATTGTATGGGCACATGTTATTGAGGGACGAGATGTTAATGGGAAGAAGACTTACTCATGTATGTATTGTGGGAAAACTATTAAAGGTGGAGGGATTAATAGAATGAAGCAACATCTTGCAAAGAAGTCGGGTGAGGTTGGACCATGTAAAAAAGTTCCCCCAGATATTCAGTATCAAATGCATGAGTTTTTGAAAGCATTTGATGAAAAGAAGAAGCAAAGTGTAGAAAATTATGATGAATTAAATCCTTATGGTCTAGGTGGTTTTCAATTTGAGGGTGATGATGTTTACATTAATGTTGATGATGATGATGAGGTTGTGGAAACGATTCCTCGGAACAATAAGGGCATTTCAATCAATGAAGGAGCTGGAAGTGGGAATAAGAGTAGAGCACCAATGACACATCAAGGGAAGGGGAAGAAACATGAACCAACAAAAATTGGTGATTATTTTGCACCAAGGACCACTCCGGGTTCTCAACCAACTATCAAAAGTGCTCTCCAAACTAAAGAAGCCATACATAGAGCACATATGATTGTTGGCAAATTCTTTTATGATACTTGTATTCCAATCAATGTTGTGAACTCCATTTATTTTAAGCCCATGTTTGATGCCGCAATTGCCATTGGTCCAGGATATAAGGTCCCTAATTACCATCAACTTCGAGTTCCTTTATTGAGAGACTCAAAAAAAGAGCTTCAATTGTATATTGACACTTTGAAGAGTTCATGGGCTACGTGTGGATGTACTATTATGGGTGATGGTTGGACTAATGGTAGACAAAGAAATCTAATAAATTTTCTTGTGTATAGCCCTATGGGAATTGCTTTTGTGAAATCAATTGATGCCTCTAATGCTGTCAAAGATGCTACTCTTCTTTCTAAATTGTTTCTAGAGGTTATTAAGTAGGTGGGAGTGTCGAATGTTGTTCATATGGTGACAGATAATGGGGCAAATTATAAAGCTGCTGGAGGACTTGTAAATGCAACTTACAAATCTATAAATTGGTCTCCATGTGCAGCTCATTACTTGAACTTAATCTTAAGTGAAATTTCCAAGATGAATCATGTGCATGAGCTTGCTATTAAGGCATCAACGGTGACAAGGTACATATATAACCGTTCATGGTTGTTAGCTCGGTTGAGAAAGAAGAAGGATTGGACTGAAATTTTGCGCCCAGGAGCAACGCGCTTTGCCACTACTTTCCTTGCATTGCATAGTATTCATGAGCATATGCATGATTTGCAAGCTTTGGTGACAAGTAAGGAGTTTACAAGTTCAAGGTTTGCCAAAGAGAAGAAAGGAAAGGATGCCATTGATATCATTTTAGATAAACTATTTTGGAAGGATTGCTTCATCACTGTTAAGATTGTTGAGCCACTTATGCGTCTTTTGCGTATTGTTGATGGAGATGAGAAACCGTCCATGGGATATGTTTATGAAGGCATGTATAGGGCAATCAAAGGTATTAAAGATATTTTCAAGAGAAATAAGAGGTTGTATAGGCCTTACACAACAATCATTAAAACTCGTTGGGATAATCAATTGCGGAAGAATATACATGCGGCAGCTTATTGGTTGAACCCAGCTTTTCAATATGATCAAGCTTCATTTTGCAAAAAGCCAGAGGTTATGAATAGTGTACTTGATGTGATTGAAACTAAAGCCACATCAAGTAAAACGAAGCTCATGAATAAACTTAGATTGTTTCGAGATCGACAAGATAGTTTTGGAAGAGAGCTTGCCATTACTACATCTAAGAAAACACAACCTGGTAATCACTCTCTCTTTTTTTTTAATAGTAATTATCATTATTATTTGATTTTGTTTGGAATATTTTATCATTATAATTATCATTATAATATTTTTCTTTCTTTCTTGATAATAAGATGAATGATGGAAGATGTTTGGACATAGTGCTCCAAATTTGCAAAAGTTGGCCATTCAAATTCTTAGTCAAACTAGCAGCTCTTCTGGGTGTGAAAGGAATTGGAGTGTCTTTGAACGCATACATACAAAGAAGAGGAATAGACTAGAACATCATAGGCTTAATGATCTTGTGTATGTTCATTTCAACTTGCGATTGAAGAATAGGTAAATTAATCTTTCTCATATAGTAACTAATGGATTCTTTATTTTATTCGTTTATTTAGTCTTACAATTGAATCAATATAGGAGGTATTACAAAACAAGGAATTATGATCCCATTGACATTGAAAGCATTGACAAAACCGAGTTTTGGATTATTGAAGAAGAAAGACTAGAACAAGAGGAGCCTCCATTGATTGATTATGATGAGCTCGAAAAAATGCTTTATGAAGAAGATGAGCCTCCACGATATAAGAAGCAATGTCATGGTCTACGAGATGGTTAGAAAATAATGTTTCATCATTATGCAACACATTTTTTTTTAATCTATCATTAATGATTTTATTTTAACTATTGTAGATGATGTTGAGGATGATATGGAGGTAGAACTTCTTGGAGATGATATCGACTTGGGATCTTTTGGTGACGTGAACATTGATAATAGATCAAACAATCCGAGCTCTAGTGCAAATGCGAATGAAAATGATGATGATGATTGGCTAAATTATCGTCCCTAGGAGATTTCGGCTGTTGTTTGTGATGTTATGTTGTGTTGTGTTGAATTTTTTTTCTTTGGACTTAGTTTGTTTATGTCTGGAAACTTTGGACTTTGTTTTGTCTTTTTTGTAACTTATGTTTTATGGATTGCTTTAGTTGGATGCTTTCATAATTTTTATTACTATGATTGTTGTTTTTGATGGCTAAATTTTCATCTTTAATTTGTTGTTAGTATGTGAAGTGTTATGGCTTATATTTAGGTTTTTTTTTTTTTTTTTTTTTTTTTTGAAGTATAGAAAAATATCACTAAAAATATTTAAGAATTTTTTTTAAAAAAAATCGAAAATTTAATATTTAAATTATTAATTTATATTTTTTAAAAAATATTTATGACGTAATTATGACGTCATGGTTCGATCCGGTTCAACCTACCGGTTGAACCGGTGACCCGTCCACCCGATTATTTTTCCGATTCGTTCACCGGTCCAGTTTTTAAAACCTTGCTTATGAGTTTGCACCTCACATATTCTTTTTTTTAATTATCTTGTATAAAATCTATATGCTCTTGCCAGAAATTGATTATTAGATCATGCTCAAATCGATTGTTAGATCATGCTCAACTGTTTCACATATACTTTAAGTTTAATTTCTGTTGGTGTTATTTTATATTAATTTAATTTATTTTTTATATTTTTTTATTTTGCTATTAGGCTTAATTTCTTTTATTTTTATTTTTTTTTCATTATTATTTTTTGTGTGGACTTAATTTTCTTATTTTTTTCTGCTTTTTAATTTCATTTTTTAGTACTTAAACATAAAAACAAAAACAAATCAATATACAAATATTTATATAAAAAAAAACACCATTCATTTTTTTTACGGCCATACGCTGATCAACATAACCATATTTACATAAATACAAAAAAAAAAAAAAAAACCTTCATTTTTTTTACGGCCATACGCTGATTTTACTTACTCGCCTCTTCCACAACTCTTTTTTTTTTTTTTTTTTTTTTTTATCACCTTGGGTGACCCTTGACGCCCCTGCCCCCGTGCTTTCATCGAGAGCGACGACTCCCCGCTGACTATCAAAGGCCAAGAACGACGTTGCTCCAAATCGGGCCATGGAGGTAGTCTTCCATTTAAGCTCTTTATTTTTGGCTTTCAGTGAGCTTATTTCTACTCACGCATCCTTGTACATGCACTGAAGCAGAGAGAGTTGGGGGTTGACCTGATGGAGCTCACTTGTTACATTACTGCGGTCGATCGCCAATTTTAGATCGCCACCGTCTCCATCTGAGACGTCGATGTGAAATGATTGGCTTCAATGTCTGATTGAGCTGCCATTATTTGCCCAATCGACATCATAGGATGGTTGGGAAACGTAGGAGCCGGGGCATTCAGCCCAGCAGTGCTTACGGGATCGTTTAGGTCCGAAAACAGAGTGAGGGGACGGGATGAGGACGCCATGGATTATAGGTGAGAGGTGTCAAAGAAATGAGTTGCAGAGAAATAGAAGCGAACAGATTGAGGTTTGGCCTCCTCCGTTCAGTTTCTTTTTTGTCTCTTGATAAGAAAGAAGAAACAGAAGAGAGTGGTGAAGAAGGGATAGAAGAGAATGGTGAAGAAGAAAATGGAAAAGTGTGTGATTAAGAAGAAGGCTAAAGAGAAGATGACAAGGAGGGAGAGATAGCAGAGGCGAGCGACAATCGAGGAGAGTTGCTTTTGTCGGCCGGCAATCGAGGAGAGTTGCTTTTGTCAGCCAATAAAGCAAAAGCCAGGCCGCTTGGCAACCGCGTTTTGCGAAAAAAGAGAGAGACGCGGGAGAGTTGTATGTGTATGTATATATGTACATATATTGTATAGCTATGTAATATATATGTTTTGATTATCTATTTTTTTTTATGCCATTTATCACTATCATTTTCCTCCTCATTCTTCAGATTCTGACCCATGATTTCCTTTTGATAATGTCACAGGGGGAGAAAACTTATGATGTTATGTATTATGGTATTATTTTCAAACTAATCTGATGTCATGGATTAATAGTTTAATATCTTAGTCTCATATCATGTCACTAATTAAAGCTGATTTATTACACATGTGCTATCCTATGTATTCAGAAATGAATTCAGGGAGCATGACTTGAGAGGGAGCTTTTCTTACTTTCAAATCAAATCAAAACATCATTGTGTGCCATCATCAAAAAAGGAGAGATTATTAGACTTATTTATTTTGATGATTTATTTAATTATGTTTTAATTTATTCGGAAGAGAAAAATAGAATCAAAATTTATTTTTTCCGATTATTTCTCACTTAAACCTTTATCCTAAATGTTGTTTGAATGTATTTAATATTTGATTAAATCAGGAGTTCAAATTGCCCAAAACAAAGGTTCAAACAGCCCAATACAACAGCGGCCAAAAGGTTCAAGTGGAAGATATTCAAATTAGTAATTTTGGAGTACAATGGCTATAAACAGCTATAAATTCAAATGAATATAATGGCTATAAACGACTATAAATTCAAATGAATACAACGGCTATAAACGGCTATATATTCAAATGAATTACAACGGCTATAAGCGACTATAAGTTTCAGTATATATACTAAACCTTTAATGTAAACAAGTTACAAAAAAAAATCAGAAAATATTCTTTAATCTAAAATTAATCTCATCCATTCTCTGAAAAATTTTCTGAGAAGTGTTCTTCAATTTTTGTTTACATCCTCTCTCAGAAATTATACATTAAGCCTTATAGCATTAAGCTCATCTTTCCTGTGTGAGGTTTACAGAAAAACCAGAGCTTCATTTTTATATCTATCTTTGAGATATAATTGTTGTAGCTTTCTGTGAAAGCAAAAGCACATTCTTTTCAACCTTGTAAGAGTGTAGTACACTCAGTGATCTTGATTTAGAAAGTCTATGTAAAATCTGTGGAGGATTGCTCCATTTGTGAAAAGGTTGCTAGCACTCTGTGAAGCTAAAAGATAGTGGAAAATCTCAAGTGAAGCTTGAGGAGTGGATGTAGGCTTGGTTGAAGCCGAAGCACTATAAATCTGTTTGTCTCCTCTTCCCTAATCTCTTTACTTTCCTACTACTGCTATATCTATCTAATATTCATGTGCTAATAATTTGATTTACCCTGTATGTTAGTTATACTTCATTGTTATTTTGCTTGATAATTTACTGCTAAGTTCATCATTGTGCTTGTTAATAATTTGTTGTACTAGTAGTTAATTTTATTGGGGTATTATTGATTACCCCCCTTCTTAGGTTGCTTTTTGGGTAACAAGATCCAATCGCGCCGTATGCGAGAGGAGGAATAGTGAACTTGAGATGCAATCATGCCGTATGCGAGAGGAGAAATAGTGAACTTGAGATCCAATCGCACCGTATACGAGAGGAGGAATAGTGAACTTGAGATCCAATCGTGCTGTATGCGAGAGGAAGAATAATGAATTTGAGATTAAACCTGAGATCCAATCGTGCCATATGCGAGAGGAGGAATGTAAACTTGAGCTGGAACTTGAGATTCGATCGCGCCGTATGCGAGAGGAGGAAAGTGAACTCGAACTTGAACTTGAGATCCAATCGTGCCGTATACGAGAGGGGGAATGTGAACTTGAACTTGAACTTGAGATCCAATCACGCTGTATGTGAGAGGAGGAATAGTGAACTTGAGCTTGAACTTGAGATCCAATCGCGCCGTATGTGAGAGCAAGAAAGTGAACTCAAACTTGAACTTGAGATCCAATTGCGCTGTATGCGAGAGAAGGAAAGTGAATTCAAACTCGAACTTTAGATCCAATTGCGCCGTATGCGAGAGGAGGAAAATGAACTCGAACTCGAACTTGATATCTAATCGCACCGTATGTGAGAGGAGGAATGTGAACTTGAACTTGAACTTGAGATCCAATCTCGCCGTATGTGAGAGGAGGAATAGTGAACTTGAGATCCAATCGCGCCGTATGCAAGAGGAGGAATAGTGAACTTGAGCTTGAACTTGAGATCCAATCGCGCCGTATGTGAGAGGAGGAAAGTGAACTCGAACTTGAACTTGAGATCTAATCACACCATATGCGAGAGGAGGAATGTGAACTTGAACATGAACTTGAGATCCAATCGCGTCGTATACGAGAGGAGGAATAGTGAATTTGAGCTTGAACTTGAGATCCAATCGTGCCGTATGCGAGAAGAGGAAATTGAACTCGAACTTGAACTTCAGATCTAATCGCGTCGTATACGAGAGGAGGAATAGTGAACTCGAACTTGAACTTGAGATCCAATCGTGCCATATGCGAGAGGAGGAATAGTGAACTTGAGAACCAATCGCTCCGTTCATGAGAGGAGGAATAGTGAACTTGACATCCAATCACTTTGTTTGCAAGAGAAGAAATAGTGAATGAATCCAAATGTGTCTTACGCGAAAGGATAAATAATGAACAAACGTGTCTCACGCGAGTGGTGGTACCAACAAACGTTCCTAACCGTATCTCATGCGAAAGGGGAAAGATTTTAACTAGGTAAACGTCACATCCTAACACGTTTAACGTGAGAGGAGTAGAGCTAAATTCAAAGTCCAAACACGTCTCACGCGAGTGGAAGAAGGTATGGTAGAATGACAAGGGATAACCTCTACATGTAGAAGTTACGGATGCCGTTTTTCTTCCTGATCATATTCACAACTTTGCCTATTCTCCAACGTGGTAACAGATTAGGTTGGTTCAGTATCCAGAATTGAGGCGCATACAAGCTACCTCAACCTATGGGGCTGCCATATAGATTTCAAGCCGGGGATACACCCCTGGGTATTTAAATTAGAATTTAGTCTCAGAAATTCCAAACCTTTGCATTCTAGGCACCGTCATTTGAACTCTAGTTTCCACCATCTCAGTTGGTCTCTTAGGAACTCACTGCAAACACAGTCAGGTGGCTATACCAGACCACCTGAAGTCATTTAGGCACAACAAATACCAAAGGAATTGCACCTTTAGAGGATTTAAGGTCTCCTAGACCCAGCAAGTGCACAAGACAGTGCGAATAAGGTGCACAAAACAGTGCGAGGTAGGGTGAATGCACAAAACAGTGCGAACTAAAGTGAATGCACAAAATAGTGTGATGTAAAGTGAATGCACAAAACAGTGCGAACTAAAGGTGCATAAAACTGTGCGAACTAAAGTGAATGCACAAAACAGTGCAATGCAAGGTGCACAAAATAGTGCGATGTAAAGTGAATGCACAAAATAGTACGAACTAAAGGTGCACAAAACAGTGCCAACTAAAGTGAATGCACAAAATAGTGCGATACAAGGTGAATGCACAAAACAGTACGAACTAAAGTGAATACACAAAACAGTGCGATGCAAGGAGCACAAAACAGTACGATACAAAGTGAACGCACAAAATAGTGCGAACTAAAGGTGCACAAAACAGTGCAAACTAAAGGTGCACAAAATAGTGTGAACTAAAGTGAATGCACAAAACAGTGCGATGTAAGGTGCACAAAACAATGTGAACTAAAGTGAATGCACAAAATAGTGTGAACTCAAAGTGCATAAAACAGTGCGAACAAGGTGAATGCACAAAACAGTGCGATGTAAGGTGCACAAAACAGTGCGATGCAAAGTGAATGCACAAAATAGTGCGAACTAAAGGTGCACAAAACAGTGCGAACTAAAGTGAATGCACAAAACAGTGCGATGCAAAGTGAATGCACAAAACAGTGCGAACTAAAGATGCACAAAACAATGTGATGCAAAGTGAATGCACAAAACAATGCGAACTAAAGGTGCACAAAACAATACGAACTAAAGTGAATGCACAAAACAGTGTGATGCAAGGTGCACAAAACAGTGTGAAACAAAGTGAATGCACAAAACAGTGCGAACTAAAGGTGCACAAAATAGTGCAAACTAAAGCGAATATTTAATGTGATACAAATTGCACAAAATAGTGCGATGGGATTAAAATTGCGATGCACAAGACAGTGCGATGGGATTGAAATTACACAAGACAGTACGATGGGGTTGAAATTGTGACGCACAAGACAGTGCGACGGGATTGAAATTGCGGTGCACAAGACAGTGCGGTGTGATTGAAATTGAGGTGCATAAGATAGTATAATACTCAAAATAGCGTGATTGAATTGAGGTGCACAAGACAGTGCGATGTGATTGATTGCCTTTGACAGTCGGCGGGGAGTCAACTCTCTTGGCAGAAGCATTGGGGCAGGGCCTTCAAAGGTCTCCCAAGACGACAAGAAAAGAAAGAGCTCGGCGGAAGAGCCAAGTAAGTGAAGTCGACGTGTGGCCGTCATCGGAAAAATAAGAAGATCCTTTTCTCTTTTTTTTTTTGTTGTTGTTGTTGTTGTCGCTGTAATTGGGGATGTCATCCCCTGACTTCAGTAACATCAGTTTCTTGTTTTGCACATCAATGGTGTGACTGGCATATCACTTTGAGCTTGAAAACAATTTGTTTGATTGAATTTGAGAATGATTAAATTTTGAACTTTGAATTGGACATTGATTCTATACTGACCCATACTGACCTGAATGAAAGATTGACTTAACGAAAGAAAAACGAAGCAAAATGATCCAAACACACTTATATACACTGACTGGTATGAAAGGAACTTAAACAAAACGTGACTCTAAAACACAACCATTGAGCCTAAACGAGTCTGTAGTGTGTGATGATGGGTTGAGATTGAAATTGGTGGGCCGACCAAAAAGTTGAAATCGAACCCTGCTTGATGAATAGCAACTTTCGGCGATGAATAGTTGACTCGAGCGAGCAAAAGACAGAATCTCTCACTCAACTATGCCCCTAGTTCATTGCCTTGACTCTTTTTCTTGATTTTTTGTAAAAATGTTTTGTTCAACATGAGAATTAGATTAACATACTTATTCCATTTTCTGTTTTGAAATCATGTAAGTCAAGCAGTAAATACTGAAAATTTCTCCATTTTGAAACCCAAAGAATGGTCTGGTTTTGCAAAAATGGAACAATTTTCGAGAAAAATTAGTCAGTTCTATTCACAATAATCGAAACCTATTTTTGCAAATGGCCACTATCCAACCAACACGGAATCAACCATTGGGGTGCATAGCCCTAAGCCAGATAACCAATGGTGATAACCGAACTGAGTCGATCCGAACCGAATGAAGCCGAGCGAAACTGGACCAAACTGAACTGAACTGAATCGAACCAACTGAATCGAGTAGAATGAAGACAAATCACGCAAAAGTGGATAGGACAACCAAGTCGACTAAAGATACACCAATAAAAAATGGACGAGATGAATAACTTAAAAAATTATTAGGGCCGAACTTTAAGATGAAGCTACCTACGTATCCCAAAGATATGAATCAAGCCATATGTAGTTCTGGCTAAGGTTCACTCAAGTATTAACGCTCTCCTTTTGTGCTCTAACTTTTGCCAAAGTCGCCCTTTCGGGTTTTCAAACTTGCGAGCTTTTCATCTTTCATTTTTTTTATTTTTCTATTTTTTCATCTTTTTCATTTTTTTTTATTTTTTCATATTTTTTTTATTTTTTTTATTTTTTTGCTCTAACTTTTGCCTGGGTCGCCCTTTCGGGTTTTCAGCCCAACGAGCCTCTCAAGGGTTGTTTTCATTTTAGTTTCTCCATGTTGATTGGGTGTGAGATCTCTAGGCCATCTACAAGAATGACTACTACACTTGACCAGTAGATATGATGATGTAGGAACTAGGCTAATTGGTTCTGAATTTGTCCCTAGTGTGGTGGATAGGAACTCGACTGTCCTTCAATAACAAAACTCATTCTCTCATATTCCGGGATTTGACTTCTTTTTTGGTGTTTATTAGCTTGAGAAACAATCCAGTTTTAAAATTTTGATCACATTCAACCTTATTGCCCCTAGTTCAAGGGCTGCTTCAAATCTGAATCACATCATTGCCCCTAGTTCAAGGGCTGATTCCAATCTGAATCACATCATTGCCCTTAGTTCAAGGGCTGCCTCCATTTGAATCACAGCATCGCCCCTAGTTCAAGGGCTACCTCCATTTCGGCTATGCAAGCCTTATACTTTGGTTGATCATTGAATAGTTTGAATCACGGTTTGAAAGCTAAGAAGGTTGGACCTCAAGTCAAGAGGGATCCTATGCTATATAATCTCAAGATCAATTCCAGGCATGTCTTCATAGGATCACGCAAACACAATTTTTGAAATCTTTTCACAAAGTAACTAATCACTCGTACTCTTATGAAGACAAGATAGAACCAATTTGGACCAAGCTAGGATCCTTCTCAGTACCCACATTAACAGAAATGATTTTATTCATCAAAGGCTTAGCACACCTCTCTTCCTCTCAGTTGATCAAAATTTACAAATCCCGAGGAATTTCTTCCTCTTCGTTTTTATCAGAGTTTTTGAAAAAAGTTTAGAATTTTTTGGTCAATGCAATGAATTAAAGGCATAGAGAAGTAGGCAGACTCTATGGCACTTTTTTTTATTGAAAAGAAACTACAACTCAACAATGACAATAGACTCAAAATGACAAAAAAGACCTAGACAGGACAGAAATGTCTAGGTTAGCACTCCTAAAGTCAACAAGCTCTAAATCACTAGAATGACTCGAGCGTGATCCTAACTTTACAAACTTGGTGGACTCAAACTTAGACTCAATACTCAATTTAGAACTCAGAATAAAACCATTCTCAAATTGCCAGTCAGCGTGTGGGCCATCTACAATATTCAAAATAAAGCACGTGCAATCAACAGGCAGTCATTCCCCAATTACAGAAACAAAACGGAACTTCCAATTATGCCCTCACTAAAAACACTCTGAATCCCACAAACTGAAATGCTCGAACCACTCATTCAAATTTGAGAACCCTTGTATAGATCCAATACATTGTGCATAACACATAATAGGAAAGAGAACAAACGCCCCTATGGAGGGTAGAGTTATCCTGCCCTAGCTTTTGAAATGATCTAGGGTTCACTATTCAAACAAGCAGCTTCACAACATCCTAAAAATGGGTGGCATCCTATCCTAAGTTGGAATAGTCACTATAGCTTCATTATATGCAACTAGGTTGAATGGTCAAAAAGGTACCTCGGCAAGATTACCTAATATACCTCTCATACCTAACACCGAGAAGTGAAAGGTGGATCAAGCGGTACAGCGGTAGTCCAAATCCAAGGGTTGTGTTCCCAATATGGTAGAGCCCACGACCGGTTAGCCTTTTGGCAAGCTTTTAGGCAAGCCTCCAGCAAACCGTCTGGGATAGCAGATGGCAAACACGGTGACTTAACGAACCAATGCAAATAACATATATTTGAAAACAAAAGTCATATCATGGAGTTCGAGTCAAGGTTTGATAAAATCGCCAGTGGAGTAGCTAGAAACTGTAACATGCCCGGGGGCTAGCCGTGCGCATTAAACAATTTGGACCCTCGATTTCTTTGATCTAGTCTTACGAGCGCAATGTGAAACATAGATGAGAGTCACGCTAAATGGGTCAAATGGGCACGAGTTCATTTTAGTAGCAATAGACTACTTCACTAAGTGGGTAGAGGCCTAGTCCTACTTCGTGCTAAAAGCATCGCATGTAGCCAAGTTCATAAAAAAACAACATAATCTGTAGGTATGGGGTGCCCAACGAGATCATCTCAGATAACGGCTCACATTTTAAGAAAGAGGTGATAGACACCTTAGAAAATATAACGTGGCTTTACAGAAGTCATCAACATACGTGTAGACCAATGGAGCCGTTGAGGTGCAAACAAAAAACATCAAGAGAATCCTGCGAAGATAGTGGAAACCTCTGAGGGGTGGCTAGAGAAATTTCTATTTGCACTTTGGGGCTCTGAGCGTCAATCTGAATATCTCAGGGCAACCCCTATTCTCTAGTCTATGGGATGGAAGTTGTTTTGCCAATCGAGATTGAAGTACCGTCACTGAGAATTATGGCCGAGTGTCAGATAGCGGAGGCAGATTGACAATAGAGCAGATTTGAAGAATTGATACTGTTCGACAAAAGGAGGTTGAAGGCATTGTAACACATCTAAAGCTACCAGCGTAGAATTGCTAGGGCATTTAACAAGAAAGTCAAGTCTAGAAATCTCAAGGAAGGAAACATGGTGCTCAAAGACAACCGAACCCCCATCCATGACCCTAGGGGGAAGTTCAGACCCAATTAGACTGGTCTTTATATCATCAAGTCAATTTGGTCCGGAGGAGCAATTATTCTTATGGATTTGGATGGCCTGGAGTTTTCACAACCGATCAACATGGACAAGTTGAAGAAATATTATCCCTAAGAGGTTCGCTAGGCAAAAAACTAGAAAGGGCGACCTAGGCAAAAGTTAAAGCATGAAAAATTCAAAATAAAGAAAAATTGAGCTCGCAAGGCCGAAAACTCGAAATGGCAACCTTGACAAAAATTAGAGCGCAAAAAAAGAGAATAAAATACTCAAGTGAACCCTCACCGAACCACGTAAGGCCTGATTCTCATCTTTGGGATACGTAGGCAACTTCTTCCCAAAGTTCGGCCATAACCATTTTCAACTCAACTGTCCTATTCATCTGGTTTAATCAATCCATAATTCTCCACCATTTGTTAGCTTGGTTGTGTTACTTCCATTCAGGTAGAAAGGTCAGTTACAAGATGAAGTAGTAATGATCTATGATTTTCCAATTTGGGGTTGTACAGCCTAGGATTGATTTTGTGTGTATTCGGTGGTGACCATTTCTGAAAATGTTTTACTTTTTACAACACAAAAGGAACCTTTTCTATACTCACTTTAATTTGATTGATTTTAACACAAGTACATTCTCTAAAACAAGGTTGCTTTTACATAAAAACTTGAAAAGAAAAGACAAAGCAATAAACTAGGGGCATAAATGAGTCAAATGTCAATTCTTTGTCTCTTTCTCGTACCCATAGAAGTCTCTGTAACCGAAGTCGGCCTAATTTTTTCCTTATCCTCGAGCCAAGCCAAGTACTCACTAGGAAGAATGTAACTGAAATTAAGGGCAGGGGGCAGAAATTCTCTCGTACTCCAAGCAGTGAGGTATCGAGGCAAGTACGAACTACGAATGGGAAATGAAGCTAGGTACTTTATCCCTGTATCTGGACAAGTCTGATCATGTCCAAACTGCCGTTTGAACTTGAATGGAAAATAGAACACACAGTGTGTAAGGCTAATCAACTGTATACCTGGTTGCCGAGACATGCTGTAACTCATTTTAGCCAAGTTAAGCCAAGGGCTATGCCAAGCAATGTCAGTCGCTGGCCTGCTGCACATCCAGTCATACCACATTCCCTCTAAAGAGAACTCTACTAGCTGTGGACGAAGAAAATAAGTTCTGGCCGAGTACTCGGGGCAGGGGTCCATTAGTTTCAGCTTATCCATTAACCATACCTGGGAAGGGAAGGAAAATAAGAGAGAACAAAAGAATAGAGAGATGTACGTTGAGGGAAAAGTAAGAAATGTATTTCGAGAGAAAAACAGAGATTGAGTGCCAAGTGATGTGAGGATCATAAATCAGAAAGGCAGGAAATAATACCTAGAGAAGTAATGGACTCCCCGCAAATCGAGTAGTCTCTCGTCAATGAAAAACATCTAAACCTGTCAAAGTCTCGGCCAACACTAAGCCCATACAACTCTTACCCTCCTTAAGGCATTAGGCTACTTCAATCAGTTTAATACTAGCTCCATCGTGACTAGGGGCAAGAAGGAAGTGTGCAAGTAAGCATAAGCAGAGGGCATGCTGACGATAACCCCGCCAAAGGAGGTTTTCTTTATCATCGGTAGTGGAAAACCGACTAATCAAATCCAGAATGTCTAATTCCCCATTGTGAGCTAAGGATCGAGCCTCGTGCAAAGTAAGCCCACACATCTCCATTTTGAGAGCAAAATGTAAAAGACTTGCTCTTCTACCAGAAACAACAGTATGGGAGCCCCATTTATAGAATTTTAGATGGAGTAATGGGTGGTAACTGGGCACTCACCAAACCCCTTATCAAGGTCTGGCCGTACCTCATTGGGGTCTCGCCGTACCTCAATGGTAAGCCAGACAGTACGCTAACAGGAAAGGATGCTCTTTGTCCTCTTGTGTTGTGGATGTATTTTGAGTCTTGTTTTGCTTATACCAAGTCTGTTGTAATAGTTTTGAGTTGTTTCCATTATGTTTTCTTGTTATCGAGTTGTATATTTTGTCCAGTTATAAGTTGTTATCCGATTCATGAATCAAGCACAAGTATCGGGAAGATTATCATGCAAATTGCTATCCTTTCGTCATATGCAAACACAATACAAGAAATTCGTAAGAAGAGATCATCCACACAAAAAAAAATTAATAATAATAAATAAATAAAAACAAAAAAAACTTGTTTTTATAAATTAACGGGTCTAACCTCGATCATTGTTTTACAAAATAAAAATATAAAACAAAACAAAGGTGAGCCTACCTGATGCTAGTGTTTAAAACTACAAAGCAAAGAAATAGAAACAAAAAGCAAAACACCAAGAGAGAAAGTCATCATCGTCATCAATAGTCCGTCCATCAATAGTTCGCCCTAGCTCTCCTCATCCTTGGTTGTGCAGAAGGTGCATTGTTGTCATCACTAGCATTGCCAAACTGCATGTAAAACTCCTCTCCCTCCTCCTCCGGGGTCGGGGAGCCCTCAAAGGACTCCTCGGAAGGTGAGCGCTACTCGATCAACTCCTCCTCTACCCCTCACTGGGCCCTACCTTTGTCTCCTAGCTGGAGGAGGTCTTGCAGGTGCCACCAGTGCTGGTCTAAGTTGAAAAGAAGAAAGGAAATGAGAGTGCAGATAGTTATAAGATGTCAAACAGAGCCGGAATGAAATGATTGTAAACTAGGGGCAAAGCTTACCTTAAGCCCGTGAGCAGCTAGAATGGTTTGACTCCATCACACCATGAGGAGTAACTGATCGACGATCAGTGCAAGGTCATCTGCAAATGCTTGAGGCACCTTGTAGACACCCCATTTTTGACCGTCCTCAAGACTTGGACGTCACCGCTTGAACACTCGGTGATCATCCGTGTTTGTGTTCATCTTGAGTTCCTAGAGGTCTCGACTACGCGCCTTGCCTCATGATCTCTCGACTCGATTGTTTCGTGTCTGGTTTTGCACCAAACACTTGTGTTTTGCCTTGGAGGGGCAAGGAATGGCTTGTGGGCCATCCCCACACTCCACCGGCCATGGCTTGAGGCCACCGGCTGTGTTTTGTTGCCACCGGCTAAATGTTTGGCCGGCCGGCACTATAGATGGCCGGCCGGCTATCTTTCTTTAGTCAATTGCATTCTTGGCCGGCCGAAGACTGTGCATCTGCTTTTGCAGATATTTTTGTGCAGCTGGCATACACTGTCACCCCCTCCATACACGTGTATGGAGGGATTTCCCTCTTGTTAGCTTCCTTTGGAAGCTTTACAAGACATATTGTCTATAAAAGAGGGGCTCTTCTCTCTTGTTTGGAGGTTAGACATTTTTAGACAACATTTTCAGAGCTCTGCTTTTAGGGTTAGGGTATGTGAATCTATCCTATCTCTATACTTCTCTCTTTCCTTTGCCTTGTGTGTGTTTAGTCTCATTTTTGCACACAAACACTCACCATCACACCTTCTCTTGGAGCTGAGGCCCTTGAGGGTTGTTTTGAAGTTTTGGAGCTAGTTTTGAGCTTGGAAAGGCAGTTGGACCAACATTTGTGAAGGAGGTCTTCAAGGGTAACAAACTTGCTCTTTTTCCCCCATTTTTGCATACTCTTTTTGCCTATCTTGAAACTATTTTTGAGCTTAACATATAACATAGAAAAGTCTTGTTTTTGTCTTCTCTAAATAGTTTGTTAAGGGTGTTTTAAGTTTTGGGGTTGTTTGACCCCTCTTAAGGCTTGTTTGGCCTTTGTTTTGTGCCATTTTGGTTGAGCTCCGGGACCATTGTGTTTGGGCCTCCTCACCACTGAAATCTTGAGGGATTTTAGAGGTGAGGATGGTGCCTTGAGGTCCTAGGAAGGAGAGGGCCACCTCCTCTCCTTGTTGTCCTTGAAAAGGGCCATTTTTGTCTCTTAAAGGAGCATATAGTTTAGGCTCATGTTGACTGTGCCTTGACTGATATTTATGCTTATTTTGCCATGAAATAGCATTGTGTTGAGTTGGTTTTGGTACACCATGCTTGCTTAGCATACATGCCTTGTAATGCCATGTTTAGGCCTTAACATGCTTTAGGTTTTGACCTTTATTCTAGCATGATTTTGGCCAAGCTTCGTGAAGCTTTTGTGTTTGTTTTAGCATGCTTAAGCTCTGTTTTTGGTTGTTTTGGTCGGCCATCACATGCTTAGTATAGCCACCTTGCATTTTGGCTTGTTAGCCTTAGGTATGTGAGTGTGTAGCATGCTTTACTTGCATCATTTCAGTGGTTTGGAACCACTTACCATGTTATTTCAGTCCTTGTAATATGTTTACATGCTTGCATTTTGTCACTCCTTTGATGCTTTAAGAGGTTGTGTTGTATGCTCCATGTTTAAGCATTTGCGCATGCCTCCATGAGTAGATCATTTAGAAGCCATCTAAGTGGTTTTTGAGGCTTGCCTTAATATGATTTGGGACTGTTTTGATCCATTTTGGTCATTTGCTTCATGTGTCATATGATCATGCTTTAAGTACTTGGACCAATTACATGCTATGCTTGACTTGTTGGCTTGGTTTGGCACCATTTTAACATGATTTTCAGAGCTTATGTTGCATGTCATTAGTCCATGTTTTTTGTGCTTACAAGTTGTTTTCATGTGCTTAAGTGTTGGACCATATTTACATACATGTGTGTGTGTGTGTGTTGGACCTCACTTCCATAGTATTGGCCACTGATTTTGGCATGCTTATGAGCTATCCATGTTAGTTTAAGTCCATTCCCTTTGCTTGTTTGCATGCTCACCTTGTATGTTTGCTTGCATGCTTGCATGTGCACATAGCACTGTCCATGTTGCATACTGGCCGACATGCTTAGGATTGCATTGCATTACCATGCATGCTTGGCCTCTTGAATTGCTTGTGATAGAGATTGAGTTCCATTGGTTTGTTTATGTGCATTGCATTTCATTTGAAATCAAAATGCACACTTGATTCTTTGGGCCATCATGCATGGAAATGCGTGATTGGTGGTCCGAGAATCGAGGCCCATCCTCCTTTGAGTCATACACATGATAAGGAGTGTGGTTGGTGCATACATTGCTTGAAACGCATTGACATGCCAAGTTCTGTCCTCTCTTGCTGTCAAACCAGTTTTTGCAGGAAGATTTGGCTGGCCGGCCATCTTTAGTGCCGACCGGCCATCCATTGTTGGCCGATGGACTATTTTGTGGCCGGTGATCATTCTCCATGGCCGGTGGCCAATCCCTTTAGCCGGTGGTGTTCTACAGCACTCAGGGAAGCAACCTTGGGACTTGTGTAGTCTTTAGAGGAGGATAACAGCCAAAACAGAGGCATCTTGTGCATGGCGGTGGATTTCCGAGCAAACCCGAGCACACATGCATTGGACCCTCTTCCCGAGGCCTTTTACCGCTTTCAGTATTTAATTGATTTGTAATATTTAATTAGCTTGTTGGTTAGTTAAATTGTATTATTCTTTTGGTCCCTCCGAGCGAGGGCAAATTTGTAATAAGTGTGGGTGCATGTGTGCATGCCTTCCAACCCCCACTTCTTTCTCCTTTTTACTTACCTGCTTTCAATGGTTAGTACTAGGGCATATTTATTTTAGCATACCTTATGCTATACATGCGTGCATTCATACATTTGTCTTACATGCACCGGGTTCGGTACATCATGCTAACTGCATTTGTATTTCAAATACAAGTTGAGTACTTGTTAATTGCAGCATTTCACATGCCATCTTTAGGATAGCCGAGCCTACTGAAGTTGCATCTTGCATGTGTTGCATTAGCCATCTTAACATGAACTAGGATCATGCATACGATTATTAACTAGTTTCTGTTTTGGTGCGGAGTACTAGGTGAGCTTTTATGCTTTAGCATACCGCATGCGTGTGAGTGTCGCCATAATAACATGATTACCATGAGGCTAGCTGCTTATGTGATATAACTTCCTAAATGCCTGTGGGTGGAGGTTGGATTGTTTGAGTTGGAACAACTCATTGAAATCCTTATTTTAGCCTATTTGCAAGTAGCAAATTCCAAAGCGTTTTCCAAACAAATGGATATGCAATGTTTTGTTCCAAATTAGGCGATTTAGTCTATACTTGTTTGCTGTGCGCATAACATAGTAATTCTAGGCTAATAACCGGAACAAGAACACATAACGTTTTCAAAATAGGATATCACGGTTAGTAGAGAGGCCGATCTTCAGATCGGGCGAGAGGGGGTGCTCATAGCTGACTTTCCCCAATCGTACCCGAGCTCCCGAGCCGAGGCAACTTTGGTGATGACGGACACGTGGCCTTTGGCACCAAGTCAGGGTTTCCTAAATTCCCCCATAAAAAATATTTACGTGGCGACTCTGTATCTAGCAAAGCAGTCCATGTTTAGCACTTCTTTCAAAAATCTGTTTTCTCAAAACGATTTGCCGGATTTGGACTCTTTGGTTCAGATTAAGAACCGTAACACAAATTGAGTCCAAACTGTAGTGTGGCCCAAGGGCGTCTACACACTGCAAAAAGAGAGGCGGAGTTTGAGAAATATAGCCAGAAACAGCAGCAATAAAACAAGATGAAGTATAGTGAATGGAAACAATAAAGAAATGTGTATCTGCTCGATGCCTGGAGCAAACATTATCTGGTGGTCCCTCCCCTCCAATCTCATTGATCGAAATCTGCTCGAGCACCCTGTTTGGCCGCAAGTATGTGATCTCCGTGGGAATCACAGGAAACCTAGGAATAGAAGCAACGACAGGGCACCTCTAGCAGGGGCATCAAGACCACTGACACCATGACCTTCGGAAGAGCTCGGGCCATGCCCGAGGTGAGAGGTGCCATCACCCAAGTGTGCAAAAAGGTAGTGAAGTCACCGGCCATATGGTATCTATCACCGTCCTCTCCCTCCATCAAGAGGTCGATTGTAGGTCTGTCCTATATCTCATTGTAGACACCCCATTTTTGACCGTCCTCAAGGCTTGGACGTCACCGTTGGAACACTCAGTGATCACCTATGTTCGTGTTCGTTTGAGTTCCCAGAGTCCTCGGCTGCGCGCCTTGCCTCAAGATCTCTTAACTTGTTATTTTTGTGTTTGGTTTTGCACCAAATGCTTGTGCTTTTGCTTTGAGGGCAGGGAATGGCTTGTTGGCCACCCCCACCCCCACACCCCACCGGCCTTCCCTTTGCCTCACCGGCCATTCATTGTTGCCATCGGCCATGGTTTCTTGATACCAATGGCCGATCGGCACTTTATGTGGCTGGCCGGCATTTTGTTTGGCCGGTGACCTCTTTTGCTGGCCGGTATGCAGCTTTTGCACCCTTCAGGCATGGTGCATGCCAGCTATGCCAACTGGAATGCACCAACACTTTTCCCCGTGCATAGTGTGGCTGTTTTGACCCTTTTGCACCCTTTTGGTCAAAGCTTCTTGAGGAAGCTTGACCCTTTGTCAAAGCTTTCTCAAGAAGCTTCCCAGCTGTCAAAACTTCCTCAAGAAGCCTCTCCTCTTTTGCCCCCTTTGACCCTTTTTTGTTTGGCTTCTTGGAGAAGCTTCAAGCTTTGTATTGCCTATATAAGGCCTCCTTCTTCTCCATTGTTAGCGTTAGAACAAAAAACCAGAGCTTATACATATACATATCTGTCATATACTCTCTCTCTCTCTCTCTCTCTCACATCCTTTGTGTGTGTTTGGAGGCTTAAAAAGTGTGTTTTTACCTTAATTTTGCACTAAGACACACACCATTACACCATACTTCGACTTTGAGGGGCTTGGAGGGCTTGTTCTTGAGTTTTTGGACTGATTTTGACCAGAGGAAGGTGGTTGAGCTTGTTGTTCTTCAAGAGTTTTTCAAGGGTAACAATCTTGCTTTAGTTTCCCAAATCTTGCACTAGTTTTTTACCTGTCTTGCATGCTGATTTAGGCTTTGTGTATAACTAAAAAAAGTCTTGTATTTTCATTCTTAAGATACTTCATTAAGGTTGTTTTGGTATTGGGGGTCGATCTCTCCCTCTTAGGCCTTATTTGGCCCTTTTTGTGCCTTCCTTTTTGAGTGTTGGTTACTTTTGTGTATTGGTCTTCTCACCACTGAAATCCAGTGGATTTTCAGTGGTGAAGAAGAGGGTTTGAGGCTCTGAATAGGGGAGGGACACCCCTCTCCCCTTTGTGTTTCATTTGTGCATGTTTTGGCTCTTAAGGGTAGCATGCACGATTGGTTGTTCTTGGCTTCATTTCAAAGGTCTTTGGGTGTTGTTGGGTCATATTATGCCTCTCTTCATGGTCGGATTCATAACCCCTTGCATGCTTAATATACTTGCCTTGTATTCCCTTATTTGGCCTAGAAATGCATCATGCATGTAGCCTACCATGCCCTCATATTTTTTCCTAGTGTTGTGAAGTTTTTAGTCTTATTTTTCCATGCTTAAGGTCTGTTAGATGCTATTTTAACCATCTTTGCTATGTTTGGTATAGTCTCTTTGCATTTGGGCTTGTGGGTCTTGAGTGTGTGAGTTATAAGCATGCTTTAGTTAGGTTGTTTCAATGCTTTGGAGTCATTTCATACGCCATTTCAGTCCCTAATCCATGCTTTAATGCTTACATTCATCATCACTTTCATGCCTTGAAGGGCTATTCTTTTATGCATTGAAAGGGGTCATAATGCATGCCTTGTGTTTAAGTCATTTGAGCTGTCATCTCAGTGGGTTTTGGGGGTCCCTTTTGCATGTTAAAGCTCTGTTTTTGGTTGATTAGTCCATGCCATGAGTGGTTGGGGCGGGTGTTAAGTCATGCTCCCATTTGTAGCCTTGAATGCCTTTCATCTTGCATCTATTCTCTAGCATGTTTGGCCTCATCATTCGCACTTTTTTTTGGAAATTAACATGAGTATTTAGTACCCATGCTTACCACCTTTGAGTGCCCTTAAGAGTAGCCTTCCATGCTTGGGTGTTTGGCTCATTGGTGTGCTTGATTGCATGGGCACTTGTCCACCATTTTTGATACTTTTGGCCACTGTTTATGGCAAGGCTGAGGTCTGCCCTTTATGGTTTAAGTCCACCATTACATGTTTGTTATATGTTCATTGCATATTGGGCTCATTATGTGTCACCACATGCTAGTCCCAGTGCGTATTCGACCATGTTTACTACATTGCATGTTGCATGCGTTAGTACATTATACATTAGCATGTTTTAGTTTGTATCGCATTTGGCATGCCTTACTTACTTAGCTTCATGTTGCATCTTCGAGCCAAGTTGTCATATATGCATTGCATTGTTTGGCTTGGGGTGTCAAGCCAAACTTGAGGGGTGGGGAGTGTTTGTACTTCAAGTGACAAAACACGTCTCAACCCTCGGTCGCTAATACCTTTGATCTCAACATGATAAGGTGTCGGCATTCATCTCCTCTTTGTTGCATGCATCTTTACATTGAATGGAAAACTTGGCCTCTTAGGCCATCATGCATAATTGATGGCCCGAAATTCGAGGGCTATGCTCCCTTGAGTCCATTGCATGATAGAGAGTGTGGCCATGCTTACATTTGCTTGAAATTCCATGCCATACACTGCTTGCCCTCTGTTGCTGTCAAAACTGGCTTCTGCAGGAAGTTTTGGCCAGCCGGCCATCTCTAGTGCCGACCGGCCATCAATGAATGGCCGATAGCTTCATCAATGGCCGGTGGCTATTTCCCATGGCCGGTGGCCATTCCTCTCAGCCGGTGGTGCTCCACAGTGTGCATAGAATCTGTCCTAAGACTGGTGCAGTCCTCAGAGGAGCTAGGCAGTAAAAACAGAGGCAGTAATGCTATGGCAGCGAGTTTCCGAGCGAGGCGAGTCAAGCATGCATCATTCCCGCATTCCGAGGCAGAGCTGTGGCAGTCTCTTTAAGCTTCATATTTAATCCATTTTGTAATTAATTTGTTAATTAATTAGGAGTTTTGTAATAATTAATTTAGTATTATTTATTCGGACTGTATTATTTATTCGGTCCCTCCAACCGAGGGCAATTGTGTAATAAGTGTGTGTGAGTATGTGCATGTCTTCCAATCCCACGTCTTTCCTCCCTTTTATTTATCCGCTTACAATGGTTAGATTTAGGGCATATTTACTTTAGCATACTTTATGCTATGAGTGCATCATTCATCAGTATTGCATGCACCAGGCTCGGCACATCATGCTAACTGCATAAGTATTTCAATTCCAAATTGAATACGTGTTATCTGTTTCATTTCACATGCCATGTTTAGGATAGCCAAGCCTGTCCAGATTACATCTTTGCATGTGTTGCATTAGCCATTTTTTAAACATGAACTAGGATCATGCATATGATTACTAACTAGTTTCTATTTTGGCTTGAAGTACTAGGTAAGTTCTTTTGCTTTAGCATCCTTGCATGCGTGTGAGTGTTGCCATGATAGCATGATTGCCATGAGGCTAGTTTCTTATGTGATATAGACTGCTTGAATGCCTGTGGATGGAGGTTGAATTACCTAAATTGGAATAATGCATCAAAACTATGAGTTTCAAGCCCACTAGGCAGTAACAAAACCATCTTTTCTAAAGCCCACTCGAGGGTGGCAAAACCTGCGTTTTAGCCTACTTATGAGTAGCAAACCATTTTCGAAACAAACATGAAATGTTTTGTTCCAATTTAGGCGATTTGGTCTATACTTGTCTGCTGTGCGCATAACATAGTAATTCAAGGCTAATAACCGGAACAAGAACACATAATGTTTTCAAAATTGGATATCACGGTTAGTAGAGGCCGATCTTCAGATCGGGCAAGAGGGGGTGCTCATAGCTGACCTTCCCCAATCGTACCCAAGTTCTCGAGCCGAGGCAACTTTGGTGATGATGGACACGTGGCCTTTGGCACCGAGTTAGGGTTTCCTAAATTTCCCCATTAAAAATTATTTAGGTGGCGACTCTGTATCTGGCAAAGCAGTCCATGTTTGGCACTTCTTTACAAAAATTTGTTTTTCTCAAAACGATTTGCCGGATTTGGACTCTTTGGTTCAGATTAAGAACCGTGACACAAATCGAGCCTGAACTGTAGCGAGGCCCCTCGCGGGCTTGTTACACTCATCAACTATCCTTATTTCTAACTCACTTGATCTTTCCCTAATTGCATTTGTGCTTTTACATTTCCATAACATCCCGGCTCGTATTGTCATAAGCTCGGAAAGATTGGATTATGGGCGTGAAGTCAACAGGTCTCAAACCTATGGCATAAGCAGTCCGTACCGAGCACACATTAATCGCTGATCCAATATCCATTAACATCACTGGAATCCACTTCTTTCGGCTCTCCAGAGTTACATACAAAGGTTGGTTGTGGTTGGCACCCTCAGGTGGCAGCTCTTTATCTGTGAAAGATATCACTAGCGTAACATCTCCGGATGTGACTAATGACACTAGTTGATCACCGGTAGTGTCAATAGGCCGTTTGGTCTGATTCATTACCTCTAGCAGTGCTTGCCTATGCTCCCCGGAAGCCATTATTAGTCCCTAGATTGATATATCTGCCTGAATTTTCTTTAGTTGCTTCAAGACCAGGTTTTCTTCACAATCCTTCTCTTTCGATTTTTCAACCTCTTTGTTGGAGGATTCTGGTTGATCTACAGCCACAGGTTTGAAGTACTGACCACTTCGGGTCATGTGATTGATCTCGTCCGTATACCACGTATCATCGAGGGTATCAGGTTTCCATCCTTCGTCTGTGCATGCATGACTCAAATCATTATCTTGCCACCACTTCCCTGCAGTCATGGCCAAGTTTTTATCAGAATCTACCTGGAGCATGTTCACATCATGCCTCTCATCAACATCATGCTATTCCTTTTTCACTATGGTTTTGGTTTCTGCATTCCAGAATGGCATTGTTTTGCTGTCATTTCCTTGCTCTGAGGCTATCTTCCTTTGGAGTTGTTTCATTCTTTCATGCTGGAATTGTTCCAACATTTGTTCTGTGTTAATCAAGGATGTAGCCTCAGCCTTTTCCTGCTTGGTCTCTTTTATGCATTTTACCTTATTTGACTCTTTGTCACTTAACCAACCATTGTTTGTTTTGGTGACTTGAATCCCCCACCACCTATCTCGACCTTGCTTGTATCCTCTTCGTCAAAGAAGTAGAGAGTGGCAAGGTCTTCTTCCATCTGGGCTAGGTCTTCCTCCAGTCGGCCAAGTCATTTAGGCCTTGTTCAGGCCAACATTTTGATGTTGTTCTACCTGGCCTTCCCCGATAGCATTGACACTGAGAACATCTGGCAATATGACCACTGGTTTTGGCTGATCAATGGCCACAATGTAAAAGTTGGGGTCATACTTCTCTCCAAGTGAAGCCCCATTTTCTATGATACAGATTTCAGATAACCTTGTCTGTAATGCACTCTCCTCTTTCTCTGTTTCTACCATCACATTCTTGGGTTGGATTTGTGGGATTAAGTCCATCATACACATACCCATGCCTTCTGGAATAACCACCTCCGATTTTGGTAGGTGGAACGAGGTAATATATGTGCTGGGGTTGAAGGTAGGTGGTAGTGTTTGGATATGGTTAATATTTCTGGGGGGAGGAACTTGGTTATGTGCGGGGAGTGAGTTGGTTGTCACATTTGGTTTAGGAGGGGCGATGACTTTGTTGTCAATGAGATTCTGGATCTCATGACGTAGACGAAGGCATGAGTCTGTAGGATGGCCATGTTGTTGGTGGAAGGAACAATATTGAGTTGGGTCATGTTTAGCTGGTAGTGGGTCTGGGAGAGGTCGTGGATCGAGAAGCTTGAGATGTCCCCTTTCCAGCAACATCTTGAGGGCGCGGGTTGGACTCATATGGAGAGGGGTAAAAGTTCTTCGGTTCCAAGGTTGACCATTTTGTGCGGTTTGTGAGTTTGTAGCGGCAGCAAAGGGATCGGCCATCTTCGCTGACGACGTAGCCACGGTGCTGACATCTGTAGACCGCGGAATAGTGCTAGTATCAGCATTGATACTCTAAGTGAATGGCCTTTTTGCAGGTTCACTAGTTCTATGAATAATCCCCTTCTTGAATGCACTTTCAATTTGGGCCCCCAACTTGTGTAGTAAAGCAAATGTAGACAATGGAGTCACTATCATCCTTTGTAGCATATCAGGCTCAAGATTGTGGACCACTAGTTTGACTTGCTCCCTTTCAGAGGGTCTGTTTGTCATCCGGGCCGCTTTTGCTCTCCATGTGGCGACAAAGTCAATAAACGGTTCTTTGGGGTTCTGGGTAGTTGCCTCCAACTCACTGATGGTTACCTCGATCTGAGTGTTATATAAATACTGGTTAACAAGCCCCTCAAACAGTTCCTCCCAGTTCTGTTTTATAGAATCCTCTAGTTTTGCATACCAGATGGCCGCTACATTAGATAGAGTTCTCCCAAACAATGACAGTTTCTGAGCACGAGAAAGAACCATTGGCCTCAGAACATTTGAAAACAGGCGGACATGTACAATCGGATCCCCACTTCCATCGAATCTGTCGATGTGGGGTATTTTAAACTTCTCCGGTAGTCTAACTGAAGCCTTAGTGTACCTGTCTTCAATATCCAGAATGAAATTGAAGCCTTGGGATTTTTTTAGTGCTTTCTTTAGCCTGGCAATTTTTATCATGGCTAGATCACCCTCTTGGGGATCTGGGACCTGGGGATTTTCCACTGGTGGAGGAGGATCGGGATTCAAGTGAGCAGTAGGGATTGGATGCACTGTAGATGCAGATGCCCCAAATGGGCGTCGTAGATCAGCGATTACTTCATCCTGTGTGGTTATCCGTTGATTTACGGTATCCATGGTTCTCTGAATAGCTGCCATCATGGCAGCGAGTTCTTCTACGTTCTGTGCCATCCTTATTCTAGGTGGGTGAGATGGTGGTGAATTATATGCACGAATAGGTGTTGGCGGAGCACTTTGTACCGATGCTGATGCTTGTTTGTTCCTTTTTCGTCGAGTAACTAGTAGGAAAGAAACTAACACTGGCTGACCATCAACAAGATCTTGAGTTTTACATAGTCTGCGGGAACGAGTCCATACAACTTGAGGGATATCGGGTCTTTTTGAAGCTATGATGAAAAACTACCTAGCAAAAGCAAGAAAGAAAACTCGGACAGCACTTCGACCCTAATTTTCAATAATCATGACGCGTAGCTGAATTGTGATCCCCACTGAACTTTGTTCTCAAACTGACTGCTCATTTGTACCACTGATATGAACCACCCTGTACAGTTTCACTATAAAAGCACATACCATGTAAAAGAACCAGAACACCCTTATGAGGGGGGTAGGGTTACCATGTCCTAGATTTTGACATGATCTAGGTTGCACTATTTCAAGCCAATGGTTTCATAACATCCTGTACGGGTGGCATCCTGTCCTAATTTGGAATAGTCGCTAGAGCGTACTATATGCGTTAAGTCAAATAGTCACAGAGGGTACCTCAGCAAGAATACCTAATATACCTCTCACACCTAACACCGAGAAGTGAAAGGAGGATCAAACAGTACAAGGGTAATCCAGATCCAAGGGTTGTGTTCCCAACATGGCAAAGCCCATGACCGGTCAGCCTTTTGGCAAGCTTTGTAGGAAAGCTTCCGGCAAACCATCCAGGAATAGCAGATGGCAAACACAGGGACTTAAGCGCACCAATGCAAATGCAATGCAAAGAACATATAAGTGTAGATAAAAATTCACATCATGAATTTCAAGTCAAGTTCTCTAAGTCCCCAGCGGAGTTGCCAGAAATTGTAGCTCGCCTTTTCGCGCTCCCTTTCAGAAGAATGAGTAGCCAGTACAGTTCGGACTCTACTTGTGGTTTTGAATCTAATTTCACAAGTGCAATGTGAAATAGTGAAAAAACACAAAGAGTCCAAATTCAGCAATTCTTTTTTGGAAAAATCAATGTTTGAATCAAATGCCAAAAATGGATTGCTTTGCTAGATTTTAAAGTCGCCACCTAAATATTTTTGAAAAATTTGGGAAACCCATAACTCGTGCTAAAGGCCATTAGTCTGTCGTCACCAAAGTGTCTTGGTTCGAGAACTTAGGTATGAGAGGGAAAGGTCATTAATTAAGCACCCCACTCACCCGATCAAAAATCGGCCTCTACTAATCATGATGTGATTCTTATGTATGGCATATGTTCTTATTCTATTTTTAACATACAAGTATAGACTAATTTTGCAAACATTGGAACACTCGAATCATGTTTGTTTTGAAAAGAAAAATATTGTAAATATGTTTCACTTGAAAAAAAAAAGTGATCGCATATGACCATTATTCAAATTATTCCAATTTAAGAAAATGGCCTTTATCCACAAGCATATTTGCAATTTAACAGTTAAGCATTTAACCTCATGGTAGTATGTTTGATATGACATCAATCACACTTATGCAATATACTAAAGCATAAAAACTTACCTCGTACTCCAAGCCAAAAGAGGAACTAGTTAGAAAAATGCATGATCTTAACTATGTAATATGGCTAATACAACATATATGATATGCAATTAATAAGCTCGGCTACTAGCATGGCATGTGAGTCAATTCAAGACATGTGATAATGCACATATTCACATAAAGAGTTTGAATTTGACATTTGAATAATATGATGAGCCAAACTTTTATGCATGTAAAACGAATGGATGCAAGTCATAAGAATGCTAATTTGAAAATATGATGTCCCTATACTAACCATCATAAGCAGATAAATAAAAGGGAGAAAGAATGGGGGTTGGAAGATATACAACTTATTACATATTTGTCCTCACGAAGGAGGGTTTGAATGTTGGAAGACATACTCAACGATTAGACAGTCCCTTCTAGTTATTATTCATACGGATTTGTAATAATTATTTATTCAGACACTTGGACATTTGAACCCTCATTCGTGAGGACAAATATGTAATAAGTTGTGTGTCTGCCAACCTCCATTCTTTCTCCCTTTTATTTATCTGCTTATGATGGTTAGTATAGGGACATCATATTTTCAAATTAGCATTCCCATGACTTGCATCCATTCGTTTTACATGCATAAAAGTTTTGGCTCATCATATTATTCAAATGTCAAATTCAAACTCTTTACTTGAATATGTGTGTTATCACATGGCTTGAATTGGCTCGCATGCCATGCTAGTAGCCGAGTTTATCAATTGCATATCGTATGTGTTGCATTAGCTATATTATATAGTTAAGATCATGCATTTTTCTAAATAGTATTGCATAAGTGTGATTGATGATGCTTAATTGTTAAACTACTTAAATGGCTATTTGCTTAAATTGGAATAATTTGAATAATGGTTATATGCGATCATTTTTTTTTTCAAGTGATACAGATTCAAAATATTTTTCTTTTCAAAACAAACATGATTTGAGTGTTCTAATGTTTGCAAAATTAGTCTATACTCGTATGTTAAAAATAGAATAAGAACATATGTCGTACATAAGAATCACATCATGATTAGTAGAGGCCAATCTTTGATCGGGTGAGTGGGGTGCTCAATTAATGACCTTCCTCTCTTATACCTAAGTTCCCGAACCAAGACACTTTGGTGACGATGGACTAATGGCCTTTGGCACGAGTCATGGGTTTTCCAAATTTTTCAAAAATATTTAGATGGCGACTCTGAAATCTGGCAAAGCAGTCAATTTTTGGCATTTGATTCAAACATTGATTTTTCCAAAAAAGAATTGTTGAATTTGGACTCTTTTTTGTGTTTTCACTATTTCACATTGCACTTGTGAAATCAAATTTAGAACCACAAGTGGAGTCTGAACTGTACGGGCTATTTATTTTTCTGAAAGGGAGCGCGAAAAGACGAGCTACACATCCGCATCTACAAGAAACTTTTGACCTAGTTTCCTCTTCTGGTTCTACCCCATGAAACCTCAATCCTCTCAAAACAAGCATGTCGCCCTTTATTACTTCATCTTCATCCATCATTGCACCTAAAGAAAACAGAGCCACTATAAGTCACCAAATCTGGCCAAACAACATAATAACATTGAGTATCGAAATAAGCAACATTTACCTCAAATCTTGCATTGTTCCCTTATTCTTGAATTAAAACAGTCAATCCCATACTCTTTTGGTCATGTTGTAATGTCAGCCTTATTGCACCTTCCGTTAATTTTTAGTAGTTCTTCTTGATAAAGAAAAAGTCAAATATAACGAACTGAAATCTAGATGGAGTGGAGTTTTAGATTGATAAAATGTAAAAAACAATTTGTTATAATAGAATTGTGTTGTTGAATGAATAATTTAAAGAAAATACACTATAATATAATATTAAACAATTTGAGTAATTCCTTTTGACAAAATTGGTGAAAAATTCACTCTAGCAATTATCTAAACCATTAGGTCCAGTAAGGTTTTTTAATTGGTGAAAAGTCTACACTTTGTGAAATAATTTGGTGAGAAGTCCTATAAGATATTTTGTTTTCACGTTTACCTCTTGACTTTTTTTTTTATTTGTTTGACTTTTCGTTGACTATCTGTTCAAATTTATATCTATCTATTCAAATTTTTTGTCTATCTGTTCATTTTTTGTGTGTAAATTTTCCATCTGTTCAAATTTTTTTGTGCAGGTTTTCTGTCTGTCCAAATTTTATCTATGCAAATCTTTTATCCAAATCTTATCTGTATAAATTTTATAGACCAATCAAATATCTATTCAGATTTTGATATTATAATCTGTACAAAATACAAAAATACATATATATATATATATAACAATGAAAGGCTTGGTTTGAATTCAAAGGCTCAAAATGTATATGTGTCAATATGTGGATCATTAGATTGATTCAATCCAATGGCTAAAAATGTCTCACTCTCATTTGTTCTCTTTGGACATTTCAATGGTTGAGATCAATTACCATCAACATCTAATGGTGCAAAATGTAAGTCCCAAAATGTCTCAAAATGTATCTCTCTCACACCTACTTCTCTCATCTCAAAATCTGTCTCTATTCCAAATCTCAAAATTTGAACACAGACCTCCATCTCTCTCTCTCTCTCTCTCTCTCTCTCTCTCTCTCGCTATCACAAATTCTTTGTTTCCATTTCTCACTCCGACCATTTCAACCATTGTTCTCCTGTAACTCGGTTGCTACTGTTCACTCCGGCAGATTGTTTTACTCTGACTGTCTAACATCGCAAGGTTTAATCATTTCATCGAATTGTTTCATTGTGTTGGATTTGTGTGATTTTTTTTATTTTTGTTGATTAGGTATGTGTTTGGGTTTGTGTTTCTAAGATTTCAGTTTGTGTTTGTGTTTCTAATATTTATTTTTCTAAACCTTAAACTGATGTGTTTGGGTTTGGGTTTGGGTTTGGGTTTGTGTCATTAGGTATGTGTTTGTGTTTCTAAGATTTGTTTTCTAAACCTTAATCCATGTATTCAATGGAACCACACTTTGTAATGAAAACCCAAAAAAAAGTTAAAACAGAGCATTGAAAATTAATGTCAAAATCATATACAATCAAGTCAAATATAACTCAAAATCATTCAAATTTGTCAAAACTTCAAGTTTTTAGAACAGAGCATACAAAGAAATTGAATGATAATGTCAAAAAATAAACAGGGGATATGTCAAAATTGTTGGAATCAAAGTAAAACTTCGGTTTTTGAAAGCAAAAGAGACGCTTGATATATATCAATTTGGGTTTGTGTTTCTAAGATTTGAATTTGTATTTGTTTTCCTAAACCTTAAATTGATATGTGTTTGTGTTAGGTTTGTGTTTCTAAATCATAAACTGATATGTATTTGGGCTTCTCTTTCTTTTTTTGTGTTATGTTTCTTTTTCATTTTTTATTTATGCAGCTTTCAATTTATATGGGTTGGTGTTATGCTCCTTTTTTATTTTCTTTTTTGTGTTTTTGTATTTTCTTTTGTATTTTGGTGCATTGTTGCCAATAAAATCTCACAGAACCATGCAAAGGGACTCAAGATTCTGGGATCAAAAAACCACTTCAAGTTTTGCTTAATGCGTCTTGAGGACTTTTCTATAAATTAGTTTAAGCAATATGAGAACTTTCTTTAAGGTAATCCAATGTCAACACTCATTAACTTAGTTTTGAGTGCACATTATACATAGAGGCAAATTTAGATAAACAAGACAATAAGATTGACATATTTTTATAAGGATATTCATGTGTTAAACCACCGAAGTAATAATAACTCAATTGGTAGAAAATTTATAAATTACTCGAGTAGTGTTATTATATGATTAGTTTAACAAGTGTACAATAGCTTTGATTTTTTCTTAATTGCAGAATAGTATTTCTTCCATAATGTTCACCAATATTACAAGTCAAAATAGTGAAATGTAGAGTAAAAACACATAGAAAAGAAATATTATATAAAAAAACATATAATGCAAAATTTAGTATCCAAATGGGAATCAACAGTGGTGGCGACAAAGTGGAACTGTGCTTTCCTTTCACTTTTTCCAGCAGGTTTCAATATTGTGTTTGTAACTTTAAATCAGTATTTGTAGATATATACAAATGTGTGTATATATATATATATGTAATTATACAATCAATTTTATTGATGAAGGCACAATCTTGAATTTATTTTTGTTTACTTTGGTCTTAAAGTAACTCCCATAGTCCATATTGAAACTCCTTCAGCCTTTTTCACATAGTCCATGTTTAGGAATCTATTATATTTTTCCTGTGTATAATACAAATATTATAAATAGCCAAATAATTTTGAGAAATAAATAAATTGATGTAGACACCCCATTTTTGACCGTCCTCAAGACTTGGACGTCACCGTTGGAACACTCGGTGATTATCCATGTTTGTGATTCGTTTGGAGTTCCCGGAGTTCTCGGCTCGCGCGCCGTGCCTCAGGACCTCCGAACTCGACCGTTTGTGTTTGGTTTTGCACCAAACACTTTTGATTTGCCTTGGAAGGGCAGGGAATGCTTTATGAGGCATCCCCACACACCACCGGCTGGGGATAGAGGCCACCGGTTGTGTCAGAGTTGTCACGGCACTATATTGTGCCGGTCGGCACTATTTTGCCCGTGCCGGCTTATTTTGGGCGAATGACCAATTTGCCCACCGACCCACTTGGCACTTGCTTTCCGAGATATTTTCGCATGACTTTTGAGCATTCCTCCATACACGTGTATGGAGGGATGAACCCTGTTTGCTTAGCTTGTAAGTTTACAAGTTCTATAAGAGGAAAGCTCTCCCTCTTGACTTAGGGTTAGCATTTTTGAGCATTAGACATTGTTAGAGATTTGGAGCTCTGGTTTTAGGGTTAAGTTAGATACATATATCATATCTCTTTTTCTCTTAGTACACTAGGTGTTTAGTTCACACTATTGTACTAAAACACCTAGTGTTTCACCTCTCCTCCTTGGCCCGAGGTTCAGAGGTCGTTCTTGGAGGTTCTTGACAGATTTTGAGCTCAAGGAAGCATCAACCACAACCTTTGTGAAGAAGGCTACAAGGGTAAGCAAACTACCCTTTATTCCCCATTTTTGCACTCTATTTTTACTTGCTTTAAAATAGTTTTTGAGCTTAGCATATAACACAAAAAAGTTCTGATTTTGAACCCTCTTCATTGTATATTAAGAGTGTTTTGTGGTTTGGGGAGGTTTGACCCCCTTTAGACCTTGAAAATGGTCCCATTTTGTGCTATTTTGGAGAGGTCCGAGGTTTTGGTGATAGGACCTCTACACCACTGAAATCTTGAGGATTTCAGTGGTGAAGAGCATGCCTTGAAGTCTCAAGAAGGAGAGGGCCACCCCCTCTCCTTGATGTCCTTGAAAAGGACAAATTTTGCTTCCTTAAGGAGCTTCATGCTCGAGTGTGTGTTGAGCATGTTTGAGTTGTTTTCTATGCTTATATTGCCATGATATAACATGCTTCTAAGTTGGTTTTGGTCTCCTATACATGCTTAGTGTAGTTGCCTTGTAATGCCTCTTTTATGCCTTAACATGACTAGGTTGTTTGCCCTATTTTCTAGCATGTTTTAAGCTTAGATTTGTGAAGCTTGTGAGCTTACTTTGCCATGATTTAGCTCTGTCCATAGCTATTTTGGCTAATCTTGGCATGTATTTGGTAGCCTCTTTGTATTTGGCTTGTTGGCCTCAAAAGCATGAAAGTGTGGTATGCTATTCTAGCTTTATTTTTGATGATTGGAACCATCTAATATGCCATTTCAGTCCTTCATACATGCTTGTTGGATTGCCTTAGTGGCCTAGTTAATGCTTTAAGAGTATGTCTTGTATGCTCCATGTTTTGGCTTCAATGCATGCCTTTAGCTTAATGACTCTTAGATACCATCTAAGTAGCTCTTTGGCCTTGCTTTAACATGCTAAGAACCTGTTTTTGGTTGTTAAGTGCATGCCATATGTGTTTGTGCCAAGTGTGGTTTAAATGCCCTATTGACTTGTCTTAAGCCTAGGCCATTTGCATGCTTTGTTTGGCATGCTTCATTGCATGATTTGGCATCATGTTTGACATGAATTTCAGAGTTTTTGATGCATGCTATCAGTCTATGTTTGGCCTCTTCAAGTATGCATGAGAATCGCTTTGGGTTTGTCTAAGTCTTGGGCCTTAACACTTGCATATGTGTGTGTGCATTTAGTCTCATTCTCTAGGCATTTTGGCCACTGTTTTGAGCCTTATTAGAGCTGTCCAATTCATGTTTAAGCCCAATTTACAATCGGTTTGCATGCTTGGTTCATGTGCTTGCTTGTATGCTTGCATAAATGCCATGCCATTGTCCATGTGTGCATGATAGATAACATGCTTAGGGTTGCATCACATTCGCATGTATGTTAAGCCTCTTGAAGTGAAGTATGATAGAGGTTTGGCACCCTTGTTTGATTGTTTGCATTGCATGCATTTGAAATCAAATTTGCACCCTTGGTTCTTAGGATCATCACGCATGGAAATGTGCGATTGATGGTCCGGGAATCGAGGCACATGCCCTCTTGAGTCTATAGCATGATGAGGGATGTGCTTGGTGCATACATGCTTTGATTTGCATTGCCTTGCCTTTGGTTTCCTCTGCTGTGCATTGTCGATTCGCAGGATAAATGGCCGATCGGCACTCTTTATTGCCGACCGGCTGCCTCTTGGCAGCCGATAATGAAATTCAGAGCCGGTGGCTTCCTTCCTTAGCCGGTGGCTCCCTGCCTCAGCCGGTGAAGTTCCCAAGTGCTCCGAGAGGCACTCCTGAAGTTTTGGGAATTTTCAGAGAAGGAGAGCAGAGGAAACAGAGGCACACTTGCACGGCAAGCGGTCTGAAGCGAGTCCCGGCACACGCCGGGCAAATTTCTCCTTCCGAGGCATTTATCGCTTAAATAGATTAATTATTTGATTTAATTAATTTAGTGGATTTGTAATAATTAATTAGCTAGAATAGTTAATTATTTGATCGGCCTGTTTTATTATTTGGTCCCTCGAGGGCGAATTTGTAATAAGTGTGTGTGAGTGGGTGTATGTCTTCCATCCCCCACTTCTTTCTATCGCTTTTATTTACCCGCTTACAATGGTAGATTAGGGCATACTTATTTTAGCATACCTTATGCAATGCATGTGTGCATTCATGCATTTGTTTACATGCACCTGCTCGTACATCATACAAATCGCATCGTAACTTTCAATTTCCAAATTGAATACATGCTACTCAAGATTTCACATGCCATGTTTAGGGTTAGCCGAGCCTACTCTAGATCGCATCCTCACGTGTTGCATTAGCCACTTAACATGAACTAGGTCATGCATGTTTGCTAACCGCTTCTTGTTTTGGCGCGAGTACGATGTAAGTGTTTACGGCTTTAGCATATCGCATGCGTGTGAATGTTTACCATGATAATAGGCTTACCATGCGGCTAGTTGCTTACATGATAAACCTGTTTGAATGCTCGTGGGTGGAGGTTGGGTTGCACGAGTTGGAACAACTCGTTGAAATCCGTATTTTAGCCTACTTGCGGTAGCAAAATCTAACACGTTTTTAGACAAAAGCGGATATGCAATGTTTAGTTCCAAGTTAGGCAATCTAGTCTATACTTTTGTGTTGTGCCGATCACATAGTAATTCTAGCTTAATATGGCGAATAAGAACGCACAAAGTTTTCAGAAACGGTTATCACGGTTAGTAGAGGCGGTCTTCGGACGAAAGGGGGTGCTCATAGCTGACCTTCCCCGATCGTACCCAAGCTCCCGAGCCAAGACCACTTTGGTGGTGACGGACACGTGGCCTTCGGCACCGAGTCAGGGTTTCCTAAATTTCCCAAAAATAAAATATTTAGGTGGCGACTCTGTAATCTGGCAAAGCAGTCCATGTTTGGCACTACTTTTCAAAAATCTGTTTTCTCAAAACGATTTGCCGGATTTGGACTCTTTGGTTCAGATTTAGAACCGCGACACGAATCGAGTCCGAACTGTAGAGTGAAGCCCCACGGGCGCGTCTACAATTGAACTAACCTTATCAACTATGACAGTTGATAGTGATCACCTACGAGTCCTCCTTTTCCTTCTTTAACTCCAACAACACAAACCAAGTCAAAGAAAACAATCTCAAAAGAAAGAAAATAAAATTGTATGGGAAAATTACACATACCTCACTTGACAATTATCCTTTTACCTTTTTTCCTTTGTTGTTTTATGGTTGATTTTCAGATAAACTATATTTGATGAAATGGTTGAAAGTGACACTGTAATATGTTCTTTTATTTTATTTTGAGGAAAGATCCGTTATTGATTGTATATTTAACAATGCATATAATGTGTTTGAAAAAATGCATGTGAGAGATAGAAATTGGTAGTGGTGGCTAGTGGGTTTTAACTGGTTCTGGAAGGTACATGTCAATTAATTTTTTCTTTATTGTTTAAAAGTACTAAAATAAACTTTGAAGGATAAAACTTTTATTTTCATTTATACTTTGACGACATTATTAATTTTTTTACATTTATCTAATATTGATTAACATAAGATTGTAAGTGTACTATAATTAAGCTTTTAGCAAAATTTATTATAATTTTTTATATCAATTGTCCTTTTTTTTTTTTTTTTTTGGGTAATTATAAGCAGACGTCCATAAAACAATTTTTGTTCAAGCCAATTTTTATAAGCTTTTAACATAAGACAATTTTTGTTCTCTTTTGATTGTGAACGTTTAGTGGTAAATTTTCACTAATAGGTAGGATTCGCTGATTAAGTGTTTAAAAAGAATAATGTACTCGAAATCCCTTCAAGCCTATTCTTCTTTTTGATTATTTCCACCCATGCATGTGCAACAATCAAAACCTTAGTTTAAGATTTAGTTCACTCTAATTTCTATAGCATAGCATCTACAAAAGATACAGTATGCAATAGTGAGCAAAAATACTGACCATGGAGAAGTTTCAGATTGCTATGTAAAACCAAACGAGATTTCTGTTTTTAGAGTCTGTGTTCAATAATATGATTCTTTTGTGGTTTCTCATCCTTTGCTTTAATGAGTTCAAGTGTAATGGGGGCACAGGGTAAGCAATCTTGCAGAATGTTAATAGCATAACATTTAGCAAAAGAATCTTTACTCTAATGTATTTCAATAACCTATCTTTTTTGGGTCCCGTAAGTATATTTCCATCATGGATGGAGGTTTATTCTTTTCTTTCAATAATCTTTACTGTAATATGTTTCAATAATCTTTACTCTAATATGTTTCAATAATCTTTACTCTAATTTTTGGATATCCTTTGTTTTAATAATTTATAATTTCCAGCAAGTTTGTTAATTTCCAGTAGGTTGACAATAGGTTTGTCCAATCTAATTGTTTTATTGATGTTTATAGTTTGTGATTGAAACATACTCTAATTTTTTTGATATATTTTGTTTCAAAATTTTTTAATTTCTAGCAAGTTTGTTAATTTCCAGCAGGTTTGACAACAGGTTTGTCCAATTTAATTGCTTTATTGATGTTTACAGTTTGTGATTAGGTGTAATATTTGATCAGGTGTGTCCAATACATTGTGTCTGAAACATTGTGTTTGCTTAATAGGCTCACATTAGGCAGCTTGAGGACTTCCTTAAGACCTTTCATATCGAAACATTGTGGTAAATATTGATTTGTATTCTTACTTAAGCAATGATTGATCATTGTTATTTTGTGATTATTTCTTTGGTTGGTTGTGTTGGAAATTTATAAGTTTGTTTTTTTTTAAAAAAATTTCTTGCAATTATCATTATTTGGGTTTATTAAAATCAAATTGGGGTGGGTGGGGTAGGGGAGGAGCAAGAAAGAATGAATGATTTAAGAAATCAACTATAGTATATGTTTTTTTTTTTTTTTTTTTTGTAGACATTTTGTCTTAGTTAAATCTAAACTATATTTCATTTTTCTATTTCAACGAATAGGCTCTTAACAGAATTATAGAATTCATGAGTTAAATTTTTAAATTCATGAGTTAATTGATTTGCATATGTAGTATCATACTATTCAAGCTTTAATTAATCTCATTAGCAAAAGCCTTTGTATTTTCTTAGAATTTTCTGATTCAAATTATTATTTACTAAATTTGATATTTTAAATTGAAGTGAGTCATAATTGATAGATTTTATTGCGAGAAACAATAAATTTAAATTTGACGAAAATGAGTTAGAGAGAGATGAAATGTGATGAACCATTATGAGATACAGAGAAGTTAGTTTCTAATTGTTGAACCACTTGACGTGGCCTTTTTTTTAGAGAAAGAAATAGAGCTTTAATTTCTATGTTATTTAATTTGTATATAAATATTCACTCAATATGTTATCTTGTCAATATGTTATCTTGCCATGTATAGGACACAACAATATTCACTAAGTTTAATTTACTATTCACTCAGTTTGTTATCCTTTCTATTGTTATGCTTCTCTTAATGCTGACATTGATACATGTTTAGGAATGTAGCATTAGGTGTAATCTAAGTTACGCCATGGAGGACGAGATTTGCCATATCATCAAAAAATAAGAATTTTTTTTTACAAAATTTGTTGTAACATTCTCAAAATAAACCCATAAATCATGCATTCATTACATCCATAAATTTAAGAGAGTAAAACATAATGTCATTCATCAGAGTATTCTTACAAAAGATATTACATGTTGACAACAAAAGTAAATGTCCTATAGGCTTACAACTTTCCAAGTCAACACTTGGGTTCAACAAAAGTAGAGTTCTAACTCTTTACACAAAATAAGCCTATAGCTTGATATACATGTAATATACAAAAGAGACAACAAAAGAGCTATCAGCCTCAAGCCTCCCAAGCTACTTCCTTGGAGGTGGCATATCACCTGAACCTGAAAATGATGTCCCATATAGGGTGAGCCAACGCCCAGTAGAGATATGCTAAACATAATATGAGCAATAACTAAAACATTAGCATTTGATAAATGTTTAACCAATATAAACCAACATACAGTACAACCCAATTTCATAACAGGTATGTCCATGTTTCATTCCATTTTTCTTTTACTTAACAATTTCGATTTATAAACATGGCTCAGAACCTGGCCAAACAATTCCCATGAGACTACGGCTCATGTTAAAAACCTTTCCAATATCAACAATTTAAATGAGATTATAACTCATAATAAAACACTTCCATAATTCACAATTCACATGAGATAACAACTCATATTAAACACTTCCATACTTCAGAGAAGATACACAGATTTGCTGTATCAATGGAGTCCATCCCCTATCTCCTCCCTGTAGACACCCCATTTTTGACCGTCCTCAAGACTTGGACGTCACCGTTTGAACACCCGGTGATCATCCATGTTTGTGTTCGTTTGGAGTTCCCGGAGGTCTCGGCTACGCACCTTGCCTCAGGATCTCCAAACCCGACTGTTTAGTGTCTGGTTTTGCACAAAACACTTGTGTTTTGCCTTGGAGGGGCAGGGAATGCCTTGTGAGGCATCCCCACACATCACCGGCCATGGCTAAAGGCCACCAGCTGGTGTTTTGTTTCCACCGGCAATGTATGTTGCCGGTCGGCATTCTTGGTTGCCGGTCGGCAGTCAATTTTGTCAAAATGGCAATTTTGAGCAGCCGACTACTGTTCATCTGCTTTTACAAATATTTTAGGACAGCTGTGTGGCATTTGGTTCCCCTCCATACACATGTATGGAGGGATGGCCCCCTTGTTAGCTTATTGAATAAGCTTTGCAAGATGGGTTGCCTATAAGAGAAGGGGTCTTCTCTTGGCATTAGGGTTAGAGAATTTTTGTGAGAAAAACACAGAGGAGAGCTCTGGTTCTAGGGTTAGAAAGTTGTAACTATTCTATCTCTCTTTTTCTCTCTTTTATGTTCTAGGTGCTTTTGTCCATACTATTGCACATAAACACCTAGTCTTTCACCTTTTCTTGGTTCTTGAGGGACCTGAGGCTTGTTCTTGCTGTTATTGGCTGGATTTGAGCTCAAGGAGGCAAGAAGATCACCATTGTTGAAGAAAGGCTTTAAGGGTAAGAAACTAGTCTTTTTTTACCCCATTTCTGCATCCTACTTTTGACCATCTTGTAACTATTTTTGTGTTTAGTGTATAACATAAAAAAGTTCTTTTTTTAGGCCCTCTAAATAGTTTGTTTAGAGTGTTTTGTGGTTTGGAGGTGTTTGACCCCTCCTAAGCCTTGAGAGGCCTCATTTTGTGCCATTTTTGGTGAACTCTGAGACTTTGGTGCTTGGGCCTCCTCACCACTGAAATCTTGAGGGATTTCAGTGGTAAGGATGGTGCCTTAAAGTCCCAAGAAGGAGAGGGCCACCCCCTCTCCTTGTTGTCCTTGAAAAGGGCACTTTTGACCTCTTGAGGGAGCATCATGTTTAAGTGTTTGTTGATCATGCCATGGCTGCTTTTTATGCTTATCATGCCATGATATAACATTGTTGTGTGTTGGTTTTGGTACACCATGTTAGCTTAACATACATGCCATGTAATGCCTTGTTGTTGACTTAATATGCCTTAGGTTGTAAGCCCTTGTTTTAGCATGTTTTAGGCTTGACTTTGTGAAGCTTCAATGCATGTTTTTGTATGCTTTAGCTCGGTTTCAAGTTGCTTTAGTCATACTTGTCATGTATTGCATAGCCCCTTTGCATTTTTGGCTTGTTGGCCTTAAGTGTGTGAATGTATAGCATGCATCCTCGCTTCATTTCAGTGGGTTGGGACCACTTTCCATGTAATTTCAGTCCCTAAGACATGCTTGTACGCTTGCCTTAGGCACCTCTTTAATGCTTTGAAAGCTTGTGTTGTATGCTCCATGTTTTGGCCATCGTGCATGCTTTGAATTTGAGCCACTTAGATGCCATCTAAGGATCCCTTTTGCATGGTTAAGGACTGCCTTGAACCTATTTTAAGCCTTCGTGGCCTTACGGGGCTTGGTTGGCTTAGCCATGGTTTAAGCATCTTTGACTTGCTTCAAGTACTTGGGCTATTTGCATGCTAATGTTTGTCTTGTTTGAGTTGGTTTGGCACCTCTTATAACATGATTTTCGGAGCTTATGTTGCATGCCTAGTGTCCATGTTATACTCCTTTCAAGTGTGCTTGAGAATTACTTGCTTAATGCTTAGATTTGTGTCTTAACATGTGCATGTGTGTATGTGTGTTTAGCCCTCATATTTTTGGCCACTGTTTTGGGCCTAATTAGAGCTGCCTAATTCATGTTTAAGTCCATCCCTTCATTGGTTGCATATGTTCCTTGTGTGTTGTAGCATATTGGTAAGTTGTTGCATGTTGGAATTTGCATGATTGAATGAAGTCACATGCTTGTTTGCATGCTTGAACATCCACATTACATCTTGCATGCTTGTTGGTTAACATTGATGTTTCATGTCTTGTATGCTTGTTAGCTTGTGTGCTTATTTGCATGGCCATGGTTGCATACTAGTCAATGTTCCTAGGATTGCATTGCATCAATGTGCATGCTTGGCCTCTTGAAGTGAGTGTGATAGAGGTTGGCCCTTTTATGTGATTATGTGCATTGCATTCATTTGAAATTGAAATGTGCACACTTGGTTTTTGGGCCATCATGCATCGAAATGCTTGATTGGTGGTCCGAAAACCAAGGACCATGTCCCTTTGAGTTCTACACATGATAAGGGGTATGGTTAGGGCATACATGGTTTGAATTGCATTGCCATGCAAGGTCTGTCCTCTGCTGCTGTAAGTTGCAGGTTCTGCAAGCATTTTTGGCCGACCGGCAACATATAGTGCCGACCGGCCATCCATTGGTGGCCGATGGATGCATCTTGTGCCGATGACCACACCCCACAGCCCGTGGTAATTCTACTCAGCCGGCGGTGTTCCCCAGTATCCAGAGAATCAATTTAGAGACTTTGGATCTTGAGAAGCGAGGAAAAGCAGAGGCGATCTATGCATGGCAAGTGCGCTCAACAGGGTCCGAGCATGCATTGCACCAGACTCTCCTCCCGAGGCAGTTTACTATTTTTCCTAGCTTAGTTAGTTTGTTAACTAATTAGGTAATCTGTAATATTTAATTAGTTCGTAGTTAGTTAATTTGTATTATTCTTTTGGTCCCTCCGAGCGAGGGCAAATCCGTAATAAGTGTGGGTGTGTGTGTGCATGTCTTCCAACCCCCACCTCTTTCTCCCTTTTATTTACCTGCTTATGATTGCAGATTAGGACATGTTTAAATTAGCATACCTCATGCTATGCATGCGTGCATCCATACATTTGTCTTGCATGCACCGGGCTCGGCGCATCATGCTGACTGCATCTGTACTTCAATTCCAAATTGAATACGTACATCAATTAATCGCATTTCACATGCCATGTTTAGGTTAGCCGAGCCTACCCTAATTACATCCTGTGTGTGTTGCATTAGTCAATTTGACATGAACTAGGACCATGCATGTTTGCTAACCAGTTTATTGTTTTGGCACGGAGTACGATGTAAGTATTTCCATGCTTTAGCATACCGCATCTGTGTGAGTGCTATCATGACAGCATGCTTACCATGTGGCTAGATGCTTATGTGAGATAAACTGCCCGAATGCCTGTGGGTGAAGGCTGGATTGCCTAAGTTGGAACAACTCGTTGAAATCTGTGTTTTAGCCTACTTGCGAGTAACAAATTCCAAAGTGTTTTTTAAGACAAACGGATATGCAATGCTTATTTCCAAATAAGGCAATCTAGTCTATACTTGTTTGCTGTGCGCATAACATAGTAATTCTAAGCTAATAACTGGAATAAGAACGCATAACGTTTTCAAAATTGGATATCACGGTTAGTAGAGGCCGGTCTTCGGATCGGGCGAGAGGGGGTGCTCATAGCTGACCTTCCCCAATCGTACCCAAGCTCCCGAGCCGAGGCAACTTTGGTGATGATGGACACGTGGCCTTTGGCACCGAGTCAGGGTTTTCTAAATTCCCCAAAATAAAATATTTAGGTGGCGACTCTGTATCTGGCAAAGCAGTCCATGTTTGGCACTTCTTTCAAAATCTGTTTTTCTCAAAACAATTTGCCGGATTTGGACTCTTTGGTTCAGATTTAGAACCGTGACAAAAGGGAGTCCGAACTGTAGCGAGGTCCCCCGCGGGTGTTGTTACAGTTTCTGGTGACTCTGCTGGGGATTTTAGAGAGCTTGACTTGAACTCGCGATATCTTGTTTTGATTTCACTTATGTGTTTCTTTACATTGCATGTGCATTGGTGCGCCTAGGACACCATGTTGGCCATCTGCTATTCCTGAGCGGTTTGCCGGAGGCTTGTCTTGTCAAGGCATGACCATAAGGCTGACCGATTGCGGGCTCGCCAAGATAGAATACAAACCGGTTTACCGGGGCACCCTTTTTGACCATTTGACCTAGTGCATATTCGGAATCCATAGTGACCATTCCAAACTGGGACAGGTTCCTTACCCGATATTAGGTTGTTTGAAACCGCTGCGTGCATAGGGAAACCCTAGCTCCTTACCAAATAGGACAGGGAAACCTTACCCCAACATAGGGGTGTTTTTGCTCTCTCTACTTGTTATGTGCTTTTAGAGTGTATCTCTGCAGGAACGCACATATCAGTTTGCAAGTCTGAGTATCAGGCCCGAGGGCACCAATGTCAGTATTTGATAGAATCAGTTATATCTGAGGGTATCCGATTCAGTATTTTTGGGACAGTGATTTCTGGGAAACAGTGATCAGTAGTAGAGTACAGTTGTTCGGCTGCACTTGTGTTTGATCCGTTTGGGCTAAAATGCTGCTTGTTTTTCCTTTCAGTTCAGAGAGTCCCAGAATAGTTAGTGCTCCCCCTTGCTGAGGCAGGGCTTATGATGACGCAGAATTCGGAAGAGATAGTGGTTATGACAGCTGCATTAGATCAAGGAATCACTCTGCAAAGTGAGACCAATGTCGATATGCCGCATCCACCTAGATTGCCGCTTGCGCACCCAGTCTGGACCGCCCCCTAATCAGGCTCACGAGCCTACCACATTCAAGTTAATGGGGATGATAGGTGATCTCCAAAGGTCCGTGGCGGATCTCGCTTACGGGATGTCAGCTTTGCCACCAGCCGCACCATATGCCGGGAGTTTTGTACCCCAGGAGCCCCCGCTGTTGGGACGGATTGTAATTGAACTTAGCCAACCGGAGATGGCCTCCAGCTATGGCGACGACATACCAACCCAAATCCTAGATCAGGCTGAGGCTACAGACAAAGGCAAAATGAAGGGAGATGCCGATCCAATCGAACAACTGCTGTGGGCAGTCGAGGCTTTGAAAGCCGGGGGGATGAACAAGCAACAGGTATCTGCAGTTGTGACAAAAGCTGTGGAAGATGCTTTCCCCACTTCACCTGAGGGTAGTTCAAGACACGAAGCTGCAATAGGCCCGTCATGCCAGACAGCTTCTTCACTCCCAACCTCACTCTCGAAGGATCAGAATCCAAGGCCAGGCTCACGACCCGTTCGCTAGTGCGTCTAGCAAGAATACTCAACCTTCGAAGTACCTGCCCTGAGGGCGCAGGGTCTTCCATGCTCTCTACATGCCATTGTCCATGGCACTTCAGATCCTTGCCGAGAGGGGACACCTTAAACCCCTGGAGCCTCGGCCTCTCCCGAAAAACCTCCATGCTACACATGATGTTGCTTTGTACTGTGCGTACCACCAACAGACAGGCTGTGCTACCGACATTTGCTTCTGCCTTCGTCATGAGGTACAGGATTTGATTGACAACGAGGTTATCCTCCCGCCCACCTCAGCCAAGTCCGTTACTACCCAGCTATTGGATTTTGAGGATGCAGATACTGTGAGTATGTGATCAGGGTTGGACCACTTGTGAGTGGCGCCCAGTGTTTTTGATGTGGCGTCTGGCATGCATTTTTGAGCATTTGCGAATGCTAGTTTTGTAAAATCTGGCTTGGGTGTCGAGTCAGTCCTTTTTGCTCACGGGTCTGTCTTGTTGTAGCAAGTCAATCCCCTTTGTATAGAATGTCAGGTGATTTCGGGGTTGTTGCCTCGAACACCGTTTTGTAATTATCCTTTTGTTTTTCCTCTCGAGTCTGTCTCGGTTCAGGAGCCAGTCACAATCAGGGAATCTGAATGAAACAGCTGCGGCTATCATGTTTCCATACTTGTTGCTGTTTAAGCTAGTTGTGCCAGAGGATGTAAATGGAACGACAGTACATTTTACCTACTCCCTTGTGCCTTGAACATCGTTATAATGACCTAAGCTTTTCAAAAAACCCTTTTCGAACACTGCGGTGATAAAAACAAAGAGGAAGCAATTCCTCGGGTCTTGAAAAACTTTGATCATTTTTGAGAGAAAGAGAGGCATGCTAAACCTTTTTATGAATGAAATCATGCCTGTCAGCGTGAGTACTGAGAAGGACCCTGGTTTGATCCAGACTGGTTCCACACTATCTTCAGCGCAAGCGATTTGTCACTTTCTTAAAAACTTTCAAAAACAAAATGTTTTGCGCGGACCTGTGAAGACTTGCGTGGAATTGCTCTTGAGATTGTGCAGCCCAGGATCGCTTTCAGCCTCGAGATTCAATCTATCTATTGCGAACCTGGGATCCGTTTAAAACGTTCAACAGCCAATTGCCATGAAAGGCCTGCGAGGCTCGATTTGAAGCAACCCCCAAGCAAGAGGTATCAAATTCAGATCAAGAAGATTAGATCTCACCGGAAGAGGCTCGTGAAGCGACCGTGATGGATCCTACTGCAAATCGGTACAACAGCCATTCTCCTGGACTCAGATGACTTCAGGATCTCAAAACCATTTGGCATGGACTATGCTACACTTTTACCCTTTGAGAGGCTCAATTGGCCGAAACCCTAAGGGCGACCAGCAAAAGTTAGAGCAAGAAAAAAAAAAGAATGAAAAAAAATGAAAAAAAAAATGCAAAAAGAAGAAAAGAAAAAATGCAAAGAAAAATAGAAAAAAAGAATTGAAAAATGAAGAAAACAAGAGAAAAAGAAGAAAATCTCGCAAGGTCGAAAACTCGCATCGGGCACCTTGGCAAAAGTTAGAGCCTGAAAAAAAGTGAAGGTTAAAATACCCGAGTGTACCTTAACCGAAACTACGTAAGGCTTGATTCCCATGTTTGGGATACATAGGCAACTTCATCTTGAAATCTAGCCCCCAACGCTTTCACAACGCCCCAGTCCATGTAATGGTTTTGATCATCCTCGCTTCCTCCGCATCTGACAATTCAGTTGTAACAACCAGAACTACGTAAGGCTTGATTCCCATGTTTGGGATACGTCGGCAAGTTCATCCTAAAGTCCAGCCACCATTGCTCTTACAGTGACTGTGTCCATATATTGGTTCAGACCGTCGTCTTCAGAGTTCAGTCGTCATTGATAAAAGCAGTTTACAGCATGTTGCGGCACCATCCAGACAAGGGGCAACTTTCCGTTGCTGCAAGTTATCATCCAAACCAGGGGTAACTTTCGATTGCCATGTATCCCCTTTAAGCAAGGGGTAATTTTCCATTGTCTCCGATCTGAGGTTGCGCATCTCGAGGGTAAGTTCCGTGCTCGTTGAGCATTGACTGTTTGCAAAAAAATAGTTTTTGAAAATTTTTACTAAAGTGGACTATTTTCTCGAAAACTATTTCATTTTCCAAAAACCGGACCATCTTCTTGGACCCCAAAAGGAAAATTTTCAGTGCTCACAACCTAACTTGCATGATTTTCAAAGTCAAAAATCGCACGAGTATGTTACTCCAACTCTCATTTTGGTCAAAACTGTTTTAGGAAGAAAACAAAAAAAAAATGGTCAAAGTGACGAACTAAGGGCGCAATTGAGTCAGGTGTTCTGCCTTTTCCCCGCCGTCAACATACTTGCCAGAAAGGCACTCTATCCGCCAGAAGAAATAGCCATGGGCTAACGGTGTTGGGCATGAACTCGCAATTCCATATTCATTCATCAATCACCCTGGGAAGGGATGAAAAAAATGAGAGAATAAAGAATAGAGAGGTGTAAGCGGAAAGAGAAGTGAGCAAGAGGGTTTTGAGAGAAAAACCGAGCTGAGGGCCGAGCGATGTGAGAATCACAAATCAGAAAAGGGTGGGAATATACCCGGAGGAACTGGCTCCTCGAAATCTGAGGTTTTTATAAACACGTCCGTGTGTCGCGTCTTTTGTCTTGTTTACCTCAACTTTCGTCTTGAGTCTCTTCCGAGTGTGCCTCGTTGTGTCCAGGCCGCTCACCTTTTGTTTCAGTCTTTCATCAGATTCGGTTTTAGGCTCGATACCCCCTGCCAGTAACCTCTTCAAAAGGTGAAATCGTTTATGCTCAGAGTGTTGTGCCATTCTCTACATTGTATGCGAAACAAAAGAAGAAAAGGGAAAATTTGGGGCATCCAAGTGTGTTTCAACTGCAACTGTTTCAGCTTTCGTAGTCCGTCTTATCAGATTGGGGCTGTTTGTTCGGGGTTTGCTGTGTGCAGAATGAACCAAATACTGTGTTATGGGCTGTATGCAAATTAGTCCCCAGTGGAGTAAGGGCTGTGTGTTCAAAATCAGGCAGTGGGATACTTGGGTTGTTTTGCTGCTGGGTGGTTAGTTATCTGACTATTACAGTGCAAGTGTTCAATTTTCAGACAACAGATCAATTTCGTTTACATTGAGATGTAGTATGAAATGATGTAATGCGATGCAATGTATGAGATACACAAATGTAACAACTTTTAGATTAAAAAGTTTGTTTCATTTCATAATCTTTTCAAGTACATAAGTTTTGGAAACAAAATCTGCCTGTGGCAGTACAAAGTACCCTAACTACTAACAAAAAGGGGAAAGTGCAAAAAAGAACAGAACAAACAAAAAAAGAAAAACAGCAAAAATCTGTATCGAATGTCAAATATGGCTCCGGGGCTATCAGTCTATCCTAGTCCTCTTCCTGGACGAAGGTCCAGGAGCATCATCACCATCATCTGAACCTGAGTCTGAATCGTCTCCGGTTTCCTCCTCAGATGATCCCGCCTCTGCCTCTGCCTCTGCCTCGGACTCGGACTCATCATCCTCATCGTCAGGGACGGGTGCCCGAAAGCTACCCTCAACATGAGTACGCCCTCCCCTGGTACGAGGATGTATAGTATCTCCGCCTCCGGCGAAATAGAAGGCCCACCGAGCACCACCCACCGGAGGGACGGAAGGAGGCTAAAAAGCATAAAAGGCAAATGCATCGTAATACTATGAGCTCATCGGTCGCGAGAATACAAGGTATGAGTACGCTTTGTGAGTGCCGCGAGTGAATCGCTGCGAATGCAAGATATGAGTACATCTGTGAGTGCCGTGGCGGTTTATCGACAAGAATGCAGTGTAGGAGTACAGTGTGTGAATACAGTGTATGAATGTTATGAACAGTTTATCAGGTGTTGTGTCGTGCATCAGATCGTGTGAAGCAGTTTGTGTGTGGTTTGAGGCTGTGGTCGGAAAGAACATACCGGGTTACTGTAAAGGGCCAGGAGGTCGAAGGTCCGCTGTAGCATCCCCATCATGGAGGCATTCATCTCCAATGACTGCCGGGTGTACTCAGAAGACGCCTGCAAAAGTATCAGATGCATCAATATTCTGTGGAATGTCAAATAAACTGAAATGAAATAACAGTACAAGACGCGAAATGAAGTAATACATACCGGAGGCAAGTTAGGGACATCAACCAACTCGTGATTAGCCGGAGCAGGAGTAAAGGATCCGTAGGTCGCCCACCCCGCCTCTCGAAAGTCGATGAAGTGGGCAGAGCAGCCACCGGTTCTCACCTCTCTCAACTCGCCTCTACCATGGACTCGAAGCTCTCGACGCTTCCCGCTCGGTGGCAACCGCTCATTGCCTCGGCCGACCATCGCCGAGGGTTGCATAATGTAGGTCCGAACGCATTAGCGAAGTCGCCGCTTATGATGCTTCGCGCCACCACAGTATACTTCTCAAAGCGCGAGGAAAATCTCTCTGTATGCCTTATGTGTGCAGGAGGCGGACTCGGAACTATCTGCTCCGGTAAACCCAGGGTCTGACACAAGAAGCGCTCCCCCAGGTACCAAGCCCGACAGACCGGGCCCTCCAACAGAATTCGGAGGCGGTCTCTCTGACTCTCATAATGGTCTTCACCACGTCGCAACGGCCCAAGGCTGCCAGGTGATCTGCGGGTACAAATGCAGTTTGTCATCTATCTGTTATCAAAAATACAGTGCTATGCGAAGCTTAAGCAAACTCTACAAGTTGAACATACCTCCGCGGCAATGATGGTGTCGAAGTAGCGGCGGAAGAAAGTAAAAGACTCCCGGGGTCTCCGCACACACCGCATATCGAAGCGATGAGAAAAGGAGACGTCAAGCGGGATCTCCATATCGGGTGCTGGGGCGAGCCTAGGAAAGTAGGCGTAGACCCACAAACCGCAGTAATGTATATCAAGATGACTAGCGATAAAAACGAATCTGAAAGCGTAAATGGCAAGCCGTGTGTTGTCGCGGCGTGTTGTGCAGGTACAAAGGTGTGTCGGTGTACAATGTAAGCAGTAAAGTAGAGTCTATGCGCACGTAATGCGATATATAGTCGATGAGAGATAGACCGCAAAGGTGCGTAATACGTAAAATGTAAAGCGTAAAATGTAAATGTAAAAAGGGGAGAAGATGTACCTCTCAAGCTCGCCAGTATCCGCCAAGGAGCTGTCCGCGGAGGCGGGAAGAAGAGCTCATATAATCGTACAATGTGGCCAAGCCTGCACCACCCCAGTCATAGCGGCGGATCCGCCTGACATTTACCAGTGCACTCAACAGGCATAGAGGCACGGTGTTCGCCCGGTCGGCAAATAGGTTCGTCCCAAGCAGAAACATGATGAAGCCCCGCGTATACTGATCTACCTCCGCTGGGGTCATCTACGCCTCCTCCTCCAAGGCTCGCTGAGTCCGGAACTGAGTCTCGAACCACGAGTATCTGACAAACGCTGCTCGAGCAAGGGGAGGTTGAGTGCCGAGCAGGTACAGCTGGGTGGCGTCCCACTCACCCATATCAGTGTCGAAGGGAATCGGATTCCCCCCTACCCCGATGCCAGTAAGCATCGAGAAGTCATAAGGTGTCATCGTCATGTCCCCTACGACGGAGAAGTGGAAGGAGTTAGTGGTATCCCACCACCTCTCCACCAAAGCAGCGAGCAAGGGCCTGTAGGTAGTAAGCTGGGAGAGCCCCTTGCAGAAGATGCCAAAACCCGCCTCGTCGACGATCTGGAGAACCGCGTCTGGCAACTCTGCATACCAGTCTCGGGCAACGACATTCCCATACTCGCGGATGGTATGGGAGTCCCCCTGTAATCAAAAACAGCAATTGCAAAGCAATATTCAAGATACAGTTTTAAGAAGCATACAGATATAGTGTGTGTGCACGTTTTCAAATGAAAAGCCGGCATTGGGCGTCAATGTACTAGCAGAGAACTACAGCATATGATGTGTCAGTGTGTTTGACTGGTTCAGGGTAAATACAGCATGTGTGCATGTTTTGTTTTTCAGAATTCAAGCAGATACGGTACCGATGTCCACAAAGGAAGCACAAGATGTGTTGTGTCAATGTGTTTGAGCAAATCAGGGTTAACGCAGTGTGTGTGCGCGTGTAAGTTTCAAGCAGTTATCAGTTGCAAGTGTGTTCACAATCAACTACAGTGTACAGTGCATCAGTGCATTTGAACTAAGCAGTTAAAGAGCATAACCAGCTACGGCAGTTTGGTATCCTACATTGCAGAAAGTAAAGCAGAGAAAGAAAGTTACCTCAGAGGCGCCGAAGGACAAGTGTGACTCGGGCTCACGAAGTAGTAGCTTGCGCGCCGCGCCGCTCTCGAAGCTCCGAAATTGGCGTAGCCCATCGGGGAGCATCACGTGAACCGCAGGCCTGTAGGTCTCCAGATCGAACGGTCGGATGCGAAGTGGCAAAGGCTCGGCCTCGGGGCCCATCTCAAACTCTGGAGGAGCCCCACCCTCTGGAAGATCATCCGCCATCTCGAAGAAAATGTGAAAATGGCCGGAAGAGGGAAAAATAGGAGAGAATATGAAGAGTCAACAAAAAAGTCAACCCCGAGAGAGCCGGAAATGGCCGGAAAAGTTGAAGTACGGAAAAGTCACAGATATCGAGAAAAACTCGAGGGAAACAAGCCCCGAGTGGCGAAAATCAAGAAAGAAACACCGAAATGAAATTTCGATCGGTTCAAAACATTCGAAACGCGAAGGTATTCCCGAATCGAACAACGAGATCGAGGCTAGAACGCAAGAAAATAGGGAAATCGAGGGAGGAAAACACCCTAGGGAGAAGGAGGAAGGATTTTCGAGCAAGGAGGAGGTGAGAAAATAGGGTTAGAAATCCTATTTTAAAAGACCCGCGGCAAAATGTCAAAACTGCCCCGAACAGGAATTCTTTGCCGGTCGGCCACACTCTTTGCCGATCGGCAATATATTGTGCCGATGGAACTGTTTGATGGCCGATGGATGGCCGGTGATGAATTGTGATGGCTGGTGGACAGCCGGTGGTCTCCCATAGTGGTTTTTGAGCCTCCTACACCGTTCCTTGGGTTATATGTGTGGTCCAGAGCCTTCATTACTCAAAACAGTGCAAAACAGTGCATTTTTGACGCTCAACTGACTTCCGTTTTGACCTCGGATCGTGTCTTCTGTGCGTGGCACTCGAATTCATGCAAGGTGTATCCTTCTCGTATCCTTTTGCCTTTTACAAGACTCAAAAGTTGCCCCACATACATCGCATTTCGATCGCACTGTTTGGTGCATTGCATTTCAATCGCATTGTCTTGTTTGCTGGTCTGGCGAGACCTTAAAACCGCTCGGTTGCATTGTCATGCATATTTTAAGCCGCACGTTGCTACGCATTTCAAGTTCACTTGCATTGTCATGCATTCCTTATGCATCTACGGTCTGGCGAGACCTTAAACACGCGCGGTCTAGAAGACCTGAAACCCTTGGGAGGCGCAAGGCCTTCACTCGCGTTGTCTAAACGCACCGCGCTGTTTTGCGCATCTCATTGCATTTTGCATGCATTCCATTGTGTGATCTTGCGTATCGCACTGTCTTATACATCGCATCTCTAGTTCATGCATTGCCCTAAAGTGGGTCTGGCGGGACCAAAAACACGCCACGGTTCGGCGGGACCAAAAACACGCGCGGTCCGGTGAGACCATAAACCCGTTCGGTTGCATTGTCATGCATCTAAAGCCGCGTGTCACCGTGCATCAAATTTTCATGCATTGTCATGCATTTCAAGTAAACTTGCGTTGTCGCGCACATCAACATCTTGCATCATTTGCATTCCAAACAACAAACAAAAAAAAACATGCATCGTCATGCATACATTTTGCATCCCGGTCTAGGAGACCTTAAATCCTCTGAAGGTGCAATTCCTTTGGTGTTTGTCATGCCCGAACGACTTTCGGTGGTCTGGTAAAGCCACCTGCCTGTGTTTGTGGTAAGTTCCTAGAAGACCAACTGGGACGGTGGAAACTAGAGTTCGAACGGCTTATGCCTAGAACGCAAAGGTTCAGGAGTTCCGAGACTAAAGTCTGGTTTAAATACCCAGGGGTGTATCCTCGGCTTGAAATCTGTATGGAAGCCCCATAGGTTGAGGCAGCATGTTTGCGCCTCAGTTCTGGATACTGAACCAACCTAGTATATCGCCCTGTTGGTAAAATAGGGAAAGCTGCAATCATAGCCGTTGCATCATAGTGCACTGTCATGCATCCATTGTAAGTAGCGCATTGTCATGCATTTCCATCGTAGCTTCCATGCATCCATCGCATTTTCCCTAGTAGATCGCATCATACTGCATTGTCATCCATTTTTTTGTAATATCCATTCCATTGCATATTTGTAGATATTGCATTGTAGTTTGCATGCATTCGTTGCATCACCTTCCACCTATGGCTTGCGCCTTTCCATGTTGAGCTTGGTCTGGTATGTGCCCTTACTTTTCACATTAAAGCACAGTTCTGCATGTGTGCGCGCCTATTCCACGCTGGTATGTTGGTTTGAGGGTTGCGGTACCTTTTCTGTGTTAGACGTGGCTTGTATGTGTACATGCCTTTCCTAGGCAAGATTTGGTTTTGGCCCGCGTGCCATATCCATAGTATCCATTGCATCGTAGTTGAATGCATTCATTGCATCACATTCCATTTATGGCCTGCGCCTTCCCAGGTTGAGCTTGGTCTGGTATGTGCCCATACTTCTCGTGTCAAAGCATAGTTCATTAGACCGTTCTATGTTAGCCGCGGCTTGTTTGCGTACATGCCTTTCCTAGGCAAGATTTGGTTTGGCTGCATGCCATATCCATCGTAGATATTACATTGTAGTGTAATTTTTGCATCCGGCATTAGGATTATTATCCATTCCCCAGCGGGTCGTTACCCCACTTATGTCATCTCCTCAATACTCGTTCTTGTGTCCGTCTACATTACTCATAGTTCAGTAGACCGTTCTGTGGTAGACGGACTTGTTACCTCCATCAATCTATTTGACATTTGTGTGGTTTTGAACCGCTCATGATGGTATCATGATTCAATTGCTTTGCATATAGTTTGCATTTTCATTTGTATTATTCATACATTGTTTTGTATATATTGTATATCATTTTGCATTCATTCTTGCATTGTCATGCATATTGCTAACAATGTCATACCTGTTAAGTTGTTTTCTTTACAGGCACGATATTGTATGTACGGTTCATTTACCACTGGTGGAACCAGACGAACCGGACAGGTATTGTATCCTCTGCGTGAGACGTATCGAGAATTGCATAATTCTCTTACATCCTTTCTGCATTGTAGTGTAGTTTGGTGTATGCTAGCTTAAAAGCCTGCATGTGTGCTTCTGACTTTTCTTTGCATGATCATAAGTTATGCTCATTGCATTGTCTTGCATTTTGCCCCGCCTCAAAGCATACCTTATTTGTCTTGCATGTTTGCCTAAGTCTTCGCCCTTGACAAAAATGGGTCGTCTCTGGGCTTTGACGTTCACTCCCATCATTGTTATGACTTTCGAGTTCTCACAAAGAGGCAACAGAGACACCCCATTTTTGACCGTCCTCAAGACTTGGACGTCACTGTTTGAACACCCGGTGATCATCCATGTTTGTGTTCGTTTGGAGTTCCCGGAGGTCTCGGCTACGCACCTTGCCTTAGGATCTCCGAACCCGACTGTTTAGTGTCTGGTTTTGAACCAAACACTTGTGTTTTGCCTTGGAGGGGCAGGGAATGCCTTGTGAGGCATCCCCACACATCACCGGCCATGGCTAGAGGCCACCGGCTGGTGTTTTGTTTCCACCGGCAATGTATGTTGCCGGTCGGCAGTCAATTTTGTCAAAATGGAAATTTTGAGCAGCCGACTACTATTCATCTGCTTTTGCAGATCTTTTAGGATAGCTGTGTGGCATTTGGTTCCCCTCCATACACATGTATGGAGGGATGGCCCCCTTGTTAGCTTATTGAATAAGCTTTGCAAGATGGGTTGCCTATAAGAGAAGGGGTCTTCTCTTGGAATTAGGGTTAGAGAATTTTTGTGAGAAAAGCACAGAGGAGAGCTCTGGTTCTAGGGTTAGAAAGTTGTAACTATTCTATCTCTCTTTTTCTCTCTTTTATGTTCTAGGTGCTTTTGTCCATACTATTGCACATAAACACCTAGTCTTTCACCTTTTCTTGGTTCTTGAGGGACCTGAGGCTTGTTCTTGCTATTATTGGCTGGATTTGAGCTCAAGGAGGCAAGAAGATCACCATTGTTGAAGAAAGGCTTTAAGGGTAAGAAACTAGTCTTTTTTTACCCCATTTTTGCATCCTACTTTTGACCATCTTGTAACTGTTTTTGTGTTTAGTGTATAACATAAAAAAGTTCCGTTTTTAGGCCCTCTAAATAGTTTGTTTAGAGTGTTTTGTGGTTTGGAGGTGTTTGACCCCTCCTAAGCCTTGAGAGGCCTCATTTTGTGCCATTTTTGGTGAACTCTGAGACTTTGGTGCTTGGGCCTCCTCACCACTGAAATCTTGAGGGATTTCAGTGGTAAGGATGGTGCCTTAAAGTCCCAAGAAGGAGAGGGCCACCCCCTCTCCTTGTTGTCCTTGAAAAGGGCACTTTTGACCTCTTGAGGGAGCATCATGTTTAAGTGTTTGTTGATCATGCCATGGCTGCTTTTTATGCTTATCATGCCATGATATAACATTGTTGTGTGTTGGTTTTGGTACACCATGTTAGCTTAACATACATCCCATGTAATGCCTTGTTGTTGACTTAATATGCCTTAGGTTGTAAGCCCTTGTTTTAGCATGTTTTAGGCTTGACTTTGTGAAGCTTCAATGCATGTTTTTGTATGCTTTAGCTCGGTTTCAAGTTGCTTTAGTCATACTTGTCATGTATTGCATAGCCCCTTTGCATTTTTGGCTTGTTGGCCTTAAGTGTGTGAATGTATAGCATGCATCCTCGCTTCATTTCAGTGGGTTGGGACCACTTTCCATGTAATTTCAGTCCCTAAGACATGCTTGTACGCTTGCCTTAGGCACCTCTTTAATGCTTTGAAAGCTTGTGTTGTATGCTCCATGTTTTGGCCATCGTGCATGCTTTTGAATTTGAGCCACTTAGATGCCATCTAAGGATCCCTTTTGCATGGTTAAGGACTGCCTTGAACCTATTTTAAGCCTTCGTGGCCTTACGGGGCTTGGTTGGCTTAGCCATGGTTTAAGCATCTTTGACTTGCTTCAAGTACTTGGGCTATTTGCATGCTAATGTTTGTCTTGTTTGAGTTGGTTTGGCACCTCTTATAACATGATTTTCGGAGCTTATGTTGCATGCCTAGTGTCCATGTTATACTCCTTTCAAGTGTGCTTGAGAATTACTTGCTTAATGCTTAGATTTGTGTCTTAACATGTGCATGTGTGTATGTGTGTTTAGCCCTCATATTTTTGGCCACTGTTTTGGGCCTAATTAGAGCTGCCTAATTCATGTTTAAGTCCATCCCTTCATTGGTTGCATATGTTCCTTGTGTGTTGTAGCATATTGGTAAGTTGTTGCACATTGGAATTTGCATGATTGAATGAAGTCACATGCTTGTTTGCATGCTTGAACATCCACATTACATCTTGCATGCTTATTGGTTAACATTGATGTTTCATGTCTTGTATGCTTGTTAGCTTGTGTGCTTATTTGCATGGCCATGGTTGCATACTAGTCAATGTTCCTAGGATTGCATTGCATCAATGTGCATGCTTGGCCTCTTGAAGTGAGTGTGATAGAGGTTGGCCCTGTTATGTGATTATGTGCATTGCATTCATTTGAAATTGAAATGTGCACACTTGGTTTTTGGGCCATCATGCATCGAAATGTTTGTTGTTTGGGTTAATTGGGAAATGATTTATATGTTTATGAAAAGAGAGAGGAAAGCCCTAATTTAATATTGTTGATTTAATGGATTTAAAAGGGAGGACATTGAATAATCCTTGTATTTTGCTAATATGGGTTGTATGATTGTGTTTAGATCAAAAGAAAATAAAAAGAGAAGTAACCACGTTGTTGGTATTGTTTTAGACTAAACATGTGTAGTAAAATTGAGTTATGGTTTTGATACCAATGGAATTGGTTTTGTAAAATAAAGAGAATGGATTTAGTTTTGGTTTTGTAAAATGACGATAATGAATTTTTAGTAAATGGTTGGATTTGGAAAACAAATGAGGTTTTGCCCTAATAATGTTTCACACAATTATTTTGTATAAATAATAAAATTGGTATTGAAAATGTGGGATCGGATAAATATGTATGTAAATGGTGGAGTTGGATATCTGTTATCTCTCATCTATGGAAATATGGTTAGTTTATCTATTGTGGAGATTGAATATCGGTTAGAAATTTCTATTTTGGGCTATCTGTTATGACCTAAACCTGCCCCTATAAGTTTGGCATCGTAACCGGCTAGTAATCGGAGATTACCAAAGGCCTTCCTGTACAATAAAAAATAATCGGGGCTAGCAGAAGCAATATTCAAAAACACCAATAGTCCAATGAGCTGTGCATCTATATGAACAAATATTTACATGCAAAAACGTTAATTTACCCACATTCAGTACATAACTTATAACTTAACATCTTATGTATAACATGTGTACATAAAAAAAGTGTACTTCACAATCAAAAGCTTGACAACGGCCTTCTAGGCCTAGCCTCAACTTTGAGGCACTCAAAACCACGCAGTAGGCTTCAAAACGATGGCTCAGCTAAAAACTCTTTCTAGACTTGTCCTCAAGAACGCTCACCTATACATAATATATAAACAGTGAGCTAAAATCCAGTGAATAACATTAAAGTAAAAGGGTTAGTGAATGAATTCCACATAAATCATATCTGTAAAACAATTCATGACACAATCATTCATATCAGTCTCATATCAGAACATAACATAATGGTATATCCCACAGAACAAAACAGATATCATCTTCCAACTAGAGTAATTGGTTCCAGACACCGATTAAACACATATCACCACAATGAAGTGGCTAACGAGATCTCATATCACATATATGTCATGGATCCACATTTACATGTCGTCCCCCATAACTTGGGACTATCTGTGGATACCATAATAGATTCGCAAATAGGACATTCGTTTACATAATCAAAATAGCATTTCAGAAATTATAGCTTAGCAGATAATAGTTTAAACATATACCATACAAACATATCTTTACAGAAATGTTCCTCATAGTGGGCTTCCAGAATAGTTGGTCAAGCAGTTCTTGACTCGTGACCTACAATCACAAATATGCATAGTACGATACATAATCATCTTAAACATATTTAGTTCACTTAAGCTTTTGAATATGGATGACTAGAATTATGAATTAATTAGATTATTAATTTCTCTTAACCTCTAATGAAAACATGTTTAGCCATGTATTAACAAAACTAATTAAACATAAAGACTCTAATCATATACAAACCCTTATTAAGTTCACTAGTTCACAATTAAACTTAAAATAGGCTCATACACATTAAATTATAATTATTCAGTCATGTTTAAATTACTGAATCAGAAACTCATAAACATATAAATTTTGCAATTTCAACTTCATTTTCAAGCAAATCAAGGCCTAAAACTTTCCATAACCATGTTGAATTTACCATCTATAGCTTCCAACAAACTTATAACTTTAAATTGAAACTCAAATTCATGAAAAGAGTTCAAACCCTTAAATTAACACATCAAACTCATAATCTTGAACTTTAATCTTTGACTTCATGGAGGTTTATTCTTCCAATTTCAAGAACCATACAAGAAAAATAATTTTATGAACATATTTTCATGAATCAATGCCATGCATGTGGAGAGATAAGCTCAAAGTGTACAATTTATTCCTTAATTACTCAAGAACAAATCTAAACATGCAAGATTTCTTCTTGATTAAATTCAAATCCCTAAAATCCATGACATTTTCCTTCAATCTTGAAAACCCATGCATGAATTGCAAAGTATATAAATAAATCTTCATGAAATCATCCATGCATGACAAGTCTAAAAATTAATTTATCTTATTCCTTCAATTTGAGACATATTCATGTTAAACTCTAATTCTCATAGCCAAAACTTCTAATTCCTCATCAATTTATTCTAATTTAAACGTTAAACTTGAAGATGATGTATATACAAGTTTCTATTCCAAAAATTAGTGTGTAAAGCTTACCTTGTTTTGATGGATTATTAGAATTCAAGACAAATATCTAGCTTCTCCCTTAATTCTTCTTCTTCTCTACCTCTCTTCCTTGTTGAGCTCTCAAACTCTCTCTCTCTCTCTCTCTCTCTCTCTCTCTAAGTGTATAGTGCAATATAAGCCCACTAGTCTCTTCTTAGTCAATTGATGAGTAGAATATTTAATTCTTATATTCTTATTCTACAAAATTAACTTAGGCTAATAATGAATCACATTAATTAATGTAAATCAAATTCCTTTAAATTAAATTAATCTTCATCATTTATAATCTTAATGATACTAAATTAAATTATACTAATGTGTATTAAGCTCTAATTTCTATTCAATTATTTAATTGCAACCTATTAAAATTAGCGAATCAGACGGAATCAATTTTCAATTAAACTTTCCAAATAACTCTAAAAATTCCAATTAACATATCCTTATACTCAATTTTGATTTCTAAACCCATTTATGTCGTCAATTTCCATTTCAAAGCCGAGCTCACAACTGATAGTTTCTCAATTTAAACAGATATTTACAACGAATCAAATTAAATAATTCATAGTTAATCAATTGGCACATGTCATAATTAAATTCAATACATAATTAATCACGTATAATTATGATTAACATTTTGGGGTTGCCACAACAAGTGCTGAATTTTGATAAATCCGAACTTCCTTTTTCCACTAATGTTTCAGCCGAGTTGAAAAGGCAGATTTGTGGTTTGATGGGTATTACTCTTGCAAGGCTAGGTGGGAAATTTCTAGGGCTGCCCTCGATGCGGGGACATTCAAAAGCTGAAGCATATTAGTTTCTTATTGAAAAGATGGTTTCCAAGATGCAAGGTTGGAAGAACAACCTCCTCTACCATGTCGGGAGAGAAACTTTAATCAAAGCTGTAGTACAAGCTATTCCATCACATGCTATGGTCTATTTTTACCGACCCATAAGCTTTTGTGAGAAACTAAACGCCTTTATTCGTAATTTCTGGTAGAAGGGTGATCCAAGAGATAGAGGTATTTACTGGGCAAAGTGGGATACAACGTGTTTACCAAAATTTCAAGGGGAAATGGACTTTAGAGATTTTTCAAGCTTTAACCTAGCTATGCTTGCAAGATAGTGTTAGAGGTTGATCTATAATTGTAACAACCCCGACTTACGATTAACTGATAAACCAAGATTAAGAATGCCTAATAGGTAATTAAGATGAAATTCTGAATTGATTGCTTGTGGGTTGCATTATTTGTGTTTCTATTTGTCTATCATAGATATATCTGTTTACATTTCTATTATGTTTTGTGAATTAAAGGCCTTATTGGCATTCAATCATGAAATTGACTGAGATTACGTGTTATTTAGGATTATTAGGAATATATGGTAGGTTGAATTGAAATTCAATTCGTAACCAAACAATTAGAATAAGATGATCCCAATTAGTTATCTTTAACTCAAATTAATTTAACTCCTTAATCAAGTCTATATAAGGCCACTTCTAGCACTATGTAGACACTTTGCACTCATATTCCTACACTCTTAAGCCTCAAATGTGAGAGTGAGAGAGAGAGAGAGAATTGAAGTCAAGAGGGAGGATTTGCTAGGGAATTAAAGGGCAATTAGAGATTTGAGCAAAAACTCACTAGGAATTCAAGGAATCACTGCAAGAAAAGTGGGCTTAAAAGACGAAACTTGTTGTGACAGCACATTTGCCACGCGCAAAAAATGACTTTTTGCGACGGCACAACTTGCCGTCGTAAAAAATGTGACTTTTTGAGACGGCACAACTTGTCGTCCCAAAAAAATGTGACTTTTTGAGATGGCACAACTTGTAACGCCCTCAAAATAATACAGAAAACCCATTGTTCTTGACATGCATTGACATAAGAGAATAAAGCATATTTCTATTTATCAGAGTGTTCATTACAAAAGTATTGCATGTTGACAACAAAAGTAAACGCTCTATGGGCCTACAACTTTCCAAGCCAACACTTGGTTACAAAAAGGAGTACTAGATCATACACATTAAGCCCTTGGCTTGAAATTACATGTAATACACAAAAAGGTAAACAACCAAAAAGAGCCTTCAACTTCCAGAACCTCCCAAGCTATATCCTTGGAGGTGGCATGTCACCTGGACCTGAAAATGATATCCCATATAGGGTGCCAGTAGAGATATACTAAACCAAATATAAGCAATGACTAAAATATTAGCATTCGATAGGTGGTTAATACTTATGAAGCAAATTCTATTACAATACAGTTCCACGACAATCAAGTCCATGTTACATTCCACTTTCCTTTACTTATCCAAATCTTTTCATAAACATGGCTCAGGACCTGGCCAAACAATTAAATGGGATTACATCCCATATTAACACATTTCCTTAATTCACAATTCAAATGAGTCTGCAACTCTCATCAACCACACTTCCAACATTTCAATTTAATACACACATTGGCTGTATTAACACTTCAAGTGATACACATATTTGCTGTATTAATGGAGTCCATTTCCTATCTCCTCCCAAACAGGTTTGAGAGTCCATCCCCTATCTTCTCTCAAACCATGAAGTACATCCCCTATCTCCTCCCAAACAATATGCATATACAATGTATTCAACACTTGTCATATACAATAATCAATCAATACACGTATTTGCTATATTAATTCAACCGTCATATTCAATGACTTATTCAATGTGATTAGTTTCAATTTTCCCTAATCAACATACAATGTCTACAACAATCAAGACTATCCTCCGCCGATAGCCCAAAGCAGTTATCTCTAAACAGATAATAAATTTATCAGCAGATAAAATATCAACAATTCCATAGGTGAGTGATTAAATTAACCAACTACACCATTTTAATTTCATAATTCCCTAATTTCATGTATTTCAACTTAATTCCACATTTTCCCAAAATTAATTATACAAATTAATTTATCATAACAATTAGGGCTTTTTTCCCCTTTTCTCAATATCAATCCTAAGGTTTGATTTCACCAATCTAACAACAATAATGCCATTTTCCATGGTCTAACACACACAAGGAGTTTGTAAATCACAAAACCCCTCTTTTATAAATTACACAATAACCCCAACTTTTTCAAAAATTACCTAACATCAGCAACTAACAAAATGACGAAAATCAAAGACAAAGCTCATAAGATGGAGTAGGGTATCCCTACCTCGAAATGGAGAGCTCAAATGGAGGTGATGACCAAAACCCAAAGTGCTCCAAATCCACAAATGTTCAAATTAAAATGAAGCCCAAGTTACCCTCTACCTTTCTTGCAAAGAACTTAGGGTGTGTTTGTTTGGACGGACTGGATTAGAGGGGATTGTAATCCATCGGACTGTTAGTCCCGGGATACATTGTCCCGAGACTATTTAATTGGATTGGATTTGTATCCTATGTTTATTTAGTCATGGGATTGGATGTCTGGATTGAACTATTTTTAGTAAATCCAATGTTTGGTTAGACGGACTAGATAAGGATAAATGTTCAAAAGACTATTTTACCCTTATAATCTATAATTTATAATTTAACAACACAAAAAATTTAATTTATAAGGCCACAATTTTTAATTTATTATTTTCAATTAAATTAAATTTATAATTTATAATTTTTATTTTTATTTAATATATAATTTTAAATAACGACAATAAAAAAATAATTTTATTTAATATATAAATTAAATTTTCAACAACACTAAAAAAATTTAATTTATAAGGCCATAATTTATAATTTATTATTTTTAAATAAATTTAACTTATAATTTATATTTTTTATTTAATATATAATTTTAAATTAACAATACTAAAATTTTTTTTATTTAATATGTAAATTTAATTTTTTAACAACACTAAAAAAATTTAATTTATAAGGCCATAATTTATAATTTATTATTTTTAATTAAATTTAATTTATAATTTGTAATTTATAATTTAAATTTTTTATTTAATATATAGTTTTAAATTAACAACACTAAAAAAAAATTTATAAATGTTCGAAAGACTATTTTACCATTTTCTAATTGTTTACTAAGTAATAGCATGGAGGGTAAAATGGACATTTCACAAAATAATCTCATGGGATACCAATCCCATGGTTTCTATCCCACACCCCCCATGGAATAGGATAGTCCCACATTTGTAGGACTAATAGTCCGGGGGGACTATTAGTCCGGACCAAAATTTTTCAAACAAACAATGGACTATTAGTCCGGTAGGACTAATAGTCCAATCCCACCATCTTATCCCTCAAAACAAACATGCTCTTAGGGTAGGAACACACTAAAGATAGATGAAACTCTAGAGAGAGAGAGAGAGGATGTAGCTGGTCTAGGGTTTTCACAAAAGTGGAGATGAAAAAGTGAAGTTTAAAACCGCTGCTGCCTACTGATATAACACAAGCTCGCTCGAGCGACCAGACACCAAGAACCCTCGCTCGAGCGTAGAAAGCCTCGCTCGAGTCAACAATCGAAGCTTCAGGTCTGCAACCCAGAAGCATGCTCGAGCGCAAGAATGCTCCATCGAGCGAAGAAACCCAAAACATAGACCTCTCTCGCTCGAGCGAAGGAAAGCTCACTCGAGCGAAGAATTACAACTCACAGGTCCAAAACTGGAAGCAGACGCAAGCTCGAGCGAAGGACTTCTCGTTCGATCCATTAGACACAAAACTTGACTCTCACTCGAGCGAAAGAACCCTGGCTCGAGCGAAGGAGCTAAAACAAGGAGCTCGCTCGAGCGACAAAAGTCTCACTCGAGCGAAGGACAAAAATTCTAGGCAGCAACCACTTGCTCCCAAATACACTCAACCTGTAACAATCCTGCCCAAAACATCCTATAACTCAAATACAAGGTATTGAAGGATGGAAACAAGATAGAAACCACAACCGACATCCACAGAACCAAGTCCGGATACAATAACCAAAAGAGTAAGAATCGGGATCGCTATAACAGCCGTCGCCAAAAAATGTGACTTTTTGAGACGGCACAACTTGGCATCGCAAAAAATAGAGTATTTGCGATGGCATAAAATGCCGTCTCGAAAAAGGAGAGTATTTGCGACAGGAGAAATTGCTGTTGCAAAAAAAAAAAAAAGAGCATTTGCGACGGCAGAGATTGCTGTCGCAAAAAAATAGAGTTTTTGCGACGGTACCAGCTACAGTTGCCAAAAAAAAAAAAAGAAGAGTTTTTTGCGACTGTAATAGGTACTGTTGCAAAAAAAAAAAATAAAAAAAATATATATATATATATTGTGGCTTTGAGACGGCTTCATATATATAGTCACAAAATGGTTTAAATAAATACAACGGTATTTTTCTGTCACAAAAAAAAAAAAAAAAACGGCGTCATCTTACTCTTTTGAACATTTATCTTTTCACCTATTTTTCATCTTCCTATCTCTCTATCTCTGTCTCTGTCTCTGTCTTTGTCTCTCTTCTCTTTCTCTCTCTCACTCATCACTCTTCTATGTCTGTCTGTCTATCTCTCTCTTTCTCTATGTGTCTCTGTTTCTCTTCTCTTTCTCTCTCTTACTCATTACTTTTCTCTGTCTGCCTGTCTGTCTCTTTCTCTCTGTGTCTCTATCTCTCTTTTCTTTCTCTCTTCTTCTCCCGAATGTTCTCTCTCTCTCTCTCTCTCTCTCTGTGTCTATTCTCTTTCTCTCTCTCACTCATCACTCTTCTCTGTCTGTCTGTCTCTCTCTTTCTCTTTTATGTCTCTCGCCCATCTCTCTTCTCTCTCTGTCTATATCTTTTCACCCATTTTTTCATCTTCCTCTCTCTCTTCTCTTTCTCTCTCTCACTCATCACTCTTCCCTCTCTGTCTGTCTGTCTCTATCTCTCTCTCTCTCTCAATCATCTATCTCTTCTCTCATCTCTTTTCTCTTTTCTCTTTCTGTCTCTTTCGCTCATCTCTTTTCTCTCTATCTCTCTCGCTCATCTCTCTTCTCTCTATCTCTCTGTTTCTCTCTCTCATCTCTCTTTCTCTCTGTCTCTCTCATTCATCTCTCTTCTCTCTATGTCTCTCTCGCTCATCTTTCTTCTCTCTATCTCTCGTTCATCTCTCTTATCTCTATCTCTCTCTCTCATTCATCTGTCTTCTCTCTCTGTCTTTCCTCTCTATCTCTCTCTCTATCTCTTTCTCTCTCTCTCTCTCTTTTCTCTTTTTCTTTTTCACTTATCACTCTTCTTCGTCTGTTAGTCTCTGTCTCTGTCTCTCTCTCTTTCTCTCTTTGTCTCTCGCTTATCTCTCTTCTCTCTATCTCTCTCATCTCTCTTCTCTCTATCTCTCTCATCTCTCTACTTTCTTTATCTCTCTCGCTTATCTCTCTTCCTTCTATCTCACTCTCTGTCTCTTTCGTTTATCTTTCTTCTCTCTCTCTCTCGATCATCTCTTTTCGCTCTCTTTCTCTCTCTCTCTCTCTCACTCATCTCTTATTTTTTTATTTTTTTTTTGTCTGTCTCTCTCTATCTCTCTCTCACACATCACTCTTCTCTTTCTCTTTCTCTCTCTGTGTCTGTCTGTTTGTCTGTCTCTCACTTTTCTCTCTTTCTTTCTCTTTATGTGTCTGTCTGTCTCTCTCCCCCATTGTGTTCACCTTGCTCACTCTTTCCCTTATCTCTTCTCTATTTACCGAGCTCTCTACTACAAGAAAATGCACTTTTAGAGACCACTTTCTCTCTCTCTCTCTCTCTCTCTCTCTCTCTCTCTCTCTCTCTCGTGTTTGATATAACATTTCTCTTTTTGCCTATTTTTTTTCATTTTCTTGTCTCTCTGTCTTTGTCTCTCTCTCTCTCTCTCTCTCTCTCTCTTTCTCTTTATCTTTATCTTTGTCTTTCTCTCTCTCTCTCATCACTCTTCTCTGTTTGGTTTTTTGTCTGTCTCTCTCTCTCTCTCTCTCTCTCTTTCGCTTATCTCTCTTCTCTCTGTCTCTCTCATCTCTCTTCTCTCTCTATCACTTTTTCATTTCTCATATCTCTCTGTCTGCCTTCCTCATCTCTAATCTCTCTATCTCTCTATCTTTCTCTCTGTCTCTCTCGCTAATCTCTCTTCTCTCTGTGTCTCTAACTTTTTTTATGTCTCTCTCCCATTTATCTTTTTCGCTCTTTTTCTCTCTCTTTGTCTATCTCTCGTTTATCTTTTGTTTCTCTTTCTTTTTTTGTCTCTCTCTATCTCTTTCTCTCTCACTCATCACTATTCTCTCTCTCTCTCTCTCTCTCTCTCTCTCTCTCTCTTTTTTCTTCTTCTTTCTCTATTTGCCTGTCTGTTTGTCTGTCACTCTCTCTCTCTCTCTCTCTCCCCTACTGTGTTTGCCTTGCTCACTTTCTCCCTCATCTCTTCTCTATTTATCGAGCTCCCTCTCTATTTATCTATCCACTACAAGAAAATGCACTTCTAATAACCACTTTGTCTCTCACTCATCACTTTGTTTCTGTCTCTCTCTTTCTCTATTTCTATTTTCTATCTGTCTCTCACTCATCTCTCTCTTTCTCTCTCTCTCTTTCACTCTCTCTCCTCTACCACCTTCACTACTACTGCAAATCTCACTCCACTACCACCACTATTGCCACTCCACCTCTATGACTACCATTACTACCACCATCGCCACCACTTCTCTACCACCACTACTGCCACAACTACTACCATTACCTCTCCTCTACCATTGCCACTCCATCATCTCTACCACTACCATAACTTCACTACTAATCTCCTTCATCGCCGCCACCACCACCACCATCACCTCTTATCCACCACGTTCACCACTACTGCCGCTCCTTCTGAAACTTGATTCAAATTTATTTTTTAATGACTAAAAATTAGTTTCATGAAAAAAATTTTAAAATCAAAACTACCATACTTGTCAATTTTATATAATTTTATGAAGGATATGATCAGCTTGTTTGGTTTAGATTTTCAGTATTTATTTTTCAGGAAATTGAATTTTTTTATTATGTGTGTTTTTTTTTTTTGTTTTTTTTCACTATAGCAATCCCGATTTTCCCTCCATTGATTAGTGTAATCCGGACTTAGTTCCGTGGATGTTGGTTGTTGTATATATCTTGTTTCCATCATTCAATACTTCGTATTTGAGTTATAGGATGTTTTGGGCAGGATTGTTATAGGTTGAGTGTGTTTGGGAGCAAATGGTTATTGCCCAGAATTTTGGTTCTTCGCTCGAGCGAGGCTTTTGTCGCTCGAGCGAGCTTTGTGTTTTAGTTCCGTCGTTCGAGCCAGGGTTCCTTTGCTCAAGCGAGAGTTGAGTTTTGTGTCTGGTGGCTCGAGCGAGAAGTCTTGCGCTCGAGCGTACATCTACGTCTCATTTTGACCAGAGAGCTGTGTTTCTTGGCTCGAGCAAGCTTTCCTTCGCTCGAGCGAGCGAGGTGTATGTTTTGGGTTTCTTCGCTTGACCGAGCATTCTTGCGCTCGAGCGTGCTTCTGGGTTGCAGACCTGAAGCTTCGAATTATTGGCTTGAGCGAGGCTTTCTACGCTCAAGTGAGGGTTCTTTGTGTCTGGTCGCTCGAGCGACCAATCCTTCGCTCGAGCGAGCCTGTATTATATCAGTACACAGCAGCGGGAAACACTTCACTTTTTCATCTCTTTTCTTTACACAAACCCTAGATTCGAGCTCTCTCTCTCTACACACTTTCTCTCTAGGTATTGATCTAGTTCTTGAGTGTTTCTACCCTAAGTTCTTTGTAAGAAAGGTAGAGGGTCGTGAGGGCTTTGTTTTAATCTGAAAAATCTTGGATTTGGAGCACTTTGGGTTTTGGTCATCTCATCCATTTGAGGTTTTCACTTCGAGGTAGGGATACCCTACTCCGTCTTATGAGTTTTGTCTTTAATTTTGGTCATTTTGACTAGTTGGTAATGTTTGGTGATATTGAGAAAGTTAGGGTTTGTTGTGTTATAGCGATCCCGGTTTTCCTTTCGTGTTTAACTGTAATTCGGACTCGGTTCCGTGAGGGTGTTGTTGTCTTATCCTCTTTCTATCCCTTACTCTTTGTGTTCGAGTTTTGAGTTGTGTTGGGGAAGTTGGGAATAAGTTGGTTGTGTTTTAAAACGTAAAATCTTTGCCCAGTTTTTGGTTTCTCTGCTCAAGCAGCGCTTTTGATGCTCGAGTGGGCCTTTGTTGTCGCTTATCTGCTTGAGCAGGGGTTTTGGCACTCGAGCGGGGAAATCACCCATCCAGTATTTCGTCTACAGTGTTGGACGCTCGAGCAGGGGCTTGGCCGCTCGAGCGGGAGTCTGTATGTCGCTCGAGCGGAGAGTTGGATGCTCGAGCGGGGACCTGTCTGCAAAAGTTCTGGGAGCGTGCATCCGCCGCTCGAGCGGGGGATTGGACGCTCGAGCGGGGATCTGTGAGTGACGCTCGAGCAGGGAGGCTTTTATATAAAGCCGACATCTGACTTTTTGTTCACTTTTTAACATCCTTTCTCTCTCTTACTTTTCCAAAAAAGCTATTTTGAGAGTTCCTATCACTAAAAGCCTAACTTCTCTCTTAGGATTGATCTAGTAGGAGTTGTTTTCTCACCTTGAACCTTTACAAAAGTTGTGTTGATCGTCTAGGGCTATCTTTTAATCTGGAATTTTTGGGATTTGGAGCATTTTCGTTTTCTTCATCTCCTTCGTTGGGTTTCATCATTCGAGGTAGGGATATCCTACTCCTCTTTATGAGCTTTGTTGTTAAATTTTAGTATTTTGATATGTTGGGGGTTGTTGGGTAATTTTGAGAAAGTCTGGGCCTTTGTGTAATTTTACAAAAGTTGGGGTTTTAAATATATAAAACCTATATGCATGTTTGGCATGGAGAAATGGAATTTATGTTGAAACGTTGATGAAAATGAAGCCTTAAGGTTGTAATGTTAATTATGGAAAATGCCCTAATTACATTGATTAATTAATTTGTATAATTAACTGTGAGAAATGAGGAATTGAAATGAGAGAGTCGAGATTGGGAATGTATGGGATTAAAGGGTGTAGTTCAATCATTTATTGCTCACCAAGTTGAAATGTTGACTATTATATCCGTTGGATGCATTTATTTTCTATTTAGAAATATTTGCTTTGGGCTACCGGTGGAGGGTAGTTTTGATTGTTGTAGACAATGCATGATGATTAGGCAAACTAAAACTAATCAATTGGATGTGTCATAGAGTATGACGGTTGAAAGAATACATTAACATTATGCATTGATTGATTATGTATACTACCTATGTGTATATATGTAACGCCCTCAAAAAAATAAACCCATAATATATAACATTAACATGCATTGATAAAAGAAACCAAATATCATCTCATCCATCAGAGTAATCTTATTAAAAGACATTACATATAATAACGAAAGTAAATGCCCTACGGGCTTACATCTTTCCAAGCCAACACTTGGACACAAAAATATGAGTACTAACTCATTTACACATTAAGCCCTAGGCTTGAGTTTACATGTAACATCAAATTAAAACAAAACAAATAACTAATCTAAACAGAGTCTTCAACTCCAAATCCATCCAAGCTAAGTCCTTGGAGGTAGCACATCACCTGAACACGAAAATGATGTTCCCATATAGGGTGAGCCACAAAGAGAAAGATACTAAACCAAATATAAGCATTGAATAAAGCAATAGCATTCAATAGATGGTTAACACAATTATCAGTTTCATTTTCCATTATTTATTCAACTTTCCATTTTTACCAACATGGCTCGAGAACACGGCGGACTATAACGATGAACTACATATCACATTAACATTTCTTCCATTTATCAACAAAACAAATGAGACTAAGGCTCATATCAAAACACTTCCATACTTCTCATTTGATACACATTTTAGTCTTTGTATCAACAATATGTAAAAACACTTCTATAAATCAATAAGCACACATAATAGTGATGCTAATGGAGTCCATCCCCTATCTCCTCCCAAACAATATCCGGTTTAGAGGTCCATCCCCTATGTTTCCCTAAACCGTGGAGTACATCCCCTATCTCCTCCCAAACAAAATGCATATGCAACACACAATCAATACACGTATTTTCTGTATTAATTCAATAGTCAAAATTAATGACTTAACCAATGTGATTAGTTTCAGTTTTCCCTAATCCACATGCAATGTCTACAACAATCACGACTATCCTCCACCGATAGCCCAAAACAGTTATTTCTAAACAGGAAATAAATGTACCAACAAATGTAAATTTAACATTTTCATAGGTGAGTAATTAAACTAACCAATTACACCATTAAATCACTAAATTCCCCAATTCCATGAATTAAACTCAATTCCATATTTTTCCCTAAATTAATTATACAATTTAATTTATTTCAACCACTAGGGTTTTTCCCAAAATTACCAAACAACTCCCAACATATCAAAGTACTAGAACTTAGAACAAAACCTATAATATGGAGTAGGAAATCCCTACCTCGAAGTAAATAACCCGAATGGAGAAGATGGAGATGATGACCTAAAATCCAAAGTGCTCCAAACTGCCAAACTCTCAGATTAAAACGAAGCTCTCGACTCACTCTATCTTTTTAATAAAGAACCTAGGGTAGAAACACCCTAAAAGGAGATGATACCTAAGAGAGAGGGTGAGTGGAGGGAGAGAGAAGTCGTACCTAGGGTTTTGGAATCAAAAAGAGGGTGAAAAAGTGTTTTAAAAACTGCTGCTGCCTATTTAAACCCGACAGGCTTGCTCGAGCGAAGACTTGGTCGCTCGAGCGACCAGACACAAGAAATACTCGCTCGAGCGAAGGAAATCTCGCTCGAGCCAACAATACGATGCTTCAGGTCTGCAACCCAGAAGCACGCTCGAGCGACAGAATGCTTGCTCGAGCTAAGGACTCGAAACTCGCTCGAGCGAAGGAAAGCTCACTCGAGCCAAGAAATACAGCTCTCAGGTCTATACTAGACGCAATCGCTCACTCGAGCTAAGAAAGCCTGGCTCGAGCCACAAGGCACAAAACTCAATCCTTGCTCGAGCGACCAAACTCTCGCTCGAGCGACCAACCCAAAAACTGGACAGCAACACTTGGTTTTCGAACCCAACCAACCTGAAACATACCTGCCCAACACATCCTATAACTCAAAAAGAGAAAATAAGGACGACAACAACAATTATACAATGACAGAATCTACGGAACCTAAGTCCGGATACAATAATCAAATGGGAAAAGACAGGGGTCGCTATAATATATATATGTTGTTTTGTGCAAGCGGTTTATTGGAAGAAAGGGGCTGGACCTCTAAACCAACGGTTTATTGGAAGAAAGGGGCTGGACCTCTAAACCAAAAATTCATACAGCTCATATGCTTATCTTTTGAAGTGTTGATTTAGCTCATATGCTTATCTTTTGAAGTGTTGATACAGCTTATATGCTTATCTTTTGAAGTGTTGATTTAGCTTATATGCTTATCTTTTGAAGTGTTGATACAACTCATATGCTTATCTTTTGAAGTGTTGATTTAGCTCATATGCTTATCCCTTGAAAAGTTGATGCAGCTTTTGTGTTTATCTGTTGAAGTATTGATATAGCTAGTAATGGATAAATGTTAAAGATGAGTTATTGTCTCATATAAGTTGTTTGGCTAGGTTCTGAACTATGGTATGAAATGAGAATTGGATAAGAAACGGAAAGTGAAATGTAACTTGGACATGATTGTCATGAAACCGTAGCACGGTATAAGTGGGAATATAAGTGTAGACCATCTGTTGAATGCTATTATTTTACTCATTGTTTATAATTGGTTTAGTGTATTTCTACTGGGCTGTGGCTCACCCTATATGGGAACATCATTTCAGGTACAGGTAGCATGCCACCTCTAAGGACATAGCTTGGGAGGCTAGAGGCGGACAGACCTTTTTGTTGCCTATTTTCTTTGATGTATTACATGTAATTCAGGCCAAGGGCTTAATATGTATTTGAGTTAGCGTTCTATTTTCCTGTAACCAAGTGTTAACTTGGGAAGCTGTAAGCCCGTAGGGCATTTGCTTTGTTGATAACACGTAATACTGTTGTAAGAACTACTCTGATGAATAGAAGAATGTTGGTCTTTTGTATATCAATGCGTCTTAATATTGGTGGGTTTATTGTATTTTTTTGAGGGCGTTACATGTGTAATTTCTAAAAGAGGGGTTTTCCACGTTTGAGTCATATTTATGTTATAGACTTGAAATGGAGGTTGTTTATGGATTATGGGTGGAAAATGAGCCTTAAGGCTATTGTTGGAAAAAAAAGGGGAAAATGCCCTAATTGTATTGAATAATTACTTTGTATAATTAATTTGGGGAAATGTGAAATTGAGTTGAGAATAATGAAATTGGAAAATTATGGGATTAAATGGTGTGGTTGGATTAATTTATCACTCACCTATGAATTAATTTATCCAACCATACCATTTAATTCCATAATTTTCCAATTTCATTATTCTCAACGCAATGTCACATTTCCCCAAAGTAATATTTGTGAAAAAAATGCTTACAATATTAAAAAACAATTAGTGAATGTAATGCCCTAAAAAAAAAAAACAATACATTCGAATTTCCCACTAATTGTTTTTTAATATTCTAAGCATTTTTTTTTAATTTTTAAATACACCACACATAAATACACTTTAAAAATATAATATTTGTGAAAAAAATATATTTATAAAATTCACTAAATACTATAAATATATATATGAAAATTTAGTACATTTTCATATTCTTGTGCATTTATTGATTTTTAAATTTTTTTTGGACAAATATTTTACTTTTTAGATACATCTAAATAAGGTGCATCTAAAAATATAAAAAATAAAAATTACTTAAAATTTTAAAAATTCACTAAAAATAAAAAAAGAAGAAAAATAAAAAACTCAATTTTTAAAAAATTAAATCAAAAAAATCGAAATCAAACAATTTTTAAAAATTTTAAAATACATTTTTTAAAAAAAAATCAACCAAACAGGATCTCAATTTTTTACCTCCCAAATTTCCCAACGTTCGAATTTCCCACAAAACCCTATCTTTGTGATTTTGTTTTCCCTCTCTTTCTTTTCACGCTCAACTCTAATGCCTTTTCTTCGTGCGATTCATCATTTTCCTAAGTTCTCCCCACCCCACCTTCACGCAACTCATCTTCGTGTGATTCGCCGATGAGTATGGAAACTATTTCCCGTTATCCATGGAAACTATTCATCTCCAGGTCGGAATCACCAATTTCTGATCACTGAATCGCTCAAGTAGAACCTGCAAAGAAGCCGATTCACTCTATTTCAACCAAAAATCCTCAGTCTCAAAAATCCCTAATCTTTTGAACCAAAAACCCTATCAAAAATCCCCATCTCTTCTTACGTCCTTCTCTCTCTGTCTCTCTCTGTCTCTCGACTGTGAGTAGTGGCAGACGATGGTGAGCATCGAATCGACGGCGTTGAGCAACAACAACGAGCAGCGTGATGGCATCGAGCAAAAAGCATGTCGATACTCCCAAGTCTGATGACAAGACTGCCGAGGATGAACTCAAGAACTTTGATGCCGAGTTCGTCAAAGTCGATTAGGGCACTCTTTTCGATCTTATCCTGGTTTGATTTCTTTCTCCTTCATCTTTTCGATTGTTTTTTTTTTTAATTTCTGTTTGATTTTGACATTTTATTTTTATTTATTTATTTATTTTTGTTTCTGAATGTATATAGTTTTTAAAATTAACTGCAAAATTGATAACTCAAAATGATTTGGTTCTAGAAATTTTCATAGATTGTGAGGATGTCTTGTTCAGAAGTTATTTCAAAATTGAGTATTCATTTCCTGTTTATTGTTCATATGATTGAATGAATGTTTTTTTACTTACACAAAAGATAGCATAAGCTTGTTTATTTGCTTGTAAGGTTCTTGCCGTCTTCAATGATACTGTTAGGGTTGAGTTTCACTTGCCAATCATTATTATATTTCCCTCCGGCATTCATCCTGGAGATCAAATATCCTCTGACATGTATTTTGTATATTGGATACATTTCTTTACAAAATTAGAAACTGTGTGTTATTTGGTAAGGTTTAATGCAATATCAAAAACATGCTATCTTATGCAGTCAAAGCAGCTTCATTTTTTTTAACTTTATACTTTCATAGTTAACTCTTCAGTGCCTTTTTTCTTTGTTCCTCTATTATCAAATTTATAATCTTGTTTGTTTTGGTATGTTCTTGCTAATACCAGCAATATAGGACATAATTTTCAGTTGATTGAACATTATATTTCGTGAATAGTTGTTGTTCCATTAACTCATCTTTACTTGTTTATTCAAAATCATTTCTTTTTGTTAGTGGTTACCATACACAGGACGTGCTTCCAAAATAGTATGAATTCACTCTGTCACGCTGAACTCTATTATATGGAAACCAGGTATATTCCCATTCATCAATAGAATAATATATGCAAATATATTTGATTTGTCAATGTTGTTGATATTGGAGATTAGTATATGTTTTGTGATTCCAATTTTGTTTGTGTAATGCAAATATATTTGATTTGTCAATGTTGTTGATATTGGAGATTAGTGTATGTTTTGTGATTCCAATTTTTACCCAATCTTCAACACTTCCACTCTTCACAAACTCAATGGAGAGAAATAGGCTCTCAGATAAGTAATTTTTGTTTTCTATTTCTTTCCTTTTCCCTTCCAAATTTAAAAATTCTATGCAATTTACTAATTGATTCTTAGCACTTTGATTGTACTCGTGTGACTATATAAATCCATTTGGCCTTTTTTTTTTTTGCATGATTTTGTAATTCTCCTAGAAAATTCTTGAGAAAAAAAAAATGAAAGTCATCAGTAATGTGCTCTGAAAATAATGGTGTGTGATAGTCTTAAAATCTCATTTTCTCATAAAACAAACAACAAATTAGCACAAGGATAAATATTAGAAAAATAAAAACTGAAAATAAAGATGGATCACCTTAGGTTGTTGTGTTTTATTGTGGTCGTTGCGGTTTTTTGTGCTGGCATTTGTGTGTTCTTTGTGTTGTGAGATTGCAATATCTTGAAAAAGGGTTTTCTTCTCAAATCATCATCAAAGACAAAAAAAGAAGAAGGTAAAGGTCTTGCAGTGGATACTGATTCAAATCAGGACATTTTGAGATATATGACATGTTTTCATATATGGATTGACTTGAAATAGTGGTAATCCAAGATTGCATTCATATACCGATTCAAAGGATCTCTTGATTGAACAAGAGATCTCTTATCTTCTAAGAGGTTCTATGTACTTAACCCTATTTATTATATACATTCAATGTTATTGGGGGAAAGAAGGTAAATATTTCTATTCCTAGTGGTTTTTGATATTATACTTTCGGCCAATAGTTTGTCCCTCTTAGTGGTTTTAGATTTATGGATTTTATTGATTCAAGTGTTCATTGATGTTAACTATTTTTTTGATTTGTCGCGATAGTTCCTAATTGTTTGTTGTGAATTTGTCTGTTTATTTGGTAGTAAAATTTATTTGGTCCTAAAGATAAAGTATATCATTTGTACTGAATTTGTTGACTTGCATAGACATGCGTGAGTTATTTCCACTTCTCAAACATCCAAATGGTAGCAGATCAAAAAAAAAAAAAAAAAAGTATTCAAACGGTGCCTTAACTCATATATGAGTTTGGCAACTCAATTCATGTTTGTACATAAATGATAAATAATATTTGAAGTCAATGACACAATATTTTTTGGAATTAATTGAAGAATATTTTTTGTGGAGTTGCCCTAACTGTCAATCTTATATAAACCCCCTATAAATTAGTAGTTAAGTTTCTTGTCTCTCGATTCATTTGTAAGGAGTCATCAACATCCAAAATTTACCATTTTGTGAAACACTTGTGCTTAGTGATCAGTAAGTATCTTGTTGCAGAACAGTTTCTAAAAGTCATCAAGTTAATTAATTATTAATTTACTATCCTTTCAGGACATTCAATGGTATAGATAAACATTATTATTATTATGATATAGATTGTTGGCTGATTATATCTGAAAGGTTAGTTCTTTCTTGATTTGATTTTTGTTTTCTGGTAATGTTTTTTAATCTCAAATCTGTATAAATGTGTATTGTTAGTTTTATTTTGTATTTTCACATAAGGATTGGTTCATTTTATAAATTTTTTTTTTCGTGGCTGACTTTTAATACTGGCACAATTTACTTTTATGTCATGTAGGCATGAACGAGTTCCAATTTATCAAAATGGCCATAGTAAACAATAAGGGTACATACAATCATATATAGCTAATAGTTCACTCATGGTTTATGAATTTGCTTGGGAACTTTCATATCAATATTTTTCTTGTTATAAATATATTTTTCATTAAGAAAAATTTAAACACAAAGGTGGTCTGATAACCTATCTGGGGTTCGACTCTTTGTTTCTCTTTCTTACAATTTTTTTGTCCTCTCTTTGATTTCTATTTTGTTATTTGATTCTTACTTTGGGGTTCAAAATTGTGGCTTTTCAAGTCAAATTTGTAACATTTTAAGCACTATTGAAAAATGAACCTTTCGACTCTTCATCTATATACTCCAAAATCACCAAACGACGTCAATTTAGCACAAAATTTGGCACGCACGACCGCCTAGGCACGAGAGACTTGTGGGAGAAGATGAGGCTCGAATCGGGTTCCCGGTTTAGGAGTTAGAGCTGAATTTCACTCTAGGCAAATTAGTTCCTTAAGAAATTTAAATTCGAGGTATTAAAGCTCCAAAATCACCAAACGACGTTGATTTAGCATGAAATTTGGCACACATGACCGCCTAGGCACGAGAGACTTGTGGGAGAAGATGGGACTCCAATCAGGTTTTCGGTTTAGGAGTTAGAGCCGGATTTCCGTCTAGCCAAAATTATTTACTTAATTATCTTTGTAATTATATAGTAGTCAATTTTTTATGTTTTTTTTTGTAATTAAAATATTAACACATAATTATATTGTCATTAATTATTTTTATTTTTTGTTTTCAGATATTTCCCGAGTAGCAGTTTGCTTCTTGTGGAATACAGGCGTGTGAAGATTGCGATTTACTTTTGTTTCTGTTACCCACAGAAGAATCATGAGGGAAACTTTTGTTTTTGATTTACGTTATTTTGAATTGTGAACAACATTATGTATTTAAACATTGTATATGTATTATGCAATATTATGTAGTGGGATAATTTTGCGAATGTGTTGTAATGAATGAATGCAAGAAAATTTTTATTATGGATGAATTGTTATTTTTATACTGGAATTTTTATATTATCATGTAATTATTATTTTCTTTTTCAATTATTTTTTTATTTAATACAGGTAATTTTCATATTTTTAATAATTTTATTGCAGGTTTTTTTTTAGACGGCACCACATTGCCGTCGCAAATGATATTGGCAAAGTTGAGACAAAAGCCTTTTGCGACGGTACTCTTTGCCATCACAAATAATCTTTTAGAGACGGCATATCATGCTGTCTCAAATATTTTTTTAGCGACGGCAGGTATCCGTCGCAATAACAATTCTTTAGCGACGGCATTTTTGCCGTTGCAAATAACACCTTTAGCGATAGCAACATAGTGCTATCTCAAAAAATGACAAATTTTTCCATATTAATGGCGACGGAATTTTGCCGTCGCAAAAAGGCAACTTTGCCGTCTCAAAAAAAAGGCGACGGCAACGTGCCGTCGCTAAAACTTTTTGCAACCCCCTTTGTTGCAACCCCCCACTTGCCATCGCTAAAAGTCATCTGCCGTCGCAAAAAACCTTTTGAGATGGCAATTTGAGTATTTGCAATGGCATTTTGCTGTCACAAAAAGTCAAATTTTTTGTAGTGAATTGAGAACTTTAGGTAAGAATTTCAATCCTTAAGTTTTGTGTTTGACTCACTCATGCTTGAATTCAAGAGAAGTTAGAGATTAAGAGCAAACTTGAACTTAAAAACAAGAATTGAGATCAATCCTTGCATTGTATGCATAATTCATGATTTTTGAGTTCTATTTTTGCAAATTCTTACATGCAAGTGCATATCTTTGCTCTCTCTTAAGAGGTTGCTATGATTCTCCATGAAAACACTCCATCTATTCATGTTTTGAAAACTTTGTACCTAAGAAATTGCATACATGTTATGTTTTCAACATTTCAAGTTTGATTTTGAACAATTGACATGCTTTTGGGCCTTGATTTCGTGAAATGATCTTTAATTCTCCATGTTTTCCAAGTTTAGACAAGTTTTCTCAAGTTTTGGGGCCAAAAGAATGTGTTTTGTTGGGTTGAATTCGAGTTTTGAAGCTTAAACAACAATATGGAAATTCTACCACTTGAGTGACAGAACTTGTGCTCGAGCGACTACTCTTGTTTTTGTACTTTCGCTCGAACAACCAAAAGTTGGTTCAAGCATAAAATTGCATGCTCCCAGAAATTTACATGCTTTGTAGACCACTCAAGCGACTGTCGGGCGTTCGTCGAGCGGAAAAATCACACAACTAGTACTTTTGCAAAGTTTACAGACCGCTCGAGCGACCTCTCACATTTTTGAACCCCCACTCAAGCGAGGTAAGCTATGCTCGAGCAAGGATCCTATCTTTAGCAATTTAACTAAGTGTTGAACAGCATGTTTTGGCATCCTCATTGCATCCTAGGCATTCCTAGGCCATGATTAAGACATAATAAGGAGGTTAAGACTTAGAAACACACTAAGAATGAAAAGAGTTAAGTCAAGTACTATCCGAGTGTATGTTTCAATATGTGTATATGTTATGTTTGTGTATGTCACGCACTATAAGCCATTTGATTAGTTTGCTTTGTCTGTTTGCATCTGGAGCCATCTGTGAGTAATACCTCTGTAAAGTTATGTTTAACTTTAATTATTTTCTGGTGATATGAAATGATATGTTTTCTGAAATGCTATTTTGTGATGGAATGAATGATAGTCCAATATTTTTAAATGTATTCATGGCATCCTTAACATCATATGATATGCGTCTCTTTATGGGTCATCGGAATGCCTTTATGGCGATCTCTTTATAGGTCATCGGAAAGCCTTAATGGCCGTCGCTTCATGGGTCATCAGAAATGTCTCTATGCACATGAGTCATCGGAATGCCTTCATGGCCGTCCCTCTACGGGTCATCAGATTTGTTAACGCTAATGGATATACCACGTATAACCTTGAGAAATGTATGAATTGTGAACATGAATATGACTGTGTATATGAATTTGTTTCTGGTTTGAAATTTAATTATGTACAAGACTTTGTTTCTAATACAGACATCATTCATTAAAGCCTTTACTTTGTTATTATTCATTGGCCTTCCGCTCACTATTTATCTTATGTATGTAGGTGAGCAGGCGCGTGACCAGGCCTAAGTTGCTGCTTGGAGAGTTTTGGGTCAACCAGCTACTGTGCCTCTCGGGGAGGTTCCCATATGAGAAGTCGGGTTTTGTGAACTTTGTTACTTTCTTTGTTTTTTGTTTTTGTTTCCCTGTACACTGGGCTAGTCCCTTTTGTTATTATTTATGTGGTGATACACAACTTATGAAACTTTTGATGTCATTTGTATATATTTAAGTTTAAATTCTCTGTCCCATGTATGTCAGCACAGCTCTATGGACAATGTATTTTATATATTTGCTTCCACAGCCCCTTATATTTTATGATTTTCAAGTCAGAGGCGTTTAGTTATCCTAGGATTACTGGCCGGTTACGGCGCTAAACCTATAGGGGCGCGAAGGGACTAAATATGAAATGGGTTGGATCCAAGCCTTGGGCCAGCCCAATCCACTTAAGCCCAAATCCAAGTGGGTCAAATGAACATGTGGGCAAGCCAATTAAGCCTAACTCCATGATCAACAGTCTACCCAAGTCCTCAAGCACTTGGGCCCAACTCGCAGTGAAAAGGTTAGTCCAGCCGCGATACTGGGCTGGGCCGAGCTGCAGGGGTTAATATATAGACCAAATTGATAGGCCGAACCCATCGCCAGAACTAAAGTTGGCCGAACCCATACAAAAGATATCCGAATGGGCCAGCCCATCTCTGCAAATGGTCTTGTGAAAGGCCGAGCTGAGGGAACCTCTCAGAGAAATGTGGAAGCTATGAATGCATGCACATGGAGGATACCACCTTAGCTAGTCCCCTATCCCTAGAATCACGGGAGTAGTTAACAAAGAGAATGTGATATGTTATAAACATGGTTACAATGAGTATATACATTCATTATCAACCACCAGGCGGTCCCCTACCTTGAGCAATGCTAGAGGAGACATGGCAGCACCAAAGCTTCATGAAACTATCTTGGACAACAAGTGTTCTATATAAACTCCACTCACTTCACATTGAAGGTAACGAAGTTGAGCTAAACTATACTCACTTAAACACGACTCTCTACACTTAGAGAGTACTTTCCATCTTCTCAGATCACTTATAGCCTTGACAGTGTTTTGTGTTTCAGGTCCTCAGTTCCTGGACAGTCCATTCAGTTGTGGAGCTTCGATTCACTTTCATTTAGTACAGTATTCGGTGCGCACAATTGGTGCGGTGAGCGTGGATCTTCATCTCTGAGCTTTGTATCTGATTCCAGCGATGGGAATTGAGGATATTCTATCCTCTGCATTAACTTCGCAAACGGAGAAGACAAAGGATAAGGGCTTGGCACTGCCTATAGTCCTATAGGAATAGACCGGAAACAACAACCGGACTCCGAAATCTGTTGAGCATCGACAACCCTTTGCTGGTGGATCCTCTCACCATTTTCTACTGGAGAAAAACTATAGAGATCATATCATCGATTCCATGGGAATGGAGATACAGGAACTAAAAGCACAGCTCAAGATGGTGATAGGCGACCCAATAGAGAAGAAGACTGGCGCAGAACCCTCTCACCTACGTCGGAGAAGTCCATATCTTGATCCACCAGTAAAGAAGGCCCCTAGAAATGAATTTCGACAACAAAGTTAGCCAATTCCGGTGCAAAGTGAGGTAGCCAGCAGCCACACTCGTGGTTCACGCATGACGGCTAAAAGAAAAGCGACTAGCCAACAAACAGAGTATCCTCCACAAGATCTCCGCACCTGGTTAACCGAGAACAGAGAGAATGAGCAACGACGAGAGCAATGGGCTCAGAACCTTGATAGAACAGTCCATCAAAAGGAACACTGAGTGCTTGATCGACTTGTTTCCTTCCCGTTTTCTCCGGGTATTGAGGCAATGAAACCCCCCAAGAAATTCACTCCTCCCAAATTCACACCATACGATGGGAAATCAGATCCACTCATACACATCAGCCATTATTGGCAAATGATGTCTCTGTGGAACCGAAACGAGGCACTAATGTGCAAAGTCTTTCTATCCAGTCTAGGGGAGTTCGGACTCCAATGGTTTGATCGTTTCCTTGCTAGATTGATCTATGATTGGAAACAGCTCTCCGAAGAGTTCCTAGCCAGATTTGTTTCCAACACCAAAATCCCTACAAAGCCGGACACCTTGTTCGGCCTCCGAAAAGAGCAGGAGGAAACATTGCGTAATTATGCAAGAAGATATTGGAAGGAGTATAATGATTCAGAGGAAAATGTTTGCAATGAGCAAATGGATGTAATGTCTTTTAAGCATGGCTTACGTCCGAAAAGCAAGCTAAGACAATCACTCACTAAACGCCTAGCAACAGCACTAAAGGATTTACATGCCAGAATTGAGCAATATGCTTGTCTCGAAGATGATCAGATCCCCATCGAGGTAGCGTCGGTTGAACAGTCAATTCAGGGAAACAAAAGAAGAGCAGACTGAGGGGAACCACGAGGAATTACAGTGAATGAAGTTGACAAATCTAAATCTCATAAAGCAGTTGTTACAGTCTTCAAAGAGCCTATTTACCTTATTATGGAGAAGATCAAGAGAGAGCCATTCTTTACTTGGCCACCTAAGATGCTAGGAGACCCAGCTCGGCGTAACCAAAAGCTCAGATGCATTTATCACCAAGACCAGGGGCATATGACTCAGAACTGCAAAGCTTTGAAGCAACACCTGGAGGATTTGGTAGCTGCTGGGAACCTCTGACATTACATTGATCTAGATAAAGTGGTGACCGAACATGGGAACCCCCGCTAGAACCAAACATTGAACATCCACCTCGATTGATCATAAATGTAATTCATGGCACAACCAGCCACGAACGTGAAGAGATGCTAAAAGAGGAAATTGTGAAAGCTATGCAGATTCATCAAGTGATGTTAGTAGGCCCAACACCGAAAAAGGTAAGAATAATGCCTCAGTCCCTTTTATGTACCGTTTCATTTACTGAGAAAGATTTGGAAAGGTGTTCAACATCCCCATACTGACACATTGATTATAACTGTGGGAATTGGAAAACGATCTGATGTGAAACGAGTCCTGGTGGACCAGGGAAGTGTAGTAGATATATTGTATTACAACCTATTCAAAAAGTTGGGCCTGTCTGAACAATATCTCACCCCAACGGCAACACCGTTGATCGGCTTCAATTCCCAACTCGAATGGCCACTGGGCAGGATAGTGCTACCAGCGGTAGTTGGAACAAAAACTCTTCAAATAGAATTCTTAGTGATCAACACTCTATCCCCTTACAACGCAATCCTTGGTCGACCATGGATCCATAAAATGAAAGCAGTCCCCTTAACCTACCACCAACTCCTTCGCTTCCCAACGAAGCACGGGATGGGGCAAATTCCAGGGGATCAGGTTGCATCAAAGCATTGTTTCATGGCGGCCATGAAGGCTAAACAACTCTACAATTAGGTACAAACAGTCGAAGTAGCTAAACAACCATTCCTGGAGGATGTCAAGGTAAACCCAGTAGAGAATATGGTAGAAGACTTGGAGAAAGTCCTAGTGAAAGAAGATGATCCAAAAAAGTACTTTTTTATCGGTACCTCACTACGTGCTGATGCGAAACTTCAGTTACTGGATTTGCTGAGGGAAAATATAGAGGTATTCACATGGTCAGCATATGACACTCTGGGGCTGAATCTGGATTTTGCTTGCCATAAACTCAACGTCAACCCTTCTGCTCAGCTTATACTGTAGAAGAGCCGAAGATCCTCAGTCGAGCACACCAAAGCAGTAATTACGGAGGTAGACAAGCTCCTAGCAGCAGGGGTAATCCGAGAAATCCAATACCCACATTGGTTTTCTAACACAGTCGTAGTCAAAAAGAAAAATGGAAAGTGGAGAGTTTGTGTTGACTTCACTTGCCTTAACAGGGCTTGTCCAAAAGACAGTTTCCCTCTACCCTGCATAGACTAACTAGTAGACTCAACAACATGACATGAGCGTATGAGTTTTTTAGACGCCTACAGCGGCTATCACCAGATACCACTGTTAGGCCCAGATCAAGAAAAGACAGCATTTATTACTCTAAAAGGCATCTACTGCTATAAAGTAATGCCATTCGGCCTTAAGAATGCTGGAGCAACTTATTAGCGAAAGGTAACTCGAATGTTCAAAAAGTAGCTCGGCAGGACCATGGAAGCCTACATAGACGATATGGTAGTGAAAAGCAAGCTTGCTACAAACCACCTCACAGACCTAAGAGAAGTTTTCAACATCCTGAAAATCCATCGGCTTCGCCTCAATGCCTCGAAATGTACTTTCAGGGTAGGAATAGAGAAGTTCTTGGGGTACATGGTAACGCACAGAGGAATTAAGGAAAATCCGGATCAAATCAAAGAAAAATACAAGAAAATCAAGATACCGACAAAGGCCAAAGAACTGCAGAAACTAGCCGGAACGGCAGCAGCCTTGAATCGATTCATTAGCAAATCATCAGATCGAATGAAGCCCTTCTTCCGGCTACTAAGGCAAAAGGTTGTATTCGAATGGGATCCTGAATGTGCCAAAGCACTACAAGACTTCAAGCAATATCTCAGTACACCACCTCTCATTTCCACTCCAGAACTAGGCAAAGAGCTGTACCTGTATATGGCAGTCTCAAACCATGTAGTGAGTGCAGTATTGATTCGAGAAGTTGAGAGGGAATAAAGACCAGTGTACTACGTCAGCAAGACTCTCCTAGACACCGAAAGACGGTATCCACCATTGGAAAAGCTGGCTTACGCTTTGCTCATTGCATCAAGGAAGCTACAACATTATTTCCAAGGTCATATCATTAATGTCCTCACTGAATTCTACCTCAGATCCGTCTTTGGCCGAGCTGATTTCTCGGGCCGAACTACGAAATGGGCGATCGAGCTTGGTGAGTTTGACGTACAGTATTTGCCTAGAATAGCAATAAAGGCCCAAGTCTTGGCGAATTTTGTCGCTGAATTCGCCCCCGCCTAGAGCACCGAACATTAGAACTCCAGCTCGGCACAAGTGCCACACACCACCGAACTAGGAAAACAATGCACTTCAGAAGCATGGAAACTCATCATTGGTGACATATGGCAATTCGGCGCTGACGGATTATCAAATAATCGAGGCTCAGGGGCAGGGATGGTACTCATATCTCCGAAAGGATTCATTTGGGAGCAAGCCCTTAGGCTTGGATGGAATGCCTCTAACAATGAGGCAGAATATGACGCACTATTGGCTGGATTGCGTAGCGCCTAACACTTTAGTGCAGATCAGCTCCTTATTTTCTGTGATTCTCAGTTGGTCGTTAATAAACTCACTGGGGCCTACGAAGCAAGAGATGAAAGAATGACCATGTATGCAGACAAAGCTAGGGAATTGCTTAAAAAATTCCAGTCTATACAAGTGGAACGAATCAACCGGGACAGAAATAGTCATGCTGATGCTCTAGCTTGCCTTGGTTCATCAGTAAATTCTTAAGATGCCAGAAAAATTTGGGTCGAGTTTGTGCTAGAACCAAGCATTGCATCTTCAGAGCCAATCCTCTGCACTAACCTAGAGCCAAGCTAGATGGATCCAATACTTGTTTTTCTAAAAACTGGCACTCTCCCCGAAGACAAGAAAGAAGCTAACAGAGTTTGGTACATATCAGCTCAGTTTTGGATCTCAACATCTAGAAAGTTATATCGATGCTCCTACCTCGGCCCATATCTACTATGTGTGCATCCAAGTCTAGTCGAAAATATTCTCTATAAAATTCATGACTGGATTTGTGGAAACCACGTTAGTGGAAGGTCACTGGCACACCGTGCCCTTACTCATGGGTACTGGTGGCCACATATGCAGCATGACAAATGTCCGAGGTTTACTCCATAGATTCATCAACCGGCCAAAACTCTTACTCCACTTAATAGCCCATGGCTTTTTGCCTAGTTGGGTCTGGATATTGTTGGACCATTGGCACGAGGCACTGGAAATAGACAATTCTTCATCGCTGCAACCAACTATTTCACCAAGTGGGTAAAAGTTGAAGCCTTGGCTGTCGTAGTCCGTTTTGGCATTCCACGGGTATTGATTACGGACAATGGAACGCAATTTGATGGAAAGATTTTTAGAAAGTTCTATGCTGATCTCAAAATCGAGTATCGTAACTCCTCTCCGGGCTACCCACAGAGTAATGGGCAGGCCGAAGCATCAAATAAAACCATCATCATCGGAGTGAAGAAGAGGCTTGAAAGTGCAAAAGGGAAGTGGGTTGAAGAGTTATCCCATGTGTTATGAGCCTACCGAACCACAGCATGACGCTATTGTAGATGCAAATAATGCAGATAATGAGGAAGCTATTGCACAAGCATTAGACATGGAAGAAGGCCGAAGAGAAGTAGCACTGATTAGACTTGCAGCCCATCAACAGCAGCTCATCAAGAACTTCAACCAAAAAGTATTCCCCAAGCAATTCACACCTGGCAAATTAGTCTTGAGGAAAGTCATGGACCATAAAAGAGTATCTGGTGAAGGCAAGCTAGGACCTAATTGGGAAGGCCCCTACAAGGTCACAATCGTTACAAGAAATGGAGCATACTACCTAGAAGACCTCAAGGGCGTTGCCATACCATGGCCCTGGAATGTAGCAAACCTCAAGAAGTATTATCAATAAAATTGTTCCCCAACTTATCTGTCAAACCATAGTGGCATTTATTGATTGTTTAATAGGAGTGTATCCCCACTTTTATTGAAATCTTTGCTACAACACTTTTATAGCTTCATGAGCAGCACAAACTATTAATTAGCCTAGTCTTTGTAATTCAAGCCCTGGGGGAATGTTTCAAAATCACAATATTTAGCTTTGGTGTTTACCAAATCTAAATCAGCATTGGTTTTTACCAAACTGAATTAGCTTTAATGTTTATCAAACGGAATTAGCTTTGGTATTTACCAAACAGAATTAGCTTCGATGTTTATCAAACAGAATTAGCTTTGGTGTTTACCGAACGAAATTAGCTTTGATGTTTATCAAACAGAATTAGCTTTGGTATCCACCAAATAGAATTAGCTTTGATGTTTATCAAACAGATTTAGCTTTGGTTTTAAACAAACGAACTGAGTTTCGGAATGACCAAACGGAATTTGGTTTTGGTTTGCATTCAAACATGCCAAGCGAAATTACTTGGTGGAGTTATGTTTGGCAACCAAAATGGAACTTAGCCAAGTGGGATTGCTTGGTAGAAACTGCACTAACAAACTTTTTTAATTAATCATTTCCTTTGTGAAAATCACAGAATTTTCAAAGTCACAATGATTCTTTCTTAAGTACAAGTACATCAACACTTCGATACTGCTCCATACAAAGCACAAGTTGGAATTGACTTGGGTAATTCTTTTAGGATCAAACTCCTAACATCAATCCTACTTAGCTCCAGGTGGGGGCAAACAATTATTTTTTTCAAACCAACCTGGACCTGAGTTCACTTCTTTCTATCTTTTCGTCTCATTCAAAGTTGAAACAGACTTACACAGTTCTACTACAAAGCAAAGAGCTTCAATACCAACCTTACTTAGCTCCAAGTGGGGGCAAACAATTGTTTTTTAGAACCAATTTGGACCTAAGTAAGACCCTTTCCTTTCATTACAAAACCAAGCACAATCGTACAACATATTCATTAAGCAGACCGAGCAGTTATTCGACCAGGAGGTCCTAGCGGTGCTCAGCCGGGGGCAAACAGTATAGACAACATTCAGACATAGAAACAAGAAAGCATCAAATTTCAAAATGAAAAGGAAAATTCCATCATCTAACAAAGGCACAATTGGCTTCACAAACAACAACAAAAAAAGAAGAAAATTGTCTTGGCAAACATAAGGGGGCAACTCGTCAAGAAGACTAAGCTCCAGTACATCAGAAAGCAAAAAGAAGAAAAATCAAAATGTGAAAAACTTCAAATCATTTCAAAGATCATTTCAACCTTCATCAGCAGGAGGAATTTCAGGAGCAGCATCCACAACCTTGTCTAGATCGTCTTGGGGAGGAAAAGTAGAGGCAGTTCCAACTTCCTGGAAAGCAGGAACCTCCTAAACCACATCTCCCATAGCTTTAGTTTCCAGGTCCTGACCCCCTTAACATCCACTATTTCATTGGCAGTGTTACTCTCCAAAGTTTAGTTTTGCAAAATCAGTCCCTGAAGAAATCTTTGCTAAAGGAGTAGTGGGAGTAGTAATAGCCTTTGAACTTAAGGACTTCGAGGGAACAAGAATATCTTGAAACAGAGGAGACCTTTCAGGAATTTGAACGGCGGTCAAGGCACCCGTCTAGCCCTTCAGAAAAATCTTGTCTCGCAATACCAGCACATCTTCTCTGTAAGCGGCTTCAACTTCGTCCCAATCTTGCTGCCAGTGCTTAGCCTCCAAAGTTGAACGTTTAGTGGCCATCACTGCAATAACCGCCTCCAATTCAGCAATCTTAATCTCAAGCTGGGCCTGAAAACCAATAGCAGTCTCTTTCGACTTTTCAGCAGAGGCGACAACCTTGTTTAGGCGAAAGACCTCTCTCTCTGTGGCCCTTCAGCCCTCTTTCTCAAAAAACTAAATTTGCTGTCAACCTTTTAGCACCCATAGCGGCCTCCAGTACGGCCCGCTTCAATTCCTCAGCTCGGGTGATGGACAGATGCATCCTTTGAATGCACTACAGTAAATAACAAGATATTAAAAGCATGTTGCAAAAACCATCAAAGAGCACTAAAAGAAATATAGAAACACTTACAGCGGTCATCATTTGAAGGGTCCCTTTCAGAATTGGAACATCACGAGGCCCGTTATGATCTGCCATGTCAATTGGCATCAATAGAGTTTTAGTCAAATCGAAAGCAAAGTCCGCAGAAGCGACAACCGAATTAGAAGTATAAATGGGTCTACTTGATGCAACATAGGCGGTTCCCACTTTTCAAATGACTCATCCTCAATGGGATCCTCAGAAGCCTCACCAACGATGGCCTTACCAGTCTCTCTTCTTCTCTTTTTCACCTTATTAGCAATCGAAGTAATAGGATCAGTAGCAGCACCAGAATGACCAGAGGCTCCTATCTCAAGCTTCATGTCCATAAGACTCTTCGACTCGGCCTTGGCCGAAGAAATCCCCAAAGTCGAAAAGGAACCAAAGGCTTCCGCTTCAAGGTCCACCAACACCCTTCTTTTGGCCATGTATCCTCCCCCTGTGAAGCTGGGGGCAGGAGAAAGGGTCCTCTCAGTAGACCAGCTTTGACCACGGTGACGATTTGTAACCAGAGGGGCATGAGGAGTATCAGTTTAAGTATCAGAATCAAGAAGAGAAGCAGCTAGCCTCGCATTTTTCTGGATTGTGGTACGTAGGTTGCTTGATAATCCAACAGCTCGGGAGCGGATCTCTTCTTATACCTCAAAATGGCCTTAATCGTCTCTATATTCTCACAGTTCGATTTGCGTTGATAACTAGGGAAGCCTTTGCAAAAGAAGGGGGAACAACATTTGCACACTATTCAAACAAATAAACAGAGATACAAAAATACTAGGGCATGCGATTCAAACTTGGATAGCCATCTTTTTGTGGCATCCATTTGGACTGGAACTTGGTCCCAGTTGGGAACTCCCAATTACCACCCACTTGCAGAAAATCATCGTTGTGTTTGTTAGAATCAAGCAATCTGGTGACGATGTGACAATTGGCCGAACGTACACGAAGGTAATAGTTGTTGTGATCTTTATTATGAGAAAGAGTATAACAACCCAAGATGTCCCATATATCTAGATTCAGGCCTAATCGTCTATTTAAAGCACATACACCACAGATAACCCGGAATAGATTTACAGAAACCTACATAGGGGTAAGTTGGACTTGATGTAGGAAACGGCAGACTAACGGCTCCAGAGGAAACTGAACGCCTCCCTCAACGATAGTAGCAATAGGAAAAGCAATAGTGTGTTTTGTGCCCATACGTTTGGCGTCGACCTTTGCCAACGAGAGGGTAACATCGTTAGGAATACCATAATCCTGACGGAACAAGGCCATAGCCTCAGGGGTGCCCACCAAGGCATAGAACTTACACACTACCTAGACCTAACAAAGAAAGAACGAGACTCGGTGTAGCACTTCCGCGGGGGACCTCGCGCTACAGTTCGGACTCCCTTTTGTGTCGCGGTTCTAAATCTGAACCAAAGAGTCCAAATCCGGCAAATCGTGTGAGAAAACAGATTTTGAAAAGTAGTGCCAAACATGGATCGCTGGTTAGACATGAGTCGCCACCTAAATATTTTATTTTGGAAAATTTAGGAAACCACGACTCGTCAAGGCCACATGTCCGCCATCACCAAAGTGGTCTTGGCTCGAGCTTGGGTACGATCGGAAGGTCACTATGAGCACTTTCGCCCGTCCGAAGACCGCCTCTACTAACCGTGATATCCGCTTTTGAAAACTTTATGCGTTCTTATTCCGGTTATTTAACCTAGAATTACTATGTGATGCGACAACACAAAAGTATAGACTAGATCGCCTAACTTGGAAATAAACATTGCATATCCGCTTTGTCTCAAAACGTTGTTTTTTTTGCCACTCGCAAGTAGACTAAAATGCGGATTTCAATGAGTCGTTCCATTTCAGGCAATCCAACCTCCACCCACAGGCATCCAAACAGTTTATCTCACATAAGCACTTAGTCAAGATGGTAAGCATACCGTCATGGCAACACTTACACGCATGCGGTATGCTAAAGCATAAAAGCTCACCTCACTCCGTACAAAACAAGAAACTAGTTAGCAAAACAATGCATGACTTAGTTCATGTTAAATGACTAATGCAACACAGGCAAGAATGCAGTTAGACAGGCTCGGCTATCCTAAGCATGGCATATGAAATGCTATCACATAGCCCGTATTCAATTTTGGAATTTGAAAATTGCGATGCAGTTTGTATGGTGTACCGAGCCCGGTGCATGTAAACAAATGCATGGATGCACGCGTGCATTGCATAAGGTATGCTAATTTAAAATGCCCTAATCTACCACTGAAAGCGGGTAAATATAAGGGTTAGAAAGAAGTGGGGGTTGGAAGACACGCACCACACTCACCCACACTTATTACATTTTTGCCCTCACTCGGAGGGACCGAATAAATAAATAATACAGACCGAAGAATAAATGAATAAATAAATTATTACAAATTTCTAAGTCATCAAATTAAAGCATCTAAGTGAAATGAAATGGGGCCTCGGCCGCCTTTGGGATGCGCTGAATGATGCATGCTCGATGCCCGCTTGCTGAAAAAGCCCACACCTTGGCACCATCGCTCTGCTTTTACCGCTCTGCCTCCAAAAAAAATCTCAAAACTTCGTAATACCTTCCAAGAGGCTAAATGATCCACAATGGGCAAGCAGTAGTCATCGGCTTCTTCCAAAGTACACCGACAAGACTTGGTAATTATCGGCACAAAAATAGTGCCGTCGGCACTATTTTCGCGGTCGGCATAAAATTCTCAAGACCGGACAGATGATGACAAGAAGAATGACAAAGAATGCGTAGGCATGGTTTTGGGCAAATGTGAGCATGTCCAACACCTCCTATCATGATTAAGAACTCAAGAAGGTGTTGCTCATGGATCTAGGGCTATCAATTGTGCACTTGATGCATGATAGCCTAAGGAACCAAGATTGCTCATTTTAATGTAAATATGCATGCAACACAACAAATGAATACTAAGTCCCTATCATGTGGAAATCAAGGGCCTTAGTGACCAAGGATTGAGGTGAGTTACACCACTTGAAATGTGAACTTCCCTCAATCCTAGGCTTGGCTTGACAACCCCAAACCAAGCTATGAGATGCAAGTATGCAAGCAAGGCTCAAATGCAATGCAAGCTATCATGTTAAGCATGCAAAGAGCTAAAGTATGTAGGATACAAATGGCATGCAAGATGGGCCAATTAGCATGGAACTAACAAGCATACATTCAAGGCTATATTGACCAAGAAAGCAACAATCATGAAATAAGCATGCAACAATGGACTTAAGCCATAGAGGGCAGCCCTCAAACTCCCAAAAATAGTGGCAAAACAAGCCTCACAACATGATGAAGATGCCACACAAGCATGCTATTCAATGGGCCCAAGTCTAGGACACCAAAGAGAGTAATTTGACATCATTCATACAACCACTCATGACATGCATTCAACAAACAAAAACAGATTTTAAGCATGTGGAATGACACCCAAATCCCCCCATGGCACCCCCAAAATGCACCAAACATGAAAGCATGCACAACGTCTACTTTAAAAGCATTCAAGAGCATATCTTTAAAACATGAACTAAGCCACGTATGCCAACATGCAAACATGACTAATGGACTGAAATGAGATCTAATATGATGCCAAATCACTAGATCAAAACAAGTCAATCATGTTAGAACTCCATGGAGGCAAAGTTTACAAGCCTAAAATGCAAAACATGCACATCAAGCATACCAAGGGTGTCCAAAACAGTGGCTCACAGCCCTATTACATGGCAAATAGATGCTTATATCCTCATGAAACCAAGCTAAAATATGCAAGAATCAAGGCTCAAAGCATGACACTACCTATAAGCATGAAAGAGCATTCTAAAGCCAACATGGAAAGCGTACAAGAGGCCATGAAATCAACTAAAACAGAGGTCACACATGACCTAAAACACACAATAAAGCTCTGAAATGAAAGCTAAGGAGAGCATGCATGCATGTTATGCTATGAGCCAAATACAAAGGCAAATAAAGGACCAAGGGGAGAGGGGTGTCCCCCCCCTATATGAGGCTCGAAAATATCATCCTCACCACTGGAAAGCCACCGGTTTTCAGGTGGAGAATATTGAAGAACACCAAAACAAGGAGGCCTAAGAAAAAGGCACCAAAAATGGCCAAACAAGGCTTAAAGTAATGAGGCTTAACTCAAACCATAAAATGACCTTAAAGAAGGTTCAAGAACAAGTAAAAACAAGACTTTTTTATGTTAAACACAAGCTCAAAAACTCAAAGCAAAGAGGGTAAAAAGTAGTTGCAAGAATGGGGAAACTAAAGTGAAAAGCTCACCCTTGAAGATCCAATGAAGAACGGGTGGTCCAGCCCTCTTCAAATGAACAAAACCAGTCCAAAATCACTCAAAACAAACCTCCAAGTCTCCCAATCTCGGAGCTAGGTGTAATAGTGTGTGTAATGGTGCAAAAGTGAGGTAAAACACACTATTTGGGCCCTAGAACACACACACAAGAGGAGAGAGGGAGATATAGATATATATGTATATATGAGCTCTGGTTTTTTGTCTCAAAAGTCTCTAACCCTGATCAAAGAGGAAGAGCTCCTCTCTTATAGGCAAAGAATGCTTACAAGCTAAGCAAAACAAAGCCTCATCCCTCCATCCACGTGTATGGAGGAGAGCAACCAGCTTTACAGCTGTGAGAAAATATCTCATAAAGCAATCGCACAAAGGTTCGGCCAAGAAGAGTGCCAAATGTCAAAATTTGGTGCCGTCGGCACAAAATAGTGCCGGCCGGCACAATAAAGTGCCGATGGACAAATAAGCCACCGATGGTCTTCAAGACCAAATGGCAGGTGTAGGGATGCCTCACAAGGCATTCCCTTCCCCAAGGCAAAACACAAGTGTTTGGTGCAAAATCAAACACAACAGTCGAGTTTGGAGGTCCCGAGGCGTATGCCAGCCGAGAACTCCGAACTCCAAACGAACACAAACATGGATAATCACCGAGTGTTCCAGCGGTGACGCCCAAGTCTTGAGGATGGTCAAAAATGGGTGTCTCAGCTGCCCTCTTGACGTAACTCGAAGTCATAACAATGACGGAGTGAATGTCAAAGCCCGTAGACGACCCATTTTTGACAAGGTCAAGACTTGGACAAACATGCATGACAAACAAAGATATCGCCCAAGGGGGCAAAATGCAACCGAAAATGCAAGAAGCCGAGCATAACTTATGATCATACAAAGAGAGTCAGAATGAAGCACACATGCGACAGTTATAAGCTAACATACACCAGACTACACTACAATGCAGAAAGGATGTAAGAGAATTATGCAATTCTCGATACGTCTCACTCGGAGGATACAATACCTGTGCGGCTCGTCCGGTTGTAGCCGACCTCAAATGAGCCAGACATACAATATCGCGGCTCGCAAAGAAAGTAAACTTAACAGTATGGTATTGTTAGCAACATGCAAATTACCCGATTAGAGGTGTGTGGCGATCACGGCGTGTATAGGCAAATTGTAATTGAACACATGTGAGTAAAGCAGAGCACGCATACAATGCAATGTGTATAGAGAAAATTAAACACATATCAGTAAAGCATAGCACGCATACAATGCAATGTGTATAGTAGGGACTTGAACACATATAAGTAAAGCAAAGCACGCATACAATGCAATGTGTATAGTGAAAATTGAACACATATCAGTAAAGCAAAGCACGCATACAATGCAATGTGTATAGAGAAGATTGAACACATATCAGTAAAGCAAAGCACGCATACAATGCAATGTGTATAGAAAATTGAACACATATCAGTAAAGCAAAGCACGCATGCAATGCAATGTGTATAGAAAATTGAACACATATCAGTAAAGCAAAGCACGCATACAATGCAATGTGTATAGAGAAAATTGAACACATATCAGTAAAGCATAGCACGCATACAATGCAATGTGTATAGTAGGAACTTGAAATTGAACATAGTAAAACATGATGTTGAAATGCGACGTACTGCAACACAGCATAATTGAAACAATTTCTTTTGAAATTTACGAGACGTAAAAGGATACGAGAAGGGACATCCTTCGCGTGTTCTGAGCATCGCTCACAAAAGTTGTAGTACGAGGTCAACTCGAAGCTCCGCTTATATTCTGAAGGTGCCATTTCTTGGACTGCCTTAAGCGATGAAGATACTAAATCACATGACCAACAAGGGCGAACAAGGCAAAAGGCGATGGCGAAAGGAGGAGGTTCCCAATGTCAAACTCAAAGACCGCTACCCTGTTATTTTCTTGCTTTACTTTCCTTTTTACTAGGAGTTTAAGCACATTACCTTTGCCTTAGGCGTGTTTTTATCTCAAAATCGTGTGTTTTTGCAAAACATATGATGGAGATGAAACAACTATTTGTTCAAAAGGTATTGCATTTGCATGTTCTATGCATCACATCGCAAGGTTTCACACCACAATGCGACTGAAACTGAAACTCGTGTTTATGAAAACAAAGCATCGCATCGTAATAATCAGGTAGTAAACCAACTACAACTCGATAAGCAAATCAAAGACTCGACAGACTAGCCAAATGCAAGCACAACTTGCTAGACACATCAAAGACTTAGAGTGAGTGACATACAACTCGATAAGCAAATATACAACAACTCGATAAACAAATACGCGCGACTTAACGGGAATCAATCACCGGAGAGTCTTTGAGTGGTGTAATTCCCAAGATTCAAGATGGAAAGCTTAGAAAACACATGGGGAAGACCATCGATGGACACAAGGACCATCGGCCGGAGGATGGTCATCGGCATAAAATTACGGCCGGTCGGTACTATTTAATGCCGGTCGGCTGTAGACTGTCTGCACCAGCAGAATATTGACATGTGTCCTCCACTCAACCTTATCCTCTACAAAAGATCTTAGCCTCGTGGTCTTCTTCATTTCATTAATCGATTGACTCCAAATGGAGGAATTTCTTGCTCAAAATCTCGCAACTTGGATTAACAACTTGGATGGCTCTAAAAGTCAATTTCTGGACTTTCTAAGATAAACGCACTATTCACTTTGCCGCACCCCGCTGCATTTTCCGTTCCTCCATGCCGCTGCAAGGTTCTCGAACCCCAGAACGCATGTCTTTAGCTTTAGCGGCAAGAAGTGTGTCCCACTTTCAAGATTTCCAAGCTCTAATGGAATCTGGGCGCAATGAGGAAATCCTACCCCAATTTCGCTTTTGGCCATGCTCAAGCCTTAGGACAAATGTGTGGGCTCTCAATACCCGATGCTCGTTCCTCGATTTGACGGACTCTAGACATTCCGAGTTTGGTCTGCTGCTTTTTCGAGATCGGTGATCGTGGCGACCATCACGGCAAGGCTTTCGCGCACGCCTCTGTCTATGTATGCTATCTCATTTTTGTTCGCTCGGGTTCCGGAGGATCCAAAGGTCCGCTGATTGAAGTTGCCAAAGGCTTGAAGGAGGGCAAAGTCGCATTGCCATGGTCCCGCCGAGACACCGCTGGCTTAGACGCCTTTTATCGCTTCTGGAGACGATCGATTAGCAGGAGTCCATTATTACTGCAGTAAGGTTTCCCACCCTATCTCACTTTTTATGTTTGCTCACATCACTGCCTCGTGCCTCGCTTTTTTCTCACAAAAACCCCTTTCTTACTTTTTTCTCTCATCGTACTTCTCTCTATTCTTTATTCTCTCATTTTTATCCCTCCCTGTGTGTGGTTAATGGATAAACCGAAGGTTGTGGACTCTTGCTCAAAGATATTCAACAAGGGTTATTTCTTCAGCAACGCCTAGTTGACGCTCTTGATGGGAGTTGGTGTTTTGAGTGGATGTGCAGTTTGTCTTAGATTCGCATTGCTTCGCGGTGCCCATGGCTCAATCTCCCAATGATGAGTTATAGTATGACCCCTCAGCCCGGGGTCCAGTTGAGTGGCTTGGCTCACTGTGTTTTCTACTTCCTATTCCGTCTCCTGCGCCAGTTTGGTCATGATCGACTTGCTCATTGGAAGGATAGAGTACCCCGCATTTCTAACCCGAGGCACACACCGTGCAGATGCCACAAAGATGGAGGACGAGAGAACTCCTGGCCCCCGCTCCCACTTTCGGTTGTACTTTGTCTGATGAGTGCTTGGACTGGCTTAATGAAGAGGCACATGAGGGCCCCACTTTGGCATCGAGGCTTCACCACTGGAGGGGGCGCAGGGACATTTGACTTGACCATGCCCCAGATTTATTACTTTATTAGTACTTTTCAAGTTTTCTTTATGAATGTAATAAAAGGCAACTTCGATTGTATGCAAGAGCAAGAGAACTCTATTTGAAATTAATGAAATTGAAGGTTGTGGTACTGAAAATTTTCCGCTTTGGTCCAGAAATGGTCTTAGTTGTAAAAGATTTATTTGAACAAAGTCAACTTTTATCAAAACTTTTCAAAACCATTTTCGATATGGATCGAATCGACACGCTGAAATTTGTCAATGAGATGCACCAACCGATTCCTCGCAATTGGAAAATTGCCCTAGTTTCAATAGTATCACAGATCGCATGGCAACGGAAAGTTGCCCCTAGTCCTAATAGCACCGCACCGGAGATTGCGATGAATGCCGATGGACAAAGATGACCAAGATGATCAAATAGACAAAGCCGATCGGGAAAATGTTTATGGTCAACTTCGTGATGAAGTCGCCACGTATCCCAAGGATGGGAATCAAGCCTTACGTAGTTCAGCTTGGGTTCACTCGAGTATTTTCACTCTCCTTTGCGCCTAACTTTTGCCAAGGCCGCCTTTATGCGGGTTTTCAACCTTATGAGCTCGGTTTTTATATTTTCTAATTTTTCGTGCTCAATTTTGCCTAGGTCGCCTTCCGGTTTTCGCCTAGCGAGCCTCTCAGGTGATATTTCTTCACTTATCCATGTTGATCGGTTGGGAGAACTCTAGGCCATCTAGGTCCATCGTAACCACAGCCCACCGACCATATAGACTTGATGATATAGGGACCCGTCCAATTAGGTCTCGAACTTGCCCTTGGGTCGTGGATGGGAGCTCGGTTGTCCTTGAGCACCAAATCTCCTTCCTTCAAATTCTGGACTTAACCTTCTTGTTGAAAGCCCGGCGATTCTGCTACCGATAACCTTGGACATGGTACAAAGGCTTTTCACCTTCTTTCATCAAAGAGCATAAGTTCCTCGAACCTACTCACGCTAATCATTTATCCGACACTCACCAAAGATCGCAACGACGGAACCTCAATCTCAAACGGTAGGACGGCGTCCATCCCATAAACCCACGAATAAGGAGTTGCTCCACGTTGAAGTTCTAATTGAAGTCCCAGTAGCCCAGAGCGAATGGCAACTTGTCCGCCATCCCGATAGGTTTCTACTATCTTCGCAGATGTGTTTGATGTTCTTGTTGGCGGCCTCAACTGCTCCGTGGGTCTGCGGCCGATACGTGGATGACTTATGAAAAGCGACCTTATACTTCTCCAGCAAATTCAATCACCTCTTTCTGAAAATGAGAACCGTTGTCTGAAATGATCTCGTTCGGGACTCCATAACGGCAGATAATGTTGTTTCTGATAAACTTCGCGACATGCGAAGCCTTCAACACTGCATAGGACTGGGCCTCGACCCACTTTGTAAAGTAATCTATTGCTACTATGATATACTCATGCCCATTTGACCCCTTCGGGGTAACAGCTCCGATCACATCGATTCCCCAAACTGAGAACGGCCATGGTGATGTCATGTTGTATAACTTTGATGGCGGGATGTTCATATGGTTTGCATGAATCTGGCATTTGTGGCATCGCCGAACAAAACCAATACAATCTTCCTCCATGGTAGACCAGTAGTAGCCTTGTCTGAGGATCTTTCGTGCCAGCATCACCCCGTTCATATGTGCCCCACATTCTCCTCCATGGATGGCCTCCATCAGGCGCTTCGATTCTTCAGCTTCCACACACAGCTTGTGCATTCCCAGATGACCTCTCTTGTACAATTTACCCCCGCAGATGATAAACTGAACAACCATTCTTCTGATTGCCCTTTTGTCTTTGGCATTTGCCCCTAGTGGATATGCCTCCTTTTCCAGGAAATTCCATATGTCATGATACCAAGGGTTGTTATCCTGCACTTCTTCTATGGCAGAGATTGACTCATATGCTGGCGCAAACTTTTGATCAATGATTACTGGACGCATCCGGATTCCCGACGGGATGTCTATCATGGAAGATAGAGTTGCTAGCGAATCTGCGAACCTGTTGTTCTCTCTTACTAGGTGAGTGAAACTTAGCTTTTCAAACCGAGGAATTAACAAATCCAAGGTCTGGTGGTATACTATCATCTTTTCCTCCTTCACTTTCCAATCTCCTTTCGCCTGAGACACAACCAGGTTCGAATCTCCAATGACATCCAATCGCCTTGCCCCTAGTTCTAGGGCAGCTTCCAAACCGGCAATACAAGCCTCATACTCGGCCTCATTGTTCGAGACTTTGAACTGAAGCTTGAATGCTAAAGGGATACGGGAGTCGTCGGGCGCTATCAGCAATACCCCTATCCCATAGCCGTATTGATTCGACGCCCACAAAGTACATCGTCAAGTTTCATCTTCGATGTGCGTGATAGCTTCGCTCGAATAGGTACTCAACCGCTTCATCCCCTTCAACCGGGTGGTCGGCAAGGAACTCTGCCACCGCTCTCCCTTTTACGGACTTGCGTGTCACATATTTGAAGTCAAATTCTGAGAGCAACAACAACCAACGAGCTAGCCTACCCGTAAGTGCTGGTTTCTCGAAAAGATATTTGATGGGATCAAGTCGTGAAACCAACATTACAGAGTGAGCTAACAGGTAGTGCCGCAGCTTCCTAGTAGCCCATACCAAGGCCAGACATGCCTTCTCCAAATGAGTGTAGCGGTCTCGTAATCCAAAGATCTTCTTGCTCGGATAGTAGATGGCCCTTTCCACTTTATCTTCCGATTCTTGTGCGAGCATACTGACCCATCGTAGTCTCAACATCGACAGATACAATATCAACGGCTTCCCGGCTTTGGTGGTGACAACACGGCGGATTCTCAGATACTCTTTAACTGCTCAAATGCGCTTGGCATCGGCCGTCCCATTGGAACTTCGTTCCTTTCTTCAAGAGACCAAAAGTGGTTCACAAGTCAAGGTTAATTTAGAGATAAACCGCCTTATGAATTGCACTTTACCCGTAAAGCCTCGCACCTCCTTTTCACCATTGGTGGTGGCATTTCTAAGATGGCCTTGATTTTGGAAGGGTCGACTTCGATGCCCCTTTGCGTAATCGTAAATCCCAAAGATTTTTCCCACAGAACACCAAACGACATTTCGAGGATTCAACCGCAAATTAAATTCCTCGATCCTTTGGAAAACTTTTGCAAGGCGGTGTAGTGGCCCTCTCTTTCTTTGGACTTGACAATCATGTCGCCCACGACACCTCGACCTCTTTATGGATCATGTCATGTAATATTGTAGTTGCAGCGTGCTGATATGTAGCCCCGGCGTTCAAATTTCAAACGGCATCACTCAGAAGTAATATGTACCCACGGTGGTAAAGCGCCTTCTCCCGATCTTGGTGCCATTACTATCCGATTATAGCCCCGAGAAGCCATCCATGAATGAGAGCAAAGCATGCCCCGCTGTGAAATCTACCAACTCGTCGATATGTGGCAAGGGAAAGTCATCCTTCGGACTGGCTCTGTTCAAATCCCTGAAGTGCACACATACCCGGATTCTACCATCCTTCTTCTAAGATCGGTACAATGTTGGCCACCAAGTCGGGTATTCAGATACCAAGAGAAGCTCGTCAATTTGCTTGGTGACCTCTTCCTTGATCTTAATGCCCCAATTGGGGCGGATCCTCCTGAAGTTTCGCTTGATGTGCCGGCCTCGGTCAAGAGGGATCCGGTCAGATAATCTCAGATCGATTCTGCATGTCTTCGAGGACCACGCGAAAACATCTTTGAAATCTTTTAATAAAGCGACTAAGCGCCAAGGTTCCGAAGACAACGTGGACCCGATCTGGACCAGCCGCGGGTCCTTCTCAGTACCGACGTTCACAGTAGTGATTTCATCCATTAAGGGTTTAACAAACCTCTCTTGCTCTTGTTCAATTAGTCGTTGCAAAACCGAGGAATTTCATCCTCGCTGCTTTCATCAAAATTTTGAAAGTCCCGATGGCAATAAACCAAAGGCAGAAAAGTACTCGGAAACCACAGTTACCTCATTCTCATTAGATAGTTCCAAACCGTCCGATTCTTACATTTACAGCACTCAAAAGAGAAAGAAAAGATGACCGGACAGATCGTGGCATCCGGTTATCACTCCCAGAATACCGGACTCAGACTCAGACGAGCTGAACCCGATTCCACCCACAAGACTCGATGGAATCGATTCCGCTCACTACGACCCGGTCTTTGCTTGATAAAAATCCTCCTCAGATTGCCAGATGAGGGAGGGTGCGATGGATGCCTCCAAAATAGCCGCTGGTTGGCCCACAGCCGTTTCATCTCTAATCATGGACACCGAGGAGTCATCCCCCAAGCACAACTCGACGATCAAAGGATCTGAAAGTAGACATGCCAAGCTACCCCATTTCAACTCGTGTCCGCAGACTCCAATTCCTTGCTATGTTCGACCAACTGTCATCTGCTCGCTTTCAACAACATCATCCCCAGATAACAGCAAGTCGAAGAAAATCTCAAATCCCGGCATGCGTTTCTTCTCTTTATTCAGCCATGGCTCCGGAAAACCACAGAATGGGAAATCTTCCTCCCGGACGTAAACGTCTGCTCAAGGTACCGGATGGGCCGGTGCATCAATTCAAAAGGTTTCCATCTGTTTTGCTTTGGCTCTTCCACCATCTCTTTTCCCTTTCTTACCCAATCTTCCTTGGTGGGCGGTAACCCAAGCCAAGGTGTGAGGGTTGTCGGCATTTCACCGGTGTTGCAATGCCCTTACGGCCGCTTCCCTAATCCCATCCCGGGGATGTATTGGAGTTTGTTCATGAGGTACACTGCTTGGGCACTAACATATATCCCTTCGTTAGTGGCCATGACGTTCGCATAACCCGAGCCTCACCAAGGTAAAACTCGATATGAACACGCCCTCCGTGCCATGCTCTATCTCCGAGCAGCGTGATACTTCGTGGTGGATGAATCGATGAATTCTCAAGACGATGGCTACTCCTTCCCATGGGGGTATTTCACCATTTGGTGCAAAGTAGATGATACTGCCTTCACCTGATGCAGCCACGGCCGCCCCAACAACAAATTGAAAGTTGCAGGTACTTCCAAGACATGAAAATCTATTTCCTGTTGTCCCGGCCCAACCTTGGTCTGGATTTTAACGGTTCCCATCACTTCTCGGCTTGTATTGTCATATGCCCTGATGACCTGGATTGTTGGTACAAAGTCTGCGACTTTCAGACCGATCACAGAAGTCGTCTCGCGGGCGACGTTGATGGCGCACCTCAGATCAACAAGGACTACGGGTATCCATTTATTCCTACACTCCACGGAGATGTAGAGTGGCTTGTTGTGATTTGTGCCCTCAGGCGGTAATTCCTTATCAGCAAACGTCAACATCGGGGTAGCCCCTCCCGGAAAGACTAGCCCCACTAGCTGTTCTGGTGTTGTTTCTATTGAAAGCTTTGCCTTATCCATGGTCGATAAAATGACCTCCCTATGCACTCGAGAAGCCATAAGCGGTCCCCAAATAGAGATGTCCGCTTGTATCTTTTTCATTGTTTGAGTACGGCTTCTCTTCGAGTCGCTTCCTTTTGCCTCTCAAATTTCTGTCTTTCCCCGAGGTCTCTGGTTGATCCAAGTGTGGGGTTTGAAATACCGCCCACTCCGTGTCATGTGGTCAATTTCCCCTAGGTACCAGGTACCGTCAGGTTGATCATTTCCCCAGTCTTCGTCTGTATGGGCAAGACAAAGATCCTCATCTTCCCACCACATCCCATCAGCAACTGACAAACATCCGCTGTGCTCGCATGGCTGTTCTCGTACTCACGACCTTCCATTCTTATACTCGTAGCATTATCCGTCTCAGGCACAATGTTTCGATCCCTACTTGGGCCTTTGCCTTCTTGGCTCTCTCGCATCCCTCAAACACTTCGCTCGACCGTGCCAATACATCCGGCCGCCGACAATTCTCGTGGTCAAGATGCTCCACTCGGCGAAATTCTTCATGCTTGGCGCTCTCCGAAAGCACTCGCTTTTTCAACTTTTCGTCGTTCTCGATGTTCCCGCCCTTGGGCTCCCTTCTGGCTGAAACTCTTCTATCACATCCGGGTGATCGTCCAACCACCCTAGCTTCTATCAATCTTCATAATTGAACCACGCAATCTGCCGTCCTCCGGATATTGGTCGTCAGAGAGTTGTAGATTGGCCAGTCCTCTCCTACGGCCGTCACATCATCGATTCCTTGTCCTGCACTATCCTTCGGATCATGCACAATTCTCCCCTGCTAAGGCAGTTCCATCCTGGGCCTACCTTGGCTTATCAACGAGATATAGTCACTCGGACTGTATGTCTTCCCACTGTAACTCCCAGATTCCGCAGACTCTGATTCAACAACCCTTTTCTCCTTCGGGGTCTCCTCTCTCCCGTTCTCGGTGGTCACCACTGACGGCTTAGGCTGGGCTACGGAGATGTCCATCATGCACAAGTCAGTGCACTCAGGGAGGAACACCTCTGGTTTAGGCAAGTGGGTGGGTGTGATATAAACACTAGGGTCATAAGATGCGGCCCCAGTATGGATGAAATTAAGTCTTTTAGGTGGTGGGGCTTGGTTATGTGCAGGGAGGGGATTTGTGGTAACATTGGGTTTCTCGGGAGGCAAAATCACCCCGTTATCGATAAGGTCTTGAATTTCATGGCGTAACCGGAAGCACTGGTCGGTGTCGTGACCGTGCTGTTGATGAAATGCACAATATTTGGTCGGGTTATGGGTAGGAGGGAGTTTTCGTAGGGCCGCGGCTCGTGGGCCACAGGTGCCCTTTCTTGATTAATACCCCTAGAGCTTTGGATAGGGGCATATAGAGCGGAGCGAAAGTTCTGGAATTTTTGGGTGGGTATTTGGTTGTTTGTGGGTTGCTTCCGGACGCACCGGAGAATGGCGAAGCTGCCGCATTTCTTTGTGGGGGGTTTGTGGTGACCATGCTCACTTCGGAGGTTCTGGTAGCAGATGTGCCACTAGGGCCTGTATTAGTGTTACGGTTGAAGGTCCTTCGGGGTTGCTCCCGATCACTATCAATCCAACCTTGTTTCAAGGCATCTTCAATCTGCACCCCCATCTCATGTAGGTCAGAAAAGGTGGGAAATGGGACTACTATCATCTTTTGCATCAATTTCGTAGATTGCGCACAATCATCCGACCGTCCTTGTCCGTAGGCCTTAAGGTCATCATTGAAGCCTTGGCCCTCCATCTGGTTACGAATTCCGAAAAACTCTCCTTAGGATCTTGTCTGGTTGTCTCGAGATCACGAGTAGTGATCTCAATCTGCATGTTGTATGAATACTGCGCGATGAAGGCCTCAGCCATTTCGTCCCAATTTCTTCACGCCATCATCTAGCTTAGCATACCATGCAGACGCCACACCCGAGTGGTTCGACCAAACAGAGACAACTTCGAGCCTCATCGAGGCCCATTGGCCTTAGGACGTCCGAAAATAGTCTTAAATGTACCATAGGGTCCTCGCACCATCGAACCGTCGATATGAGGCATTTTGAACTGCTGGCAACACACAACCAAGGCCAAGGTAACCATCTTCAATATCGGGATAGTCTTGACCCCTTGAGATCTTTTTGAATAACTTTTCAAGTTTGCTTAGTTTGAGTGCGATGGGATCGATCTCAAACTCAAAGGGAGAGTCCGTAGATTGGTGGGTGTTTTTGATAGTTGAGGTTGAATTTGGGGTAGGGTTGGAGGTGGGGTGGTCCTGGGTAGCTCAGACGTCAACATTGGCCGTCTCCGACGTTAGGAACTCCCGTGGGGAGGAACTTGGTGTGAAGCAGACGCCCGGCTTCTTGTTTCTAGCTCGCAATTGTTTCTGCCGTTTCTCACAATCTGGCTCGTTGTTCGCGAAGTTCTGCTGACGGACGCATCTGTTGCATTGCTTTCATACTCTCTTGAAGGTGGCGCACCATCTCCTCCAAACCGCCATACTATCCTGCTCGTTGGATTATGGTATAAATTCTCTGTTGGTAACACAAAACCTTGATCTCACCGAGCATGTGGGGTAGACAAAGCCCTCGATCGATCGTTGTCTTGATGTCCTCTCGCTTTGCCGACTTCCGCTTAGTAACCGGGGTAGTGAGTAGTACATCGTTGTCCGTCTATCGATCCTCGGATCGAAGGAGTCGACCTCGACCCGTGGTGCTTGGGGAATATCTATCGGATCGGTAGCAATTGTGCTCAACTACCTAATGAAAAGATAAATAAAACATGTAAATAAGCAGACAATCGGACAAAGATAATCGCAAGAAAGTAAATAAACACACAACACATGGTCGTATTTAAAATAAACGGTCGAATGTCAATACACTGCTTCTCAACCATCGACATCGATCACGAACCATTGCCCCCAGGCCTGAATCGACATCCACGCATAACCGATTCCCAAAACATCGACATCGATGCCCTGCCTGACACTTAAACTTGCAAACTGATCTGTATGTTCCCTGCAGAGTTACACTCTAAAGCACATAGCAAGTAAATGAGAACCAAAACACCCCTATGTTGGGGTAGGGTTTCCCTGTCCTATTTTGTCAAGAGCTAGGGTTTCACTACGCACGCAGCGGTTTCAAACAACCTGAATCGGTAAGCAACCTGTCCTAGTTTGGAATGGTCACTACGGATTCGACTATGCAACTAGGTCGAATGGTCCAAAGGATGCCCAGAAACCGGGTTTGTGTTCCCCATGCCGAGAGCCCAAGAACCGTCACCTTATGGACATGCCTTGTCAAGACAAGCCTCCCAAGAAACCGCCAGAATAGCAGATGGCCAACACGGTGTCCTAGGCACACCAATGCACATGCAATGCAAAGAAACACATAAGTGAAATCAAAACAGGATATCACGAGTTCGAGTCAAGCTCTCTAAAATCCCCAAAGAAGTCGCCAAAATCAGTAGCACTTCCATGGGACCTCGCTTCATTCGGACTCCTTTTGTGTCATGGTTCTAAATCTGAACCAAAGAGTCCAAATCCAAAGAAATCGTGAGAAAACAGATTTTGAAAAGTAGTGCCAAACATGGATCGCTGCGGATTCTGAGTCGCCACCTAAATATTTTATTTTTGGGAAATTTAGGAAACCTCGACTCGGTCAAGGCCACATGTCCGCTATCACCAAAGTGGTCTTGGCTCGGGGAGCTTGGGTACGATCGGGAAGGTCACTATGAGCACCTTTCGCCCGTCCAAGACCGACCTCTACTAACCGTGATATCCGCTTTTGAAAACTTTATGCGTTCTTATTCCGTTATTTAACCTAGAATTACTATGTGATGCGACAACACAAAAGTATAGACTAGATCGCCTAACTTGGAAATAAACATTGCATATCCGTTTTGTCTCGAAAAACGTGTTGTTTTTTTGCCACTGCAAGTAGACTAAAATGCGGATTTCAATGAGTCGCTCCAATTCAGCAATCCAACCTCCACCCACAGCATCCAAACAGTTTATCTCACATAAGCACTTAGTCGCATGGTAAGCATCGTCATGGCAACACTTACACGCATGCGGTATGCTAAAGCATAAAAGCTCACCTCGTACTCCGTACAAAACAGTAAACTAGTTAGCAAAACAATGCATGACTTAGTTCATGTTAAATGACTAATGCAACACAGGCAAGAATGCAGTTAGACAGGCTCGGCTATCCTAAGCATGGCATATGAAATGCTATCACATAGCACGTATTCAATTTTTGAATTTGAAAATTGCGATGCAGTTTGTATGGTGTACCGAGCCCGGTGCATGTAAACAAATGCATGGATGCACGCGTGCATTGCATAAGGTATGCTAATTTAAAATGCCCTAATCTACCACTGAAAGCGGGTAAATAAAAGGGTTAGAAAGAAGTGGGGGTTGGAAGACACGCACCACACTCACCCACACTTATTACATTTTGCCCTCACCTGAGGGACCGAATAAATAAATAATACGCATCAAGAATAAATGAATAAATAAATTATTACAAATTTCTAAATCTTTGAAATTAAAGCATCTAAGTGAAATGAAATGGGCCTCTACCGCCTTTGGGATCGTGAATGATGCATGCCCGATGCCCGCCTTGCAAAAAGCCCACACCTTGGCACTATCTCTGTTTTTACCGCTCGCCTCCAAAAAAAATCTCAAACTTCGTAATACCTTCCAAGAGGCTGAAATGATCCATCGGGTCAAGGTGTAGTCATCGGCTTCTTCCAAAGGGCCACCGACGCACTTGGTAATTATCGGCACAAAAATAGTGCGGTCGGCACTATTTTCACGGCGGCATAAAATTCTCAAGACCGGACAGATGACAAAGAAGAAGAATGACAAAGAATGCGTAGGCATGGTTTTTGGGCAAATGTGAGCATGTCCAACACCTCCTATCATGTTTAGGGACTCAGGGGTGTGGCTCTTGGTTCTAGGGCTATCAATTGTGCACTTGATGCATGATAGCCTAAGGAACCAAGATTGCTCATTTTAATGTAAATATGCATGCAACACAACAAATGAATACTAAGTCCCTATCATGTGGAAATCAAGGGCCTTAGTGACCAAGGATTGAGGTGAGTTACACCACTTGAAATGTGAACTTCCCTCAATCCTAGGCTTGGCTTGACAACCCCAAACCAAGCTATGAGATGCAAGTATGCAAGCAAGGCTCAAATGCAATGCAAGCTATCATGTTAAGCATGCAAAGAGCTAAAGTATGTAGGATACAAATGGCATGCAAGATGGGCCAATTAGCATGGAACTAACAAGCATACATTCAAGGCTATATTGACCAAGCAAGCAACAATCATGAAATAAGCATGCAACAATGGACTTAAGCCATAGAGGGCAGCCCTCAAACTCCCAAAAATAGTGGCAAAACAAGCCTCACAACATGATGAAGATGCCACACAAGCATGCTATTCAATGGGCCCAAGTCTAGGACACCAAAGAGAGTAATTTGACATCATTCATACAACCACTCATGACATGCATTCAACAAACAAAAACAGATTTTAAGCATGTGGAATGACACCCAAATCCCCCCATGGCACCCCCAAAATGCACCAAACATGAAAGCATGCACAACGTCTACTTTAAAAGCATTCAAGAGCATATCTTTAAAACATGAACTAAGCCACGTATGCCAACATGCAAACATGACTAATGGACTGAAATGAGATCTAATATGATGCCAAATCACTAGATCAAAACAAGTCAATCATGTTAGAACTCCATGGAAGCAAAGTTTACAAGCCTAAAATGCAAAACATGCACATCAAGCATACCAAGGGTGTCCAAAACAGTGGCTCACAGCCCTATTACATGGCAAATAGATGCTTATATCCTCATGAAACCAAGCTAAAATATGCAAGAATCAAGGCTCAAAGCATGACACTACCTATAAGCATGAAAGAGCATTCTAAAGCCAACATGGAAAGCGTACAAGAGGCCATGAAATCAACTAAAAACAGAGGTCACACATGACCTAAAACACACAATAAAGCTCTGAAATGAAAGCTAAGGAGAGCATGCATGCATGTTATGCTATGAGCCAAATACAAAGGCAAATAAAGGACCAAGGGGAGAGGGGTGTCCCCCCCCTATATGAGGCTCGAAAATATCATCCTCACCACTGAAAACCCACTGGTTTTCAGTGGTGAGAATATTGAAGAACACCAAAACAAGGAGGCCTAAGAAAAAGGCACCAAAAATGGCCAAACAAGGCTTAAAGTAATGAGGCTTAACTCAAACCATAAAATGACCTTAAAGAAGGTTCAAGAACAAGTAAAAACAAGACTTTTTTATGTTAAACACAAGCTCAAAAACTCAAAGCAAAGAGGGTAAAAAGTAGTTGCAAGAATGGGAAACTAAAGTGAAAAGCTCACCCTTGAAGATCCAATGAAGAACGGGTGGTCCAAATTCTCTTCAAATGAACAAAACCAGTCCAAAATCACTCAAAACAAACCTCCAAGTCTCCCAATCTCGGAGCTAGGTGTAATAGTGTGTGTAATGGTGCAAAAGTGAGGTAAAACACACTATTTGGGCCCTAGAACACACACACAAGAGGAGAGAGAGGGAGATATAGATATATATGTATATATGAGCTCTGGTTTTTGTCTCAAAAGTCTCTAACCCTGATCAAAGAGGAAGAGCTCCTCTCTTATAGGCAAAGAATGCTTACAAGCTAAGCAAAACAAAGCCTCATCCCTCCATACACGTGTATGGAGGAGAGCAACCAGCTTTACAGCTGTGAGAAAATATCTCATAAAGCAACTGCAAGATTGCTCGTAAGAAGAGTGCCAAATGTCAAAATTTGGTGCCGGTCGGCACAAAATAGTGCCGGTCGGCACAATAAAGTGCCGATGGACAAATAAGCCAGCCGATGGTCTTCAGTACCAGCCGGTGGTGTGTAGGGATGCCTCACAAGGCATTCCCCACCTTCCCAAGGCAAAACACAAGTGTTTGGTGCAAAATCAAACACAAACGGTCGAGTTTGGAGGTCCTGAGGCAGGGCGCGCGCAGCCGAGAACTCCGGGAACTCCAAACGAACACAAACATGGATAATCACCGAGTGTTCCAACGGTGACGTCCAAGTCTTGAGGATGGTCAAAAATGGGGTGTCTACACTCGGCTAAGCAAGGAATAAGGGAATATCACCAATTGCCATAAACAGTGGTACAAGGGCCAACAAAGGCGATATCAACGGAAAAGCAATAGAAAAAAGGAGTTTCAGATGAACTTACAGAGATTCAGCGAAGAAATAAGAAAAAGATGAGGGTCTTTGGAACTGGGACAAGAACAGCAGAGTTTGTGACTCTTAGTAATGGCAACAAGCATCTGAGTAGAGCACCGCAAGAACCAAGGAAGAAGAATGAAAGGGTTTTGGGATTTTGAAAACTTAGAAACAGACGAAGGGGTTTGAAGCGACGGCCCTAGGGTATTTATTACCCCCGAACGGCGCAATGGTATGAAATCACGTCATTCTGTATGGAATCAGCGCACTATCTCCGCACACCAATGCCACATCGCCATATGTCCCAATGAAAAGACGCATGTAGAAGCGTATGAGAAAGGATTGAACCGCCACCAAAGCTGAGCTGGAGCAGATTAGAAGCGACGCAATGGTTGAGGCATAGATTAGTAGCTCCCTCCAAGGATAACCTTAGCACGAGCTAGGGGGAAAATAAAGGGACTAAATATGAAATGGGTCGGATCCAAGCCTTGGGCCAGTCCAATCCACTTAAACCCAAATCCACGTGGGTTAAATGAATATGTGGGCAAGCCAATTAAGCCCAACTCCATGATCAATTGTCTACCTAAGTCCTCAAGCACTTGGGCCTAACTTGCAGTGAAAAGGTTAGTCCAGCCATAATACTGGGCTGGCCCGAGCTGCAGGGCTTAATATATGGACCGAACTGATGGGCCAAACCCATCGTCAGAACTAAAGTGGGCCGAACCTATACAAAAGATATCCAAATGGGCCAACCCATCTCTGCCAACGGTCTTATAGAAGGCTGAGCTGAGGCGCAATGGTACCGAGCTGAGGGAACCTCTTAGAGAAACGTGGAAGCTATGAATGCATGCACATGGAGGATGCCACCTTAGCTGGTCCCCTATCACTAGAATCACGGGAGCAGTTAACAAAGAGAATGTAATCTTTTATAAGCATGGTTGCAATGAGTATATACATTCATTATCAACCACTAGGTGGTCCCCTACCTTGAGCAGTGCTAGAGGAGACTTGGCAACACCAAAGCTTCATGAAACCATCTTGGACAACAAGTAAAGTGTTCTATATAAACTCCACTTTCACATTGAAGGTAACCAAGTTGAGCTAAACTATACTCACTTAAACACAACTCTCTACACTTAGAGAGTACTTTCCATCTTCTCTGATCACTTATTCCCACGCCGGAGGGGTCTTCTGGCCAACCCCAGGCACCTTTTAATGATGTTACAGGTTGCAGCCCTCGTTCTGGATCCATTCAGTTGTGGAGCTTCGATTTACTTTCATCTAGTGCGGTATTCGGTACGCACAGGGTGGGTTTAGGTCGTGACAAGAATCCTACCTCTTTTTGGGTACAAATGTTTAAAGGGGTGTATTTCCCTAGAACAAATTTTTTGCTAGCAAATCAGAGGACAAGGGCTTCTTGGTCTTGATCAAGTTTACTAAAAGGGCGAGACCTTATTCAGAAAGGGCTGAGATGGCAGATTCAAAATGGTAAAGTTGCACTGTTTTGGACAGATCAATAGATACCTTCAGTAAAAGATTTCAAAGTAGCTGCTACTAAATTTCTTGATTGTCAAGTTACCCATGTCTCAAACGTTATTGACTCCATTCATAAACAATGGAAACTAGAGTCTGTTAAGCATCTCCTCTCTAAAGAGGACCTTCTTGCCATACAGACCATCTCAATATCTTTGGCGGAGAGAGAAGATAGACTAGTGTGGCATCCGAATTCTTCGGGTTTTTACACAGTGAAATCTGGTTACAATCTAGCCAGATCCTCACTTGAATCTTTGAGCTCATGTCTTCTATCTACTTCATATATATATCCCTTCGAGTTTTGGAAAAATCTGTGGACGCTTGAAATAGCTCCTAAAGTACAACATTTTTGGTGGAGAGTTTGCAAGAATTTGTTGGCAACAAAAGGAAATCTAGCTAAAAGAAGTGTTCTACCTCTAACTTGTGTCCTATTTGTTTAATAGAGGTTGAAACAGTGGAGCACATGTTGTTCGATTGCTCTTGGACAAAGGCTGTGTGGTTTGGTTGTAGCTTGAGCCTTCAAATTTACCAAGGATCTGTCACAAATGTAGCACAGTGGTATGTTAGATGGTTAACTTCAGGGGCAAGTGCTAGGTTTGGGAAAAAAGCTTTAAGCAAAATACCACTTGCTGGATGGTTCATTTGGAAAGCGAGGAATGATTTGGTTTTTAACCATGTACCAGTTGACCCTCCAGACATTATTCATAAAACATCTTTTGCTTGGAATGAATATAATTCCCAACTCTTTGATGATTCTATTTTGTTATCTGCTGGCCCATCCAACACAGATGGGGAAGTCTCAGGTTGGAACCAACTGTGGTGGGAGATTTCAAAGCCAATTGTGATGCATCACTTTCCAAGATTTCAGCTAGAGCCTGGTATGCGGCTATTTTGTGAGATTCTGCAGGTCGCCTCATTGATGGCATCACTTGTTCTTCTTTCTCTACATCAGCATCTCAAGCGGAAGCATATGTAGTGCGGTTGGCTTGTCGGCTAGCCCAAGCACACAACCTGGATGTAGTACAAATTGAAAGTGATAACCAAATGATCATCAAACTCTATGTTTCGGAAAAAGTTCCCCCTTGGGACTGTTTGGTTATTTTAGCAGATGTCCGTTGGATGGCACGAAATAGGAGATGGGACTTTGTCTGGACAGGGAGAGCAAACAACAAAGTAGCTCACTGGGTAGCTACTGCTCATGCTCAGCAAATTCTTCCTACAAGCTAGGTTGGTAATCCTCCTCATGCTTTAGCTCTTTAACTGTCTATGGATGTATACGAGGCTTTTGACTGATTTTAATATATCATAAGTTCAAAAAAAAAAAAAAAAAAAAAAAATTGTAGATGTCAACCTTATTTTTAGTCCTGCCACAAATTTCTAGTTCAAATTTTATTTTTATTATTTTTATTTTTTATTTTTTTTTAAGTGAGATTTGCAATCCAAACTTGTTTGTTTCAAGTAAGACTAAGCCCAAATTACCCACAAATTCCATCTTTAAAAAAAAAAAAAAAAACTAGATTGGTTATATAATTTGTTAAAATTAAACTCTAAAATTATTATTAAGATCAAAACAAAATTATTTTTATGATGAAAGAGAGATGAGAATCGAGGTACCAATGAACTATTCCGATAATCTTTGCCATTTATGAGAGAAAAAATAAACTGTTAGAATTTTGTATTGTATTACTTGGGTTGGGTATATAATATTTAGTGATATGATCTAACGATCTAGATAATTTTAAAGTATCACGTGACTGCATTACTAGAATACTTAATAATCACTCGTTAATTGGGGAGTCACTAATATAGTAAAAAAGTAAAAAAACTATTATTAATAAGTCAATTATTTTCTCTATATTTTCATACATCTATTTGTAAAGAGTTAAAAAGGCAATTAAAAATAATTATTTTCCCAATAAATGAGATGTAGAAAAAACAAATATAAAATTATAATCCAAGACTCAAGCCGTAGTTCAAAAAAAAAAAAAAAAAAAAAAAAAACTCAAGCCATGTTTGGGTTGTTTTTCAAAAAAAAAAAAAAAAGTAAATAAATAAATTAAATTTAAAAAAATGAAAAATAATTTGATAAAACAAATATCAAATTTTTTTTTTGAAAAATTATTTCTAGCATTCCAAAATATAAAATTATATAAAAATAATAAATATTTTTATTTTTTTATTTCTTTTACTAAATTAATTTTTACTTTTTAAAAAAAAATTCTGAAAATTAAACGAAACATGCCTTAATTTTATTTATTTATTTATTTTTAACTAGAGCACAAACACAGTTGCACTTACATGATTTTGCAATTAGTTTTTCTAATTCACACTAAATTACAATTTATGTAAAGATTTCATTTGTCCCTTAAACTATCACACTCATGAACTTTAGAGTTAAACTAGATTAATTTACTTTGACCTAACTTATTAACAACCTTATAATTGTTTTAATGAAATACCATATGAACCTAGCCCAGTCCAAACATTAAATGGGCTTAAAAATTTATCCTAGCCCTATTTTGGGGGCCCAATACCCAGGTCCGAGCCCTATGATGAACAAATTTAGAATCAAATTGAACTGGAGGAGGGATACATCAGCGACCAACCAGATAGGATTCAGAATGAGTTTTTTGGGCCGTAGAGAGATGGTTTGAAATTACACAAATCACATCAGCCCCCAAACAACCAACCTTATTAAAACGAAAATAAATAAATAAAATTGTTTCATATAAACAAATATTTATGAAGAAAATTATTAGTGAGATGCCAGAGATGATGTTGCTGAAGGTGGTTGCCAGCGGAGCAGCCAGAGGATTGTTTGAGTTCACCATCGTTAGAGATTTCTAGTGAGAGTGACTGGATTTGATGGATGGAGGAAAAAGGAAATAAAAAAATGTTTTGAAAACAATAAAAAAAAACTTATTTTTTTTTTAATTGCAAAAGTAATAGAAGTTTTGAACGTATCTTTCCTCTTTTGAGGACAAAAATGAATGAACTAGTAGGTATATAACAAGCACAACATTATATATTAATAAGCTGACAAATAAAATTATGAGAGTGTAAAGTATGCTATATACAAAAATAAAATAAAAAGAGGCTAAGATATAACTATGAATGAACCAGTAGTATATAACAAGCTGTAGAATCACATACCTCCCTATACGAGTGTGAATGTGCTATATAATAAACTTTATTCATATCACTTGAATTTGTACATATCAACCAAAAACACATAGCCAAACACTACAGGAAATTACACTTTTGGAGACCAAATTTAGAAACTAAAAAAAATTTAGTCGCCAAAAGTTGTGGAATTGGTGACCAAACATTATATTAGTCGGCAAAAGTACAAGATTTAGGTACTAATTTTTTTTAGTCGGGGTATATTGGTTATTGGTGACTAAAAAAAATGTAGTCGTTAAAAATGTCCCAATTGGCGACAAAAACAATTTTTAGTCACTAAATATGCCACAATTAGCGACAAAACAAAAATTTTAGTCATTGTATAGTTACTTTTGGCTACTAAAATTATTTAGTGGCTGAATGAAAAACAAAAATTTACTTTTAATCTTTGATGACCGAAGGTTTGGTAGCCAAAAATTTATTTTCACCGACCAACTAATATTTTAGTCGCTGTATAATTAGTTTTGACTACTAAAATTATTTAGTCGCCAAATGAAAAAAAAATTTAATTTTTATCTTTGGCAACCAACAGTTTGGTCGCCAAAAATGTATTTTCAGCGACTAAAAAATATTTTAGCAGCTGTATAGTTAGTTTTGGCTACTAAAATTATTTAGTCATCGAATGAAAAACAAAAAATTTATTTTTATCTTTGGTGAGCAAAATTTTGGTCGCCAAAATGTCAACTAAAAAAATTTTAGTCACTGTATAGTTAGTTTTTGGCTGCTAAAATTATTTAGTCGCCAAATGAAAAATAAAAAATTAATTTTTATCTTTGGTGACCAACTTGGTCACCAAACATTTATTTTTAGTGACAAACAATTTTTAGTCGGCAAAGAACTAAAATATTTGAGGGACACATTTCAAAATTTAAATGGATTTATAAAATTAATTAGCGACTAAAATGTTTAGTTGCGAATTGGAGGGATTTACATAATTTGTTTCCAAACCAAACCCTAAACAAACCAGCGCCTCTCTATCTCATCCGCGTCTCTCTCTCTTTCCCCCTCTGTCTCCGTTTCCGTCTCCGCTGCTCCGCTCCTCTCCTCTCCCTCTCTCGCTGCTACTCCACCAACCACGGAAAAGCTCTCCTCAGCCGAATAACTACCATAATTTTACTAAATATCTTTACTCGCCAAAGATACATAGTTTAGCTACTAAAAAAAAATCTAGTCGCCAAAAATAGCCACTTTAGCTACGAAAGAAAAATGGGCTGTGTCACGCCCTCAAAATAATAACATTAAAACCCATCAATTTAGACATGCATTGATATAAGAGAAATACTCTTCTATTCATCAGTGCATTTCATTACAATGAGTATTACATGTTAACAACAAAAGCAAATGCCCTACGGGCTTACAGCTTTCCAAGTTAACACTTGGTTACAAAAAGGAGAGTATTAACTCATTACACATTAAGCCCTTGGCTTGAATTTACATGTAATACATCCAAAAGATAACAAAACAACAAAAGTCTGTCTGCCTCTAGCCTCCCAAGCTATGTCCTTGGAGGTGGCATGCTACCTGTACCTGAAAATGATGTCCCGTAAAGGGTGAGCCACAACCCAGTAAAGATACACTAAACCAACTATGAACAATGACTAAAAGATTAGCAGTTGATAAATGGTCAACACAGATACATCCACATATATCACATTTCGGTTTCACGACATTAAATCCATGTTACATTTCATTTCCCATTTCTTTTTCAACTTGAGTTTGAAAACAAGGCTCAACACCTAGCCAAATAACTTAATGAGATTAAGACTCATCTTTAAAACACCTTCGAAATTCATGACGGATACACATTTCAATGCTGTATCGATAACACATAAACCATTTCCACATTTTACGAAAGATACACATTTCGGTGCTGTATCAACATAACATAGAATCACTTCTATACTTCACAATTGATAACGATATACATTTTAGTGCTATATCAAATCAATTCGAACACTTCCATAATCAACACTTGATACACATGGTAGTGCTGTATCAATGTCACACAAAATCCGGTTTAGAGGTCCATCCCCTATCTTCCCCTAAATCGTAGAGTACATCCCCTATCTCCTCCCACACAACACATGTATATAAACATAGATCATATACAATCAATCAATACATAGAGTTGATGTATTATTCCTATTGCTATATTCAATAGCATATTCCATCGATTAGTTTTAGTTTGCCTAATCATCATGCATTGTCTACAACAATCAAGACTATCCTCCACCAATAGCCCAAGCAGTTATTTCTATACCGAAAATAAATGCACCAAATGGATATATAATCGACATTTCCACTAGGTGAGCGATGAATGAATTCAACTACACCCTTTAATTCCATACACGTTCAATTTCAACATTCTTAATTCAATTATTTATTTCTCCAAGTTAATTTTACAAATTAACTTAACTATGTAAGTAGGGCTTTTTTTTTTTTTTTTTTTTCTCATAAGTTACATAACAACCCAAAGGTTCTACTTTCACCCATAACCCACCATTTAACTCATTTCTCTACGCCAAACATGCATATTGGTTTATTATAAATAAAATCCCAACTTTTGTAAAATTACACAAAGGCCCAAACTTTCTCAAAATTACCCAACAATCCCCAACTCATCAAAATGCTAAAATGCAAAGACAAAGTTCATGAGAAGGAGTAGGATATCCCTACCTTGAAGTTTGGGCTCAGACGAAGATGAAGACCAAAGACCAACGTGCTCCAAATCCCAAGTTTTTCAGATTAAAACAAAGCTCTCGACGATCCCCACAACTTTTACAAAGGCCCAAGGTGAGGAAATCACTCCTACTAGATCAAATCTATGAGAGAAGGTAAGGTTTTAGAGTGAGGGGCTCTCAAATCTGTATTTGGGAAAGTAAGAGAGAGAAAGTGTGTTGAAAAAGTGATCCAAAAGGTCGGATCCCGTGTTTATATAAAAGTCTCCCCGCTCGAGCGTAGAAACCCCCGCTCGAGCGTCACTCACAGACTCCCGCTCGAGCATCAAAAATCCCGCTCGAGCGGCGGATACACACTCCTAGAACTTTAGCTGAACTAGGTCCCCCGCTCGAGCGCAAAACTCCCCACTCGAGCGTCACACACAAACTCACGCTGAAGGCCAAAACGCCCGCCGAAAGGCCCAACAATGAAGGGAAATCTCGAGATGGAAAATTACACTCGAGCATCAAAACACCCGCTCGAGCGGAGAAGCAACAACGAAGGGCCCGCTCGAGCGTCAAAAGCTCCGCTCGAGCGTGAAGGCAAAAATCTGGGCAACTACTTTTGGTTTCTAAGTTCAACCAACCTGTAACAAACCTGCCCAACACATCCTATACATCAAATACAAGGTACGAAAGGATGCAAACGAGACATAAGCAACTACTAACATCCACGGAATCCGCTCAAGTGGGTGTTTTGACGCTCGAACGTGAAGGCAAAAATCTAGGCAACTACTTTTGGTTTCTAAGTTCAACCAACCTGTAACAAACCTGCCCAACACATCCTATAACTCAAATACAAGGTACAAAAGGATGCAAACGAGACATAAGCAACTACTAACATCCACGGAAACAAGTCCAGATCACTGTACACAAGGGAAAAACCCGGGATTACTATAACCTCCCCCCTTAAGGAATTTCGTCCCCAAAATTAAGCACAAGTTTTCAAAAACAAGTTTTTCTCCATTTAAACAATGTTACATTTTAACATTAAACAACTTGACCCATTACCGGTCATTCCATCTCTTGTCAAGAGGCATTTCACAACTCATACATTTCAACATGCATTTCTTTTCCAATTTCAATAATTCCATATCATAACTAATGTTCATGATACATTTCCACTTCTACAATATTCAACATATCCAATGTCATATCAAACTTCCATTTTGAGGCAAGTTCCAAAACACTTCCATTAAACCAAAACATAAATCATGTTTTACAACCTAAGATATATTCAATACTCTTAAGGTTCAATAATACTACAAAGTATACAATACATGCTCAAACATCTACAAATAGATCTGGATATTTCTCTCGGACCTCCAACTCACGTTCCCAATTGGCTTCCTCCACTCCGTGATGTTTCTACAAAACCTTCGCTAGAGGAATGGTCCTACCTCGCAAGACTTGTTCCCAGCTATCCAAGACCTGAACCGGTCTCTCCTTGTATGAGACATCCTCATCTACCTCCAAATTGGTCGAATCCAACACATGGGACGGATCCGGCTCGTACTTCCGAAGCATACTAACATGAAATACGTCATGCACCCCAGACAACTGCGGTGGCAAAGCCAAATGATAGGCAACCTCGCCAATCCTCTCAAGGATCTCAAAAGGGCCGATAAACGGAGGGGATAGCTTCCCACTCTTCCCGAACCTCATCAAACCTTGCCTAGGTGATATTTTCAAAGAGACATGATCTCCTACCTCAAATGCCAAAGGTCTCCTCCTACGGTCGGCATAACTCTTTTGGCGACTCTGGGTTGTAACAAGCCTCCTACGGATAAGCTCAACTTTCTCCGTCATCTCCCTAACCAACTTCGGACCCAACAAAGGTGCATCACCCACCTCGGCCCTACAAACTGGAGACCTACACGGTCGGCCATACAAGGCCTCAAACGGTGCCATACCAATACTAGACTGGAAAATGTTGTTGTAGGCAAACTCCACCAAGGGCAAGTGCCTCTCCCATGTCCCACTAAAGTCAAGGACACATCCTCGGAGCATATCCTCAAGGATCTGAATAGTACGCTCGGACTGCCCGTCAGTCTGAGGATGTTACGCCGTACTAAAGGTCAACTTAGTGCCTAAGGCACTCTACAAACTTTGCCACAACCTGGCAGTAAAACGAGGATCTCTATTTGAGACGATCGTCACCGGGACCCCCGTGCAATCTCACTATGTCCTGAATATACAAGTCGACAAGATGATCTACTGAATCTCTTACGCGCATAGGGATGAAGTGCGCCGACTTAGTCAACCGGTCTACAACCACCCAAATAGCATCACTACCCCGCTGAGTCCTTGGTAGACCTACAACGAAGTCTATAGTGACATGTTCCCACTTCTACTCGGCAATAGGCAAGGGTTGCAACAAACCCGCTGGCCTCTGATGCTCGGCCTTCACTTGCTGACAAGTAAGGCACTTAGAAACGAAAATTGCCACATCTCTCTTCATACCCTTCCACCAAAACTAGCACCCCAAATCACGATACATCTTGGTGCCTCCCGGATGCACCGCAAGGCGTAAATGGTAAAACTCTCGGATTACCTCCTCTCGGCAAGACTCTGGCACAAACAAACGGTGTCGATGTCTCACACTCTAGTTGGGATACTCAGACAAACCCTTCTCAACCTTTCCACTAGAGATCTTTTCTTGGAGGGATTCTACCTCAAGGTCACCTCTCTGTGCCTCTAACACTCGAGTCACAATTGTAGGCTGCGCAACAATAGAAAACAAGGCCGCAGCCTCAACAGATTCTCCTAAAAGCAAATCGAAGTCGCCAAGTGCCCCCAACATCTCCCATTCCCTGATGGCTATACAGCTACATCACTAATGGATTTTCTATTAAGTGCATCGGCCACAACGTTGGCCTTTCCTGGGTGATAGTACAACTCAAAATCGTAGTCCTCAATGAACTCCATCCACCTCCTCTGCCTCAAGTTCAAGTCCTTCTATGTAAACAGATACTTCAAACTCTTGTGATCCGAGAATACCTTGAATCTCTCACCGTAAAGGTAGTGCCTCTAGATTTTCAAGGCAAAGATCACTGCTGCTAGTTCTAGGTCATGTATAGGGTAATTCTTCTCGTGTATTTTCAACTGACGTGAGCCATAAGCTACCACTTTCCCCTCTTACATCAACACACAACCCAAACCCTCTCGTGAGGCATCACAATAAACCGCGTAACCTAACCCTCTCTCCGGAATAATCAAGATCGGGGCGGTAGTCAATCTAACTTTCAGCTCTTGAAACGACTTTTCACAAGTCTCACTCCATACAAATTTGACTCCTTTCCGAGTCAGTCTAGTCAACGGTGAAGCTAACCTGGAGAAATCCTTCACAAATTGGCAGTAATACCTAGCTAATCCCAGAAAATTGCGGATCTCAAACACACTCTTAGGCTGTGCCCAATCTTGCACTGCCTCTATCTTGGATGTATCAATGGACACCCCTTCCCCGGATACTACATGGCCTAAGAACTTGACTTCTCCCAGCCAGAACTCACACTTCCCAAACTTGGCATATAGCCTATGGGTTCTAAGCAACTCAAGCACCACTCTCAAGTGTTCCTCGTGCTCCTCCTCCGAAGGTGAATAGATAAGAATGTCGTCCACGAAAACGACTACCAAATGATCTAAGAATTCCCGAAAGATCTAGTTCATCAAATCCATAAAGATTGCCGGTGCATTGGTGAGCCCAAATGGCATCACCAGAAACTTGTAGTGGCCATACCGCGTGCGGAATGTCGTCTTCGGAATATCCTCCTCCTTGACCCTCAACTGGTGGTAACCCGATCTCAAGTCTATCTTAGAGAAACAACGGGAATCCTTCAACTGGTCAAACAGATCATCTATACGGGGCATAGAGTACTTATTCTTGACCGTAGCCCGATTCAACTTCCGGTAGTCGATACAAAGTCTCAAGGCACCATCTTTCTTTTTAGCAAAGAGGGCCGGTCCTCCCCATGGCGAAACACTAGGGCGAACAAAGCCCTTATCCAGCAACTCCTGGAGCTAAATCTTCAACTCACTCAACTCGGCTGGGGCAAAATGGTAAGGTGCCATAGAAATTGGCACCGTGCCCGGCACTAAATCAATGGAGAACTCAATCTCACGGTGATATGGTAAACCAATGAGATCCTTGGGAAAAACATCTGAATACTCACAAACTATCCTCGGTAAAACAATCTGGGTCTCATCACACTCACCAATCAAAAGCTAGCAAGTAGACCACTAAGCTTACCCCGCCCTTGCGGATCATACACTGGTGGCAACACACTACCAACCCGATCCCCCAAGAAATGGAAACACTCCCCGCTCACGGTACAAACTGTGACCCTCTGGCGGTAGTAATCAATAACAGCCCGGTATGACGATAGCCAGACCATACCCAAAACAACATCAAAACCCTTCATGGGCATAACTACAAAAGGAAACGGAAGCCGCTGATCGGCGACCTCTATATTGCAACCTCTATATCCGTGCTTCAAAATCAGTTCGCCCCCAAGAGGTGATACAACACATATAGGAGATGCTAATTGTGCCAACTCCAATTCCAAAACAGATGCAAATGCAGCAGATACAAAAGAATGAGATGCACCCGTATCAATCAATACACTAGCAACCGAGTTGCAAACTGAAAGGTACCTTTCACAACTGATGGAACTGGTACCAGGTCCTACGCGGTAACAACATACAAGCGCCCAGTAGGCCCCTGATCTACCTGCTCACCCCTCGGAGCATACGATTGCTGTACAGACTGGGACGATGAAGCCTCCTGGTTGGCCCTCGAGGCCTGCACTGACTAAGTTGGCTGAAGACTCTACCTTTGCCCAGATGCACCAGATGTGCCACCCAACTGCGGGCAAAACCTCTTCAAGTGCCCCGCCTGACTACACTAATAACAAGACAGTGGCTGACCCCTGCTCTGACTTTAGCTCTGCGGTCTAGCTGAAGATGAAGTAGCTCTCTGACCCCCTCCCCTCTGTGGGTACACCGAAGCTTTGTGGCCCAGTTGACCACACTTGTAACATGTGAAGTCTCCCTGATTGCCTCTCCCTGAGCCTGCACTCGGCACTGGAAAGGTCGATCTAGCAACACCACCCTGAGACTGTTGAGGGTTAGCACCCCTCTATCTCCTGCCATCACCCTGACCATCCTGGCTCCTCTTGGAGCCTCTCTGTCCCTCCTCCTCCAGCATCATGATCTCCATATGGGCTGCAGCATCAACCAAGCGCCCATAGTCTCGGATCATAGACCCACTAACTCTCATCTTGAGGCCACGCCTCAACCTCTTCTCAAACTCGATACAGCGGCGTTCCTCGGACGCCACAAGTTCAGGTGCAAACCTGGACAAGCTAGTAAAAGCAACCTCATACTCAGCCACTGAAGAGCTCAATTGCAAAAGCTCGCAAAACTGATCTCTCAGTTTCTCTCTAACTGCTAGAGATAAGAACTTCTTCTGGAAAGCACTCACAAAAGCCTTCCAAGTGCCATCCAAACGACCCTTCATGAACTTTCACCACTGACCAGCATCCCCCTTCAGTTGGAAAGATGCTAAGGTCACTTTCAGTGCTCCATCCTCGATGCCAAGCATCTCGAATGTCTTACTCATCTGCTCTAACCACTCATCCGCCTTAAGTGGCTCCTTCGGATCCCCAACAAACTCATCTGGATTTGATCGGAAGAACTCCCTCTTCAAGAAGGAAGGCCCTGCCTCAGCAACCTGGGCTTGCATTGGAGTCTAAACTGGATTCTCAGCTCTGAGAATACCCATAGACTCCCTTAAAGCATCGGCTATCCCTCGGGCTAAGGCGCCTATAGCCTCTTGACCTGCTGGCTCGGCCACATTGGCCTGGCCAACCCCCTCCTGCTGTGCCGGAATATCATCCGATAGAGGCATCTCCTGCCTCCTAGGCCTACCTTGCCTGCCACCTCGTCCTCGTCCTGACATCCTAATAAAGGTAACAGAGAACGTTAGCACATTCACAAATGTACCGAAGCTATAACACTCGCGTCCTAATGCATGGACAATAGCAATTCACTCCACATAAGCACATAAACACATAAGCACTTGCGAATTTCATTTCCGGATAATGATAGTCCCGAGGCGTTACCAGAGTTCCAGTTAGAAACAGCATTGATCAAGTGCTTTTCCAACAAGACTCACAGAAACCCAAGGATCCAATCAACATCCTAGAAACTAAATTCCATACCCAAATAGTCACATAAACATGTTATCACATAAACACATTACATTACACTTAAGTCTCTAACAAGCAAGACAAACCCATTGTGATACTAATCACTTCCCACGTACCCAAAGTATTCGAACCCGGTACGCTTTCAAAATAATAACATTAAAACCCATCAATTTAGACATGAATTGATATAACAGAAATATTCTTCTATTCATCAGCGCATTTCAGGTTGGCAAAGGTACAATCATCAGCTACCATCTATAGTTTAGTCAGTATTTCTCTTACTTTTGCCAACTAATTGAGTTTTGGTCGTTCAAAACATGATTTTGGACGACTAACTTTTTTTTGGTCCCCAAATATACAATCTTTAGCTACTAAGAATAATTTAGTCGGTATTTTTATTTCACTTTTGGCGACTAATTGAATTTTAGTTGCTGAAACTATGATTTTGGGCGTCTAAAATTAAATTTAGGCCAAGTTTGGCATCCCAATATAAGTGCACTTATTTCATCTTTTTATCTTTTTTAGGTCACATCAATCAATATCTCCTCTCTACTTTTTCTATACATAATACAAGAAAAGTCAAAAAGTGCACTTATTCTAAACTTCCCAAACTTGGCCTAAAATTATTAATTTGTAGCTACTAAAAGTAATTTAGTTGGCATTTCTCTTACTTTTAGCTACTAAATTTTAGACGGCAATTGTAATTTAATTTTTGGAGGTAAGATTTTGAAAATTGGAGGGATTCCTAAATGAATTAGTGACTAAATTTTGAGGTGGTCGGGAATAGAAGCATAGTGACTAAATTTTGAGGTGGTCGGGAATGGAAGCATAATCCTTTCATTAAATAAACCCATGATTCTGTTTTATCTTCTCTCTCACGCCTTACTCTTCTGTGTCTTCTCTCTCACGCCTCACGCCTCACGCCTTTACCCTCCTCTATGTTACTGTAGCACCATAGCGGTTAGACGAGCACGCCGCAAAGGTTACACAAGCACCACCGTCGCTTTGTCTCGGGTATTTATGTCCTCTATTTCGCCCTCTCTCTCTCTCTCTCTCTCTCTCTGTCACTGTCTCCATATCTATGTCTTCTTCCATTCGCATACACCTTCACACCCAATCCCAAATCGACCTAGCCCCAAATCGATTTGATGCCATACAAAAATTATCCCTTCTCATAAAGATTTATGTGTGTATGACATGTATTTTGAAATTGTGCTCTCTAATGTTTGTGTTTTGAAGTTACATTTGTATGGAAGTCCACTTCATTTCTCTGTCTGTTACATTTGAGGGTTCTGGGGTTCTGATGTTTATTTTGTTTAGGCAGTGCTGTCTTGTCATAAAAAAGTGTCCTGTTGCGTAATTATGGTTTGGAAAGTTAGTATCATAAATAAATAGATAGGTATTGATGCTTTGGTTAACTAGTTACACATAAATTAAAGTATAGTTTCGTAAGTTTATAAGTTTATGGGATTTTTCTTAATGTTCTTGTTCTGCTTTGTTTGATTTCTATGGCTAAATCATCATTTCTCCATTATTATGTTAACTTATTATGTATTGGTTTACTCTTTTGTTTCTTAAATTGATTTTTATGGCATGTTAATTTCCAATTATATTTGGTTATTATGAGTCTATTGTTTTGGCTTTCAAATTTCTGGTTACTTGTTTTGATGTGATTTTATAGGGTGTTAATATTTTATGGCTCCCTTCCCTTCCCTTCCCTTCCCTTCTATTTTTTTTTTAAAATTTTATTTTTATCAATTTTCTCAACTAATATCAAACTCTATAGAGGGAAGTTTTATGTTTAAGGTGAAAGAAGATGTTTTTCCAGAAAATTTTGATATTATGTTCTGCTCTGCTGATTTTATTTATGTATTAATTTGACTTGTTTAGTTTTTGGCCTCATTGTGAGGACCACAGGATGGAACCGCCCATCTTTAGATGAAAAAGACTCATTATGAAATCTGGTGGCACACTGATGAAGTTAATTGCTGATACATGGCTTAATCAATAAACTGTGGAATGAAACAGAAACAACATAGGAATCTTTGAGAAATGACTTAATTGTTTGAATGAAGTAAAGTAACAAAATATTTTGGAAAGATGGAAGAATTCATATACTTGATTCTCATTATGGCATGCATTTGTTTTGTTCATATTACTCCTGCCCATATCCAAACACGATATGCTATTTACAAATATGATATGCTATAGAATAGAGAAACAAATACGATATGCTATTTACAATTTCATATTCCTAAAGTTTTAAGCTTTTGCCCTTGTTTATCAAAGGTGCTTTTTGTCAATATTGAGACTTAAAATTGACTTCTTCTTTTTTTTAAAAAAGGAAGCCCAAATGAACCTCTTGGGGGATAATTGCCTTGGAACACAACCAGATCTTTGTGTAGTGGTTATGAAAAGTTGGTGTACACAGTTATGTGATTTCAATTTCGGGGACGCTAAAATAGGTCAAAGTATTCAATTTCAGTCCACTATGTGTACCATGAACTGGCACAAGACAGACTGAAAAGCAAAGGGAAGGGAAGTTCCTTGTCCTTTCTAACCTTCTAATGCACACTATAGCGATCCCGGGTTTACCCCTTGTTGTATAGTGATCCGGACGTGTGTCCGTGGATGTTGGTAGTGGATTGTTGTCCTGTTTACGTCCTTTCATATATTGTATTTGAGTTATAGGATGTGTTGGGCAGGTTTGTTTCAGGTTGGTTGTGTTCGGGAGCCAAGGGTTGTTGCCTGCATTTTGTCCTTCGCTCGGCGAGGAGTTGGTCGCCGGCGAGAGTTGAGTTTTAATTCGTGGGTCGAGCCAGAGCGCTTCTGAGCGAAGCGATCAACGTCTGGCTGAACTGAACACCATGATTTTTGGCTCGGCGGTGATTCTTCGCTCGAGCGATCTGGATCTTCGCTCGAAGCGGCGTTCGCGTCGCCGAGCGTCGTCTAGTTGAACCTAAAGGGTCGAGCTCTGGCTCGGCGAGCTTTTCTTCGCTCGAGCGAGCTTCTAGGATGTTGGCTCGAGCGAGACCTTCTTGGCTCGAGCTACGGTTTTCTGTGTCTGGTCGCTCGAGCGACCAAGTCTTCGCTCGAGCGAGCCTGTTTATATCAGTTCGCAGCCGGCGATCTAAACTTCACTTTTTTGAAGCTTTTACTTTTTAAAACCCTAAATTAGAGAGCCTCTCTCTAGACTTGCCTTCTCTCTAAGAAATCATCTCCTAGAGGGTGAATCTTCCCTAAGTGCTTTGTTAAAAAGGTAGAGGGTGACTTGGGCTTCGATATAATCTGAAAATATTCGGTTTTGGAGTAAGTTGGGTGTTGGGTCTTCATCTCCTTTTGAGCTCAAACTTTGAGGTAGGGATATCCTACTCCTCTTTATGGATTTTGTCTTTGAATTTTAGCATTTTGATATGTTGGTAGTTGTTGTGTAATTTTGGGAAACTTTGGGCCATTGTGTAATTTTATAAAAGTTTGGGGTTTTTTCTATAATAAACCTAGAAGCATGTTTGGTATAGAAACATGGAATTAATGTTGAAACATTAGTGAAATTGGAACCTAAGGGTTGTAATGTTAATTATGGAAACGTCCTAATTACATTGATTAATTAATTTGAATAATTAATTGTGGAAAATGAGGAATTGAGATAGAATTGGGTCATGGGTTATGACGATGGAAAGAATACATTGATTTTATGTATTGATATGTGATGTGTATAATTGTTATATATATGCATTGTGTTGTGTTGGAGGAGATGGGGGATGTACTCGCGGTTTAGGGAAGATAGGGATGGACCTCTAAACCGGATGTTATTGGGAGGAGATAGGGGATGAACTCGTAGATAGAGCATGTATGCTTATCTAGAAATGTATTGGCGAGCGTATATGCTTGTCATTGGAAGTATGAATATAATTGTTTTGTTTATATTTGTTGAGGTGATGAAAGAATGTAAAAGAGTTGGCCATCTATCAACTGTTAATCTTTTAGTCATTATTTATAACTGGTTTAGTGTATTTCTCTTGGTGTGGCTCACCCTATATGGGAACATCATTTTCAGGTACTGGTAGCATGCCACCTCCAAGGACTTAGCTTGGGAGGCTAGTGGCGGGCGGACTTTTTGGTTGGCTTTCCTTTTGCTGTGTTTCATGTAAATTCAAGCCTAGGGCTTAATGTGTAAATGAGTTAGCACTCTACTTTCTTGTAACCAAGTGTTAACTTGGAAAGCTGTAAGCCCGTAGGGCATTTGCTTTTGTTGTTAACATGTAATACCTTTTGTAATAGCACTCTGATGAATGGAAGGACGTGGATCTTTTATATATCATAGCATGTTAATATTGTTGGTTTAATATCATTATTTTGAGGGCGTTACACACACAGTCATGTTGTCATTTAGAGTTTATTTAAGATGTAGTTTGGGTTTATGAAATTTTTCAACACAGTTTTTAAATAAGTCATTGATTCCCTTCTATTGGTGGATCATAAATTCAATTCTAGTTTTAATTTTCTGTAATGGATTTGTTATATCTATATATTGTATTTCAACCATAGTTCTATGTCAAAACTATGGTGCCTGAATTTCTCTATTACATGAGTAGACACAATGTCCAGAAGTTATTGTAATTTACCATGTGATATTGATAAAGTTGGTGTCTTGATGGTGGCAAAGGGAGGGCTTTGATTTATATGTAGTCTACAAGTTTGTATAATGCATTATGTACATATTTAGATTAGTTTAATAAATCAAATTATTGGGGATTTTCACCGAAAGTAGTCATCTTTTAGGTCTCATCAATAAATCAACCATGATTAGGTGCAAACTTGTAAACTGGAGTGTGTTTAGGACTTAAATATCAGATCATCTCTTCACTTTTTCAAAACAAAATGAGTTAACATGTGTTGAACCATTTCTGCTAATCTATGATAAAACAATTTTATTTTCCAAATGAAGGAGAAAAAATATCTTCCATCATAGTAATTTCCAGTTAAGGACACTGCATGTGTGCCAAGAAAGAAGTTTTATCGTTTCAAACAGTAATAAAGAGTTTCAAATAAAATTATGAATTTAACTAATTCAGATGCAAACCATTAAGCATAAGGTGTTCCATTAAAATGAAATGACATGATTTGTTTTTAAAGGATGATTAATACTCCATGGAATTTCTCACTTTCGTAAATGATTTTAGGCACTTTTAACTTAGATTTAGATTTAGGGCTCCTGCAAGCCCTAAATGGATTTGTTTTGTGCTTAGTTTCTGTAGTATGCATAATATTGGATTTAGTTCCATTTGTTTGCTGCATTATGTTTCTAATGTCTGATTGTGGCAAATAAAATTTACTTTGGGACTATCAATTTTTTGTTGAATGTGTTAAGGCTTCTCTATATAATTTATGACAAAATTGGACACTTTATGAGTTGTCAAGGAATTGCCTTTTGTATTTGCTTAGAGTTCTTATGTGTCAGTTGATTTGTGTCTGTTGCTCAGCTATTAAATATTCTGGATCATTGTACATTGCCTCTAGTTGCTGTCCACAGCAATGCATGGTTACTTGCCATGGTCTTCTATTTTGCTGCTAGATTTGGTTTTGATAAAGTGGACAGGTGTTCTTTCTTCCCTCTATTATCTTGTGGTGCATTTGGAATTATAAGTTTTTAGTTTGCTAGAATATTGAAATGTGCTGTGATCCATCATATTAGTATATGATAAAGTAAGCCTAAATAAAAAGGCATGTGAGTAGAAGCACATGTGACTGAGTTTTTGAACAACCATACTAAATGCAAAACCAAGTCAAGGAATACTGTTTATATACATTGTATTTGAGTAGAAGCACTTACTTATTAGCCAAGTTAAACCTGTTTATGTTGCCATTATTTCATCTTCTTAATGTTTTCTCAGTAAGGTTGAGCCAGTTGCTTATTATCAAACCAATGCTTATTTAGCATTCATGCACAACAAAAAATTGGTTTGGTCCACATCAATTTTAGCTGGATCAATCTTGAACCAAGTGCACTGCTGAAGTGTCTATTAGATGCTAAATGAGAGGAGACCTACAACATTTGGTGCTTATACCATTTCCACTTCAAAGCTTCTAACATCAATTACACCATCATATGCATCTCCACTCCATCTATAACTTTTTGGATATTTATTTGGGAGATTTTCCACTACTGGCACCAAATGGAAACTTCATTTGCTTGTGTTCTTCAGCCATATGTAATGGAAAACTAGGTGCAATTTGGTTGACTAGTTCATCTGAAAGAGAAAAAAAATTAGATATGCTCTGGCCATGAGTGTCTTAGTGCCTTGTAATGAATTAAGTTGCTCATCCCTCTATGCTCCTCAACCTTGATGGTTCAAGCATATCGGAGATATCTGAGGTTCACATGTTGACATATAGCTCTACTTTGTTTGGTTTAGTGCAAGACATTAAATTTGTATGTAATTTAATTGCTTGTTTGGTTTTCACCTTTGCGTTACTAAAGCTACTAAGTAGGCTATTTATGCACCTCATGTTCTGTTATAAAATTGTTCAATGAATTAATCTTGAATAAGTTCTATTCCTTTTGTCGTGATTTTTTTTTCTTTCTAATATGCTTGTTGAATCAATGAATTGTGCTTTAGCTAATTCAATGACACTGATATTTATCTGATCAATAAATAAACCTTTTAGTCTTTCTAGCTACAAGACTTCCTCTGCCATCCCTTACTATTCTAGCAGAAAACCCAAACTTTCCATGGGTGTGTTTGGCTTTTGGATTTGGATGGGAGATTTGTGGAGCGAAAAGAAAATAGGAGGGAAATGTGAATGAAATGTAAGTTATATTTCTTTCACATTTCGCTTCATTTTTCTTTTCTCTCCACGAATTAGGTGTATGAGATAGAGACAAGGGAATTCTAATGATCTAAGATGCAATGGTAGCTTCAAGCATAGAGTGTATTGCATTTTTTCTTTGCCTTGAGGGGGTTAAATGTATGGAAGTTCATAACAGTAGATAGTGTATATATATTAATTGAAATTGTATTATTTGCATTGTATCTGTCCTTTTACAGTAAATGAGCCTCTGTTTGTGTTTAGTAATTGCTTTGAGGGTTGGACTGCTACTAGCTTCATCACTAGTTATTTTATTTTATTTTTATTTTATGGCCTTTACTTGTTATGTTTTTGGTGTTTTTGTTAGTTGGGCTCTTGCAAAATTAACAATTGGATATTAATTTTGTTTAATCCTTTATTATGTATGGAATTATATTTTTGAGATTGGATTATATTTGGTTTGTATGAAATTTTTATTGGAAATATTAATTTGATGTTAAATATGATTTTTTTTAATGGTTGAAAGTGAAATGTGTGCATGTTGTAGAATGGTTTCTAATTGTATTAGTATGTGGATAATTTTATTTATATACATGGTACAGATTGTATTAATAATGGAATAAATATAGGTGGTTGAGAAATTAATTATAAAAAAAAAAATCACAAAATTTTTGGTGACTAAATATTTTGATAGCCAAAAATGAAAGCAAAGGTTTTTCATGACTAAATATTTAGTGGTAAAAAGAAACAAAAGACTTTTGGCAACCAAATAGTTAGTAGCTAAAAAAAATCAAGATAAGGGAAGACACTTTTGCCGACTAAAGATTTTAGCCACCAAAGAACATGGCATCTGTTGGCAACTAAAATGTTTGGTCATAAATCACCATGAAATGAAAATATCTTCACTTTTGGCGACTAAAATGTTTTGTCATGAAAACTAATAGCGACTAAATATTTTGGTCGCTAAATGTATTATTATTAGTGACAAATGTTTTAGCGACTAAACATTTTAGTCACTGAAAGAGAATTTCATTTTGATTTAATTACTTTCGACGACTAAATATTTGGTCGCCAAAACGTTATGTTTGACGACTAAGTTCGTTTTAGTAGCCAAAGATAAGATTATTAGCGACTAAAATGTTTTCGTGACTAAATATTTTGTCATTGAAAGAGAATTTCATTTTGATTTAATTACTTTTGACGCTAAATATTTGGTCGCCAAAACATTATGTTTGGCGACTAAGTAATTTTTAGTAGCCAAAGATAAAATAATTAGTGACCAACATAAATTTAGTTGCCATTGACTATTGCCAACAAGGCTTTGGTGACCAACGGTGTGATAACCCTGCCCCGTATTATGCTAATTAATCTTAATTGTGATTGTGATTATGTGTTTGATATGATTTTGAGTGCCATTCATATGAATATATGTGGTTTTGAATTTCTATCTGTTCACTGTAGGAATATCTGTTCAATTTACTGTTATAAACTGAAAATTGAAGGCCTTGTCAGCCACAGAAACTGAAATTGATTACGCCATTGTGATTGGCATAATTTTTAGAACCCACGGTGAAATTTAATTGAAAATTTATTCAGATCAAATTAAATAGATTAAATTGACGATATAGTGTTCAATTAATTAGTATTAATAAATGTGTTTGAGAGGAGCTTATATATAAAGGGCCAATTACACTCTCATTTTGTGGTTGGAGGCTTAAATCAGATTTTATACCTTAAGGAGAGAGTGAGGCCGGCTTAGAGAATGAGAGAGAGCTCAAATTGAAGGTTGATCAAGGGGCTTGAGGATCTTGAAGATACACTTAAGATTTAACTAGAATTTGTGAAGATTAAAGCTCCTAGGTGAGTAAATTCATGGATTTTAGTTTGTAACTTTGTGAATTCAAAGTTGAATGGTGATCAAGAACATGAATTGAATTGATTGTGATGAAAATGAGTTGGTTTTGATAAATTGGAAGTCAATACACACATACATGTAGGAATTGCCATGAGTTTGTATGTTTGAGCTTGAAATACATGATGTTGAATCTTTAATTGAAGTTCTTGCTTTTGGTCATCTCTTCATCCTTTAAATTGAGAATGAGAGCTATATCTCACATGCATGTACAATTCATACGAGTATGAGTTTTGAATACATGAAATTGTTATGTTGGAAATGAGTTTGGTGTAATTTGGGACATGCATGTGATTAATTCATGAAATTGAGCTTCATAATGTAATGAATTTGGTGTTGGATCATGTTAGTAAATGTATATGTGAAGTTTGAGTCATAATATGCAAGATATGTGGTTTTGAATGCACGTTTGAAGCTCAAGAACAGTTCTGGAAAATCCAGAATTCGGCATGTCTGCTAGAGCGGGAAAATCGCCGCTCGAGCGTGAAATGCAAGCTCCCATAACTTTTGCAGACATGGATGTCCGCTCGAGCGGAGGAGATCCACGCTCGAGCGGGGAGCCATGTAGTGTGACCTTTAGCTTGAGCGTCCGAATTCACGCTCGAGCGTAAAAATGAGGCAACCAGTATTTTTGCAGACCCACGAGTCTGCTCGAGCAGGGGAACCCATGCTCGAGCGGGGACCCCTGTTTTAGAAATTTTGTAAAAGTGTTATGTGTTTCATTTTTCGTTCCCTTTCACTTCTAAGTACTCTTAGGCATGCATTGAGCATCATGAATGAATTAAAAGGATAAGAAAGAAGCCTAAGAGGGATGTATGAATTAAGGACGGATTGAATCATTTGTGACCCACATTTGTTATGTAATGTGAAGGGTCGAGCTCAAGGGTGAATCCAATGGCAGAACACTGTGAGTAATATCTTAAAGATATCTGAAGTATGTTATTTGTCCAGTTACTTACTTCTATATAAGTCTTATAAGTTTGTTACATTGAATTGGGGACAAATATTTGTATGACATGAATGAATGGGCCAGAGGCCGTATGTCATTAATGAATGGGCCAGAAGCCGTTTGACATGAATGAATGGGCCAGAGGCCGTATGGTATGAATGATTGGGCCAAAGGCCGTCTGACATAAATGATAGTCTGACATGAATGGCAGCCTGACATATGAATGATTGGGCCAAAGGCCGTCTGACATGAATGGTAGTTTGATATGAACGATTGGGCCAAAGGCCATCGGATACAAACGATTGGGCCAAAAGGTCGTTAGACATGAATGGATGGGCCAAAGGCCATCGGGTATGAGTTATTTGGGCCTGAGGCCGTTTGATAGGTCTAGAACTTTAGTCGATTAATACATTAAATAGAAACATGACTTGGGCCCAAGGCCGTCTGATGTAACTGTTTCAAAGATTGTTGATGTATCTTCCTTATTTGATATTATTTACTGGGCTTTCGTTCACATTCATTCATATCTATGTAGGTGAACCAAGGGACGTCCAAACCCAGCCTCGGTGAAATATGTGAGAAACAGTCAAGGTTTTTGGAGAGTCAGCCCAAACGTCTCACGCACGAGACTTTTCTTCGCCTCTTTCGTTCTTTTGGATATAGTTTTGTTATGTTGGTGAAAACATCGGATTGCTTTTGTATATAAACTTTGGGTTTGACTGACTTAGACTTAATGATCCTATATGTACAGAACTTTGTGTTATTACTTATTCTGACGTGAGTTACTAACATGTATGTATATGGATTGGTATGATGTGCCACGTAAGCGTAGCTCTATGGACAATTTGTAAGTTTGCTTTCGTTTGGCTCCTTTACTCTGATGAGCTACGTCTGGTTTGGTTCGAGGCTGTAGTTAATCCCTTGATTACTGGCCGGTTATGTCCTTAACCCATAGGGGCGAGTTCGGGTCATGACAAATGAGGCAATGAATAACTTTAGTCACCATTGACTTTCGTCGACTAAAAAACAATCATGGTTAGTCATTCACCCCAACAACCAAAGTCGAATAACATGCATGTTGGCGTCTGTATATCCTTTTTACTAGATTAGTGAAAATTGCTTCAAATCTCTAATTAGGCCACGCACGGACACACTTTTTTCAATCTTGTTATTCGAGTTGCATATTGGTATTTATTAAGGTAAATCACATTTTTTATGTTTCAAATGTTTTTTGGTTCTTTATTTGTGTTTCAATGTCTTTTTAGTGGTCATGGTCAAACACAGACTTAAGATGGGCAAATACACTTTGGTTTAAGTTTCAAATCATAATTTCACCCTTATATTTGAATGTCATGTTTGATTTAAGTTTTCAAAAAATGATTCGAAGGTCACATTTGAATATACATTCCAATGCATGTTTGGCAGAGTAGAGTTTTTGAATTTTGAATTTGCGGATTGGGTCTACCCGGTCGTTTACCCGAACATTCCTGGACGTCCAACTGGTCAATCGAAACATTTTTTATTTGCAATTGCAACCTATTATTTGAAAACAAAAAATTTAGGGTCTGTTTGTTTGGTTTAGTTTTAAAATTATAATTTGAGTATGGAGTTGTGTTTTGAGTTTTGAGTTTTTGAATCATGATTTCAAAAGAAAAAATTTGTTTGGTTATGAGTTTTGAAAATAGTTTTTGAATGATTTGTAATTTTTTTATTTTTTATTGATTGATATATAGAATGTGAGAGGAAAGAGGAGAGATGAGAGAAAAAAAAAAGATTGCTTGATTGATTAATAATAATAATAAAAAGATAAGATAGGAGTTTTGAAAAGAATTTTAAGTTATATTTTAAAAATATATTTGGTTAACATACTGCATCCAAATCATCATTTAAAAACAAAATTGAGTTTTGAAAAATAAACCAAACGTTACCTTTTATTTGTTTTTGATATTTTTAAATATGAAAATTATTTTTTTAGATCGTTTTTAAACAAAACAATTAAAAAAAATTCCCAACCAAATATACAATCAGAAATAATTTTAAAGCACTAGCTGAATATTTTTTTTAATATTTTAAATAAATTTTTTTTTTGAATTTTTTAAATAAAAAATAATTTTTTTCAATAATTATTTTTTGAATTAAATTTTAAAAAGAGTTTGGTTATGACCTTTGAATAGAATGTTGAGTTGTGTGTTTGGTTATGAGTTATAAGTTTTTGAATTAAGTTTTAAAAACTCTTTTCAAAATTCATAATCAAACAAATTTTCTCATTTCAAAAATTCCAAATTCAATTCAAAACTCATTTAAAATCTCATAACCAAATAATTTTTTTATTTTCAAATTATGATTCAACAACTCACTAACTCAAAATACAATTCCACTCTCAAATCATGATTTTAAAATTAAACCAAATGCTACCTAGGACTTTCAATATAATTGATATTAACAAGTACTCTTATGCATTATTTAGACTTGTTTTAGAAAGTTGGTTAAAAGTTAATTTTTTTTGACTTTTTTTGAAAAAATATGTAAAAAAATAGAGAGATGATGTGATCAAAAATAAGTTAAAAGCTAAAAATTGACTTTCAGACAAGATCCCAAATTAAGCTTTAATATTGGAATTAGTATAAAAAGTATCTTAAAAACAAATAAAAAAAGTGTTTTAAAAGGGGTGAAAAATATTATAAAACTAACAAAAAAAAGTTTATTGAGTTCTACATTTATTTTGTCTTTTTCTTATGCTAGTAAGGAAGATTATTATTATTTTTTTATTTTTTTTTAGTGTCCCTAAGATACTTGTTAGACCCTTTCTAAACAAGCATCATACGAGGCGCTACAAAATTTTTCAAAAAATACTTTTGGAGACAAAAATACGTAATTTGAAAATATTTTTTACAAAGGAAAAATTTATAAGTCTGATTTCTTTGCCATAATTTTTTTTTACAACAATTTTGTTGTGTACGTCAACAAATTACATAATTTAACAGTTTAGGTTAAAACTAAAATAACATTAAAACAATGTAGTTTTGCTTTAATTTGAAGCATAGGTTGTTAAATTACCACAAGAAGACTATTATAAAGAATAATTATTCGAAATCTATGACATGCATAAAGTTATGTATGTTGCTGGGCTGCTGCTACTAGTTATGTTTAATATAGTTATGTATGATACATTTGCTATGAAAGAAATAATTATAACTTTATTATCAAGTATGGCCCCCTCTAGTTATAATTTTTGCAATTGTTGCTCCTTCTATAGATCATTTATGCATCCAAAGATCACTTCCTAAATAAGACAACATGTTTCGGCCAGTACTTGCGCTTGCATATCTATTAACACACATACACACACACAGAGACACTTGCACAACTATGCCAGTCAATGATTGACTATTTTTCTTTTCTCATTTTTCAGAGCACTGAACAAGTATAAGGTGTCTTGAATTGTCACGACCCCATTCTGCCCCTAGTAGAATGGTGCCGTGATGGCCAGTAATCCGAGATTACCGAAGGCCAACTTTCAAAATTCACACACAAACAGAGTACACATATGGGGCTTACAAATGCGGAAGCAATAAATTAAAAGCTAAGTAGTCCATAAGAGCAGTGCATAAGTCAAATGGAATGACATACATCTTTACATAGCTTTAATACAACAAAACAAAGTACAAAAATACATTTTGACCAAAAGGCTTCTCAGCCATCAAATACAAAATACAGTGAAATACAACTAAGAAGCATGATCTTTAAGATGCTGCAAAAGTGCAAAATCCAAAACAAGTGGCAAGTACATCTAGGCGTCACCGTCGTCCTGCTCGTCACCTACATATATATAGAGAGGGGTGAGCTTGGATACTCAGTGAATGGTATGAATAATAAAGGGGTTTGCATGACTGATATTCAAGATCTTTATCAAACGATACATAACATAATTAGTGCAAATCAAGGGATGAACCAAGTCCATCTAGCAAATCTTTCAAGCTTCAAGGGATGCTTACTAGTATCAATATACTACAAGTGATGACATTTCGAATAAACAAACCCACGCGGTAAACCGTCAGTGGCAAGACAAGGCAAGACAAGGGAGATATCTCAAATCAATGGTGCAGTTGCATTATAGTCCCTTGGCACTAAGGACTTGTGCTAGAAATGCTTAGAGTCCCCTAGCACGTACGGACTTCCAAATTTTGTGCTACAAATGCTTATAGTCCCCTAGCACGTACGGACTTCCAAATTTTGTGCTACAAATGGTTATAGTCCCCTAGCACGTACGGACTTCCAAATTTGTGCTGCAAATGCTTAGAGTCCTCCACCATGTAAGGACTTTCCAAGAATGTCATCAAAACAAGATATAATACTTGATATACAAAATAGAAATAATCATTCATGCTTACAAATACTTTCCAAAACAAAGCAAAACAAGGCTTTTATCAAAACATTGTAATATAGCTTTATTAAAAATACCACTCACATAGTTCTTCAAATGTTGAGGTCAAGGCAAGTCCAAGTCCAACAAACACATGGCAAAGTCTGTTGAATGCACTTTCAAACAAGTTTCACATGTATACAAATGATCTCGGCATTCTTCAAAAACTAAGTCAAATCAAAATGAAACACCGTTTCTCATCTCGGGAAAACATGCTGGGCACCAACCAGGTCTAGGCCGAGGTTCCACACCTCGTCCCCGAGGTGTGGTCTCGAGGGCCACATTCAAGGATATGAAGTCGGGAAAATCTGGGTTTCCCTCTGCTGAAGAACATGAAGAACATGAATATGAAGAACATGAAAAACATGAATGCTCAATCACAACTTGTTATTTCAAAATCTGGGATTTTCATGCTATGAGTTCGAAAACATGGGCCTGGGTACCCATACTTGAAGATCTTATGAAAACAAATACAAAAACATGGAACTTGTTACAAACTTTCGGATCAAACAAGGCTTTTCTTTTAAGAACCCAAGAACACCATTTTCTCTTTCTAGAACCAAATTTTAAATCAATGCATGGCTCATGAATCATGCTAGATCATACAATGCACCTAAATAAACATAAAGAACAACAAGAGTAAATCAAGAATCTAACCTCAATACATGAATCTAACGGTTTGATCTATAGGAATCAAGCTCGAAGGCCTACTCTCTCACTCTAAAACTTCTTCTTCTTCCTAGAGCTTCTCTCTCTCTACAAGGCAAAGATATGATACAAAAATGTATATTTTTACGGGTCCGTGACTTAACCCTCTCTTGAGGGGCACGCTGCAGCAACGGGTTGGTTCTACTAAAAAAGGTGACTGAGTGAAAAGACAAGACTATGACAAAGTGTGTTCAACAAGCTAGGCAGCAAGGGCACTCCAGCAAGTAGTGACATCGGCTAATAACAAGGCTTCGGCAAGTAAAGGACAATGACCTCGGCTAGAAAGGACAACACTTGGCCTAGCTATGCCACACCTCGGCCTAGATGTGCCACACCTCGGTCTAGGTCGTACCAGTCCAGGAGCAAGATCACTTGGGTTCAAGGGTAATATCTCGGCCTAGATAATACACATCTCGGCCTTGGTGGTGAACACCTCGGCCTAGATAGTGACATCTCGGCCAACATGTTAGGGCAGGGGTGGAGGCCAACCAGAAAAAGGGTTCCAAGGTAGTTCTAGGCTTAAGGTGACCTCAGCTTGGATTAGTCTAGGCTAACCACACACCAAACAAGGAACAAAGCATGCAAATAACACTTAAGCAAAACAAAGACAAGATCTGAAATGCAAGCTTAGCAGGACAGAATCATATAAATGCATATGAATATGGTTAGGACAGTGTGAGGGTTATTACATCCTACCCCCCTTAAAGAAGTTTGGTCCCCAAACTTGAGTTACCTTGATTCGAGAATAACTCCGGATATCGGACTTTCATTTCTTTTTCCATTTCCCATGTAGTATCCTTGCCGTAATGCTCTTTCTATTCAATTTTCACCATCGGTATTGCCCTATTTCTCAATTGTCTCACTTGTCTATCAATAATACACATCGGCTTCTCTTCATAGCCTAAATCTTCATCAACCACAATCCCAAAATGATCAATCACGTGCAGTGGATTCCGAATATACTTCCTCAACATCGAAATATGAAACACATTGTGGACTTGACTTAATCCCGGAGGCAAAGCAAGTCTGTAGGCAACCGGGTTAACCTTCTCAAGGATTTCAAACGGCCCAATGTAACGAGGTGCTAACTTACCTTTCTTCCCAAATCTGGAAACTCCTTTCATTGGCGAAACTTTCAGGAATACATGATCCCCAACTTCAAACTCTAACTCCTTCCTTCTCTGGTCAGCGTAACTCTTTTGTCAACTCTGAGCAGTCCTGATTCTCTACTGGATAAGCTCAATCTTTTCAGTTGTCCTTTGAACTAAATCGGGGCCAATCAAAGCTTTATCTCCTACCTCGGTCCAACATATCAGCGATCTGCACTTCCTTCCATACAAAGCCTCATACGGCGCCATGCCAATGCTAGCTTGATAACTGTTGTTGTAAGCGAATTCTACTAATGGCAAATGCACTTCCCAACTTCCCTTAAAGTCTAATACACATAATCTAAGCATATCTTCAAGTGTCTGAATTGTCCTCTCTGTTTGGCCATCGGTCTGGGGATGAAAAGCTGTGCTAAACCTCAACTCGGTCCCCAGAGCCCTTTGTAAACTCCGCCAAAATCTAGAAACAAACTTTGGATCTCGATCTGACACAATGGACATCGACACACCATGAAGTCTAACAATCTCGTTCATATACAATACAGCAAGTTGATCAGCATTAAACGAAGTCTTAGCAGGCAAAAAGTGTGCTGACTTAGTTAATCTGTCGATTATAACCCAAATCAAATCCATCCCTTTATGTGTCTTCGGCAAACCAATCACAAAGTCCATGGAGATGTGTTCCCATTTCCACTCAGGAACCGGCAAAGATTGAAGAAGTCCTGCTGGCCTCTGATGTTCTGCTTTCACTTGTTGACAATACAAGAACTAGGACACGAACTCGACTATTTCTCTCTTCACGTTCGGCCACCAAAAGGTCTGCTTCACGTCTTGATACATCTTGGTGTTCCCTGGGTGAACAGTAAATCTGGATCCATGAGAGTCTTGCAAAATCTTCCCTTTCAACTCTGGGACGTCGGCCACGCACAATCTTCCTTCAAACTTAAGCACTCCATTTTCAAAGGTGTAACCTGACCTTGGCCTGGTGATAATCTCGTCGGCTACCTTCTTCAGGAATTCATCCTCCATTTGCCTTGCTTTTACTTCCCCAATGACAGTCAGCTCTACTGAAATCATGGTCAAGTATGCCAGGCTTCCCACTGACTTCCTACTCAATGCGTCGGCTACCGAGTTTGCTTTACCTGGGTGATACTGGATCTGCATGTCGTAGTCCTTCAACAATTCAAGCCATCTTCTCTGCCTCAAATTTAGTTTCTTTTGAGTGAACAAGTACTTCAAGCTCTTGTGATCTGTAAAAACTTGGCAAGAGGCTTCATACAAGTAATGACGCCAAATCTTCAAAGCGAACACACGGCTGCAAGTTCTAGGTCATGGGTAGGATAGTTCTTTTCATGAGGTTTCAACTGACGAGATGCATATGCTATGACTTTACCCCCTTGCATTAATACACAACCCAAACCCTTATGTGAAGCATCGTTGTAAATATGAAATTCCTCATTACCTGATGGAAGTACAAGAACTGGTGTTGTAACGAACCTCGTCTTCAACTCTTGGAAGGCTGACTCTCTATCATCGGTCCATTAATATGCCGTTCCCTTCTTAGCTAGCTGTGTTAATGGTACTGCAATCCTTGAGAAGTCCTTCACGAACTTTCTATAATAACTTGCCAAGCCCAGAAAACTACAAACCTCAGATACGTTGGTCGGTGTCGGCCAATTCACAATGGCTTCAATCTTACTGGGATCAACTGAGATACCCTCTTCATTAATCACTTGCCCTAGAAATGAAATGCTAAAAAGCCAAAACTCACACTTGCTCAACTTAGCGTACAACTTCCGATCTCTCAAGATTTGCAGGGCAAGTCTCAAATGATTCTCGTGCTCAATTGTACTCTAGGAGTAGATCAATATGTCGTCAATGAAAATAACTACGAACTCATCTAGATACGGCTTAAAGACTCTATTAATCAAATCCATGAATGCTGCAGGCACATTGGTCACTCCAAAAGGCAGTACCAAAAATTCGTAGTGGCCATACCTTGTCTGAAAAGCAGTCTTCTCAACATCCTCGGCTTTAACTTTCAGCTGATGGTAGCCCGACCTAAGGTCAATCTTAGAAAAGACACTCTATTTCTCTATCGACTAAGTGGCTAGGCAATTCGTTTGGAAAGACGTTGGGGAATTCATTAACAACTGGGATGTCGGCTAAATTAACATTTCCATTCTGATCACTCAGTATACTACACAAGTAGCCTTGACACCCTTTCTAAATTAGCTTATAGGCCTTAATGGACGAAATCAAGTAAGGTGGGGACACTACCCCTTTACCTTGGAAAATAACCTCGGCTTGGTTTGGGGGTTTCAATGTGACATTCTTCGAAACACAATTAATAGATGCATGATTCGTTACTAACCAGTCCATTCCCAATATAACATTGAAGTGAGTCATGCTTAATGGCATCAAATCAACTAATAATTCTAGACCCTCAATCACCACAACACACGTCCTATGTATGGATGTAACAATCATAGTTCCCCCAGATGGAGTAGATACAGATAGCACATAATCGAGGGATTCTAACGGTCTATTCAACTTCTCAGCAAATTTAACAGATACAAATGAATGTGTGGAGCCCGGATCAATTAATATGTATGCAACTTGAGAGCAAATCGAGTATACGACACTCTCTTGTTTGACGTGCAGGTGTCTCCTAGCACTAGAGCAAAAACTCTACCCTGTCTCATCTGTGTCCTTCCGACGTTGCTTCCGTGTGCAGAGCCCGAGGTGCTCCCATTTTTCTTACCATCATCAGTCTTTGTCTTCGGATAGTCCTTCACACGGTGACCTATCTCGCCACATTCAAAGCAAGCTCCTGTTGCCCAACGACAAACCCTGAGATGCGGCTTTCCACAACTCGCACACGTCAGCTTACCATTACCATCCCGATTCGAGTTGCTGGAACTGCCCATGTTCGCCTTCTTCTTGGCATTAAACAACATTCGGTGACTCTCATAGTTTTGTCTCTTCCTCTGGCTCTCTCATGAATTCTGATATCTGGTTAAGTTAGCTTCTGCCAAAATGGCCTTGTCTAACACTTCAGCGTAATTCGGCATATTGAGCATGTTGACTCGATCCTGTATCGGTCCACACAGTCCACTTTCAAACTTCCTAGCTTTCCTATATTCATCACTGACCATATGAGGCGCGTATCTTGCCAATTCGGTAAAAAAGCAACGTATTACGCCATTGTCTTGTTGCCTTTGCGTCGAGCACGAAACTCCGTGGTCTTGCGGTCTCGGACGCTAAGGGGAAAATGCTTGTTGTAAAACAGCTCCAAAAATCTTGCCCAAGTTAAACCAGGATTAGCTTCTCTGATCATCATCCACCATCTTCGAGCGTCGTCGTCTAAAGTGAATGCAGCCAATGTCACATTCTGAACGTCGGTGCTGGGAAAGATCTCGAATAGCTTCTCCATTTCCAAAACCCATGCCTCGGCTTTGATCGGCTCTATACCCCCAGAGAATCTCGGTGGTTTCATCTTCTTAAACTCCCTAATCAAGGCGATCGTGCCCTCCCCATACAAGGCTGGCTGCGAAGGAACTTGCGGCACTAGAGGAGGTGGAGGCGGAGCTGCATGTCGGCCATTCGTCTGTTCGGCCTGGGTAGATGTAGCACTAGCATTCTGTTGCTTCATTTGTCTCAACTCACGGGTTAAACCTTCAACCAGTCATTCTAGTTTGTCCAGTCTATCCTCTGATTGATCTCGGCCAACTGGTGGTCTACCTCTCCTCATGATGCTATGAGTATGCAAAATGCAACTTTAAAACAAACTGGACCAGGAATCGTGTATGCAAATAACAAATAGTCATGCCAAGATGATGCACACCTTGTCAAATAGCAAGCAGTATGATGCAATCCTAACATCTTTCTAAGGGAAATCCTATGCTCTTTAGGACTCTAGGTGTGTGAATAACGTACTGTGAGAAACTCGTGCTTTGATACCAATCTGTCACGACCCCATTCCGCCCCTAGTAGAATGGTGCCGTGATGGCCAGTAATCCGAGATTACCGAAGGCCAACTTTCAAAATTCACACACAAACAGAGTACACATATGGGGCTTACAAATGCGGAAGTAATAAATTAAAAGCTAAGTAGTCCATAAGAGCAGTGCATAAGTCAAATGGAATGGCATACATCTTTACATAGCTTTAATACAACAAAACGAAGTACAAAAATATATCTTGAGCAAAAGGCTTCTCAGCCATCAAATACAAAATACAATGAAATACAACTAAGAAGCATGATCTTTAAGATGCTGTAAAAGTGCAAAATCCAAAACAAGTGGCAAGTACATCTAGGCGTCACCGCCGTCCTGCTCATCACCTACATATATATAGAGAAGGGTGAGCTTGGATACTCAGTGAATGGTATGAATAATAAAGGGGTTTGCATGACTGATATTCAAGATCTTTATCAAATGATACATAACATAATTAGTGCAAATCAAGGGATGAACCAAGTCCATCTAGCAAATCTTTCAAGCTTCAAGGGATGCTTACTAGTATCAATATAGTACAAGTGATGGCATTTTGAACAAACAAACCCACGCGGTAAACCGTCGGTGGCAAGACAAGGCAAGACAAGGGAGATATCTCAAATCAATGGTGCAGTTGCATTATAGTCCCCTGGCACTAAGGACTTGTGCTAGAAATGCTTAGAGTCCCCTAGCACGTACGGACTTCCAAATTTTGTGGTACAAATGATTATAGTCCCCTAGCACGTACGGACTTCCAAATTTTGTGCTACAAATGGTTATAGTCCCCTAGCACGTACGAACTTCCAAATTTTGTGCTACAAATGCTTATAGTCCCCTAGCACGTACAGACTTCCAAATTTTGTGCTACAAATGCTTATAGTCCCCTAGCATGTACGGACTTCCAAATTTGTGCTACAAATGCTTAGAGTCCTCCAGCACGTAAGGACACAATTTGGATGTTGGTTTGTTGGATAAGTTTGTAGATAAGTTTGCTCTATACCCCCAAATTTGTGCTGGGCTGCTGCTACTACAATGTTGCTATGAGGCGGCTGCTAGTAGATGTTGGTTTGCTGGATAAGTTTGTGGGTGATTTTCGTGCCGTTTTGCCCGCCTTTGTTAGTTTCATGTTTTCATTTTGTTATCTGTTGTTTCTAATGTGGGTTCACAATTTGGATGTATTTGGGTATTTTAGTGAGTTTACCCTTTTAGGTTTTATACATTGTAGTATCAGTAGTGTTTTTTTGCTTGCACATCAATTTTAGGTGATTTCATATCAATGTTATTAGTTTGTAATAGTGGTGCCTGAGGGATGCATCTTGTAAATCTGTAAATTTTATAAAAATATATAAACTTTTTTGAATTTTTGTTGGTAAATGTGTCGACAAAAGTTTATTTTTGCCCACTCATATTGTGTTGCTAGAAGTGTATTTTTTGCCAATGCCAATTTGTCGTTGCCAAAAGTAAACCTTTGTCGACAAATAAAACGTCGGCAAATGGCAATATTTACCGGCATAAATGTGTTGCTAAAAGTTTACTTTTGCCCACTCATATTGTGTTGCTAAAAGTGTATTTTTTGCCAATGTTAATTTGTCGTTGCAAAAATAAAGCTTTATCGACAAACAAATCGTAGGCAAATGGCAACATTTATCGACGTAAATGTGTCGCCAAAAGTTTACTTTTGCCGACACATATTTTGTTGCTAAAAGTATATTTTTTGACCATACAAATTTGTGTCGCGAAAAGTGCCACACAATCATCATATTTGAATTACTTTTACCGACGCAAGGTAAATTGCCGATGATGGATGAAGGCTTTTACCGACGACTATGTTCGTCGCTAAAGGCATTACTTTTACCAACGCAATGATAATTTTGTTGGCAAAAAGTTTTGCCGACTCACTTTTGCCTACATGTTGCCAACGTAACTTTGTGTGTCGGCAAAACTCTTTGCCGACGAATTTTCCCTTTTAGCAACATATTTTGTTGCGTTGCGAAAAATGCAATTTCTTGTAGTGCTAAAGCTATATTTGCTTTATGAATTTGGGAAGAGACTTGGAAAAAGAAATGAAAAATATGTATAAAATGTAGGTGAAATGTAATTATATTTTACACACATTTCACTCACTTTTTATCTTTCCCTTTCCAAATCCCTTCCCGAATTCATGAACCAAACATAACTTAAAAATGGAATACACTATAAAAAATGTTATGTCATTTTGTAGTATTAGTTACCAATAAGTGAATCTACTGTGTGGGCACTTAAAATGAAAATTATAAATCATTATAATTATGTCATGAACATTACAGTTATATTGGGGCTATTGAGAAGTGAAATTTTAGTATTTTTTTAGTTAAAGTTCACAAAAAAATAAAATAGATTAAAATAGCCAATAAGATAAAATGTTACATCAAATCCATAATCATTTCACTTTTTCTGTCACAAATATTACATCCAACTACAAAAAAAATCCAATCATCTTCTCAAACACAAGATTTTAACCTATTAAAATAACCTACTAAAATAACAACTTCCTAAACACCCACATTGTTAATGTAAAATGTTAAAAATCATTGACTCTAAAAAATGTTGCTACCATAATTTTAGTGAGAAAAGTGCCTTATACTGTTCAAGTAATGGGCTCACCTATCAAACAATCTCATGTGAGACATTTGGTCATTTGTTTGGAAGAAAATTTGGTATCCTTAGCATTACCCATAAATAAATAAATAAAAAGAATAAAATTAAGGAAAACTACATACAAGTGGGAGAATGAAAAAAAAATTATCAACCTATGGAGGAGTGCAAGTGACACTTGTACCCCACATCCTTTCATTTGCAATCCCACCACACAGACACACTTACACCACCCATATGTTTTTAATTGCTTTTTTTTTTTCTTTTCTTTTCTTACCTGGATATAGTGCCCCTAAACCTAGAAAGGCTTAGGAATATGTTCCATTATTTTATATTCAATAATTCATATTAATTTTATAGTATATTTTTACAATAATGTTTGTTATTTATTTTAAAAAATATATATAATAAAATTATGTAATTATAATTATTAGATTGATTTAATTTTTTTTTATAAATAATCTATACATAAACACACACATACAAAAAAATAAAAATAAAAAATCGATGTAATACATGTGATAGACTTGGTTTGAATCCAATGGTAAATTAGACTCTATCAGATTCTCTGCGATACACTAAGAGTTCGTTTGGGAAGAAAAAGCCCAGGATTTTTTTGGCTAAAATAGCTACAAAAAAATAAAATAGACTAAAAAGTCAATAAGAGCTCGTTTGGCATAAAAAAGCCCTAGGCTTTTTGACTCAAATAGCCACAAAAAAACAAAATAGGTTTTTTAGCCCAATAAGACAAAACATCATATCCAAACCATAATCATTTAATTTTTTCTCTCAAAAATCAAAAAATTTAAAAAGCCTATCCCAAACAAGACTTTTTAACCCCAGGCAAAAATAACCAAAAAGCCAAAAAGCTAAAAAGTCAACCCACATCCCAAACGAAAAACTTTACCAATTCGGTTGTGGATTATATATACAAGTTTTGACTTGTTTTGTTAATAACAGGGTGAATAGATTTCAATCAAAAGAAGGTAGAGGCAGAGAGGATAGTGATGCTCACTTGGTTTCAAGAATACTAGGGAGACCATGGCACTTCCAAAGCAATAACACTAGCCAATCAAAAGGGCATCTTTGTGTTGTTTGCTTGGAAGATTTTGGAGCAGAGCATAAGCAAGTCATGGAACTTCCTTGTTTCCATAAACACCACTCAAAATGTCTTGAGCCGTGGCTCGCTGCTATTCCGAATTGCCTCAGCTGTCGAAGCCCGTTTTGTCCTAACTAATGTCAACTTTTATGTAGTTTTTGATTTACTAGAATGAATTTCGGACAGCAATTGAATGACTAGTCCTTGTTATGTTGTGAATGGTAATTCTGAATTTTATTAACATACATTGTCCTTTTATGTCCATGGTTGTTGCAATTAAAGTGATATGAAGAGAAAATTAACATGGGATTCCCATTGATCTAATTTGGTTTGAGTATACTTTGGGTTTTTTTTGGAAACATTTTCAAATGAAATTGTGTCCATGGGATGTGAGTTGTTTTTTGACTTTTTGACTATTTGACTATTTTAGCATGGGGTTAAAAAGTCTCACCTGGGATGATTTTTTCGAGTTTTTTGACTTTTGTGAGATAAAAAATAAAATAATTATGATTTGGCTGTGATATTTTATATTATTAATTTTTTAATCTATTTAATCTTTTTGTAACTATTTTAAGTCCACAACCTTATCTCAAACGAGTGCTAAGATATCAAGATTCAGAACTTGTCACGTCCTCAAAATAAGACATATTTCATTCATTCATAAGATCCATAAAGTATAAAAGAAATATTATATTCCATACATCAGAGTATTCTTTACAAAAAGTATTACATGTTGACAACAAAAGTAAATGCCCTACGAGCTTACAACTTTCCAAGTCAACACTTAGTTACAACAAAAGAGGGTCAGAAGCCCTTTACAAATAAAGCCCTCGGCTTGGAAAGAAAAACATGTAACATAAAAACAAAGTAACCAAAAACAGAGACTTCAGCCCCGAGACCTCCCAAGCTATGACCTTGGAGGCGGCATGTCACCTATACTTGAAAATGGTGTCCCATATAGGGTGAGCTAAAGCTCAATAGAGATATGCTAAACCAAATATGAGAAATAACTAAAACATTAGCATTTGATAAATGTTCAACACAGGTAAACCAACGTGCATCTTTCCCATAACCAATCAACATTTACGACTGTATTTCAATCAAATTCCTTTTATTTATCCAAACCAATCCAAAATGAGACTACAACTCATATAATTAACACTTCAATCATCAACAATTTAAAATGAGACTACAACTCATAATATTAATACTTCAATCATCAACGTCATTCAAACGTATTTAAGATTTCTAGACTTTCACTCTGGATACTCCGGCCAACTTAGTTATCACTGGATTCCATCCCCTATCTCCTCCCAAATAGTGAAGTGCATCCCCTATCTCCTCCCAAACCATAGAGTACATCCCCTATCTTCTCCCAAACAAGATACATATGCAATGTATTTAAATACTTTATCATATACAATGATCAATTAACACACATAATCAATGTGTTAACCCAACCGTCATATTCAATGACATAATTCAAGTGATTAGTTTCAATTTCCCTAATCATCATGCATTGTATACAACAATCAAGACTATCCTCCATCGATAGCCTAAAACAGTTATTTCTAACCAGATAAATAAATCTATCAAACAAATAATTTATTACATTTTTCATAGGTGAGTGATTCATCGACCCAACTACCATTTAATCACACTTTCCCCTGATTTCATAATCTCACACTTAATTCCATTATTTCTACAAATAATCCAATTTATCCCAAAATAGGGCATTATTCCCCTTTTCCCAAATATTGACTCCAAGGTCCAAATCTCACCATTTTATATAAATATCCCCATTTCATGAACCCATATACACATATGTAGATTTAGATAGAAAACCCCTCTTTCCCATTTTCAAACTCAAACCCTAACCTTACCCAAAATCACCAAAACCCACCATTTATACAAAATGACTAAAGTTTATGTTAAAACTTATAATAAGGAGTAGTTTATCCCTACCTCAAATAGAGAAGCTCAAAAGAAGAGAAGAGAAACTTGAAAGTGCTCCAATCCCAAGCTTTTTCGGATCAAAACGAAGCCCAAGTCAAGTTCTAACCATTTTACAAAGAGACTAGGGTAGAAAACCCTTAGAACCAAGTGTATTTGTATAGAGAGAGTTTAGAGAGAGAGGTAGTCAGATCTAGGGTTTGGGATAAAAAGGAGATGAAAAAGTGTTGCATAAACCCGCTGCTGCGAACTGATATATACAAGGCTCGCTCGAGCAAATGAGTGGTCGCTCAAGCGACCAGACACAATAATAACCTCGCTCGAGCGCAAGAAGCGTCGCTCGAGCGAACAATGCGAAGCTTCAGGTTTGCAACCCAGATGTACACTAGTAAAGGAGTCCTCGTTCGAGCGAAGAAACACAAAACATAGTGCTCGCTTACTCGAGCGCAAGAAAGCTTGCTCGAGCGAAGAATACCAACCTTCAGGTCCAAAAGAGATGCAGACGCACGCTCGAGCGAAGATACACAAAACACAAGGCTCGCTCGAGCGCAAGATCTCTCGCTTGAGCGCAAGAACTCTTGCTCGAGCGAAGAAGCAAATACCCAGGCCTCGCTCGAGCGAAGAAGCCAAATTCTGGGCAACAACCATTTGTTCTAACTCACAACCAACCTGGTCCAAACTCACCCAACACATTCCAGAACTCGAATATAAGAAATTAAAGGACGAAAAAGAGATATATACAACAATACTCAACCATGGAACTCATGTCCGGAACACTATAAGTAACGGGGAAAACCGGGATCGCTATAGAACTTTCAGTTGGGACATAAATAAAGTGCAATGCAGAGAATATTTGTGTCTCTAGAAAGGATCTTTTTCAAAGGACATGATGCTCTTACGTGGATGTTTGTGTCATAAATTTTATCTTCGGTTTTGTATTTTGTACCTGTGTATTTGTAGTTGCATTGTTTGTGTTGTCAAGTTGGCTTAATAGTGACACTCTCGTGGTTGGCCTTGCAAGTGATGTGTGGATTGAGAGGGCAAGTTTCTGAAATTTTTCAATGTAGGCCATGTTAGGTCGAGCCCTAAATCCACCAACCTAGATGAAACAGTGTAAACCAACTCAAAGCTAATTTCGACTTATGATTTTAGGCTAGTTTGTTTCGAAAAATATAGAAAAAAAAGAAAAAAAAAAAGTGATTGTAGTAGTGATGGTGGCTACAGTGGTAGAAGTGGTCGTAGTGGTAGCGGCTATAGTGTTTGACGTAGTGATGGTAGTGGTAGATTTAGTTGAAAAAAATTTAAAAACAAAAGAATTTTCCTTGCAAATAAATTCATTTTTTTTGTTAGCCATTTGTTTCCCTACTCAATCTTTCCATAGTTGTCCCATCTTTCTCAGTGACCATTGCAGCTGCTTAGGCTTTGTTTGGAAATGGAGTTTTTTTTTAACTAAATTAGTTACAAAAGGATAAAGTAGATTAAAAATCTAATAAAATAAAATGTTATATCTAAATCATAATTATTTCACTTTTTTTTCTCATAAAAGTCAAAAAAACTAATCCAAATAAACTTTTTAATTGAAGCTAAAATAACCAAAAAGTTAAAATACCAACTAAAAAACTAATTGCCAAACAGCAACTAAGTCATATGACTAAAGGAAAAACTTCCACCAACATGACCGTTAGTCCACTTACATTATTTTAACTGTTAATGTCACGTCCCAATTTTTATTACTCGAAGTCATTACTAAGTTCCTTAACTTAATTCAATTTCAAAGATAACATGCGGAAATAAACTCAAATGTTCAATTAAAAGTGATGAACAACAATTCTCTCATTCGAATGAAAGTTAAATACAACATGAGCATTCTAAATAAATTGCCCTTAGGCTTACAACAATAAATAATCAAATGAAGGGTGCAACCCTTCTACATATATGGCATTCCGCCTATAACAAAGAGGCCCCATGGCCAACAAATAAGAAGATCCAAATCTTGTAGCACACCCTGCTAAGCACCTGAAAAAGATTCAACAACGTGGGATGAACATATAGTCCAGTAGAGATCTCAACATGATCCTCAACAATAACAACTTACAGATAGCTATGATCATGAACACTCATTCTCGTACTAGAATAATAATGTGGCAGTTTATACAAAAAATATATATAAACTTTTCTCGGAAACAATTATTTCATTCAACGCTATAAGCGATTCATCTTTCCTTTTTCCTTTCATTACCCATTTTTCCAAACTTTCATGACTATAACAGTTTTAGAAAAAAAAAAACAATTTCACCAAGCCCATTACTCTTCCCTCATTTTCCGTACTTACAACAAAATGACCTTTTTTTAAAACATGTTCACAAATACCCCATTTTCCTTCACACTTTCCAAAATCTCAAAATGGCATTTTGGTTTGTTCCCAATACATTCATATCAATACATGCATGCCTTAAATAAAAGGGAAATAACAAATCATCAATCATGTATATAATCCACAAATGAAAGGCATTTCGGCCTTTCAAAAGCTGTAACCATCGCAACCCATAACATACTCGAGATACTGGCGATAACAATTAAGACTACGCTCTCTAGGCTATATATGCACAGTAAGCTAAGGATATGCCAAAGCGATAAGCGAGATAATAACTCATTTTAAACATTTCATACCTCATAATAGATACACATTTTAGTACTGTATCAATCTCAGACAAAAATACTTCCACACTTCACAAATGATACACATTTTAGTGTTGTATCAATATCAAACAAAAACACTTCCATACTTCACAAATGATACACATTTTAGTGCTGTATCAATATCAAACAAAAACACTTCTATACTTCACAAATGATACACATTTTAGTGCTGTATCAATGGAGTCCATCCCCTATCTCCTCCCAAACAAAATCCGATTTAGAGGTCCATCCCCTATCTTCCCCTAAACTGTGGAGTACATCCCCTATCTTCTCCCACACAATACAATGTATATAAGAGATTATCATATACAAATTCTTCAATACAACAAAGCATAAATAACAAGTGTAATACATACACATAAACTATTCAATAATGTTTAACCAACACAAGTGTAACGCATACATCACAATTCAACACAACAATGTCATCCTCCACCGATGACCAAAGACAAAACCTCTAGATGCATGTATTCAGTACACCTAATAAAAGAGACTCAATTCTCAAGCAAACCTTAAACCCAACAACGACACTAGTACGATAGGTAAGGATAAAACCCCCAAATGTGTGTATTCAACACTCATGATACAATAGTTTAATTCTCAAATTTATTTTCTGAGACTCACATAGAGTTAACATTTCATTTACCATTTTCAAGATCAACTTTCATAATTTTCTTAAGTCAACATGTTCCATCACTTATTCCAAAAACACTTTTCCCTTTTCACCAAACCAATTACATTCTCTTCATTTTACAAAATCAATTCCATGAATAATAAGCCATAACCCAACTTGATTCAATACGTTCATTTCAAAATAACCTCAGTACCATAATTATTCCCTTAACTGTTAACACCTTCTGCACAACTCATATTAACAATAGACATTTACCAACATTGTTCAACCATAAACCCTTTTTATTTTACCAAATCAAAATATAATTTAGGGCTTTCTCTTCTTTCAACAATAACATGCTAATTTTACTCTCTAATTAGTCCAAACCATAGTCAATGATAACAAAACCATTCTCAAACAACCAACCCTAGGTTCCCCTCATGATTTTCAAACAAATCCAACACGGATATGATTTTTATGCAATACAAAACTACCACATGTCTATCTATAGACGGAGTATTGAAAAAGAACAAGGAAATCCCTACCTCAAATGGAGAGACCAAATGGTGGAGATGAAGGCCAAAAACCAAAGTGCTCCAAATCGCCAAACTTTCAGATTAAAATGAAGCCCTCAACCCACTCTACCTTTCTTACAAAGGACTTAATATAGATTTACACTAGAGGGAGATGAAAACCAAGAGAGAAGGTGTGTAGGGACAGAGAGAAACTCTCAAGTTATTCATTCAATGAACTTCATTAAATTGATTAATGTATCTCATACATTCATGATACATAATGCATCCTCTATATTAATGAATTCATTATATAAATTAATGTATCTTACATATTCATAATAGATACATAATGCATCTCTAAGATTCATTCATAATAAATCCATCACATTCAATGTATTAGCATTAGTCTTCTATACATTGTATATATACAAAGAGTAAAGGATGGAAACGGGAATAAGACAACAACACATCTACGGAACCGAGTTCGGAATACAATTAAAAAAAAAATGAAGGGAAAACCGGGATCGCTATAGTTAATGTTATAAGGTCATTTTAAAGATAAATTATAATCCTCTTGCCTCATGAAACCTACCTAATAGTTTTTTTTTTTTTTTTTGATAACCGAGTATTCAGGTCAGGATGTTTTTAGGACGCACACTTCGACTAATCTCAAAATCCTGAGCAGATCAACCAGGCAAAAACGTAGTGGCCTGCGAAAAAACAAACTGAGAGTGAGAATCAAATTCAAAAAATCCAGAATTTACAACTTGCCCTAAAATGTTTCTCTCCCAACCAATTGGGCTACACTTCCATATTCTAGATTCGGGCACATTAAATTTTGGACCTACTTTGTTAATGGTTGGTGTCACCTTGACTTTTGTTAAGTGAGCTACGAAGTCAGATCATCACCCATGGGCCGTGGTTCACCATTGAGCTGCATAAATGCATGTTGACCCAATTGCTCACTCTAAAAAATCAAGCCTTTACATGAAATAAACTAAAGAACTTCTTGTAATAATGTGTTTCTTACTATTCCAATAGCACAAATGCTTGTTCATATTGAAAAAATAATAATAATAATAATAATAATAATAATTATTATTATTATTATTATTATTATTATTGTCAGTTATAAAGTATGGGTACTTTGGAAAAAATATCGTACCCGTACTAAATACTTACCGGCATATGATATCTCTTATGGTATTTCTGCATACGTACCGGATACATGAAACATGTACCCAATTTTTTTTTTTTTTATAATTTTTAACGTATCCAGACGTACTTAGTATATATCCAAACCATACCGTAACGTAGTTGAAACAATATTTTCTTCTATTACAAAGATAAAACTCCTTTAGCTAAATTTCTTTTTTATTTTTTGTTTTATGCGTAGTATGATTTTAAAATAAAATTATGGTTTGTAAGTTATTTAATATATTGACATTTAATTTTGATTAATACATTTACTTTTGGCATTAAATGTTAATTGTAGGTTAGACCTTAACAAATTAAAATATTTAATTAATTTTTACATTATTCTAAACTAAAAATAAATATTTTTTTATAAGCGCACCGAGTCGTACCCTTACCTTATTTTTTTTTTGAATTTTACTGTATTGACGTACCCGTATCATACTAATACCAATACTCGTATCTATACCCTGTGCTTTATAAATTGTCAGCATATTAAACTATGAGTAGCATACCCTTCCACCTCTTATTGTCATTTTATATGAGAATGAGATCATTCATCTCAATAACCATCTTCAATGGTTATTCAAATCTTTCATTAAATTTGAATTTGATGAAAATTGAGTTCTTTTCCTACTCTAATGGTTGCATCAAATAGGTATCAAATTGAGAATTTCACTTTTCTTTCATCAAATTGAAGATAAATGTGCCTTTTATCAAATTACTGTTTATTACCGTTGCCGGATGTTCCGCCGGATGTTCTCTCGGATGATTACCTCAAGGCAAAAATTTATGAAAAAATTGCATTGGCCAGTCGACCGATAGCCTGATGAAACTTCAAAATCATTCATCGGAGCACTTGATACTAAAGAAAAATTTTATTCAAATTTAATAAAAAAATTAATGCACCATTAGAGATGTTCTAGCCCACCTATATTCAGAGATCTAATCTGAGGTCCCAACTAGGCAAGACATGAATGTGAAGAAAAAGTACTTTTTGTAAAGTCAAACTACTTGGTTGAGTGCTGACAATAATTTCAACAAGGCTTACATTTTTTTTCTATATATTGTTTTGGACTATACCAACGTGACATGATAATATTGTTTGTTTGTTTGTTTTTTTTTTTTTTTTATGTGTTTGTTTGGCGATGAAGTACTGGAAGCTACTTTTGTATCCAACAACGAAGCAAAGTATGAGGCGTGCATCGCCGGTTTAGAAGCTACCCTGGAACTAGGGGCAAAAAGGTTGGATGTCATCGGGGATTCTAATTTGGTTGTGTCTTAAGCTAATAGAGATTGGCAGGTTAAATAAAAGAAAATGAAGGTTTATCATCAGGTCTTGGACATGCTGATTCTGAGGTTTGAGAAGTTAATGTTTACCCATCTACTAAGAGAAAACAACCGATTTGCTGATGAACTAGCAACTCTATCTTCCATGGTGGACATTCCATTAGGAGTTACGATGCGTCCAATGATTATTGAGCAGAAGTACACATCGGTCTATGAAGCCATTGCCGCGATAGATGAGGTGTAGACATCCCCGAACGCCCCGGGAGGATGAATCCCATTCTGTTCTTTTGGTGGGTTTACTACAGTTCGGACTCAATCTGTCACGGTTCTAAATCTGAACCAAAGAGTCCAAATTCGGCAAATCGTTTTGAGAAAAACAGATTTTTAGAAAAGAAGTGCCAAACATGGACTGCTTTGCCAGATACAGAGTCGCTACCTAAATATTTTATAATGGGGAAATTTAGGAAACCCTGACTCGATGCCAAAGGCCACGTGTCCGTCATCACCAAAGTTGCCTCGGCTCGGGAACTTGGGTACAATTGGGGAAGGTCAACTATGAGCACCCCCTCTCGCCCGATCCGAAGATCGGCCTCTACTAACCATGATATCCGATTTTGAAAACGTTATGTGTTCTTATTCCGATTAATTAGCTAGAATTACTATGTTATGCGCGCAGCAAACAAGTATAGACTAGATCGCCTAATTTGGAACAAAGCATTACATATCCGTTTGTTTGGAAAATGGTTGAAATTGGCTACTCGCAAGTAGGCTAAAATACGGATTTCAATGAATCATCCCAATTCAAGTAATCCAACCTTCACCCATAGGCATTCAGGTAGTTTATCACATAAGCATTTAGCCACATGGTAAGTATGCTGTCATGTTAACATTCACACTCATGCGAGATGCTAAAGCATAAAATACTTACAGTGTACTCCGTGCCAAAACAATGAAGCTAGTTAGCAAAACATGCATGACCCTAGTCCATGTTAAGTGGCTAATGCATCGCATACAAAATGCAATCTAGAGTAGGCTTGGCTAATCTAAGATGGCATATGAAATGTGACAAGTAACACGTATTTCAAGTTAGATTTGGAATACTTATGCAGTTAGTATGATGCGCCGAGCCCGGTGCATGCAATACAAATGAATGAATGTAAACATGTGAAGCATAAGAATGCTAATTGAGATATGCCCTAAATCTAACCATTGTAAGCAGTTAAATAAAAGGGAGAAAGAAAGGGGATTGGAAGACATGCACACATGCACGCACCCTTATTACAACATTATGCCCTCACTTGGAGGGTTCGAATAAAAAAGTCCGAATGTCCAAAATAGGTACAGTCCAAAGCAAAATAAACAACTAGCTAATCTAAGCTAATTACTTATTACATCACAAACTAATTTAATCAACTATCTAAGCTAATTAAATAATTACAAAATAAACGAGCCAATTAACAAATTAACTAACTTCAACTGAGCATGCATCTAGCTAGCTACTGAAGCTAATTAATCTAAGTTATTACATAATTAGAAACCTCGGGACACGAGGGATGCACATGCTCGCTTCGGTTCCTCGCCTTGGAATGCCTTCCGGTTGCTCTTTAGAGGCTCTGCTTGTAGGGTGTCCTCTAGTTTTGGGTGCTGAAACTTACCAAAACACTGCTGGGGGAGCTACCAGTGGCCTACCGGCCAGGAGAGGAGTACTGCCGGCCAAGGTAAGAGCACTGCCAGCCAAGGGTGGCACACTGCCGGCCATCAATGGTAGGCTGCCGGCCACTGGTGTGCTGTGACACCAAACTGCAACGAAGCACAAAATAGAGGAAAAGGAGGGTTTCCCTAGGACATGTATGCACCATGGCACTCCAAATCACCTCAAAACATCAAGGGAGAGGCCAAGTCAGATCCACGACCATCAATCACGCATCCCGATGCATGATGGCCAAAGATCCAACTTGTGCAAATCAATATAGAAATGAATGTACAAGTACAACAAATAAAGCCTAGAACTCTATCATGAATCATCAAGAGCTTCGGCAACCGAGAATTGAGACGCATTCCATCACTTGAAGTATGAAATGCCCCTCGTTCCTCATGCTCGGATTAATACTTAATCCAAGTAATGCAACACATAAGCATCGCAAACATGCAACATGACCTAAGTATGCAAGCATGCAATCAAACCAGACATGCAACAAGCATACGAGCATAATGTGAGGCAACAACCTATGACAAAATGCAATATGAACATATGAACATGCAAGGCATGTAAAGCTAAGCGAGTATGCAACAACATACTACATGTAACGAGCGTGCAACAACATGGCAAAATGGGCTTACACCAAAGATGGACAACTCTTAACTAGGTCCAAATTAGTAGCCAAAGCGATGAATTAAGCCACACAAAACACTCAAGCATGCAAAATGCGAAAGATTCATCAAAGGGGCCTAAAAGGAGGAATTCTCAAAAGTACCTAAGAAGTGGCAAATGTGCAAGTGTAACAACACTATATGCACTGAAATGAGATGATAAATGATGCCAAATCATTTAAACAACACAAGTAAAGCATGCGAAGGTCCTAAGTCATGAAAGCTAGCAAAGAGCAATACAAAGGAGGCATGCAATACATGTCATGAACACATGAACTAAGCATGGACAGAGCTTAATTAAGCCTAAACAAGGACTTAAACATGCTGGAATGAAGGCTCGAACCCCTAGACATGCAAGCATACAAGCTAAGCCTTAAACTAGGCAATAATGCACGACATTCAAAGGCACGTGAAGCATGAATGAAATGAGAATGTGACAATGGTACATGCTTTGAAATGAAGCATTAAATGATGCCAAATCATCTAAATATCTCAAAGATAGCATGCATGCATCACCGAAACACAAAGCTTGCAAGGTCAATTACACTACAGCTATACAAAGCATGCATTATTTGACTAGGAAGCATAAATCCAGAGGCAAGGTAGCCCCAACACATGAACATTTCTAGTTCAAAGCATGGCCAAAAGATGCTAGCATGATGGACTAACATAGCATGCAAGATTGGCCAGCAAACATGGTTTACATGGCAAGTGTATGAAGCAGGTAAGAACTCATCAAACCAGCAAAAATCAGTGAACTAAACAAGCCAAAATATGCCCAAATAATCATGGAAATGTGGCCAATGCATGTCAAAATGAGGGGCTTCTTTGGAAGGCCACACAAGGGATTATTAGGCACATGCAAGATGGACAATCAACAAGACCAAACCAACTCTGGAAATGGCTCAAGAGGGTCCCAAAACCCACTAAAAAGGGCCTGGAACAAGGCCTAGACGCATGCAAAATGGGGTCTCTTTGGAAGGCCAAAAAGAGGCCATCAAACAAGACAAGGAGAGAGGGGGTCACCCCCCTCTAATTTTGGCCTTCAAGAACACAACAAGGCCATTGAAAATCCACTAGATTTCAGTGGCTAATAGGCCAAAACAAGGCCAATGCAAATACTCTAATGCATAGCTCAAAACATGATGAATTAAAGCATGAAAGGGGGAAGATGACCCCAAATAGAAAAAGTATCTTAAAAAAACATGTTTATAAGCTCAAAGGGAAACTTTTTATAGTTTATGACCAATCTCAAAGATGCTCACAAGCAGGACTAAGATATGATACAAAAATGGCCCTAAAAGGAGAGATAAAGCACAAGGGACAATAGATGGCCCCAAACAGAGAAAAGCCCTTCAACAAAGTTGAAGAGGGGCTCAAAACAAGGCACTTTACAGTTTACATAAAGCCACAAAAATAATCACAAATAAGGCCAAACTATCATACAAGAAAAAGGCCTAAAAGAGGGATAAAGAGATAAGTTGTAGGAGGAGGCCTCAAATAGCAAATATTCCTTGATCAAACATGTAGAGGAGCTCATAAAGTTCATGACAAAGTCCAAAAAAGCTTGCAAGTAAGGCTTATAGATGAAGCAAGAAAGTGCAAGTTTGAGGGAAATAGGCACTTACCCTAGAAGAGCAGTAAACCAGTAGGTTTTGGTCCAAGATTCTGAGCTTCCAACCTCTTCAAATGGCTTTCAAAGTGCTGGAATGGAGGATGGAGGTGTATATCTAGGTGTTGTAGTGCAAAAGGGCAAGGAAATCCAACTCTAAAGCCTAAAACACACACAATATAGAGAGGAAGAGAGTTTTTCTTCTTCAAAACTTAGAACCCCTACATAAGGAAGAAGACTCTTCCTTATATAGAACAATGCAAAGCCAAAGCTTCTTGAACAAGCTTTTCAAGGCTTCCATCCCTCCATACACGTGTATAGAGGGGAGCAAATGAAAATCCAGCTGGCTTAAAAGATCTGCCTGAAAACCAGCTGAGATAGGGGGTCTGCCATCAAGTAATGGCTTGGCGATTACCTTGATGGCCGGTAATGCTTCATCACTGGCTGGCAGGGGAAAAGCCATGGCCGGCAATGCACTATGAGGGCCACTCTAACAGGACCAAAACAGGGACCAAAAATGAGGCAGAAAGGATACAAGGTCCGGGAAACTCGAACCGGTGCCGTTCCGCCACGACAGTCGAATGTTGGGCGAGCAATTGAACCAGTTGCTGGGTGTACCTACAAGCACAACCAAGTCTTGAGGACGGTCAAAAATGGGGTGTCTACATGAGGCTTCAGACAAGAACCCCTGGTATTATGATATCTGGAATTTCCTAGAAAAGGAGGCATATCCGCCAGGAGCAACTGCTAAGGACAAAAAGGGATTACGGCGTTTGGCCGTTCAGTTCATTATCTGCGGAGGCAAACTGTACAAAAAAGGCCATCTGGGAATGCATAAACTGTGCATCAAGGAAGAAGAATCAAAGCGCGTTATGGAGGCCATTCATGGAGGAGAGTGTGGAGCCCACATAAATGGTGTAATGCTCGCTTGAAAAATCCTTAGACAAGGTTACTACTGGTCAACCATGGAAGAGGATTGTATTGGTTTTGTTCGGCACTGTCACAAATGCCAGATTCATGCCAATTGCATGAACATTCCGCCGTTGAATCTCTATAATATGACTTCACCATGGCCATTCTCTGTTTGGTGGATAGACGTTATCGGCACAGTTACACCAAAAGGGTTAAACAGGCATGAATTCATTCTACTAGCAATCGATTACTTCACAAAATGGGCGGAAGCCCAGTTTTACTCTGTACTGAAAGCATCACATGTGGCTAAGTTCATCAAAAACATCATATGTTGGTATGAGGTGCCAAATGAAATTATCTCGGATAACGGAACACACTTCAAGAAAGAGATGATAGATTTGCTCGAAAAATATAACGTGGCTTTCCATAAGTCATCAACCTACAGGCCACAGACTAATGGGGCTGTTTAAGCTGCTAACAAGAATATCAAGAGAATTTGGCAGAAGATGGTGGAAACTTATAGAGTTTGGCCAGATAAATTGCCATTTGCACTCTGGGGCTACAGAACCTTAATCCAAACATCTATAGGGGCGACCCCCTATTCTCTTATGTACGGGATGGAGGTTGTTTTGCCGATTGAAATTGAAGTGCCCTCGTTACAAATTATGGCTGAGTGTCAGATAGCAGAGGCAGATTGGCAGCAAAGTAGGTTTAAGGAATTGATGCTTTTGACAAAAGAAGACTAAGAGCATTGTATCATGTCCTGCGCTACCAACGTCGAATTGCTAGGGATTTTAACAAGAAGGTTAAGTCTCGGAATCTCAAGGAAGGGGACATGGTGCTGAAAGACAACCAAGCTCCCATTCATGACCCTAGGGGCAAGTTCAAACCTGACTGGATTGGTCCCTACATCATCAAGTCAATCGAGTCAAGAGGGGCGGTTATTCTTATGGACTTGGATGGTCTGGAGTTCTCGTAACCAATCAACATAGACAAGTTGAAGAAATATTACCCCTAAGAGGCTCGCTAGGCCGAAAACTTGAAAGGGCAACCTAGGCAAAATTTAGAGCATGAAAAATTAGAAAAGAAGAAAAACTAAGCTTACAAGGTTGAAAACCCGAAAGGCGGCGTTGGCAAAAGTTAGAGCGTAAAATGAGAGAGTTAATACTCGAGTGAACCTGAACCGAACTATGTAAGGCCCGATTTCCATTTTTGGGATACATAGACAACTTTATCCTGAAGTTCGGCCGTAACTATCTCTAGTTCAATTGTCCTATCCATTTTCCTAATCAAGTCATTCTTGTTCATCATCTATTAGTTTGGTTGTGCTCTTTATTTCGGGCAGAAAAGATGATTACAGAACAGCAGTAATGATACGTAGCCAGGGGCAGTTATGATTTCTTTTGATTTAGGATTGTACATCTCAAGGATCGATTCTATGCGTGTCAAGTGGTGATCACTTCCGAAAATGATTTTGGAAAGTTTTAATAAAAGTTGATTTTGTTCAAAATTTTACCCTTTTTCAACTTGGACCATTTTGGGACCGAAAGGAAAATTTTTAGTACTCGCAACTTTAATTTTATTGATTTCAACATAAGTACATTCTCCAAACTCTTTGATTGAAATCAAAGCTGCTTTTTACATCTTAAACTAGAAAAAAAAAAAATATCAAAGTAGTAAAACTATAGGCATAGTTGAATCAGGTGGCTCTATGCCAAAGATGGTCCAACCCCTGCCTCCTTTTCAAGCCAAGCCAAACACTCGTCAGACAGGATGTAACTTAAACTAATGGCAGGGGCCAGAATCTCTCTCGTCCTTCAGGCCGTGAGATACCGGAGTAGGTGTGAAGCACGAACTGGAAATGAAGCTGTATATTCCACTCCCTCATCTGGTCGTATCTAATCATGCCCAAACTGGCGTCGGAACCGGAAAGGAAAATAGAACACACAATGTATATGGCCAATTAACTCTACACCTGACTATCGGGACATGTTGTAGCTCATCTCAGCTAAATTAAACTAGGGGCAACGCCAAGATATATCAGCTATGGATCGGCTGCACATCCAATCACACCATAAACCCTCTGAAGAAAAATCTATTAGCCGTTGGTGAAAGAAGTAAGCCCTGGCTGAGTATTTGGGGCAAGGTCCCACTACCTACAGTTTATTCATCAACCATACCTGGGAAGAAATGGAAAATAAGAGAGATTATAGAATAGAGAAATGTGCGTTGAGGGAAAAGTAAGAAAAGGGTTTTGAGAGAAAAGAAAAGAATGAGTGATAAGTGATGTAAGAATTATAAATTAGAAGGGTGGAAAATAATACCTAGAGAAGTAGTGGACTCCCTGCAAAATGAGTAGTCTCTCCCCGACGAAAAGCATCCAAACTCATCAAAGTTTCGGCCACTACTAAACCTATGCAGCTTTTGCCCTCTTTCAAGCCTTGGGTCACTTCAATCAATCGGATGTTGGCTTCGCCGAAACTATGGGCAATTAGGAGTTGCAAAAGTAGGCATAAACAGAGAGCATGTTATCGGTGGTTGCGCCCGAGAAGGTTGCTCCTATCTCCAATAGCGGAAAACCGATGAACTAAACCAGGGATGTCTACCTCCCTATCATATGCAAAAGACCGAGTCTCATGCAATGATAATCCACACATCTGTCCCAAAGCCTAGGCATGGCTAAAACGGGGCTGGCGCACGATTTCTTCGTCTCGCTGGGATTTCATCTGTGCTTGAAATTCTTCGAGTGTTGGACACATTTCTTGAGATCCAAATTCAAATACATGTGTGATCGGGTTCCACTATTGAACCGCGGCATGGAGGAATGGAAAGCAAAAAGAAGTGCAACTCAAAGGAAAAAGGACATTTAGGCTGAAACCGTAGAAATTCACCTTTTGTGAGCCATCCAAAGTAGCTATCCAGCCTCGAAGCCTATTGACAAGTAACATCTCCATCTTGAGAGAAAAATATCAAAGATTTATGAGTCTTCCAGGAAAACAGCATGGGAACACTATTTATAGAGTTTGAGAAGGAGTTGTGCATGACAACTGGATAACACTAACTGACATCACACTAATGGCCGGCCGTGCATTAGTGAAGCCTGGCCGGGTCTTAATACTGGTCCAGTTTAGTGCAGTTACAACAAAAGTTGGCCCGTGTACCAGTGCCCCTAGAAGGTATAACCTCACCGTATTTTCCCTATTCGCAGATAGGGTAGTACCGAGAAGATATATGAGGAAGCCAAGAACCTCATATGCAGTAACTGGCTAAGTGCCAGAAAAGTGCTCCAAGAACTAGCTGTAGTGCACCATCTTGTGGCTGGTGGTGTCTGGGATCGCCCCGAGAAGCTAGAGCTATGCAGCCCTCTACTAGGTCATATCCGGATCAAAGGGGACCGGGCCGCCGACCCCAACCTGTAAACCAATTAGCATTAAGAAGTTGTATGGGGTCAGTGTCATCTCCCTAGTCGAGAAAAAGTGGAATGAGTCGGTGGTGTCCTACCATCTCTCTACTAGGGCCCTATAGAGCCATGGCTTGGCCCTTATCTGTAGAAGCCCAGAGCAAAAGGGTCCAAAGCCAGCAGCATCAACTAAAGTATGGACCTCTACGGGAAGCCACTTGTACCAACGTCGGGGGCCAGATATGGAGCCATAGTCGCCTATCCACCTGGCTATCACCTATCAATTGGGAGTTTTATCAGTATATGTACAGCAGAGACGAGTGGTTTTCTCATCAGTTTCAACATGTGTGCAAACTAAAATAAGGGAAAAAGTTACGTACCGTGGAGGCGTCGGCGAATACGTACTCTGTGCGCTCTCACAGTTGGATGTCCTGATTTATCCTTGGGATGAAGCCCTTAAATCTCAAAATACCGCTCGAGGGTGGCACGTGTGTACGTGGCTGGTAAGTAGCCGCATCAAAGGGCCTCTCGGCAAGGGAAAGCAATGTCGTAGCCTCTTCCGCCTCCATATCCGCACCAAGGGCAGCACCAATACCTGCGGCGGGGTCAGGAATGGGTACTTCGTCACTAGCCATAGAGAGGAGATGAAAAAGTGGAAAAAAAAAAAAAAAAGTGAGTGGATGAGTGATTTTAGAGTGGAAACCCTAGGAGAGATGAGAGAAAACTCGAAGAGAGAAAGGGAAAATGTGTGAGAATCTAAGAAAAATTAAGAGAAAACTCAAAGCCTCTCCAAATCAAGTTTCAATCGGTTCAAAATGTAGAGGAGAACAAGTTGTTTTAGGAAAATTTTGTGAGGTTTGTTGGGTTTTTGTGAGGAGAGGAGAAAACTAGAGAGAGAGAGGAGTCCTACAGAGAGAGAGTGAGGCTTTTCGGGTTTGGGTGTGTGTAAAATAGGGATGGGTTTGTGTTTTATAAAGCTATGGGGTGTGTTTTTCCGATCTGCCCCCCACCCCGCTGTCGAAGCCCTACTGGCTATGTTGATGCCCGGTCGGGCTTCACCGAGGCCCAACCGACTCTTGGTGTAACTCAGTTTTGTTTTTTTTTTTTTTTTTTACTCTGCTTTCTATTTAATATTTTAGGGCCTTGATCTAAAAAAACAATGAAAAAAAAAATAGAGTTGAGCAAAAAAAAGAAGAAGAGAAAAAAAGGAACAAACAATGAAAAAGAGAAAAAAGAAGAAGAGGAAAAAAAAAGAAGAAAACAAACAAAAAAGAAGAAGGAAAAGAAAAAAAAATAGTGAAATGAAAAGAAAGCAAACAAAAGAGAGAAGAAAAAAAAAAAAAAAAAACAACAACAACAACAAAGGAAAATAAGGGAGGAAAAAGTTCATTTTATTCTATTTCGTTCTATTGTGTAGATACATAATTTGGTTTACTTGATTTGATTTACTTGGTCTCGTTTGTTAAACTTAAAATTTAAACTCATGAGTTGAGTTGTTTTGTTTCAAAACTTTTAATTTGTTTAAACTATTCGGAGTAGTTTATAATTTGTTTTGCCTGAATCATAGCTTATTTTGTTATTCTGTTATGTTGTAACCAGACGATATTGTATGTACGGTTCATTCAGAGCAGTTCCAAATAAAATCATTCTTGCCACAGAAAATCATCATCCATCTTACAGCCACATTGAAACGTGGTGCGTTGTGTTCATTGTTTCAACACATTGGCAAATTGGCTTTCACTTCACTACGTCGCTTTGATTGTTTTGATTTTAGGTATCTCTGTGTAAAATCCATAATTCACGCTTAGGCGATTTGTTTGTTCTTTTATCCATCCAATCTTTCCTTCTCTTGCGTGTGATGCGTTAGGATTGTACCTTCAGTTAAAAACATCGGGTGCGCCTTATGTTCACCATATTTCCTCCTCTTGTGTGTGACGTGTTAGGATTGCAAATTGGTTAAAAACATTCGAGTGCGCCCGATGTTCACACCATCTTTCCTCCTTTCGCGTGTGATGCGTTAGGATTGCAAATCGGTTAAAAACATTCGGGTGCGCTCGATGTTCACACCATCTTTCCTCTTCTCGCGTGTGACGCGTTAGCATTGTAAATTGGTTAAAAACATTCAGGTGCACCCGATGTTCACACCAATTTTCCTCCTCTCGCGTGTGATGTGTTACGATTGCAAATTGGTTAAAAATATTCGGGTGCGCCTAATGTTCACACCATCTTCCCTCCTTTCGGGTGTGACGCGTTAGGATTGCAAATCAGTTAAAAACATTCGAGTGTGCCCGATGTTCACACCATCTTTTCTCCTCTCGCATGTGACGCGTTAGGATTGCAAATCGGTTAAAAACATTTGGGTGCGCCCGATGTTCACACCATCTTTCCTCCTCTCACGTGTGACACGTTAGGATTGCAAATCGATTAAAAACATCGAGTGCGCCTGATGTTCACACCATCTTTCCTCCTCTCGCGTGTGACGCGTTGGGAATGTACCTTTGGTTATAAACATCGGGTGCGCCTGATGTTCACACCATCTTTCCTCCTCTCATGTGTGACACGTTAGACTTGTACCTTCGGTTAGAAACATTGGGTGCACTCAATGTTCACACCACCTTTACTCCTTTCACATGTAATGCATTAGGATCTCAGTTGAGACAACAGGTGTGCTCGATGGTTATGTCGCCCTTCGCCTTTCCTGCGTGATGCGTAGTTAGGCTTGCATAATTTTCTTACATCCTTTCTACATGAAATGTAGTTCAGCTCGTGTTTCCCACGCGAGGCGTGTTTGTTTACTTACTTCTTTTCATGGTTGGAATTGCAGTACCTTGTTTCGATTTGTTTAAATGTGGCATTTCTTTGCATCGTATTTGCATTCAAGTGTTTCATTGTATGGCCTCATTGCATGATCATAAGTTATGTTCTTGCATCATGTGTTTGCATTTTGCCCCTGAACTATGCTGGTTTGATTCCTTACAAAGTGATACGTAGGGAGCTTGCGAGCGCAACCAATCTAATTTATGTCTTGCTTTCTTGTCCAAGTCTTGCGGCCATGTCAAATGAGTCATCTCTAGGCTTTGACATTCACTCACGTCATTTCATGGCTACTCGAGCTCTGTCAAAGAGGGGCAACTGTAGACACCCCATTTTGACCGCCCGCAAGACTTAGGCGCCCGTGGCTATGAATGGCCGACCGGGCCTTGGTGGCGAGAAACACTGTTCTGGCTGGGAGCCCTCCAGCTGTCCATTTTTGAAGATATTTATCACCTTTTGAGCTCAAATTTTATAAAAATGAGGTCTAGCCTCTGTTTTAGAGGTTGACAAAAATTCTAGAAAGCTTATATACACCTTGGGAGCTCTTTCTTCCTCATTCTTCCATAGCAAGCAACCTTTGAGTTAACCTACCTCCCTTGTGTCATCTTCATACACCATACACAACCTTGTCTCACCATCTTAGAGCCATAGTTGATCTTTGAGAAGCCTAATTGAAGCTTGAGGGTGTGTTGATACTTAGTTTGGATCACAAACAAAAAGCTTACTCCCTTAAGAGGTATAAGCTTGCTAGCTTCTCTATTGCTTTCATTTCTTTCCTTTGTTACCTAGTTCTTATTGTTTTGTGTTGTTTTGATCCTATGTTAAGTGTTGGAGTTTGGTTTGAAGAGCTATCAAAAGTATAGAGAGAGTTTACACTCTTTCTACACGTTTACCTATAGCTCAAACCTTAACTCTTACACTCTTTTTCTTTGATATCTACACTGATTTTCAGAGTTAAAAAAAAGGGCTAAAAATCATGCTTTGAGGTTTCAAAAGTAGAGGGGTTAGCCACTGCTCCTTGTTCTTACTTACTAGCCTTGATTCTTCTCTTTGTTAATTAGTTTTTTTAGGCTCTCTTATGCATTTGTAGCCACTGTTTTTCATCTATTTGGGGTTGTTTTAGGGCTATCCTAGCCTTTTAAATTGGTTCATATTTTTTTTAGTTTAGTTGTTGTCTCATGAATTGGCATACATAATTTGTTGCATGTTGTTCCAAGTATTCCTTTACTTACTTTTCATGTTAAGAGTCTCACTCTAACAAATCATCTAACCATCTATTTCTTTCATTCTTGAGAATGATTTCAACCGATTGAGGTTGCTCAAAACATGTAAGAAAGACTTCTACTTAATGGCGTAATCTTTTCGGTGATTCATTGTCAACGGTATAGTCTCTCTCTCTCTCTCTCTCTCTCTCTCTCTCTCTCTCATGTTTTAGAAGAACCTCTCATTTGATGTTACTTCTTGTTTAGTGGACTTTAACATCACCATGGACAAATGGATTAATGAATGGCAATGACTAAACAAATTGGTTTAAAATTGGATCAACGCACTTAAAGAAAATGGCTTAAATTGCTTAGACTTGGCCGAGCGTTATGCCAAGTTTATTGAGTCAAAAGTGATCATGCGCTAATTCATGGCGTTTTGATGATTCTTGAAGCGTCTCTACCACTCTCTTTGAGTTCACTCCATGACAAGAAGGAGGGGTGGTCATATTCCTCGCATTTCATTGATTTTTTGTCCAAAATTGTATCCGAAATCATCAAGTAATCAATTTGCTCATTGATGGCTTTGGAATCAATCTCAACCTTTTCTCGAGGCTTCCCCATGACAGAGAAGGAAAAAGGGACAAACAGAGCTTGAACAACTCTGTCTACCTTGTTTTCACTTTATAACACAAAACAGAGTTTGCATAAAACTGAGGCACGGCCGGCCTTCCCTATGCCCGGCCAAGCTTTATTAAGGGCCAACTGACCCTCAAAGTTTGGTCAGCAGTGTATTTTTGCAGAAAATAGAGGCGTGGTACGAGGTGAAACAGGCAAGATTAAAGGCATAGAGGCGTTCTCGAGCACCATGTATGTGCATGCATGCAATTCTTGCACATCCTCGCTTATATTTTGATTATTGTAATTAATTAATTTAATATTGTTTATTGTAATTAATCTCATCATTAACGTGTTGTTATTATTGTCCCTTTTATAATTGTTGTAGTTACTTAGCTTAGAGTGTTAGTTTATTTATCTCGGTTATCATTGTTGAACTAATCTTGGTTACCCGTTGTAATAGAGTAAATAGCCTAATTAGCTAGTTAATTAGCTTAGCTTGTTTTATTCATTCATTCGGTTTTATAATAATTAGTTTAATTCAAACTTTTGGACATTGATTCGCACCCTCCTGCGTGAGGGATCAAACGTTATAATAATGTGTATGTCTTCCAACCCCACGTCTTTCTCCCTTTTATTCATTTGCTTACGATGGTTAGTATAGAGCATCATGTTTCATTAGCATTCTCATGCCTTGAATCCACTTGTATTGCATGCACTGAGGCTTGGTTCATCATTCAAATGTGCATTGTCATTTAAATAATTCTATGAATACGTGCTTAGAGCGCATGTTAGCAAATCGATTCACATGGCATACATTAGTAGCCGAGCCTATTAGTTGCATATTGCATGTATTACATTAGTCATGGTGCATTGATTAGGGACATGCATGTTTTCTAATTATTTTCTTATGTTTCGGCTTGGAGTACTAGGTGAGTAATTTCACGTTTTAGCATCTTGCATCGAGTGTTTGTGTTATCATGTCCAAAGCATGAATTCCATGAGGCTAATTGCTTGAATGATATAAACTGTTTGAATGCCTGTGGATGAATGCTAGGTGCCTGAATTGGGATGGTTTGATTAAATGTCCATTTTTTTAGCCCACTCTTTCAAGTAGCAAATTCACAAAACAATTTCAAAACAAAATGAGATCAAATGTTCTAATTCTTGCAAACTAGTCTATACCTTGTGTGCGCATCACATAGTAAGAATAGCCTAATAATCAGAACAAGAGCATATAATATAAATAAGAAACACATCATGATTAGTAGAGGTCGATCTTTGATCGGGCGAGTGGGGTCCTCAATTCATGACCTTCCCCTCTCGTACCTAAGTTATCGAGCTGGGACACTTTGGTGATGACAGACTAATGGCCTTTGGCACGAGTCACGAATTTCCTAAATTTCTCCAAAATATTTAGATGGCAACTCTGTAATCTAGTAAAATAGTCCATTTTTGACATTTTGATTCAAACATTGATTTTTCAAAAAGAATTGCCAGATTTGGACTCTTTTTGTGTTTTCATCATTTCACATTGCACTTGTGAAATTAGATTCAGAACCACAGGTAGAGTCCGAACTGTAGGGCTATTTCCCTTCTGAAAGTCGCACGGAAAGCCGGGCTACAATATCTATCTGCCATAGGAATATCTATTTGTGTTTCTATTTTATTCTGCGAATTGGAAGCCTCATTGGCATCCGATCACAAAATTGACTTGAATTATGTATTATTTGGAATTTTTAGAACATTATAGTATGTTTAATTGAAATTCGATTCAGAACGAAATAATTAGAATAATTATTGTTCAATTAAGCCAAATTAATGAATTTCTTAATCCAAGCCTAAATAAGGCACTAGTAGACCCTTGTATACATTTTACACTCTCATATCATCCTTCTTGAGCTACAAACGTATGAGAGAGAGACAGACCAAGAGTGAGAGTGAGTTCAACAAGGGAGAATGGGTGAATTGCTACGAATTGTTGAAGAGAGTTTAGAAATTTAAGCCTCTACACTTGTGAATCCAAGGTATAAGGTAAGAATTCAAGCCTTTAGTCTTGCTTTTAAGTTGGTGAGTTCATGAATACAAGAGAATTAAGTTGAAATTGAGCGAGAATGAAGGAGTATAGACCATACCATGCATGCATGCATGTCTACTTTTTATCACAATTTGAGTTTAATTTCAAGAAGTCTCTCATGCATGTGTCTATCTTACCTTTGTTTTGAGAATTCATCAAGCTTAATGCCTATTTATCTTGCTCGATCATGTTTTGGAAGGTTAAATTTATAACAACTCATGCATGTTCTACATACATACAATTCAAGTTTGATTTTGAGCAAATGACATGCTTTTGGGCCTTGATTTCATGAAATGATCTTGAATTCTTAATGTTTTCAAAGTCTAGACATGTTTGTTTAAGTTTTGGGGCCCAAAGGTTGCATTTTAAGCTTTGAATTCAAGTTTTAAACTTGGGGGTGCAATCTGGAAATTTCAAAATTCTGCTTTCCGCTCAAGCGATAGAACCTGTGCTAGAGCGACCACTCTTTCTGTAACAACTTTGATATATGAATAACGTATAATCCATGATTAAGCATGCCTAATAAGTAATCGGGATGAAATCCTGAGTTAATTACATGAGCATTACATTATTTGAGTTTCTATCTGTCACTCGTAGGAATATCTGTTTGCATTTCTGTTTCGTTTTGTGAATTGAAGGCCTCATCGGCATCCGATCGCAAAATTGATTCGGTATATATGTTATTTGGAATTTTTAGAACCTTCTGATAGGTTTAATTGAAGTCCGATTCGGAGTGAATTAAATTAAATTAATTAATACTTATTTGCTTAGTTTAATTAATTACCACTCACCAAGCCTATATAAAGCTCTTATATAAGACACCACTCATCTTTTCTCCTCCATAATCACACCTTTGAGCCCACACGTATACAACAAACGTGAGAGAGGGAGAAAAAGGAGAAAATTGAGCTCAACTAAGGCATTTGCTAGGAAGAAGAAGAATTGAACTTAGAGATTCAAGAATTAAGTCTCTAGCTCTCATCTTGGGAAGTCTAGGTCATGCACCGTGAACTGTTGATCCATTGGCTGCTATCAAAGTCATCTATGCAATAATCTATGAGTAATAACTCTACAAAGTTATGTTTTACTTTAATTATTTTCTGATGATATGAAATGATCAATTTTCTGAACTGCTATGTTTTATATGAATGAATGATTATCCAAGTCTCTGAAATGTATTCATGGCATCCTTAGCATCATATGATATGTGTCCCTTTATGAGTTATCGAAATGCCTTTATGGTCATCCCTTTATGGGTCATCGGAAACGTCTCTATGCACATGAGTCATCTAAATGCCTTTATGGTCGTGCCTTTATAGGTCATCGGAAACGTCTCTATGCACATGAGTCATCGGAATGCCTTATGACTGTCCCTTTATGGGTTATCGAAATGTTTTCATGGTCTTCCCCTCACAGGTTATTGGATTTGTTAACACTAATGGATGTGCCATGTCCTATAATGTGTAATGTACGAACTTTGAATACGAATGTGACTACGTATATGAATCTGCTTCTGCTTTATCATCTAATCATGTACAAGACTCTATTTCTGTATGGACATCATTCATTAAAATCTTTACTCTGTTATTATTCACTAGGTCTACGCTCACTATTTATATTATGTATGTAGGCGAGCAGACGCGTGACTAGGCCTAAGCTGTTGTCTGGAGAGTTTGGGTCAACTAGCCCCCGTGCCTTCCATGGAGGTTCCCTTTTGAGATCCGATCAAGTTTTTGAGAAACAAGTCTTTGGGTCTTTTGTATTTTCTGATGTTTATGTTTTATCTGAACATGTTTAGGAAATTCTGTATATGTGGCTTTGGTGATGTATGACTACTGTAGTTATATAACGTCACTCTTATGTATCGAAGTTTTAAGCTTATGTTCCATGTATGTCCGCACAGCTCTATGGACTTTGTATATTTCTATATTTGCTTCCGCAACCCTTTATTATATGATATTTAGGTCAGAGGCCTTTGGTAATCCCTGGATTACTGGCCGATTACGACGCTAAACCTACAGGGACGGGTTTGGGTGGTGACAGAGTGGTATCAGAGCATAAGTTATACCACACGCATTAGTGTATATGAGCTATAAGATGTCCTAGCAAGGAATTATGGACATTTCATCTGCATGTGTGAGTGTGTTAATTTTTGTGAATACGAAAACTTAAACTGAATATGAACATATGTAGTAGAAAAGCATGAACTGAAACTGAATACTCCAAACATAGTGAAAAGAATTATTGGCCTATGTTATTTCTTTGTTTACCTATAGCAACATGGAGAATGCAAAGGGAATGATACAAGTGAATCTTCTGAGGCCCGAATGAATAGAATGGAACAGATGGTTACAGCCCTGACTAAGGCAATGACGCAACAACAGAGGCAACAACCTTTACCTCCTCCACCTCCTCAACCTCCTCCGGTACAAGTTGAATCGGATAACAATGACATTATCAACTTGACCTAGAAGTTCATGAAAATGAAACCACCAACTTTCTTAGGTGGTATTGAGCCGTTGAAGGCAAAAACATGGCTACTTGAGATGGAAAAATATTTGATGCCTTTCCCTACTCTAAGACTCAGAAGGTTCTTTTGGCCACCTATACCTTAAAAGATGAAGCTCGTAGATAGTGGTTGTTAATCCGAAGTAGTAATGGGAATATGACTTGGGCTCGTTTCATTGAGATCTTTTATGACAAGTACTTTTCCCAATGCTTTAGGAATCAGAAAGTGTCAGAATTTCAAAAACTCAAGCAAGGCAGGATGTCAGTGTCCGAATATGAGGCCAAGTTTACAGAATTGGCTCGTTTTGCTCCACACATGGTGGACACAGATTATAAGAAATCTTGAAAGTTTGAAGGAGGACTGGATCTAGATGTGTTTGATTAGGTAGGTGCTTTGAAGCTACCCTCATATGTGGATGTACTTGATAGAACCCTTATGGTTGAAGCCAACTTAGCCGCAAAGAAACAATCTAACGCTCCAACAACTGAATGAAGGGGTAAGAGATCGGGATCTAATTTTAAAAGGGGTCAGTCATTCTCAAAGAAGCAAAATACGGGATCTTACAGTAGCTCAAGCCAAAGTAATGGATCTACACCGACTTGCCTAGGATGTGGTAGGAAACAGAAGGGGGTTTGTCATCGAGCATCGGGTGCCTATTTCAGGTGTGGTAAAACCGGCCATTTGATAAGAGATTGTCCTATCAGGCTCCAAAATACCAACCATCCAGCAGCAAGTTCAGCCGGATCCGGTTTTGCGTCAAGAATGAATACAAAAGCTAACACTGGGAAAAAAAACCTTAAGGCAGGGTTGAGTATTTGCACTTGTTCCTGGTGATGTGTAGAACACCGAATCCGTGGTGTTATAATCTCTATCTATGCTCAGAATGCTTATGTGTTGATCGACTCTGGTTCCACACATTCATTTGTATCACATGCTTTTTCTCGAAAGTTAACTAGACCATTAGAACCTAAGAGATGTGTTGTCGATGTCCACCTCATCTGGAGGTTCCATGATATGTGCTTATGTATATCCAACATGTGATATTATGATTGGTGATATTGCATTGTATGTTGATTTGTTGCCTTTGAACATTGATCATTTTGATTGTATTCTCGGTGTGGATTGGTTAACGAAATAATATGCCACCATTGATTGTGTGAGTAAATCTGTCGTGTTTGTTTTTGTTGGAAATGGGGTAGTTCCTCTGCCATATTTGATTTCATTTATGAATGCTAGGAAGTTGTTGAGAAAAGGGTATCGGGGTTACTTATGTTGCATTTTGACTGTGACTTCTAATAACTCTACAATTGAGAACATCTCTATAGTAAATGAATTTCCTGATGACCTACCTGGGGAGTTAATTGATAGAGAAATTGAATTCACCATGATGTAGCACCCAAGACACAACCAATTTCTAAGACCCCTTATAGAATGTCAACTTCTGAACTGAAAGAGTTGAAAGTCCAACTCCAAGAACTCTTAGACAAGAAATTCATCCATCCGAGCACCTCACCTTGGGGAGCTCTAGTGTTGTTTGTCAAGAAGAAAGACTGGTCTTTGAGGCTATGTATTGACTACCATGAGTTGAACAAGGTAACTCTCAAGAACAAATATCCATTGCCCCGAATAGACGACTTGTTTGACTAACTGCAGGGAGCACAAGCGTTCTCTAAGATAGACCTTAGGTCTGGGTATCACCAATTAAAAGTTAAGGTAGGAGATGTAGAGAAGACTGCATTTAGAACTAGATATGGGCATTATGAATTTTTAGTAATGCTGTTTGGGGTGACTAATACACCTGTTGCCTTCATGGACCTTATGAACAGGGTGTTTAAATCATATCTGGATGAATTTGTTGTTGTGTTTATTGATGATATCTTGATTTACTCCAAAAGTAGGGAAGAGCATGAGAACCATTTGCGAACTGCTTTACAGATTTGGAGAGAAAAGAAGCTGTATGCAAAATTGTCCAAATGTGAATCCTAACTTAACAATGTAGCATTTTTGGGACATGTAATCAACAGGGACGGTATCTCTGTTGACCCTCATAAAATTGAAGCCATTGTGGACTAGTCAAGACCAATTAATGTGTCAAAAGTTGAAAGTTTTCTATGACTTGCAAGTTACTACAGAAGATTTTTGAAAGATTTCTCAAAACTTGCTATGCCATTGACACAGTTGATGCAGCCTTCCAAGGATTGAAAACTAGACTGGTAACGACACCAATTCTGACTTTGCCAAATGGAACGGATGGATTTCAGATTTACAGTGATGCTTCCTATAAAGGCTTGGGGTGTGTCTTAATGCAAAATGGAAAGATAATTGCTTATGCCTCTCGGGAACTTCGTCCCCATGAAAAGAATTATCTAACCCATGACCTTGAACTCACCACTGTGGTTTTTGCTTTGAAGATTTGGCGACATTGTCTGTATGGTGTGACTTGTAAAGTGTACACAGACCATAAAAGCCTCAAATATTTCTTCACCCAAAAAGAATTGAACATGAGACAGAGGAGATGGCTTGAATTGATTAAGGATTATGATTTGCAAATTTTATACCATCCAGGGAAAACTAATACAGTGGCGGATGCCTTGAGCTGAAAATATATTGAAAATTTGTCTTGTTTGCTCACTAGTCAAAGATAGTTATTATGTGACTTTGAAAAGAATGAGATTGAAATTGTATTGCGTAAACAGGGCGGGATCTTGGACGCCATCTCTGCTCAACCTACAATCATTGAAGAGATTAAAGAGAAACAACTGCAAGATGAATTCTTGGAAAATATTGTGGATGACATAGACTCAAAATCGAAGCTAGGATTTGTGCTGGAGAATAATGTGCTGAAATTCCATAATAGACTTTGTGTTCCTGATTGTTCGGATTTGAGAAAACATGTTATGACTGAAGCCCACACCTCTAAATTTTCTATGCATCCGGGAAATACAAAGATGTACCATGATTTGAAACAAAATTTCTGGTGGCTGGAAATGAAGAAAAGCATTGCTAATTTTGTGGCTCGATGCTTATATTGCCAACAAGTTAAAACTGAACATCAACGACATGCTGGATTGCTACAGCCGCTTCCAATACCAGAATAGAAATGGGAATATATCATGATGGACTTCATTGTGAGATTACCCCATTATCCTCGAGGTATGGACTCTATCTGGGTAATTGTTGATCGTTTGACTAAATTCGCACATTTCTTACCTGTCAAATCTTTGTATAATGCGGATAAGTTGGCTAACTTGTATGTTAATGAGATTGTGAGATTACATGGTGTGCCAGTATCTATTGTATCTAACAGAGACCCTAAGTTCACTTCAAGATTCTGGTAGAGTCTACAGCAAGCTCTGGGGACTAACTTGAGCCTAAACAATGCTTATCACCCATAGATAGATGGCCAATCTGAATGGACCATTTAAACATTGGAAGACTTGTTACGAATGTGTGCCCTAGATTTCCAAGGCAATTGGGAAACCTACTGACCATCGGCCGAATTTGTGTATAATAATAGCTACCATTCGAGTATTGGTATGGCTCCTTATGAAGCTTTATATGGTAGAAAGTGTCAATCTCCTATTTGCTGGGCTGAGGTAGGTGATAGACTATTGTTGGGACCAGAACTTCTGCAAGAAACAAATGAGAAAGTGAAACTGATTCAACAACGTTTGAAAACTGCAAAGAGCCGTCAAAAGAGTTATACAGATGCCTAGAGAAGCGATAGGGAATACGAAGTCAGTGACCATGTATTTATAAAAGTAACTCCAAAGAAGGGTCAGACGCGATTTGAGGTGAAAGGAAAGCTAGCACCAAGGCACGTTGGCCTGTATGAAGTTTTAGAGAAAATCAACTCAGTAACATACCGAATAGCCTTACCTTCAATGATGGAAAATATGCACAACATTTTTCATGTTTCAATGCTTCGGGATTACGTACGAGATCCACTCCATGTGATTGAGCCGACACATGTGCTTCTAAAAGATGATTATACGTATGATGAGAGACCAATTCAGATTGTGAATTGCAGAATTAATAGATTGAGGAACAAATAAATACCATTGGTAAAAGTTGATTGGCAGAACCACTGAGGGATTTATGCAACATGGAGATGGAAGAAGACATGATGAAAAGATACCCTGACTTGTTTCCGTTGGATCTGGTATTCTTTCGAAATGAAGGTAATTCAAGTTTGGAGGACCAAACTCTTGAAAGGGGGAAGACTGTAACAACCCTGACACATGAATAACGTATAATCCATGATTAAGCATGCCTAATAAGCAATCAGGATGAAATCTTAAGTTAATTACATGTGCATTGCATTATTTGAGTTTCTATCTGTCCCTCGTAGGAATATCTGTTTCGTTTTGTGAATTGAAGGCCTTATCGGCATCCGATCGCGAAATTGATTCGGTATATGTGTTATTTGGAATTTTTAGAACTTTTTAATAAGTTTAATTGAAATCTGATTCGGAGCAAATTAAATTAAATTAATTAATGCTCATTTGCTTAGTTTAATTAATTACCACCCACCAAGCTTATATAAGGCTCTTATATGAGACACCACTCATCTTTTCTCCTCCTTAATCACACCTTTGAGCCCACACTTATACAACAAATGTGAGAGAGGGAGAAAAATGAGAATATTGAGCTCAACTAAGGGATTTGCTAGGAAGAAGAAGAATTGAACTTAGAGATTCAAGAATTAAGTCTTTAGCTCTCATCTTAGGAAGTCTAGGTCACACACCGTGAACTGTTGATCCATTGGCTGCTATCAAAGTTATCTGTGCAATAATTTGTGAGTAATAACTCTGTAAAGTTATGTTTGACTTTAATTATTTTCTTATGCTATGAAATGATCAGTTTTATAAATTGCTATATTTTATATGAATAAATGATTGTCCAAGTTTCTGAAATGTATTTGTGGCATCCTTAACATCATACGATATGCGTCCCTTCATGGGTCATCGGAATGCCTTTATGGCCATCCCTTTATGGGTCATCAGAAATGTCTCTGTGCACATGAGTCATTGGAATGCCTTTATGGCCGTCCCTTCATGGGTCATCGGAATGTTTTTATGGCCGTCTCTTCATGGGTCATCGGAAACGTCTCTGTGCACATGAGTCACAAGAATGCCTTATGTGGGTCATCAGAATGTTTTCACGGTCATCCCTTCATGGGTCATCGGATTTGTTAACACTAACGGATGTGCCACGAACTATAATATGTAGTGTACAAACTTTGAATACAAATGTGACTGCGTATATGAATCTACTTCTGCTTTGTCATCTAATCATGTACAAGATTTTGTTTTTGTATGGACATTATTCATTAAAATCTTTGCTCTGTTATTATTCACTGGATCTCCGTTCACTATTTATATTATGTATGTAGGTGAGCATGCGCATGACCAGGCCTAAGCTGTTTCCTGGAGAGTTTAGGTCAACTAGCCACCGTGCATCCCGTAGAGGTTTCCTTTTGAGATCTGATCAAGTTTTTGAGAAATAAGTCTTTGGGTCTTTTGTACTTTCTGATGTTTATGTTTTATCTGAACATGTCTTGGGAATTCTGTATATGTGGCTTTGGTGACGTACGACTATTGTATTTATATAATGTCACTCTTATGTATCAAAGTTTTAAGCTTATGTTCCATGTATGTCTGCACAGCTCTATCGACTTTGTATATTTCTATATTTGCTTCCGCAGCCCCTTATTATATGATATTCAGGTCATAAGCCTTTGGTAATCCCTGGATTACTGGCCGGTTATGACCCTAAACCTACAGGGCCAGGTTTGGGTTGTGACACTTTCTTTGGCACTCTCGCTTGAGTGACCAAAAGTTAGCTCGAGCTTAAAATGCATGCTCTCAAAAGTTTACAATTTTGCAAACCGCTAGAGTGACAAGAGTTATGCTCGAGTAAAGACCTCAGTCTCATGCTTGAGCAACCATCGAGCGTGCATAGAGTAGAAGTTGCTTGAGCGAAAAAATCAAGCAACTAGTACTTTTTCAGAGTTCACAGATTACTTAAGCGACTGAAGTTGCGCTCGAGCGTCCACTCACATTTTTGAGCCTCCACTCGAGCAAAGGAAGTTGCACTCGAGCGAAGACCCTGTTCAGCACATTTTGTTAAGTGGTTCGAAGTGCATTTTGGTTCCACGTTGCATCCTAGGCATTCCTAGGCCATGGTTAGGACATAATAATGAGGATAAGAAGTAGAAACACACCAAGATAAGAAAGAATTAAAGTTATTGATTCTCGGTGTGTAATTCAGTACATATTCGTTCTGTATCTATGTAGGTCACATACCGCAAGTTAGTTTATTTGTTTGTTCTATTTGTTTCCTTTGGAGCCATCTGTGAGTAATAACTTTGTAAAGCTATATTCACATTTAAATATTTTCCTATATGATATGAAAAGAAATGATTTGCTTTCTAAAATGCTATGTTCTGTATCAATGAATGATCGTCCATATATTGAAAAGTATTTGTGGCATCCTGTAGACACCCATTTTTGACCAACCTCAAGACTTTGACGTCATTGTTTGTGCGCTCGATGATTATGCATGTTTGTGCTCGTTTTGAGTACCCGAAAGTCTCGACTGAGCGCCTTGTCTTTGGACCTCTAAACTCTCTATGTTTTGGCCTTGTTTTTGGGCCAAATCTTGGTGCCCCTTGCCTGGAGGGGGGAGGGGGGGGGGGGAAGAGGGCCCTGTCAGCCACTTTTGGCTATTGTCGGCCACTTTTCTCCCTTATAGGCCACTTGATGTGGCCGGTTGGCTAGGGGAGGTGGCCGGGCCATTTTTCTTATTTTTCAGATATTTTATGTGCCAGCTGTGCTAGCTATTGATCACTAAAAGCATCCTCCATACACGTATGGAGGGATGTAAGCAAGCTTTTGCTTGGTTTTCTATATAAGGGGAGGTTCCTCCCCCATTTTTGGGGTTCAAAATTTTTGTGAGCAAAAATTTCCAACCTCTCTCTAGAATTCTCTCTCTATATATTCTATGCTTGAAAATGGGAATTCTCTACACATTTGCAAAGAGACTCTTGATCAAACATCCCTATCTTGGAGCTGGGATTCCTTAAGGCTTGTTTGGAGCTCCTAAAGCTGTTTTTGGCTCAGAGAAGTGCCTGTTTTGCTATTGTGCTTCAAGGGTAAGAACTTGTCCCTTTAAGCTTTGTTTTGGTTTGTTGCTTGACCACCTTTGCATGCTATTTTGAGACTGGTTTTAACCTCTAAAAAACTATGTTTTTAAGGTTTTAAAATAGTGGTTTAGGCCTTGTTTGGTTAGGGGGTGGTTTCCTCCCTTTGCTCTTTGACTTGTAAAGCTTTTTGAGCCTTCTTTCAAAGCTTTTGAAACCCCCTTTTCTTGGCCTTTTAACCATTGAATTCCAAAGGTATTTCACTGGTAGAAAGTTGGTTTTGAGGACCAAAATAGGAGGGGGTGGTCCCCCCTCCTCATATCTTGTTTGCATGTGTAGATGGCCTAGTATTTGAGCATGCTTTTTTACCTTTTTGTAGCCTAGTTCAAGCATGTTTTTGGCCTTATTTTACATGTTATAACTTTGTTTTTGGCTGATTGAAGCACCTCTTGTTTTTTTCTTATGCTTGTAATGTAATTTTGCTCACTAGCCTAGCATGCCTAATGAGTTAGCCTATCATTCTAGCTTGTGTTTGCTCAACTTGAGCACATTTTTGCTACTGATTTAGCATGCTTTAGCTCTGTTTTGGGTGGTCTTGGTCATATGCGCTTTGTTTTGTATAGCTATAGTGTAAATGGCCTTTACTAGCTTTGAGTTTTAGGGCCTCTAGCATTAAGTGCATGAGATGATTGCATGTTATAGCATCATTTTGCATGTGATTTCAGTGCATAAACCTCTTTCACACTCTCACATATTCCACTCTTTCATTGCTTTTGAGAGTTGTGCCGTATGCCTTGTTTGCAAGCTTAACATGTGAGCATGTTTTCTAGCTTTTGTGCTTCCATTTCAAGCATGTTTTGGCCACTATTTTAACATGTTTTAGCTCTATCTAGAGTTGGTTTGGTTGTTTGAGATTGATATTGCATGCCTCTAGTGTAGTGTGCTTCACTAGTTGTACTGCTTTTGGCTTTAAACAAGTTGTACATGAGTTGTTTGCATGTTGTCGCACTATGTTTCATGCCATTTCAGCACTACAATTCTACAATCTCCCTCTATTCTTCATTTTTCAATTTGCTTTGAGAGTGGTCTTGAGCCTCTTGTTGGCTTCAGTGTGAATCTGAGGTGTTCATGCCTAATGGCTTTAACTGTCTCTTGAGGGTTCCTCCTAGCCAACAGCATGAAACCTCTTTCATGCTCAAAACACTTGAGGCTTAGGCCATCTTTCCAATTAGAAGACAATCACCATTGGACTTAATCGGTTAATGAACTAATCAGTAATGTAAAATGAGTAAATAAAATTGAATCAAGTAAAACATGACAAGATAAGCATGTTGTTTGCATTGCATGTGTTTGGATCAGACATTAATCCAAACACAAGAAATGTGGGATGTTTCATACTCAAAGTGATGAAACGTGTCACATTTCTTGGTCGTTGTCACCCTTGATCATGTATGATAGGGTGGTGGCAATTTGAGTCTTATGTGTGCATTCATTGAGCTTGTACAAGCTTAGTTCTTTGGCCATCATGCATGAAATGCTTGATTGATGTCTTAAGAGCTAAGTGCCATACTTCTTTGAGCTTGAGAAATGATGAGGAGAGTGGCAATACATACATTTCCTGCAAAATACCTTGCTTTGCCTCTGTTGTTCTCTGTTGCAGCAAAAACAGAAGTTTGGAAAAGAGGGTGGCCGACCGGCCAGTTGTGGTGGCCGACATCCACTTCCTGTGCCCGACTGGCCAAAAAGGATTTTTTGGTGCAAAAATGATCCTGTTTTGAAGAGAAAGCAGTCTAGAATTTGGGTTCAAGGTTCAAAGATCAAGGCAAGTGTAAATAGAGACAACCAGTGGCAAGGCGATGGATTTTCGGGAGAAAGCCATCCGAGCATGCATGTCTCCCTCGCTGCGAGGCCGCTTTATCGCTTTATTAGTTAGTTGTAGCTAATTGATACATGTGTTGTGATTAGTTAGTTTAATCTGTTTTGTAATACTTTAGCTAGCTTAGAATAGTTAGTTAATTTACTTCGATTCGGTTTGTAATAAATAATTAGCTAGAATAGTTAATTAGTTGGTTTGTAATAATTACCTTAGCTTAGAGTAGCCTAGCTTATTCATTCGGACCCTCCTTTGAGAGGGCACAATGTTGTAATAAGGGTGCGTGTGTGTGCATGCCTTCCAACCCCACTTCTTTCTCCCTTTTATTTAACCGCTTTCGATGGTTAGTTTAGGGCATGTTTCAATTAGCATACCTTATGCTTGCATGTTTGCATCCATTCATTTGTCTTGCATGCACCGGGCTCAACGCATTATTCAAACTGCATCGTATATCAATACCTCTTTGAATACGGGTATCAAATTGTTGCATTCATATGCCATCTTAGATAACTGAGCCTATTTAGTTGCATATTGCATGTATTGCATTAGGCATCTTAACATAGTTAGGATCATGCATATTTCTAACTAGCTTTTGTTTTGGCTTGGAGTACACTGTAAGTTTTACGCTTTAGCATACTTGCATGAGTGTGAGTGTTACCATGTTTCGCATGCTTGCCACGAGGCTATTTGCTTATATGATTAACTGCATGAGTGCCTGTGGGTGAAGGCTTTGTTGCTTGAATTGGACAATTCGATAAATGCGAGTTTTAAGTCCACTTTGCGAAGTGGCAAAATCATGTTTTTAAGCCCACTTAAGGGTGGAAAATCCACGCTTTAGCCCACTTGCAAGTGACACTTTCAAACCATTTTCGAAAACAAACATGAGTTGATTTGTTGCAAGTCTTGCGAATTAGTCTATGCTTTCTTGTGTGTGCGTTACATAATAAAGTTAGCTAATAATCGGATAAGAACACATGAGGTTTATAAAACAACATATCATGCTTAGTAGAGGCCGACCTTTTGATCAGGTGAGCGACGGTGCTTATTTCAGGACCTTCCCCTCTCGTACCCAAGTTCCCGAGCCAAGGCAACTTTGGTGATGACGGACACGTGGCCTTTGGCACGAGTCCGGGTTTCTTAAATTTTTCAAAAATAAAATATCTAGGTGGCGACTCTATAATTTGGCAAAGCAGTCCAATTTTGGCATTATGTGATTCAAAATCTGATTTTCGAAAATGATTTGCCGGATTGGACTCTTTGGTGTTTATCAGTCTCATATTACATTTTGTGAGATTAGATTGAGAACCGTGACAGGAGTCCGAACTGTAGCAGACCAATTCGCACTATCTCCGAAAGGGGTGGCGCAAAGAAAGTCGAGTCTATAGTTTCTGGCAACTCTGCTGGGGATTTAGAGAATTTGACTCGAACTCATGATATGTTATTTTATTTACACTTATGTGTTTCTTTGTATTTGCATTTGCATTGGTGCGCCTAAGTCATAGTGTTTGCCATCTGCTATTCCTGAGCGGTTTGCCGGAGGCTTGCTTGGAAAAGTGTGCCATAAGGCTGATCGGTTGCGGGCTCTGCCACGATGGGAACACAAACCTCAAATCTGGACTACCGCTGTACCGTTTGATCCTCCTTTCACTTCTCGGTGTTACGAGCGACAGGTATATTAGGTGGTCTTGCTGAGGCACCCTTTTTGACCATTTGACCTAGTTGAATATCGGGAACCATAGAGACCATTCCAAACTAGGACAGGTTGCTCACCCGAATGTAAGATTGTTTGAAACTGCATACGTGCGTAGTGAAACCCTAGCTCTTGACGAAAGTAGGATAGGGAAACCCTACCCCACTATAGGGGTGTCTTGGCCCTCACTTGCTTGGTATGTGCTGTTATAGTGTGTCTCTATAGGGAATGCACGTATTAGTTGCAAGTCCGAGTATCAGTTTGAGGGTATCAGAGTTTGAGGCAGAAATTTGGGGGCAGAAATCAGTGTTGGAGTACAAATTGTCCAGCTTATGATTGCAACTGTGTGTTGTCTTTGTCTAAGCCGAGATGCTGTGCGTTTGCTGATTGTTGTTTTCTTTTTTTTCTTTATTTTTCTTTTTCCAAGGTAGGTTTTACATCATTGCTTCCGACGAGGCAGTTTCCTCCCGAGCACTCTGGACCAGAGTTAGGAGGATTAATTGATCTAAGGATCTTGTTGGTGGACAACTAGTGTTTGCTTCTTTACCCCGATTCTGAGACGAAGGGCGATTAGGCATAGACCTTTGGTTTAACGATCACCGATCTGGTGATCACTATCTGCTGCTTCACAGTCGAAGTTCGAGTTCTGTTTCCACCTCAGAAATAGAGTATACACCAATTCTAATAGATCAACACCCCTCAGTCAGTATGGAGGAAATGATGCGTCATCTCCAACAGACCATTGAGGCTATGCAGCGGGACGCCGCCCGCCAAGCGAATGTTACCGCTTGCCAAACAGAGGTTGTAGCCCAGCAGGTTGAACTAATTTCCAGGCTTCAACAGCAACAACAATCACCACAAGCAGCAGCTTCTACTTCACCCCCACCCCCACCTAGGGTTCCAATACCCGGGGAGACGGCTAATGTCCAGGAGAATACGGACATTCCAGTAGAGCCAGTCCCACCTCAAACTTTCAAAGCACCAGCCGACCCAACGGAACCCTCGTTTGAGTTTGAGGTCGACCCCACTGCTTTAAAAGTAAGCAAGCTTGAGAAGTTGTTCAAACAAGCTCAGGGAGTCAACTCGATCTCGGATATAGAGGACGACTACATCGATGCAGTGGTCACATTGCCGGACAGATTTAAAATGCCTCATATAGACCGTTTTGACGGCTCAGGCGACCCTATGGTATATTTGAGGCTGTTTTCAGATATACTACGGCCGATGGGCCTCATTAGACTCCAGAAATTATCCCTTTTTGGCTAGACCCTGTCGGGCATTGTTGCTATCTGGTACGCCAAATTGGAGGATTCTGTGAAGAGGAGTTAGGAAGAGATGGCCAAGGCCTTCATTGCCCAATATTCTTACAACACTCAGATCGAGGTCACAACTCGTGATCTCGAGGCAACTATGCAAGAACCAAAGGAGGGCTTCTTTGACTTCATTACTCGGTGGAGGGCCAAGGCCTCCATGATGACAACTAGGCCAGCTGAGAAAGAGCAGATAAGGATGGTTGTCCAGAATCTGCAGTCGAAGCTGATGCAGAGAATGATTGTCTTACCCCTCCCTACCTTTGCTGATCTTCACGAGATCGGGGTACAGATAGAAGATGCTATGAAATAGGGTCTGATTGACCAGGAGAGAGATCAGCCCAAGAGGGCCTTTACACGCGGTTCGAATGCAGCTACGAGTAGCAATGCAGCCGCAAGCACCTCTGACGTCGGAATGGTCACCACTGCACCAAAAATAGCCACACCTTTTACCGGCACATCTAGAGCCACCCCACAACCTGCAAAGTACCCACCCCGGGGCCAGAGGACTTTTACTCCTCTCTATATGTCTTTGTCTGCGGCCCTGCGGGTCTTGATCAGAAAAGGGCATTTGAAGCCCCTGGAACCACGCCCATTGCCAAATTCCCTCCATCTTACATCCAACCCAACCAAGTATTATGCCTTCCATCAGCATCATGGGTATGATACTGACCAATGCTTACAAGATTCAAGATCTCATTTATAATAAAGTGATAGTGTCTCCTGAGAAGCCAAATGTCACTAAAAACCCACTCCCACCACATAACTAACCCCCTCCTCACCAAGGCAAGTAAACCTGATCCAAACAGTGGCCATCCCATACAATCCCCGCATATACATCCCTCCCTCCCACCTGCCTAAGCCGGGGTTGTTCATCCCAAAAAGCACGTACTTGTGCATGATGAGCACGTCAATATCCCAACCTAAACCTATGGTGGTGGCTATGATAGAAGAGGGCATGCCTAAGGGCTCTGCAAGCTTAATCGAGAAAGCATACAACCCTTGCCGTTTCATTGCGCCAACTGATCAGGCCAAGCCAAGAGTGGAATTACCGATAGGGATTGAGGTAAATGTAGTCCGAGAGGACGGGCCGAGACAGGGGCTGGATAATTTGGCTGAGCTTGAGGAGGATATCGCGAATCTGCAGTTCTTTGATAAACAAGATCTGGGGGATGTGAGCGTCAACTGGTTTGACCTGAATGGATCAACAGATAATGCAAGATGGCTCAGTAACGAGTTGGATATTGACGAGGGGTCTCAGCTAAAACAAGGACAGTTAGAAACAGGAACATCTGGAACGGTCAGAATGGTCGACAACAAAGAAAAGTTACCGGAGAGCACCGGTACGAAGAATTTTGCTCGGGAATTGGGCAGTTTGTGTACAGATGATACAGAACTGGAGGCCGTGCTGAAACGGTTCGAACAGGAGAGGATTGAGACTAATCAGAGGGCAAGAAAAGCCAAGGGTCCTGGGGGGATAGAATGTGTTGTGAACACGGGAACGAGTGCAACGGAACCAGACAGTTGTTTGTCGGTTGCCGAGGGAATGTAGTGGGAAGACGATGATTTACGTCTCGCCCATACTGATGAAGATTGGGGATAGAACCAACCGGATGGTACATGGTACACAGAGGAGGTCGATCATATGAGACGGAGTTGGTGGTACTTTAAGCCCCTACATCTGGACCAACCGGAAGCGTCGGGGAAAGACAAGGAGGCAGAGAAGCAGAAAGATAAACTGCTAGAAGAGGAAGTTGTACTGAAACAACTTAAGAAGATCCAAATGGATATCTCCATCTGGGGATTGCTCATGGCCTCGCGGGTTCATAGACAAGCCGTCCTTTCAGCAATGGACAAGGCTAAGCTCTCTATTGAGACCACACCTGAGCAGTTAGTGGGGCTGGTCTTCCTGGGTGGTGCTTCACTGACCTTGACATTCACAGATAAAGAATTACCGCCTGAGGGCTCTGAACATAACAAGCCGTTATGCATCTTTGTGGAGTGTAAGGAGAAGTGGATACCAGTTGTCTTGGTTGATACGGGATCTGCAATTAATGTGTGTCCATTGCGTACGGCCTATGCTATCGGTTTCAAGTTGGCAGATTTCGCACCAATAGTCCAGGTGATTCGAGCTTATGACAACACTAGTCGGGAAGTGATAGGGACAGTGTGGATCAAAGCTCAAGTTGGCCTGGGGCAACAGGACATTGAGTTTCACATTCTGGATGTCCTAGCCACCTGCAATTTACTCATTGGACGGCCATGGCTGCACCAAGTGAGAGCTGTCTCTTCCACTTTACATTAGATGCTGAAGTACCCCCATGGGAAGGGGGTAGCAATTGTTTTTGGGAACTCTTCCATACATCTGCCGCCAGAGGTAACTACATCGATCTTGGAAATTGTACATGGTGAGGATGATGTCTTCTTGTCGGGATTAACCTTGGCCGAGACCCAGGTAGCGCAAGAAATTATGGCTATTGATGAGGGGCTGTATGTCAGTGTGCAATCCGTCTACCTCATGAATAAGCTTCAACACGTGCCCAGAATGGGATTGGGAAGAAGCGGCTGAAAGGGCATCGCTGCATTGGCCGAAGTGCCGCACAACCCTTATATCTTTGGTTTAGGTTACATGCCTACCAAAGAGGATTGGGCAAGGAAGAGAAAGGAAATGGCCGGAAGGGCCAAGGCTAAGCAAGCCAGGAAGCACTATGAGCTGGTGCACAAACCTATTCAAGGAACCCTGAATGGACGCTTTGTCCGGGAGGGGGAAGATTTCCCGTTTTGTGGCTTTTCAGAGCCATGGCTGAATTTAGAGAAGCGGCATTTGTCCGGCTTCGAGATCTTTTTCGACCTATAGTTGCCAGGAGATGAAGTTGCAGAAGAGCAAACTGACCTACCAGTTGAGGCTGTACAATGTACCAAGGATAGGTCTGATGGCACAGAACTTGAACTGGGGGAAGCGCTAGCTTGTCTCCTCTCAGACCCTCAGATCACACTAGAGAGCTCGGGAGAAGACTTTTCTGTTTCCACAATTGGGGATCAAATGGCTGTGGGCCTTTCTTCCGGCATTCTGGACGCATCTATCGCACCATCTCTCGTTTAGCAGTACGAGGAGGGCTTTTTGTCTAGCAGTTCCGGGTCAGGTAGTGAACCAGAATCTGATTCCATAGAGTCTGTGGAGTCGGAATCAGATTCTAGTTCTTCTAAGCCAAAGTCCGGTATTCCTAGGGTTGATAACCCGAATGTCGTTGTTTTGTCCCGGTCATCTTTTTCATTTTCTTTTGAATCTGTTGTCACCGAAGAATCAGACGAACTGGAAGTTGTTAATTAGAATGGTATCGCTGTGGTTTCTGAGTACTTTTCGGTGCTGCTTGTTTATTGCATTAATCAGGACTTTCAAAACTTTGATGAAAACGACGAGGAAGAAATTCCTCTAATTTTAAAGCATTTAATTGAACAAGAGAATGAGAGGTTTGTAAAGCCTTTGGTTGATGAAATCACTTCAATTAACGTTGGTACTGAGAAGGATCCGCGTTTGGTCCAGATCAGGTCCACGTTGTCTTCTGAGGAACGCGAGCGCTTAGTCGCTTTATTAAAATATTTCAAAGATGTTTTCGCATGGTCCTACGAAGACATGCCTGGAATCGATCCTAACATTGTATAGCACCAGATCCCTCTTAACCCTGAGGCTCGACCCATTAAGCAGAAGCTGCGGAGAATACGCCCGGATTGGGCTCTAAAAATCAAGGAAGAGGTCACCAAGCAGATTGATGCAAGGTTCTTGTTAGTATTTGAGTATCCTACTTGGTTGGCCAATATTGTTCTGGTGCCAAAGAAAGATGGCAGAATTCGTGTGTGGACTTCAGAGATCTAAACAAAGCTAGTCCGAATGACGACTTTCCTCTACCGCACATCGATGAATTGGTGGACTTCACCACAAGGCATGTGCTGCTGTCCTTCATGGATGGATTTTCCAGGTACAACCAGATCTTGATGGCACCCGAGGATAGGGAGAAGACTGCCTTCACCACGCCGTGGGGAACCTACTGCTACATGGTGATGCCGTTTGGTTTGAAAAATGCTGGGGCTACTTATCAACGGGCTGCAACTACAATCTTGCACGATATGATCCACAAAGAGGTTGAGGTGTACATGGACGACATGATTGTCAAGTCTGAGGATAGAGAGGGCCACTACACCGCCTTGAAGAAAATTTTCCAATGGATCAGAGAGTGTCGGTTGCGACTGAATCCTTAGAAATGTACGTTTGGTGTTACAATAGAAAAATACTGGGGTTTTTTACTACACAAAGGGGCATTGAGGTCAATCCTTCCAAGATTAAGGCCATCTTAGAAATGCCACCACCAAGGATTGAAAATAAGGTGTGAGGCTTTCTGGGTAAAGTGCAATTCATGAGAAGGTTTATCGCAAAATTGACCTTGACTTGTGAACCACTATTTGGTCTCCTGAAGAAAGGAAAGTGATTCCAATGGGATGATCGATGCCAAGTTGCTTTTGAGCAGATCAAGCAGTATCTACAAAACCCACCCGTGTTGTCACTGCCAGAGCCGGGGAAGCCATTGATTTTGTATCTGTCAGTAACCGACACAATAATGGGCTGCATGCTTGCGCAGGAATCTAAGGATAGAGTGGAGAAGGCCATCTATTACCTGAGCAAGAAAATGCTGGAATATGAGACCCGTTACACTCTGCTGGAGAAGGCTTGTTTGGCCTTGGTATGGGCTACCAGGAAGTTGAGGCACTACCTATTAGCTCACTCTATAATTTTGGTTTCGAGATTAGATCCCATCAAATATCTCTTCAAGAAACCAGCACTTAGGGGTAGGCTAGCCCGTTGGTTGCTTCTTCTCTCTGAATTCGATTTGAAGTACATGAGTCGCAAGTCTGTAAAAGGGAGAGCGGTAGTAGAGTTCCTAGCCGATCACCCAGTAGATGGAGATGAAGCAGTAGAGTATCTATTCCCAGATGAGGCCATTTTGCAGGTGAAAGAAGAAATTTGGACTATGTACTTTGACAGAACGTCTAACCAATACGGGTATGGAATAGGGGTGTTGCTGATAGCGCCTGACAATTTCCACATACCTTTATCTTTCAAACTTTGGTTCAAGGTGTCAAACAACGAAGCAGAGTACGGGTCCTATATCGCTGGCTTGGAAGCCGCCCCGGAACTAGGGGCAAAACAGTTGGACATCATTGGGGACTCGAACTTGGTTGTGTCTCAGGCGAAAAGAGACTGGAAGGTTAAACAAGAGAAGATGAAAATCTATCACCAAACCCTAGATGTTCCGATTCCTAGGTTTGAAAAGCCAACCTTCACGCATCTGTTAAGAGAGAGCAACAGGTTCGCTGACGCTTTATCAACTCTATCTTCTATGATAGACATCATTTTGGGAGTCCGGATGTGTCCAATCATTATTAAACAGAGGTATGTGCCGGCCTATGAGTTAATCGTCGCAATAGATGAGGTACAAGATCAAAACCCCTAGTATCATGACAACTGGAACTTCTTAGAGAAGGAGGTTTATCCACTAGGGGCAAATGCCAAAGATAAAAGGGCGATACGGCGAATGGCTGCTCAGTTTATCATCTGCAGGGGTGAATTGTATAAGCGGAGCCATTTGGGAATGCATAAACTGTGTGTTGATGAAGAAGAGTCGAAGCACCTAATAGAGGCCATCCATGGAGGAGAGTGCGGATCACACATGAGCAGAGTGATGCTAGCTTGGAAAATTCTCAAACAGGGTTACTACTAATCAACCATAGAGGAGGATTGTATTGGTTTTGTTCGACGATGCCACAAATGCCAGATCCATGCAAATCGCATGAACATTCCACCATCGAAGGTCTGGGGAATTGATGTTATTGGTGCAGTTACTCCGAAGGGGTCAAATGGGCATGAATACACTCTGGTGGCTATAGACTACTTTACAAAGTGGGTCGAGGTCCAATCCTACGCAATGCTAAAAGCGTCACACGTAGCTAAGTTCATCAGGAACAATATCATCTATTGCTATGGGGTCCCAAATGAGATCATATTGGACAATAGCTCCCACTTCAAAAAGGAAGTAATCGACTTAGAGAAATACAACGTGGCTTTTCATAAGTCATCTACATATCGGCCGCAAACCAATGGAGCTGTTGAGGCTGCCAACAAGAACATCAAGCATATTCTATAGAAGATGGTGGAAACCTACAGGGACTGGCCAGATAAGCTGCCATTTGCTCTTTGGGGCTACAGAACATCGATTCGGACTTCTACTAGGGCAACTCCGTATTCCTTGGTTTATGGGATGGAGGTTGTTCTACTGATTGAAGTTGAGGTTCCATCACTGCAGGTGATGGCTGAGTGCCAGATAGTAGAAGCGGATTGGCAGCAGAACAAGTTCGAGGAACTTATGCTGTTCGATGAGAGAAGGCTGAAAGCACTGTACCATATCCAAGGTTATCAACGCAGGATTGTTAGGGCTTTCAACAAGAAAGTTAAGTCCAGGAATCTGAAAGAAGGGGATTTGGTGCTCAAAGACAACCGAGCTCCCATCCACGACCCTATGGGCAAGTTCAGACCTAATTGGACTGGTCCTTACATCATCAAGTGTATCTGGTCGGGTGGAGCTATTGTTCTCATGGACCTAGATGGCCTTGAGTTCTCCCAACCAATCAACATGAACAAGTTGAAGAAATACTACCCCTGAGTGGCTCGCTAGGCCGAAAACCCGAAAGGGCGACCTAGGCAAAAGTTAGAGCACAAAAAATTAGAAATAAGAAAAACTGAGCTCGCAAGGTTGAAAACCCAGAAAGGGCGGCCTTAGCAAAAGTTACTGCACAAAAGGAGAGTGTTAATACCCAAGTGAACTCGAACCGAATTACGTAAGGCTTGATTCCCATCTTTGGGATATGTAGGCAACTTTATTCTGAAGTCCAACCATAAACACCTCCAAATCAACTGGGTCCATGTGATTGGTCATCTTTGTCTTTTCTGCATCCAAGAGTTCGGTTGTGATCTTTGCTATCAAAACTGGTTATAGTGTAGTGCAGTGTTATTCAGACAAGGGGCAATTATTGGATTCGGGGTTATGCATCTTAAGCATAGGTTCGGGGTGTGTCCAGTTGTGATCCATGTCGAAAATGGTTTTGAAAAGTTTTAATAAAAGTTGACTTTGTTCAAATTAATCTTTTTACAACTTAGACCATCTTTGGACCAAATGGAAAATTTTCAGTACCCACAACCTTCAATTTCATTGATTTCATTACAGAGTTCTCTGACTCTTGATATAAACCGAAGTTGCTTTTTATTACATTCAAAAAGAAAACTTGAAAGTACAGATTAAAGCAATAAACTTAGGGTATAGTCAAGTCAGGTGTTCCTGCGCCCCTTCCCAGAGCTTGCGGAAGCTTCGGATGCCAAAGTAGGCCCATTTTGTGCCTCATCTTCAAGCCAAGCTATACATTCGCCAGAAAGGGCACAAATGAAATTGGGAGTAGGGGCCAGAAGTTCTCTTGTTCTCTAGGTAGTGATATACCGAGCTAGCTGTGAGCCTCGGATCAGAAATGGAGCTGGGTACTCTATCCTCTCTTAGGCAGTCAGTCTGTCCGGCGATGTCAGCGAAATGGGAAGTAGAAGACACAGTGCGTCAAGCCCATCAGCTGAATGTCAGCTGCCGAGACATGTTGTAGCTCATCTCAGGAAGATCAAGCCAGGGGCAATGCCAAGCGATGTCAATAGCAGACCTGTTGCACATCCAGTGGCATCACCACCCCTCGTTCAGAAAGTCAACTAGCCAATGGCGGAAGAAATAGCTACGTGCTGAATATGTAGGACAAGCGTCCACTACCTTTAACTTTTCCATCAACCATACCTGGGGAGTGATGAAAAATAAAAGAGAATAAAGAATAGAGAGGTGTATGTGGAGAGAAAAGTAAGAAAAGGGTTTTGAGAGAAAAATAGAACCTGAGGGCCGAGTGATGTGAGAAACACATGTGAGAAGGGTGGAAAACATTACCTGCAACAGTAGTGGACTCCCTGCAAACTTGGTTGTTTCCCGGTGGTGGAAAGCATCCAAACCCATCAAAGTCTCAGCTAGTGTCAAGCCAATGCAGCTCTTGCCCTCTTTCAAGCCTTGGGCAACTTCGATCAAGAAAATGCTCGACCTCCAAAGCCAAGGGCAAGCAGGAAATAAGCTAACATGCACAAACAGAGGGCATGCTGCCAAAAACTTTACCAAAGGTGGTTACCGCGGTCGCCGACGTCTGAAAATCGATGAATCAAGTTGGGGATGTCCAACTCCCTATTGTGAACAAGGGACCGAGCATCGTGTGAAGTAAGCCCACACATCCGTCCTAAAGCTTGAATGTGGCCAAAATGAGACTGAGGCAAGATTTCCTTGTCACACTGCATTTCCATCAAGGCTTGGAATTCTTCGATTGTGGGGCACACCTCTTGTCTCCTAAAGCTAAAAACATGTGTAACGGGGTTCCAACATCTAGCCGCGGCATGGAGGAACGGAAAGCACAGTGGAGTACAGCTCAGTGGGAATAATGCATTTATCCCGAAACCCCCAAAATTTAACTTTTTCGAGCCATCTAAAGTTGTGATCCAATCGGAGAGTTTTTCGGTGAAGAATGGCTCCATTTGTGGCAAAAATAGAGCCGAGTTGAGGAAACCACGAAGTTGGAGCTTTTGTAGAAGATAAGGCATTGAGTGGAATACAGGTGGCAGTAATCTGGAGGCTTCCACAATGACTGGCCGACCAACCAGTTAGAGTAGTCAACCGGCCACTTAAGTGGCCGACATCCACCACCAAGTGGCTGACAATGGTTATAAGTGGCCGACAACCTTTTTTTGCCCCCAGCAAAGTGTCTTTGGTCTTCCTGTGTGTTGAGGATGCTGAAAACCTGTGTTTTGTTCTACTCTAGACGTGTCTTGCTCTTTTGTTTAGCAATTTTGTTGTTTGTTGCAATTTGCTTATCAAGTTGTATTTTGTTGCGTTTATCGAGTTATTGTTTTGTTTATCGAGTTGTCGCATTAGTTGTTCTTTGTGTTGTGTTGTTTGTTATGTTTTGGTTGGTTCACTACCTGACTAAGCAATTGTCAAGACAATGTACAAATGTTCAATTTTCATCAATCCTGTTTTTGTGTAAAATGGTGCGATGCGATGCTCAGAATATAAAATGCAACACTTTTTTTTTTCTTTTTTATCAAAACAGCTATTTTCATTCTATCGTGGTTTCTTTTTTACAAAAAGTACAAGTTTTAAAGAAAGTAATACTGCCTAAGGCTATACAATGTGTTAACAACTAGCAAAAAGAAAACAAAGCAAAAAGCATCTGAATTAGTGCCAACTATCTCAAGATCGAGAGGCTCTCTTTGTCCTCTTTCTCAACTGTGCAGACTCAGAGCTATCACCGTCGGCGCTGCTGTCTGACTCTGAGCCAGAGCCTAAACCGGAGCTGCCTCCGCTCCCATCCCCAGAACCCTTCTCAGTATCATCACCACCCTCAGAACCTGAGCCAGTGCCGTCGTCTCCGCCCTCAGATGACTCTGACTAGGGACTCACTGGCTCTTTGTCCTCACTAGTCTCATCATCGTCATCGTGCATGACAAGCTCCTAACGTCTCCTCCCGCCGCGTGCCGAAATCTCTCTCATTGCTGCTGGAGAAGGCTCTGATGGTCCTGTCTGAAGAGGTGTGATCTGAAAAGGCAGTTGGAATATATCAATGGTGGTATGAGTATCAGATGCAAGTATGGTGTGTAGGCTGAACGCGTGCAGAAGTCAGATACAGTATGTGAATGCAATATGTTAGATGTGATCTATACGTGTAGTGTATCAGTGCAATGGGAAAATGATCAGTTTTCGTATATCAGCAGAAATATGATAATCGAAATACAAGAAAATTGAAAAGTGTCTGTATACCGTGGGAGCTAATCATCGTCTCTCTCCTCAGGATCATGCCCTCAAATAAGGCCATCACCTCGAGTAACCCCTCGACATACTCTATGGAGGGCTGCAAGTGCAAGTTGAAACCACGAGTGCATGAATGAATAAAAATCTTAGCGAACTTGAAATGAATGAAAACTGTAATGCATACCGGTGGTGAGTCAGGTGTCCTGACGTATCGGTGACCAGGCAATGGGGGCTCAAGTGGAATCTGATAGGGCACTCCGGAGTACCGCCAACCTGTCAGCGTAGTTGGAAGATCAGGCCATCCAACACTCTGCCTAGTAGGAGACATCACTCTAGGCTCATCTCTCGGTGTCTGAGCCTTACTCGTCGAGGGGACGTCCACAGCCCGAGCCCTGCTCATACAAGGAACATCTGCTACCAGAGCTCTGCTCATCAAAAGGGCCTCTGTAGCTCGAGCCTTGCTTGATGAAACAAGATCAGCTGTCTTCCTTACGGGAGCATGAACACCTTTCAACGGGGGCATCAGGTACATCTAGAGATAAGCAATGTAGTCCCCTTCCCTGATGAATCGGTCTGTATTTGTGCCTCGCATGAGGTCAATCATCTTCTAAGGGGAGAGACTCTCTGTAGCTCGCATAGAAGGCGGGGGCAGTAAGGGAACTGACTGTAGTGGCAAGCCCAGTATCTGGCGCATGAAGCGCTTACTAAGGAACCAGGCTCGGCCTACGAGTCCCTCAAGCACAAGCCGATACTGAGAAGCGCCCCAAGCTCCGGAAAAATGAAATCTGGTCCGCTCTGACATCCTTGCCCAAGGCTGCTATGTAATCTGTAGACAACAAGTGCATAGGCTGATGAGTTGCGGTCAGAGATGTAAAATGAATTGGACCTGAAAGTAAGAAGAATTGTGAGTTTCAAGTTACCTCTACTATCCTCATGGTGTCAAAACACTAACGAAGGTAGGGGAGGGCCTCTCGGGCCCTCCGCTGGCATCGGCCGTCATAACAATGTGAATATGATACCTCGAGAGGTGTCTCAACCTCTAGCTCTAGAGCAAGCGTTGGGAAATAGGTGTATACCTATAGCTATCAAAAGCAAGATAGTGGCAGTCAAAATACCGAATACAGAAAATGCAGAAAGCAAAGTGTGCAGTACAGTGTATAAGTGCAGAGTAGGAATGGCAACGGGCCGGGACGGGGCCGGGGATCACACTCCCCATCCCCGATGGTGGAAATGGCCCCATCCCCGGCTCCGATCCTCGACGGGGAAGCTATCACCGCCCCCATCCCCGCCCCCTAACGGGGATCGGGTTTCCCTGACCCCGGAAATTCTCCGGCCAAAAATAAAATCAACTTCATATCTACAACAACAACATCACCAAAACAGATCAGATCTACAACAACATCACCACCAAATCATTTGTTCATCATCATCAATCATATCTGTCCAACCATACGGTTCAGTCCATAAAATAAATTATTAAAACAAAATCGGTATGAGTTTCATAAATCCAACTTTACAGTTCAGTCCATAGATCTGAGCTCAAATATAAAAAAGAAAATGTTCATCATCATCACCATTAACAGAACTGCTGAGCTCAAATGTATAAAAAAAAAAAAAATGGTAAAATGGTAGATGGGTGAGACTAGATGGACCTAGTTCAAACCCAGATTTGAAATAACATTTTTGACTCATAGAGAAATAGATTTGACCAGATGGGAAGTTTTGCTACCTGTGATGATGGTGATCTGGTGGTCCTTCGAGAGAGAGACGAGATAGTGGCAATCGATAGATAGTTGATCTTATGGCATCGTGAACTCGGAGCTCCTTGTTGACCATCGCCGTTCACCTTTTGAGATCGTCGATCGGCATAGAGGCGATCGATGAGAGAGAGAAGAGATCGACGGAGTGTTTTAGAGAGAGAGAGAGAGAGAGAGAGAGAGAGAGAGAACTCAGAGTGAGGTGCTGCTGCTGTGTTATGTGAGGGCAAAGGTTGATTTTTATATATATATATAGAGGGGTAAAATGGTAATTTTATTTCGGAGAAATTCGGGGATGGGGACGAGGCCAGGGATGGGGACGGGCCAGGGCTTGAACACTGATCCCCGTCCCCGGCCCGAAACTAATTGGGGATTTAATTTCGAATACCATCCCCATCTCCACGGGGGTATTTTTCGTGGAAAAACCATTCAAATCGGGGTCGGGGAATCGGGTCCCCGTTGGGCCGGGTTCAAATTGCCATCCCTAGTGCAGAGTAGAGACTAGACTATATATGTGTAGTGTGTAGTGAGTAATGTGTGGTATGTGCAGTGTACAAAAAGAGCAAAGTAGAAAGCATGGTAGAAAATGTAAAGGAAAAAGGGGGAACTAAGCTGTGTACCTCCCAGGCTCTCCAGTAGCTGCCTACTCTGTTCCTGCTTTTGCGGGAGGTTAAGCTCATGTAACAGTAGAGAGTGGCGAGTCTGGCGCCGCCCCAATCATAATGACGCACCTAGGGTAAGTCCACTAAGGTGCTCAACAAATACAGCCCGACTGTGTTCGCCTTGTCAGCGAACAAGGTAGTGCCAAAAAGAAACATGAAAAAACCTCGGGCGTACTACTCTGTAGCCTCAATCGTCGCAGGCTTAGTCCCTCAAAAATGGTCTAAGAACCAAGTGTATCTGACCGTGCCTGAGCGAAAAATCGGTGGGTGTGCTCTTGCAGATAGGTCCAAGCAGCCTTTCACTCGCCCATATTAGAATCATATAGGATCGGCTGGCCTCCTACCTTAAGGCCTGTCAGCATCGCAAAGTCATACGGGGTCATGGTCATATCCCCGGTGGTAGAGAAATGGAAGGAGTTGGTGGTGTCCCACCATCTCTCTACCAATGCGCCTAGTAGGGTCCTGCTTGCCATGAGATGCGAGAGCCCCATGTAGAATAGACCAAACCTCGCCTCATCAACAATCTACTGGACACCGTCGAGAAGATCCATATACCACTCTCTCGCCGTGGTGGACCCGTATCCCCGGGTGAAATTAGAGGCAACCTGCGTGGATGAGCAAAAATGTAGAGGGTGAATGTGTTGCAAAATTAAAATAGGTGAGTTTGTTCAAAATGAGCAGAAATACAGTGTGTACATGTGTTCAGAATGAGCAGATGAAATATAGAGCAAATGTGCGAGCTATGCAAGAAATGTAAAGTGTATCGCAGAAAATGTAAGAATACAATGTATACCTCAGAGGCGTCATGGGACAGATAGGACTCGGGCTCCCATAGTAGCTGATCTGTAGGTGCAGGCCGTGCAAATCTAGTAAAGTGGCGCACTGTGCTAGGTGGTAGTATATGTGCCTCGGGATGATACATCGCTGGATCGAATGGCCGGACTCTCGGCAGCAACGGTATGACGTCAGGCTCCCCCTCCATCCTTGAAGAACCTCCGTCGTGTGGAATGTCATCTGCCATCTGAAAAGAAGATGAAAAGTAGGCAAAAATGAGCAAAATGGGCGAAAGATGCAAAAAGTCAACAAAAGTCAACTCTCGGGAAAAGAAAAAGTCAAAGAAAGTCAAAGCCCGGGAAAAGTCGCCAAACTCAAGGAAAACTTAAGAGAAACAAACCTCGAGTGGTGAAAATGGAGGAAAAAACTCCGAAAATAACTTTTGATCGGTTTAAAACGAAGGAAACTGAAAGGTTTTAGCGAATCAACTTTGCGAGGGGCGTTGGAAAACGGGTGTAGAGCACAGATCTGAGGGGAAAAAGGGTCTAAGAAGGAAAAGGAAGAGTTTTCGGCACTATGTGCGTGATGAAAAGTGATTTGGGTGTGTGTTTTTAAAGATCCCCATGTAAAAAGACAAAACTGTCCCGAATTTCCTTGAATTGGCCAACCGGCCAATTTTTGTGGCCGACCGGCTAGTTTTTGTGGCCGACAGATTTGGCAAGTGGCCGACATGCTCCCAGGGTGGCCGACAGGTGTCCAGTGTTCCCCCTAACTAGTTTCAGACTGTTTTTGAGTCCTTGGCTCTCGAGAAAGTGCAAGAAAAGTTCACTTTTTGGCTTAAAGTGTCTCTGTGGAAGTTTCAAGACATGTCTTCAATGCGTGACTCATCGTTAGCCGGCATGAACGAGATGTATCCTTTTGAAATACATTGTAGCTCCTCTAAGAGGTAAATCGGAGGTTGCAATTGGATCAGTTTTGTTAAGACATGCATTTCTTTATTCGTTGTTCCGCATCGAACATGCTATTAATGTTGCATTGAATATGCATTGTTTTTGTGCACGGAATACGTATGTTGTGTTGCATTGCATTACCTATGTTCTCATGTTTGCATAGAATATGCCTGTTGTGTTGTATTGCATTCTATATGCCCTTACATTCGCATAGAAAATGCCCATGTTTCATCTTGCATTGTGCATGCATTTGATGTTGAATAGAACATGCTCCATGTTTCATCTTGCATTGTGCATGCATTCGGTGTTGTATAGAACATGGTCCATGTTATGCTTTTGTTTTGTTCCTGGCACAATGTGCAGGAAACATGCCTCGCTAAGCGTTGTGTCATGGTTATTCGTCTTGCATCGAACATGCATTCCTATTGTGTTGTACTTGTCAAAGTTTTTTTCTCTTGCAGGCACGATATTGTATGTACGGTTCATTTAGAGGAATTCCAAGTAAAACCATTCCTCTCCCTATACCTTGCTTTGGTTAGAAGCGTTTGGACTGTGTGCCCGACGCTTATACCTCTCGGCTTCGGTTAGAAGCGTTTGGACCTTGTGTTCGACGCTTATACCCTGTTGGTTAGAAACATTTGGTTCATGTGCCCGGTGTTTATACCACCCCGTTGGTTAGAAACATTTGGGTCGTGTGCTCAATGTTTTTACCACCCCTTCAATTAGAAGCATTTGGACTGTGTGCCTAACGCTTATACTTTGCTTTGGTTAGAAACATTCGGGTACGCCCGGTGTTTATACCACCCTGTTTGGTTAGAGACACTGGGTCATGTGCCCGATATCTATATCCCCTTTGGTTAGAAGCGTTTGGACTGTGTGCCCAACACTTATACCTTGCTTTGGTTAGAAACACTCGGGTACGCCTGGTGTTTATACCACTCCTTTGGTTAGAAACACTCAGGTACGCCAGATGTTTATACCCTATTTTGGTTAGAGACACTGGGTCGTGTGCCCGATGTCTATACTACGCTCTCTGGTTAGAAGCGTTTGGGACGTGTGTCCGACACTTATACCACCCTGTTTTGGTTAGGGACGTTGGGTTGTGTGCTCGATGTCCATACCACCCCTTTGGTTAGAAACGTTGGGTTGTGTACCCAATGTTTATACCCTTCTCCGATGTTTGCACTGCTCCTTTTTCCCTCTCTCGCGTGCCGCGTTAGGACGCTTTGGTTAAATGCATCTGGACGGATTCCGATGCTTATATTGTTTTTTGCTTTAATTGCATAATGGTTGGATGTGTTTCACATGTTATTATTGTTCTCTGTGGCTCGGAACCTTAGGGTGTGTCCTTAGGTTCGCTCCACTTCTCTTTTCACGTGTACCACGCGCTGGGGATTTTGTTTGCCGCTTCGGGTGCGCCCGACGGTTGTGTTTCTTTGCCTTTTCTGTGTGAGGAGCAGTTAAGATGGCATGATTTTCTTGCATCCTTTCTGCATGAAATGTGATTTGGTTCATGTTAACTTGCTTATACATGGGTTCGCTGTAGCACTTCTTTGCATAACATTTGTATCTGGATATTTCTTTACAGCCCTCATTACATGATCATAAGTTATGTTCTGCATTGTTCATGTCATTTGCATTTTTCCCCTGCTTGCGGGCGCATCTATATTGTTACCTTGCCTATTTGTCTGAGTCTTCGCCCTTGTCAAAAATGGGTCGTCTCTAGGCTTTGACATTCACTCCCGTCATTACATGACTTCCGAGTTCTGTCAAAGAGGGGCAACTGTAGACACCCCATTTTTGACCGACCTCAAGACTTTGACGTCATCATTTGTGCGCTCAATGATTGTGCATGTCTATGCTCATTTTGAGTGCCCGAAGGTCTCGGCTAAGCGCCATGTCTTTGGACCTCTAAACTCTCTGTGTTTTGGCCTTGTTTTTGGGCCAAATCTTGGTGCCCCTTGCCTTGGGGGGGGGGGAGGGGAGAGAGAGGGCCCTGTCAGCCACTTTTGGCTATTGTCGGCCACTTTTCTCCCTTGTAGGCCACTTGATGTGGCCAGTCGGCTAGGGGTGGTGGCCGATCGGCCACCTAAAGTAGCCGACGGCCATTTTTCTTGTTTTTCAAATATTTTATGTGCCAGCTATTAATCACTGAAAGCATCCTCCATACATGTGTATGGAGGGATGTAAGCAAGCTTTTTCTTGGTTTTCTATATAAGGGGAGGTTCCTCCCCCATTTTTGGGGTTCAGAATTTTTGTGAGCAAAAATTTCCTCTCTCTCTCTCTCTAGAATTCTCTCTCTCTATATTCTATGCTTCAAAGTGGGAATTCTCTACACATTTGCAAAGAGACTCTTGATCAAACATCCCTATCTTGGAACCGGGATTCCTTAAGGCTTGTTTGGAGCTCTTAAAGCTGTTCTTGGCTCAGAGAAGTGCCTGTTTTGCTGTTATGCCTCAAGGGTAAGAACTTGTCTCTTTAAGCTTTGTTTTGGTTTATTACTTGACCACCTTTGCATGCTATTTTGAGGCTGGTTTTAACCTCTAAAAAACTCTGTTTTTAAGGTTTTAAAATAGTGGTTTAGGTCTTGTTTGGCTAGGGGGTGGTTTCCTCCATTTGCTCTTTGACTTGTAAAGCTTTTTGAGCCTTCTTTCAAAGCTTTTGAAACCCCCTTTTCTTAGCGTTTTAACCACTAAATTCCAGAGGAATTTCAATGGTAGAAACTTGGTTTTGAGGACCCAAATAAGAGGGGGTGGTCCCCCCCTCCTCATATCTTGTTTGCATGTGTAGAATTGCCATTAGACTTAATTGGTTAATGAACTAATCGATAATGTAAAATGAGTAAATAAAATTGAATCAAGTAAAACATGACAAGATAAGCATGTTGTTTGCATTGCATGCGTTTGGATCGGACGTTAATCCAAACACAAGAAATGTGGGACGTTACATACTCAAAGTGATGAAACATGTCACATTTCTTGGTCGTTGTCACCCTTGATCATGCATGATAGGGTGGTGGCAATTTGAATCTTACGTGTGCATTCATTGAGCTTATACAAGCTTGGTTCTTTGGCCATCATGCATGAAATGCTTGATTGACGGCTTGAGAGCTAAGTGCCACACTCCTTTAAGCTTGAGAAATGATGAGGAGAGTGGCAGTACATACATTTCCTACAAAATACCTTGCTTTGCCTCTGTTGTTCTCTGTTGCAGCAAAAATAAAAGTTTGGAAAAGAGGGTGGCCGACCAGCCACTTGTAGTAACCAATCGACCACCGACCAATGTGGGTGGCCGACCGGCCAGAAAAGAATTTTTGGTGCAAAAAATGATCCTGTTTTGAAGATAAAGCAGTCTGGAATTTTCGTTCAAGGTTCAAAGATCAAGGCAAGTATAAACAGAGACAACCGGTGGCAAGGCAACAGATTTTCAGGAGGAAGCCATCCGAGCATGCATGTCTTCCTCGCCTGCGAGGCCGCTTTATCACTTTATTAGTTAGTTGTAGCTAATTGATACATGTGTTGTGATTAGTTAGTTTAATCCGTTTTCTAATACTTTAGCTAGCTTAGAATAGTTAGTTAATTTACTTCGATTCGGTTTGTAATAATTAATTAGCTAGAATAGTTAATTAGTTGGTTTGTAATAATTAGCTTAGCTTAGAATAGCCTAGCTTATTCATTCGGACCCTCCTTTGAGAGGGCACAATGTTGTAATAAAGGTGCGTGTGTGTGTGCATGTCTTCCAACCCCACTTCTTTCTCCCTTTTATTTAAATGCTTTCGATGGTTAGTTTAGGGCATGTTTCAATTAGCATACCTTATGCTTGCATGTTTGCATCTATTCATTGTCTTGCATGCACCGGGCTCGGCGCATCATTCAAACTGCATCGTATTTCAATACCTCTTTGAATACATGTATCAAATTGTTGCATTCATATGCCATCTTAGATAGCCGAGCCTATTTATTTGCATATTGCATGTGTTGCATTAGGCATCTTAACATAGTTAGGATCATGCATATTTCTAACTAGCTTTTGTTTTGGCTCGGAGTACACTATAAGTTTTACACTTTAGCATACTTGCATGAGTGTGAGTGTTGCCATGTTTCGCATGCTTGCCATGAGGCTATTTGCTTATATGATTAACTGCATGAGTGCTTGTGGGTGAAGGCTTTGTTGCTTGAATTGAACATTTCGATAAATGTGCGTTTTAAACCCACTTTGCGAAGTGGCAAAATCATATTTTTAAGCCCATTTGAGGGTGAAAAATCCGTGCTTTAGCCCACTTGCGAGTGGCACTTTCAAACCATTTTCGAAAACAAACATGAGTCGATTTGTTCCAAGTCTTGCGAATTAGTCTATACTTGCTTGTGTGTACGTCACATAGTAAAATTAGCTAATAACCAGATAAGAACATATGAGGTTTATAAAATAACATATCATGCTTAGTAGAGGCCGATCTTTTGACTGGGCGAGCAGGGGTGCTCATTTCAGGACCTTCCCCTCTCGTACCCAAGTTCCCGAGCCGAGGCAACTTTGGTAATGACGGACACTTGGCCTTTGGCACGAGTCAGGGTTTCCTAAATTTCCCAAAGACAAAACATCTAGGTGGCGACTCTGTACTTTGGCAAAGCAGTTCAATTTTGGCATTATTTTATTCAAAATCTGATTTTCCAAAATGATTTGCCAAATTGAACTCTTTCGTGTTTATCAGTCTAACATTGCACTTTGTGAGATTAGATTCAGAACCATGACAGGAGTCCGAACTATAGTAGACTAATTCGCGCTATCTCCGAAAGGGGTGGAGCAAAGAAAGTCGAGTCTACACATCCTTAGCACATGGCCCTTGCCCGGGGCTAACAATACCATGGTCTATAAGCACAAGGCCCTCGCTCGAGGGTAACAATATCGTGGTTTAAGCATGTTATATGTTCCCGGTACCGGAGCTTCCTTAATGGAACTAGCAAGCATGACCCTTTATGCTCTGTTTTATTTGTCAGTGCTAATAGGTGTACCGTGTATGATTAAGCATGCACTCTGATTTATGTATATGATTTGGATAAGAATATGAATATGAATCCGTTTCTGCTATGAAGTCTGTTTTCTGAATCTGATGTGGGACATCATTCATTTAACCCTTTACTTTGTTATTATTCACTGGGCTCTTGCTCACTCTATTTATATTATGTATATAGGTGATTAGACACGTAACCAGGCCCAGAGTTAATAGCCTAGGCTTGATTTTTATGAGTCAGACTTTGTGAAATGTTAGATTTTTCAGTGGCTTTTTTTTGAGACCTCGCGATGTATTCTGATCGAACCTTGGCCCTGCTAAGGGATGGTTAGGGGATGGTTGATGAACTCCACTGGTACATCTGTAGTAGATCTCTTGCTACGGATTAAGTTAAATCAAGTCGAAAATTGGTTACCTCAAATCTTGAAATTGCAGATGCCTTCTGATCGAACCTTGGCCCTGCTAAGGGATGGTTGGGGGATGGTTGATGAGCTCCACTGATACCTCGGTGGTAGATCCCTTTCTATAGATTGAGTTAAATCAAGTCGAAAACTGGTTACCTCAAATCTTGAAATTGCAGATACCGTGATGACACTTCAGGACTTTTTTTTACAGAAAAAAAAGTGGTTACATAGCAATTGTGTCAACCTGTCACCACTAAACCACTGTAAATCAAAAAGTAATAATAATAAACTAATAGACAGACCGCGTTCTTTCTTTCTTTTATGAACATCTTTATATTTGGGAGAAATGAATTAGAGAAGTAGAGAGAGAATATGGAGTTAATGAGGAGGATTCAGAGATGGTTCAAATATCAAGAACGTCAAGCTCTCATCGTTCTAGGTAAATATATATTAGTTGCATATTTCTTGTGGAGCTTATACTATACTTTAATACTATGGCAACTAGTTTCATGTCATACTCTTTTTTATTTTTAAATTTGGATTCACTTCAAGGTTCTAATATAAATTTCATTGGCAACTGCAACTACAAGCATATTATAATTTACAAGAGCGGTCTGCTCTATTTTTCGTAAATTCATAAAAAAAAAAAAAATTTAAAAAGAAGAAGAAGAAGAAGAAGAAGAAGAAGAAGCTCCATCATACTATAGTAATACATTTTTGAGTTACAATTTAAATCCAGTAATTTGTTGCCTTTCTAACTACACCAAATAGACCACATCCATAAAGCCCCAACACATTTGAATCACCTTATCTTATTTAATAAGTAATATGGTAAATTACAAATATCTCTTAAAGTTTGCTTAAAATATAAATTAATTTTAAAAATTATAAATATCTCATTGTTAGAATTTTTTATTTAATAGAATTAATTGAAAAAAAATTATAACTATTTTTTTTATATAATAATAAAATTTCCTAAATTATTAATTGAAATAAATTCTTAACATCATTAAAAACTGTTAATTGAATTGATAATTTATTAATAAAGAGAGCAATTTGTTAAAAAATTAAAAATTTTAATAAATAAAATCTAATTTCTAAAACTAGATAAAATAATTTATATTTAAAGCAAATTTTAAAAAATGTATATATAGTTTACCTTAAATAATAAGAGGCAATAGGAGAATTCAACTTCATCCACCACTAACATGTCATTGATTCAAGCAATTGCAGACTAGGTCCAAGAAGGCAGAAAACATACCTAAAGTATGGACACTTTTTCCTCTAGTATGAATCATTTATTTATTTTTTTAAGGTATCAAGTTCTTTCTTATATCTTCTTAGGCCGAGTGCGTGACTTAAGTTGTTAAAAAAATATAAAATCAAATTGTTCAATCACTCTTTAAATTTTCAAAAACAAAAATTCTAGCTTATACCACTTGTGATAAATAGTTCTAGGGAGGGGTTACCTATTTTTCACCTGAATTTCAAAATTACCCTTCTTGTTCTTTGTTGGAACACGTTACTCCTATTCCTTTTTTTTTTTTTTTTTTTTTTTTTTTTTTTTTTGAACTAGTTATTCCTATTCCTAACTAATTCCACACAATTAAAAAATCAAGCAAGCCACCAAATTCCCATCTTATTTTGACAAACCCATCCACACTGAATCCAACACCCGACCCGCAACTCGCAGTCCCCTCTTTCTTTCTACCGCCGCCAGTGCCATAGCTGGTCGCCACCCCTGCAGTTCCCTGAACTCAACCGTTCGGATATGGTGGGTTTCAGACAACGATGGGCAGAGGAGGTGGGGCTTCAGATGACGATCCAAGGGGTTGATTTTAGTGGTGATGGGTGGGTCAATTTTGGTAGTGATTTGTTGTTGGATTTGGATGATGGTGGTGGTTGGGTATTTTGGTAGTGGTGGTGGCAGTGGATTGCCAAAGTGAAGGGAGATGATAATTGTTGTGGTGGCAGTACTGTGGTTTGGCGGGCGGTGTAATTGTGGTGGAAAGACAGGTGATGGGGGGGTAAGTCTTGTGGCAATGTGATGGTGTGTGGATGTGAGACCGTGGCCGGGTGTGGAGAGATGGGAAAAAAGTGGTTGATGATGGTGCTGTATGTCAAATTACTAAAATGTAGTTTTGCCAATTATCAAGAAAGGTCCGTGTAATTTATCCAAGACTATTTCATATGTTTCCCAAATTATGCTGTAAAAGTACATTTGATAATAACTTCCCTAGATTTTTCTATGTTGGTTTTAACCTAGAAAAGGGAAATTATGCCGATTCCCTACTTGGTCAATGTAATCACATTGAATTGAATATTTAACACTTCATGTTATTATAAAATAAGAGCTGAATCTTTGTGCTAAAAACCAAAATATCTATGTTGCAGGTCTAATTTACAGCAACAGTATGACCGTGTAAGTCTTGACTAACTTGGTGACCTTCTTGACTCACATTTGGAAGTTAAAGCTCAAGCATGTTGTTGCAATCATGAACATTAAAGGTGGATCGGCAGGTATCATGGGGTTAGTGGAGGCCGCTCTCATAGATGCTTATCTTGGCCACGCTGGGATGTTGCTCATCACAGGTGTTCTTTACAGCATTGTAAGTCATCGGAATTCTACACACCCCTTTCATTTGTAGCATAGCATTGCTAATTTGCTAATAGTAGTAGTGAAGATATAGATAAACTACTCTGTTCTAATTGGGAATTGACAACCAAAACTAAGCTAGGCTACTTGTGCATTTGCTGAGGTTGATAGGCAGGAATTGGGTCTTTCCTTGCATTTTTCATAGGGAATTATACTTCGTAATTGATTCTCACCGATAGAATAAAACAACTCATAATTTAGCCTTTCTAGAAGCCCTTCGAACATTTTCACTTGCTTTCTCAGACAAATTTAGTCATGGTCTGTTAGGTTTTTATTCTTGGCAATCCCGTTTGACAAAACTCCTTTCAGTTGTACTTGTTTTCGCACTTTTATTTCAGTCAGGCTATGAGTTTTTAGATGCGAATCCAACCCGAATTATGCCTTGTAGAGAAGTTTGTGATGTTAATGCTTTCAAGATTGCCACTTCGCTGATTATGACAGGGATCAAGCGAAGCCACTTATGGAAAACACACATTTTTGGTTCCTCACTCGAGCGAGAGAAGCTTCATTCAAGCAAGCTTCGCAGTCCCAGATTTCTATAAGTACGGGTTTCTGTCAGATTTTAGGATTACTACTCCAGATCTTCTTTTTGGATATTAAGGTTTATATCTGGGGATATTTTGCTAGTTTTCTTTTATGTTAATTGAGTATTCAACTCATGGGTTAAGAAGAATACATCAAAGGTTTGTTTGTTCATTCTATACAAAAGAGAGAGTTGTTCTTCGGTGGATTCTGAAGAATTTGAGCTGGAAGCTTTGGTGGATTCTTGAGTGGCTCATCGTTAAGACAATTCCAAGGTGAAGACGGGGTTGGAAGAGACACATAGGGGTTGGTTCAATTTGGGCGTGGATTCGCTAGGTAATTGAGAGTATACCTGTGTAATTCCTTTATGTCTTTCTAGTGGATTGTTTTGTGACTTTTGCCCGTGATTTTTTTTATCACAATTGGAGGTGTCCAATTGTGGTTTTTCTACATAAAATCCTTGTGTCGATTTGTCTTGATTGTTTGATTGGGATTGTTGTTTACTGCTTAAAATTGATACATAATCACAAATCAACATCTAGGGGATTTTTAGATTTTTCAATGGTCTTTGGTGTACATCTAAGTGCGAAGCCAAAGCTCTTACATAGACCAGAAACAAATAAAAAATAAAAATTGGGGCATTAATGAATGAAATTTAATATTTCATGGCTTTTCAATTGGTGTATTTATATAAATGATGCATGTAAACAATAACCCTTTCTTACTTAAATACTTTGAATATGCCAATGAATCAAATTTAACTCAAGAACTCAAATCTTGGAACAATACTATGTAAACCTACCTTTCTTAATTTTTTGATCCAAAATGCAATTAAATCTTTGATCAAACACCTTGACCATTTCTTCAAACTACGTTAACCACTAACCTAGGGTGGCCAACCCACCCACAGTGGTTCTTTAGTTGGAAACCACTCAAATCTAGCATCAAAATTAGAGTCAAGACACATACACACTTATCTTACATCAAAGTTGGTCCAAATTAATTTAAAATATTTTTCAAATTTGTCTCTCACTAATGAATATGAGACGATTCGATGCAAGGATTGGGGTTGCTAGTAATGTCAGTTCCTGATCCATTCTTTTCCAAGGGTGTAAAGTCATGTCCAACAGGGGAGAAATTATGCTCTTCAAAGCTAACTGCTTCACCATTCTATTGGGGATTAGCTTTGATTGTTCTTGCCAAGGCTGGTCAGGGAATATGTTTGAGAGCCCTCACCTTTGGTAAAATAAAATTCAAAAGAGATCTACCCAAAATGAAGGAAATCAAATTTGGTTTCTTGAAGTTTGAAGTTCCCCAAAGAAAGATTCAAGACAAAAGGAAACGTCAGAAGAATATTATTCGAAATACCTACAACATAGTTGGAACTGCAGGTGGCATCACATGGGTTTTTGTATCGTCAATTTTTGCTCCTGATTGGTCTCATCGGTTTTTGATATCTGCATGTGTAATGGCAATTGGGATCGCTATATTTTTTTATTGGATACACATTCTTTTCCCCCTCTCAATTGCAAGCAAGTCCCCTTACAAACATGTTGCAAGTCTTTCTGGCTGCATTCTTAAAAAAGCATCTTGACTCTACTAAGCAGGGCACATAATTGAACTATGGGGATGAAGATCAGACACCTCAAGGTCAAGGTCACAACCAGAAGACACCTCATGGTCCCAAGAAAAGGACGACGCTCGCTGATCACTGTCGGTGAGTACACAATGATCATAAAGTTTGTGTATATATTTTTATGTTACCTTTATAGAAATTTAAAAACTATAAACCAAAACTTGGTTGGCATCTGTTTTTGTTTCAAAAAATACTGAAACATTTTACAAAATGTATAAATTATGATAGCATTATATTTGAAATAAAGTTGGAAATAGTATTGATGTAAAATTTGTGTAGTTTTTAACATATTTTACACTTGCGCAGGTGGCTCAATAATGCTGCAATAAATGTGTCACGCAATTTCCACTGCTTTCCCATTGGATGGATTAATTGTACAGTGGATGAGGTTGAGGAGACAAAGCTTCTTTTAAGAATGGTTCCAATCTCAGCTACCTTTCTTTTGTATGGGGTGATCAAATCCAACAGTAATAACTTTTTCATTGCGCAAGGATATGCAATGAACAGGTCATTTCGTTTCGCATTATGAAAAAAGCAGCATCAAATTCAACTCCCCATTCAAATCTTCCGTCTTATGGCAGGATTCGCGACATCTGCAGTGAAACCTCTGTATAGGATAGTACTTGAACAACGAATAGAGCGAATGAATGGGAGATACTCATCTGGAATGAAGGTTGGTTTAGGAATGCTTGCCGCTTTGGCTTGTTGTAAAGTTGCTTTGTTGGTGGAGTATATAAGGCTAAAATCTTTGAAAGAACAAGGCTTGTTAGGTAATCCCGATGCTATTGCACCAATATCTGTATTTTTGCTCTCTCCACAGTTTGTACTGATGGGAATCATGGATGGATTTGCTCATGATGGTATGGAGGATTTCTTCAGGTGTCAGGTTCCAAAGTCAATGAGGAAGAGATATGCACTCGTACTCATTGAAGCTGTGATCAGATGGGGAAAAATACTGAACATAGGGTTTATTATGATATTAGACGTGGTGGTCAAGAAGTTAAGAGTTGAAGATGGAAGTTGGATTGCAGACATTGTGAATCAGAGCCATTTGGATATTTTTTACGCTGCATTAGTGGTGGTGAGCATAGCCAATCTGTTTATCTTTGCATATGTTGCTAGTTTCTACAGTTACCGTGATTTTCTAGAAGAGGATGACAACGAAGAAAAAGATCCACATGAAGAAATTAAAACTGGAAAGAAGCAAGACAAGATGGAACCAACACCTAATAAAGAAACTAAACCAACACCCGATGAAGAAAACTTGAAGAGAACAGTAGTGGTAGAGTTGGTCTAAGCAGCAATTTGATTTCTTGTGAATGTTCTTTTGAGTTGTTAGGTTATTGATTCTTTTGGCTAATTAATTATAGGATTATATTATACAAATTTGTGAGCACTTTATATAAGATTTCATGTAAAGACTTGAAATTTATTCTTGTATTATTATCAGTTACTATGTTGATGAATATGATGTTTGATTAATTGTGTATAGATGTGGGTATTTATTTATTTCAAGTCTTCAAAATCTCTCCAAATAAATTACTTGTTAATTTATTTATTTTTTAAAATTACAAATTTAATCATGTAAACTTTAATATTTATCATGTCATTTGAGAATTGAAATTATAAATTTGTGGTATTCTTGTTCTTGACTCAAATTATTCAAGATATAAGTTGATAAAACAAAACTTGGGAGTATTTTCAAAGCCCATACGATTTTAATTTGTATTTTCAAAAACTCAAAGCAATTTAAAATTAATTTTTCATATTCAAAATTGTTTTGTGAAGTTTTAAGAGGAATCTCAAAACCCTAGTACACACACCATGACAAGCACAACACCACTATCCATGGCAGTCGAAAGCGATTCGAATCATGGAGAACTCGAGGAGAGGATCGAGAAGACCCTAAAAAGCACAGTGCCAGCCGAAGAACATTCACAACCATTGTTGCCGAACCTCCCTAAGGAAATCATCGAAGACAAGATATTCTCGAGACTGCCCGTTAAGTCTGCTGCAATTCAGGTGCATTTCCAAATCATGGCATTGTTCGATTTCAATTTCCCAATTCTTGAAAACCCATCTCGGTATGTCATCTAGGACCGACGATGATGATTATATAGAGCAGAGACTGATACTGAGATATGTTCTCGAATTTGATTTGAAGTCGTGTTCTCTTTACTCTGTATTCAATAATAAACAACCTGAACCTGATGAATGATGAAGAAATCGCCATTGAGCTTGATTGTCCATTTCAAGTAGATGGTAATGCAGTTTTTATTTTAGGTTCATGTAATGGGTTGGTGTGGGCTGGTTACAGTCGACATGTTCTAATCATTATGGAACCGAAACACAAGATATTGCCAAATTTGGATGCTAAAAATGGGTTTACAAGGGCATGCGGGTTTGGTTATGATAAGTCTACCAATGACTACAAGGCGGTCAGGATCTTTAGAGAGTGGGGTGGGGGTGGTGGCTTATTCGTTGAGGAGGATCGAAGACTTTCCTTAAGGTATTCCTCCGCATCCATTTATTTCAGGATAATTTGCAAATCAGGCTCTCCACATGTTGATACGGATTCAAGTTACTCTTCTTAGCTAATTGTCTCTCTTGATTTAGAGAAGAAAACGTATGTAGCAATTGTGCCACCTGATTATGGAGATGGTGTTATTGATTTGGCATTGTGTGTTTTAAAAGAATGCCTCCATGTGCTCTGCAACTTCCCTACTTGTGCTGATGTATGGGTAATGAACGAGAATGGCGAGAGAGAACCTTGGACTAAGTTGTTCACAATACCATATTCTGTAGTGTCAAGAATTTGCCACTACACACCATTGTGCATTTCGAAGAATGGTGAAATTTTATTGAAATTTGAGAATTGGTTAGTTGTTTACAATCCAAAAGATGGTAAATTAACGAATCCTGGTATACCTAACATGTGCAACTATCTTCCAGTGGATACCTACGTTGAGTGCTTAGTTTCGCTTGATGGTAATAATTTGGGTTAGAGGCACAACAATATCAAAAGCTTGAGAAAGGTAAATTTAGTATATCTTATTATTCCTTCAACACTATATGTTTAATGCACAAAGATTTCTTTTCCTTACATTGACAACCTTGCTTTTATGTCTATATGTTAAACACAAATCAAATAAAAATAAGACACCCAAAAGATCAAATGAGTTGTAGTTCTCTCCACTTTGGAGGCTTTTACAATTGTCACATATTCATTTTCTCTCCCGAAGGTTGTCTCTTTTAAGTAAGCATACTGCACAATTCTTGTTATTTTGTCTATATCCATGGCCAATTTCAATCTATCCAGCTTTACCAGATTAGGGTTTTTCAGGGTTTATGTACTTCATGATTTGATTTTGAACTGTGAAGGCCGTTGAAATAGCCTCAATTAGTTTGTGTTGTTACACGAAATAATGCATGCGTGCGAGAGAGAGAGAGAGATAGATGGGGCTGTTTTTGTTAATTTTTTATTTTGTATCTGTCTGAAACTTCAATGGAGTAATTGTAATTTACATTTAATTTTACTTCTATCTTGGTATGCTTAAAAAATGGTCACCATTGCTTGTTTGAAAGTTGATGCCTAAACTTGTTTTATTTTTTTGGATAGTTAGAAAAAAAAATCCTGGCATGTTTGTGTTTGTGTTTCTAAGAGGTGTTTTTTGAATCTGATTAATAGCTTTTCGGATTCTCTTCAATTGGACACCATTGTTTAGGGCCTATTCTCATCCATTGTTGAAGTTGTCGTGGAAGGACAGCTCCAGCAGAAATAAGATTCGAAGTAATACATATTTTGTATCCCCCATCCTCTTGATGTATTCATTATGTTCATTTTCATTTTGTTGACATTGCAACTACTATAATTGAGGTGCAAGTTTAGAGCCATCGCTCTTGTGGATATTCGTGGTTTATTTTTGGGTCTTAATTGTATAGGCTTCTATTTTAATGACAGACAAGTAATGAGTTGTCTTCTTCTTTTTTAAGCTTGTACTTCATCAAGTATGATCAGAAACTCAAAATAGATGTTGAAAAATTATTGGGTGATTAGATTGTTCAAGCTTTTTGTGGGTCTTTGTTGAAGAAAGCACTTTATTATTCTTGTGCTTATTTATTTAACAAAGTAGATGTACAAAATAAATTATTCAAATTATCCTCAAACAAGGGGAAAAGCCTTGTCCAAAAGAAAAATAGAGAAGGGGTTAATTCCTTAACATTGAACAATAATTTTGAGCCCGGACCTGTGTTTGAATTTATTTTGGATAAATTACACTTTGGTCATTTTATGTTTGGTCACTTTCCTACTTTGGTCCTTAAAGTTTTTTTTTTCCCATTTTGGCCTGTTATGTTTTAATTTTTTTTCCAATTTACTCTTAAAGTTAACTTATGTTCAAAATTAGGAGAAAAAATATCCTAATGACTGTCACATAACATAAAAAATATATTATTATATTGAGATTAAAGTTTATTTCAGAGATGTGAGTTCTATAGGGTTTATTATGATATTAGACGTGGTGTTCAAGAAGTTGACAGGTGAAGATGGAAGTTGGATTGTAGACACTGTGAATCAAAGCCGTTTGGATCTTTTTTATGCTGCATTAGTGGTGGTGAGCATGGCCAATCTGTTTATCTTTGCCTATGTTGCAAGTTTCTACACTTACAGTGATTTTCCAGAAGAGGAAGACAACGACGAAGAAGAAGATCCACATGAAGAAATTAAAACTGGAGAGAAGCAAGACAAGATGGAACCAACACCTGATGAAGAAGCTGAAGGAACAATAAGAACTACTTGATGATGAAGAAAACTTGAAGAGAATAGTAGTGGTAGAGTTTGTTTAAGCAGCAATTTGATTTCTTGTGAATGTTCTTTTGAGTTGTTTAGGTTATTGATTCTTTTGGCCAATTAATTGTAGGATTATATTATACAAATTTGTGAGTACTTCATATAAGATTTCATATAACGACTTGAAATTTATTATTGTATTATTATCATTATTACTATGATGATGAATATGATGTTTGATTAATTGCGTATAGATGTGGGTATTTATTTATTTCAAGTCTTCAAAATCTCATAGAATAAATTACATGTTAAATTTTTTTTAATTACAATTTTAATCATGTAAAGTTTAATATTTATCATGTCATTTGAGAATTGAAATTATAAATTTGTGGTATTCCTGTTCTTGACTCAAATTATTCAAGATATAAGTTGATAAAACAAAACTTGGGAGTATTTTCAAAGCCCATACAATTTTAATTCGTATTTTCAAAACTCAAAGTAGTTTAAAATTAATTTTTCATATTCAAAATTGTTTTGTGAAGTTTTAAAAGGAATCTCAAAACCCTAGTACACACACCATGACAGGCAAAACACCACTATCCATGGCGGTTGAAAGCGATTCGAATCATAGAGAACTTGAGGAGAGGATTGAGAAGACCAAAAAAAGCGTAGTGCCAGCCAGAAGATGACATACTCTCGAGACTGCCCGTTAAGTCTCTACTGCAATTCAGGTGCATTTCCAAATCATGGCGTTCTTCGATTTCAAGTCCCCAATTCATTTAGGTGCATTTCCAAATCATGGCATTGTTCGATTTCAATTTCCCAATTCTTGAAAACCCATCTCGGTATGTCATCTAGGACCGACGATGATGATTATATAGAGCAGAGACTGATACTGAGATATGTTCTCGAATTTGATTTGAAGTCGTGTTCTCTTTACTCTGTATTCAATAATAAACAACCTGAACCTGATGAATGATGAAGAAACCGCCGATGAGCTTGATTGTCCATTTCAAGTAGATGGTAATGCAGTTTTTATTTTAGGTTCATGTAATGGGTTCATTTGGCCTGCTAGTCGACATGTTATAATCATTATGGGACCCATCTACTAGGAAATACAAGATATTGCAAAATTTGGATACTAAAAATGGGTTTACAAGAGCATGTGGGTTTGGTTATGATAAGTCTACCGATGACTACTAGGCGGTCAGGATCTTTAGTGAGGGTCAGAACCAAAGTGGGGTGGGGGTGGGGGTGGTTGTTTATTCATTGAGGAGGAATTTGTGGAGGAGGATCAGAGACTTTCCTTATGCTATTCCTCCACACCCATTTATTTCAAGATAATTTGAAATCAGGCTCTCCATTGGGTCACCCATGTTGATATGGAATCGAGTTTTTAACGCCCTCAAAATAATACATAAAACCCATCATTTAGACATGCAAGATATAAGAGAAATCAACCATACTTCTATTCATCAGAGTAGTTCTTACAAGAATATTACATGCTAATTAACAAAAATAAATGCCCTACGGGCTTACAGCTTTCCAAGTAAATACTTGGTTACAAAAACAAGAGTACTAACTCAATACATCTTAAGCCCTTGGCTTGAATTTACAAGTAATACATCAAGAAAGCAAAACAACAAGTGAAATCTGTCTGCCTCTTCCTTGGAGGTGGCACGCTACCTGTACCTGAAAATGATGTCCCATAAAGGGTGAGCCACAGCCCAGTAGAAATACACTAAACCAATTATGAACAATGACTAAAAGATTAGCAACAGATACATGGTCAACACTTACACATCCATTTACATCTTATTACAACTCTATGACAATCAAGTCTATGTTACAATTCACTTTCCATTTCTTATTCAACATTGAGTTTGAAAACAAGGCTCAATACTTTGGCCAAAACCTTTGATGTGATTATAATTCACCACTAGAACACTTTCGAAAATTTAAAGTGGATACACATTTTGGTGTTGTATCAATAGCACATACACCACTTCCATACTTCACAAACGATGATTATATACATTTTAGTGCTATATCAAATCAAACAAACTTTTCAATAGATAAGCATATGAGCTATATCACTACTACAACATATAAGCATATGAGTTATATCAACATTCCAATAGATAAGCGTATGAGCTATATCAACACTTCAACAGATAAGCATATGAGCTATATCAACATTTTAACAGATAAGCATATGAGCTATATCAACACTTCAACAGATAAGCATATGAGCTGTATCACTACTACAATGGGAGAGCATATAAGCTACATCCCTGGGTCCATCCCCCATCTTCCCATAACCATTAACCGATTTAGAGGTACATCCCCCATCTTCCCCTAAACCGTGGAGTACATCCCCCATCTCCTCCCATACACAAGCAATGCATATAAACACAGAATCATATACGCAATCAATCAATACATAAAGTTAATGTATTCTATCAACCGTCTACACATAATGCACATAAACACATTGGTCATATGCACAATCTATCAATACATGAAGTTAATGTATTCTATCAACCGTCATACTCTATGACACACCCAATTGATTAGTTTTAGTTTACCTAATCATCATGCATTGTCTACAACAATCAATACTATCCTCCACCGGTAGTCCAAAGCAATTATTTTTAAACAGGAAATAAATGCACAAATGGATAATATATCAACATTTCAACTAGGTGAGCAATAAATGATTCAACTACACCCTTTAGTCCCATACATTCCCAATTTCAACATTCTCAATTCAATTTCTCATTTTCTCTAGTTAACTATATACATTAATTAATTAAACCAATTAGGGCAAATAGCCATAATTCACAAAACAACCCTAAGGTTCCATTTCCATCAATGTTCCAACATTAATCTCATTTCTCTATGCCTAACTTGCATATAGGTTTATATAATTAAAACCCCAACTTTTGTAAAATTGCACAAAGGCCCCAAACTTTCTCAAAATTACCCAACAACACCCAATATATCAAAATGCTAAAATTTAAACACAAAATCCATAAGGAGGAGTAGGATATCCCTACCTCAAAGTTTGAGCTCCAATGGAGATGAAGATCAAAACCAAAATGCTCCAAATTCCAAAATTTTCAGATTAAAATGTAGCCCTCGACGATCAACACAACTTTTGTAAAGGCCAAAAGTGAGCAAACAACTCCTACTAGATCAAATCTAAGAGAGAAGGGCCGGTTTTAGAGTGAGAAGCTCTGAAAATGGCTTTTTGGAAAAGTAAGAGAGAGAAATGATCTTGAAAAAGTGATAAAAAGGTCGGATCTCGCTTTTAAATAAGAGTCACCTCGCTCGAGCGCTACTCGCAGACTCCCGCTCGAGCAGCGGATGCACACTCCCAGAATCTCAACATACCAGGTCCCCGCTCGAGCGCCCAACTCCCCATTCGAGCGTCACTCACAACCTCCCGTTCGAGCGGCCAATCCCTCGCTCGAGCGTCCAACACTACAGGAAATACTGGATAGGTGTATTCCCCGCTCGAGCGCCAAAACCCCCGCTCGAGCGGACAAGCAACAACAAGGTCCCCGCTCGAGCGTCAAAAGTTTCGCTCGAGCGGACAGGACAAAATCTGGGCAACTAGTTTTGGTTCCTAAGCTCAACCAACCTGTAACAAACCTGCCCAACACAACCTATAACTCAAATACAAAGTAGGAAAGGATGTAAACCAGATAATAATCAACTACTAACACCCACGGACATATGTTTGGATCATCGGTAAACCCGGGATCGCTATAACCCCCTTAAAGAATTTCGTCGCCGAAATTAAGGAAACGCCTAAACACCAGGCCAACTGATCACACAACACCAACACCCGAGTACTAGGGAAGAAACTACTCTCACTACAAACCTCCAATCCACTCTTACCAAGGAAGAGACTAACCAAGGGAACACGTTCCAAACGACAACACTACCGGCATAAAAGTCACAACAAAACCAAACCTTTCCCAAAACACTTCGTGAACAACCGGCTAGCGCTCCAAGCTAAGTCACTACTCAACAACCATAATCCCGAATAGCACAACCAATGCTAGCTTTTGTATGCATACGAAGAAAATCATTCTCTGGTTAAAAAAAGCATTTTCTCAAAAATAATTAAGTTTTCATCGTTAACATTCCGAAATAAATATCGCATCTCTCATGCGAAATCCAAGAGTTTTGTAAACATTTTTTTTTTTCATAAACACAATGTTATTCATGACGTATAACCATTCTCATTTGATTTGGTCAAGTCCTCTCATTCCAATTTCTCATAACATTTGAATTAAATCAATTCTCCACAATAGCCAGTTTAATATTCAACAACCTAACCCATTACTGGTTATCCTATCTCTATTCAAGAGACAATTTACAATATATGCTATAACATGCATTATCGACATGCATTTCTTTCAAATTCACAAACTTCTAACATGCATGGTTCACAATTTCAAAACACATTCACTGTTAGTGATACATTTGCATTTCCACATCACATTTAACATATATAATGCTAAATTAACTTCCATAATATTACCATAGACTGAAACACATGTAATATTCGTACAGTTCATCAATACAACCAGATATTCGACATACGTTCAAATACCTACCAATGGATCCAGATACCTCTCTCTCGGAACCGAAATTTACTTACCCAAGTGGTTTCCTCAACCCCATTACGTTTTCACAATATCTTAGCGAATTGAAAAGTCCGGCTTAGCCAGACTCGATAACAATGATAATAGTAAGACACATCCAATCACCACAGTGTTCTGAGACATCCATCACGTCCCGACTACCCACGATACTTAAACTAGTATTTGGTACTTACTATCCCGACAAGGGAAACACGGAAACATTCGCGCACAAGGCTTCTAGTCAACTTTCACAAAACAGGTGTAAGACGAAGCATGGGTAAAGAACGCCATTACGGTACATTACTACCCCATAAATTCAAGGTCTTGAACAAAAATTACATTAGTTTACGAGGAGTACCCAATGAATCCCAAGTGAAACACAACACAGCCACCCCACAAAACCCGTCATACTCACGTTGATGACGCTGTACCCAAAAACGGAACTTTCCCATAAAGAACTCCTAAATACTTGAAATTCCCGGTTACGTAATGACACCACGGATAACATTGTACACCCCTGTGCCTTACAACATACTAACGAGGACCAAACGAATCAAAACGATTCCAACTGAGTACCTCACTCACTCTTCACAACTCTCTTGCTTCACTTGTGTTACCACTGTCCAAACTGGACGACGGACACTGATGCCGAAGTGGACTAACTTTACCAAACATCCAACCTTTCGATTTCAGTCAGAAACCAAACAAACCACACACTAACACGCATTGCACTGTGCAAAACTCCCTCATCTAGAGATTCCACTCACCACCTCCACTGAACTCGAAGTAACAAAATTTGCATACCCCTTCCCTCGTACTGAGTTAACTGATTGGGTTTGTTACACCGTGATATTCAGCACTACCAAGTAACCATTCGTACCGAACACAAACTAACATAGTACCTTTATCCGCCAACGACCTATAGGGTCCACCTTTCGTTCCAACCCTAATTTGTCACTCACCCCGCGAGTACAATCAAGACACCCAGCTTCCGTGCCAAACCACTGGCCAATGCTACCGCTAGACAACCACCATAAACCAACCCCGACACCGTTGCATGATGCCGATAAGGCTTTCAAAGATACACCATTCTATATTCCCGGAGGAGTAAAGGTCCTCAACCTTCTCATTACCATCCCAAACCTGACTTCGCAAAAGACTTACTACAGTGACTCGACTCACGGGTCACACCCCAAACTATGGGCTATATACCCAATCAACCCTCACAACAGCATCTCCCGACCTAACCAGTGTTAAGGTACAAACCTATCACTTTCGATCAAAGTAAGGAAGTCCAAAAACTTAGGAAACGTCCACAAGATACTACCCAAGATATAGCACCAGCTGCTCAAAATGTACCACACCCGATGTTAACAATCACACCCTTATATAGGGACTAATACTCCCTCTATCGAATGACCAATCATAACACATGCCAATTCGGCAATGTTACCTACCACGAAGATACAAGTCTAATCCTAACAAGATTATGCGCTATGCCCTCGCAAACCACCATGTTAATTACATACTTATCTAGTATTAATCTCACACTTTACATCCTCTCGAGGAGTTCCCGTGACAGTAGACTAACATTGCTTTCACACACATCAAATCAATTAGGTAACACTAATAGAATTTCGAGCATCCAGTAAATATAACTGTTCTCGCCCCCTAGTACTACTGATTAAGATACGCATCCCTCAATAATCCTTTGAAATTTGAAAACATGGCTCATCAGCCCTCATTTTTCCCAAAACCAAATCACACGCATAAGAATGCATTATTACCAAAGATTTTATGGTCTCTCAACAACATATCACATTGATAAAACTTTAGAGCTACAACATGTTCCAATCCACCCAATCCAAAGAAATTAACAAACCAAGCACATATATATAGATAAACAAACAGTTTAGATGTTTCAACATTCCTAAAACATATTGGTTACACAATAGAACCCAATGGCCACAAAACGATAATTCACCGGTTACAAAATGGATTAGTCAAAACAAACCCAACCCCTCGGTATTACTACCACTGTCGTTCCTTGTTGGTCCGCCAAAAGTTGGTCATTCTTTGACCCAAGATATTCTATGAGCTTACAAGCCACGAACAAGGACTACTAATGTGCCCCAACTGGCCACACTTGCAACAACTGCGAATTTCCCCCAACTGGGGCTTGGGAACTCGACTCTACTGAGGCCCTCGAAATCTGGCCTGTTTGTTCCCTAAAACGATACTATTCTTGCCTAGTCGAATGAAACCGAGCCTGGCTAGGTTGCAAAACCCCTAAAGAAGCCCCCGGCTGAGTACAGAAACGTCGAATATGACCCGGCTGATTACACACCCAACAAGTAGGCGGTGCCTGAGCACCAGACTGGTTCAAAATCTGGGCTGATGAAGACCCCAACGACTGCCTCCCCACTGAGCATTTGATCGGCCCAAAGCCCGGCCGGTTATATGATCCTGGTGGTATAACTACTGGCTGAACTGCTAACCCTGCCCCCTTCCTCTGTGGGCAAACCGAAACCTTGTGGCCCAGTAGACCACATCTAAAACAAATAACACCCCTCTGTTTACTTTCTCCCGAACCCAAATCCGACACTGGAAGGGTAGTTCTAGCCCGACCTCCCTGTTGCGAGTTTAAACCCCTCTGCCTCTTAAAAGGCCTACCAACACCCTGAGTCACAGGAGTCGCCAAGATGGCTTCCTCCCCACTCTACCCCATTGCTAGCACCGCAGCCTCTACATAGACAGCCGCCTCAACAAGCACACTATAACTTCTATGCCAAGACCCCGCTATTCTTACACGAATGTCGTGACGTAGCTTACTCTCAAACTCGAAACAACGCAATTCCTCCGTTTCTACCAATTCTGGGGCAAACCTCGACAGGTTAGCAAACCATCTTTCAAACCGCACCAATGGTGTAGCACCTTGGCGTAACTCCACAAACTGTTTCCGTAACTCTTCCGGAGCGGAAGGAGGGAAATCACAATTTCCTCGCCTAGGCATCCTAGTAATAGTAACAAAGGATATCAGCACCTTCACAAATGTAGCGAAACTAAACGCTCGCGTCCTAATGCGTGGACAACTGTAATTCATTTCACGTAAGCACATAAACACATAAGCACTTACGAATTTCATTTTCGGATAATGATAGTCCCGAGGCGTTACTAGAGTTTCAGTTAGAAATAGCATTGATCAGGTGCCTTTTCAACAGGACTCCCAGAAACCCAAGGATCCAATCCACATCCTAGAAACCAAATCCCATACCCAAATAGTCACATAAACATGTTATCACATAAGCACATAACATTACATCTAAGTCGCTAACAAGCGAGACAAACCCATTGTGATCCTAATCACTTCCCACGTACCCAAAGTATTCGAACCCAGTACGCTCTGATACCAAGTTTTAATGCCCTCAAAATAACACATAAAACCCATCATTTAGACATGCAAGATATAAGAGAAATCAACCACACTTCTATTCGTCAGAGTAGTTCTTACAAGAATATTACATGCTAATCAACAAAAATAAATGCCCTACTTTCAAGTAAATACTTTGTTACAAAAACAAGAGTACTAACTCAATACATCTTAAGCCCTTGGCTTGAATTTACAGGTAATACATCAAGAAAGCAAAACAACAAGTGAAATATGTCTGCCTCTATCCTCCCAAGCTATGTCCTTGGAGGTGCACGCCAAAATGATGTCCCATAAAGGGTGAGCCACAGCCCGGTAGAAATACACTAAACCAACTATGAACAATGACTAAAAGATTAGCAACAGATACATGGTCAACACTTACACATTCAATTACATCTTATTACAACTCCATGACAATCAAGTCTATGTTACAATTCACTTTCCATTTCTTATTCAACATTGAGTTTGAAAACAAGGCTCAGTACTCTGGCCAAAACCTTTGATGTGATTACAATTCACCACTAGAACACTTTCGAAAATTTAAAGTGGATACACGTTTTGGTGTTGTATCAATAGCACATAAACCACTTCCATACTTCACAAACGATGATGATATACATTTTAGTGCTATATCAAATCAAACAAACTTTTCAATAGATAAGCATATGAGCTATATCAACATTTCAACAGATAAGCATATGAGCTATATCAACACTTCAACAGATAAGCATATGAGCTGTATCATTACTACAATGGGAGAGCATATGAGCTGCATCCCTGGGTCCATCCCCCATCTTCCCATAACCATTAACCGGTTTAGAGGTACATCCCCCATCTCCTCCCATACACAAGCAATGCATATAAACACATAATCATATATGCAATCAATCAATACATAAAGTTAATGTATTCTATCAACCGTCTACACATAATGCACATAAACACATTGGTCATATGCACAATCTATCAATACATGAAGTTAATGTATTCTATCAACCGTCATACTCTATGACACACCCAATTGATTAGTTTTAGTTTACCTAATCATCATGCATTGTCTACAACAATCAATACTACCCTCCACCGGTAGTCCAAAGCAATTATTTCTAAACAGGAAACAAATGCACAAATGGATAATATATCAACATTTCAACTAGGTGAGCAATAAATGATTCAACTACACCCTTTAGTCCCATACATTCCCAATTTCAACATTCTCAATTCAATTCCTCATTTTCTCTAATTAACTATATACATTAATTAATTAAACCAATTAGGGAAAATAGCCATAACTCACAAAACAACCCTAAGGTTCCATTTCCATCAATGTTCCAACATTAATCTCATTTCTCTATGCCTAACTTGCATATAGGTTTATATAATTAAAACCCCAACTTTTGTAAAATTGCACAAAGGCCCCAAACTTTCTCAAAATTACCCAACAACACCCAATATATCAAAATGCTAAAATTTAAACACAAAATCCATAAGGAGGAGTAGGATATCCCTACCTCAAAGTTTGAGCTCCAATGGAGATGAAGATCAAAACCAAAATGCTCCAAATTCCAAAATTTTCAAATTAAAATGTAGCCCTCGACGATCAACACAACTTTTGCAAAGGCCAAAAGTGAGCAAACAACTCCTACTAGATCAAATCTAAGAGAGAAGGGCCGGTTTTAGAGTGAGAAGCTCTGAAAATGGCTTTTTGGAAAAGTAAGAGAGAGAAAAGATCTTGAAAAAGTGATAAAAAGGTCGGATCTCGCTTTTAAATAAGAGTCACCTCGCTGGAGCGTGGAAACCCCCGCTCGAGCGGCCAGACTCCCGCTCTAGCGGCGGATGCACACTCCCAAAATCTCGACATACCAGGTCCCCGCTCGAGCGCCCAACTCCCTACTCGAGCGTCACTCACAACCTCTCGCTCGAGCGGCCAATCCCTCGCTTGAGCGTCCAACACTACACAGGAAATACTGGATGGGTGTATTCCCCGCTCGAGTGCCAAAACCCCCGCTCGAGCGGACAAACAACAACAAGGTCCCCGCTCGAGCGTTAAAAGTTTCGCTCGAGCAGACAGGACAAAATCTGGGCAACTAGTTTTGGTTCCTAAGCTCAACCAACCTGTAACAAACTTGCCCAGGACATCCTATAACTCAAATACAAAGTAGTAAAGGATGTAAACCAGATAATAATCAACTACTAACACCTACGGACATATGTCCAGATCACTCTACCACAAGAGGTAAACCCGGGATCGCTATAGAGTTACTCTTCTTGGGTAATTGTTTCTCTTGATTTAGGGAACGAAACGTGTGGGGCAATTGTGCCACCTGATTATGGGGATTGTGTTATTGATTTGACATTGTGTGTTTTAAAAGGATGCCTCCATGTGCTCTGCAACTTCTCGACTTGTGTTGATGTATGGGTAATGAACGAGAATGGCGAGAGAGAACCTTGGACTAAGTTGTTCACAATACCATATTTTGTAGTGTCAAGAATTTGCCACTACACACCATTGTGCATTTCGAAGAATGGTAAAATTTTATTGAAATTTGAGAATTGGTTAGTTCTTTACAATCTGAAAGATGGTAAATTTAGAAATCCTGAAATACCTAACATGTGCAACTGTCTTCCAGTGGATACCTATGTTGAGGGCTTGGTCTCGCTTGATGGTAATAATTTGGGTTAGAGGCAAGAACAGTATCAAAAGCTCGAGAAAGGTAAAATTAGTATATCTTATTATTCCTTCAACACTATATGTTTAATGCACAAAGATTTCTTTTCTTTTCTTTACATGGACAATCTTGCTTTTATGTCTATATGTTCAAATGCAAATCAAATAAAAATAAGACACCCAAAAGATCAAGCGAGTTGTAGTTCTCTCCACTTTGGAGGTGTTTACAATTGTCACATATTCATTTTCTCTCCCGAGGGTTGTCTCTTTTAAGTGAGCATACTGCACCATTCTTGTTCTTTTGTCAATATCGATGCCTAATTTCAATCTATCCAGCTTTACCAAATTAGGGCTTTTTAGGGTTTCATATACTTTCTGATTTGATTTTGAACTGTGAAGGTCGTTGAAATAGCCTCGATTAGCATGTCTTGTTACACAAAATAATGCGTGCATGAGAGAGAGAGAGAGAGAGAGAGAGAGAGAGAGAGAGAGAGAAGGGGCTATTTTTGTTATTTTTTCTTTTGTCTCTGTCTGAAACTTCAATGGAGGTAATTGTAATTTACATTTAATTTTACTTCTATCTTGGTATGCTTAAAAAATGGTCACCATTGCTTGTGTGAAAGTTGATGCCCAAATTTGTTTTTATCTTTTTGAATAGTAAAAAAAAAAAAAAAAAAAAATCCTGGCATTTTTGTGTTTGTGTTTCTAAGAGGTGTTTTTTGAATCTGATTAACAACTTTTCAGATTCTCTTCAATTGGACTCCGTTGTTTAGGGCCTATTCTCATCCATTGTTGAAGTTATCGTGGAGCTCCAGCAGAAAATAAGATTTCGAAGTAATACATATTTTGAGGTGCTATTTTAGAGCCATCGTTCTTGTGATATTCGGGGTTTATTTTTGGATCTTAATTGTATAGGCTTCTATTTTAATGACAGTCAAGTAATGAGTTGTCTTCTTCTTATTTTTTAAGCTTGTATTTCATCAAGTATAATCAGAAACTTAAAATAGATGCTGAAAAATTATTGGGTGATTAGATTCTTCAAACTTCTTGTGGGTCTATATTGAAGAAAGCACTTTATTATTCTTGTGCTTATTTATTTAAAAAGTAGATGTACAAAATAAATTATTCAAATTATCCTCTAACAAGGAGAAAAGCCTTGTCCAAAAGAAAAATAAAGAAGGGGTTAATGAAGTAATAGTAACATGTAAAGTTAATTCCTTGACATTGAATAGCAATTTTGAGCACGGACTTGTGTTTGAATTTATTTTGGGTAAATTACATTTTGGTCCTTTTATGTTTGGTCACTTTCTAATTTTGGCCCTTACGTTTTTTTTTTCTTGTCCATTTTGGCCTTTTATGTTTTAAATTTTTTCCAATTTACTCTTAAAGTTAACTTATGCTCAAAATTAGGAAAAAAAAAAATATATCACAATGGCTGTCACATAACATAAAAAAATATATATTATTATATTGATATTTAAATTTATTTCATAGATGCAAGTTGTATATAATAAAATATTTTTATGCCATGTTACTATCAATGTATTATTTTTTGTTTGATTTTTAATAGAAATTAATTTTAGAAGTAAATTGAGAAAAATTTGAACCATGAAGAGCTAAAATGAGAAAAAAATAAACTTTAAAGGCCAAAGTGAGAAAGTAGCCAAACATAAATGGGGCAAAGTGTAATTTATCCATTTATTTTATTTTTATGGTGGCTAAATCTCTTTCTTTATACAAACTTATAGAGGGACAGGGGTAAAAAAAGAAAAAAAAAAAGAAAAGAAAAGCTAGTAATAGTATATATAAAATTACATAAACATGAAGTGAATTAAAAATATTAGTAAATCAATGAAATATTTCTCAAATTGCAAAATTAATGAAAGCTTTGAAAGTAATTATGAATAAGTTGAATATGGAAATTTTAGGATAAGCCTACCCTCCAACCTGTTTTTTTTTTCTATTCCCTGTTGTATATCTGGTTACTGTCACTAAGAATAGGGCTAAATAAGGAATCCGTAAAATCCGCAAACTAAATCAGTCCAATATAATCCAGTAGGTTTGGATCGGATTTTTCAATCCATTGTCCAATTCTGAATTGGAAAATTGAGGAACCATTTCCCGAGGATCATGTTCGGATTTCACTTCATGGTTCTAGAATGGAACTGATCCAGACCATATGCAACTTAGATTATGTTCACACCACACATCCATGATGTATACTATCCTATCTCTTATACATAAAACCAAAATCCTAATTTATAACATTTCATTATCTTCTCTTCTCTTCTCTTTGTGTGCAACAGTTGCTTTGTTGCTATTGTTGTGTTATTTTGGCCCTATTTGGTAGAGCTTATTTCCAGCTTATTTCAGCTTTTAGCTTAATTTAAGCTATTTTGATGTGTTTGGTTTAGTTTAACAATACAGCTTATAGCTTTTTATAAGTCAAAAATCAACTTATTCTTTCAGTGGGGGAGGAGAAGCTTAATTTATAAGTCAAAAATCAGCTTATGTTCACAGTTATAAGCTATAAGCTGTTAAGTTATAAGCAATAATCACTTTCCCACAGCTCTACCAAACGGGGCCTTTATAGTTTTAGTTTTGTAGTGGTGTAATGGTAGAACTAGTTTTAGTCTTTTTTTTTTCTTTTTTTTTTTTATAAAAAATTTGGTAATGACTACTGCTATTGTTGCTGTGAAACTAAATATTATATTTGTTTAAATTAATTATGGAACAATATACATGTTTATGTTTTGAAAAATTATGGATAGATTAATGTTGAAATGAAAATGTTATATGATTTTTCTTTATTAATAGATTATGTGAATCTGTGGTTCCAAAGTGAACTGAACCGCGTTTAAATAGTTTGGTTCAAATTGGTTTCACTATTTAAATGGATTGGATTGGTTTCAATTTTTATGGAACCGTAGACAACGGATTGGACTCCTTAATATGACTCAACGGTGATAATACGACTCAGGCAACATGGTCAAAAATCAATGATTGGACTCCTTAATTGTTATTTATGATGCAAGAGCTTATCCATTTGCCATCATCTTATATTTAGATTATCAATAACTTATATCTAAATATATACGAAGTTTGAAAAATCGACTATTCAAGTCACACAAAGTGATTCATAGTAGTAGAGAATGGTTTGTGAGTGCCTTTTAAAGTTAAATTTTGACCTTGAATCCAGCCATATATCCTATCTTAACCAATCTTATTTATCCTCTTATGTTTTTTATAGCAATCCCAAACTTTCCTCATCTGGTTGTTGTATCTAGACTTAGGTTTCGTGGAGCTTGTTGTTGTATATATCTTGTTGTCATCCTTTAATTCCTTATTTTTGAGTTATAGGATATGTTGGGCAGGTTTGTTACAGGTTGGGTGTGATTAGGAGCAAATGGTTGCTGCCCAGAATTCTGGTCCTTCGCTCAAGCGAGCCTTTTTTCGCTCGAGCGAGCTCCTTGTTTTAGATCCTTCACTCGAGCTAGGGTTCTTTCGCTCGAGCGAGAAGTTGAGTTTTGTTTCTGGTGGCTCGAGCGTACGTCTGCGTCCTATTTTTGACCTGAGAGCTGTGTTTCTTGGCTCGAGCAAGACTTCCTTCGCTCGAGTGAGCGAGGTGTATGTTTTGGGTTCCTTCGCTCGAGCGAGAATTCTTGCGCTCGAGCGTGCTTCTGGGTTGTAGACCTGAAGCTGTGTATTGTTGGCTCGAGCGACCACTTCTTCGCTCGAGCGAGCCTGTGTTATATCAGTAGGCAGCAGTGGGTAAAACTTCACTTTTTCATCTCTCTTGATTTCGAAACCTTAGATCCGAGCTCTCTCTCTCTACACACCTTCTCTCTAGGTATTCATGTCCTTCTTGAGTGTTCCTACCCCAAGTCCTTTGTAAGAAAGGTAGAGGGTGGTGTGAGCTTCGTTTTAATCTGAAAATTTATGGATTTGGAGCACTTTGGATTTTGGTCATCTTCTCCTTTGAGCTTCTAATTTCGAGGTAGGGATACCCTACTCCATCTTATAAGTTTTGTCTTTAATTTTGGTCATTTTGACTAGTTGGTAATGTTGGGTCATATTGAGAAAGTTACGGTTTGTTTTGTAATTTCTAAAATAGGGGTTTTCCTATGTTTGAGTCATGTTCATGTTATAGACTTGAAATGGAGGTTGTTTATGGATTGTGGGTGAAAAATGAGCCTTAGGGCTATCGTTGGTAAAAATGAAAAAAAATGCCCTAATTGTATTGAATAATTAATTTTGGGGAAATGAGAAATTGAGTTGAGAATCATGAAATTGAGAAATTATGGGATTAAATGGTGTAGTTGGATTAATTTATCACTCACCTATGAAAATGCGGATATGATATATGTTGATGCATTTATGTTCTGTTTAGAAATATCTGTTTTGGGCTATCAGTGGAGGATAGCCTTGATTGTTGTAGACATTTCATGTTGATTAGGGAAAACCGAAACTAATCACACTGAATATGTCATAGAATATGACGGTTGGCCTAATACATCCTATATGTTTATTTTTGATTCTTGTATACGATAATTGCTTATATACTTGGAATATGTGTATTGTGTGGAAGGGGATAGGGGATGTACTCCATGGTTTGAGGGAAGATAGGGGATGGACTCTCAGACCTCTTTGGGAGAAGACAGGGGATAGACTCCATAGATACAACAAATATGTGTATCAGATTGAAGTGTTAATACAGCAAATATGTGTATTAAATGGAAGTGTTAATACAGCGAACATGTGTGTAGTACTTGAAGTATGGAAGTATTTAAATATGAGATGAAATCTCATTTATGAATTGTGAAATATGGGATTGTTTTAATATGAGTTTAATCTCATTGAAGTGTCTGGCCAGGTTCTGAGCCAAGTAATATGAAATGATTTTGATAAGTAAAGGAAAAATGGAATGTAACATGGATATGTCTGTCATCGAATTGTATTGTGAAATAAGTTGGTTTATAAGCTTTAACCATCTATCTAATGTTATTGTTTTAGTCATTGCTTATATTTGGTTTAGTATATCTCTATTGGGCTTTGGCTCACCCTTTATGGGACATCATTTTCAGGTACCGATGGTATGCCACCTCCAAGGACGTAGCTTGGGAGGCTAGAGGCTAAAAGACTTTTTGTGTTATCCCTTATGTATTGCATGTAAATTGAGCCTAGGGCTTACTTTGTTTAAAGAGTTAGTACTCTTCTTTTATTGTACCCAAGTGTTGACTTGGAAAGTTGTAAGCCTATAGGGCGTTTACTTTTGTTGTCAACATGTAATACAGTTGTAATGAATACTCTAATAAATAGAAATATGCTTATTTCTCTTATGTCAATGCATGTAAAGAATGATGGGTTTTATGTATTTTTTTTAGGGCGTTACAACTTGGTATCAAAGCGTACCGGGTTCGAATACTTTGGGTACGCGGGAAGTGGTTAGTACCACAATGGGTTTGTCTCACTTGTTAGAGACTTAGATGTAATGTTATGTGCTTATGTGATAACATGTTTATGTGGCTATTTGGGTATGGGATTTAGTTTCTAGGATGTTGATTAGATCCTTGAGTTTCTATGAGTCTTGTTGGAAAAGCACTTGATCAATGTTGTTTCTAACTGGAACTCTAGCAACGCCCCAGGACTATCATTATTCGGAAATGAAATTCATAAATGCTTATGTGATTATGTGCTTACATGGAGTGAATTACAATTGTCCATGCATTAGGACGTGAGTGTTATAGCTTCGGCACATTGTGAATGTGCTAATGTTCTCCGTTACCTTTATTAGGATGTCAGGACGAGGACGTGGTGATAGGCGTGGTAGGTGTAGACGCGCCCTCGTGGGCCTCATGCTACAGTTCGAATTCAAATAGTCACGGTTCTTAATCTGATCTCGCAAAGTGCAATGCGAAATTGATAAATCACCAAAGAGTCCAAATCCATCAAATCATTTTGGAAAACAGATTTTTTTTTAAAGTAGTGCCAAACATGGACTGCTTTGCCAGATACAGAGTCGCCACCTAAATATTTTTTATGGGGGAATTTAGGAAACCCTGACTCGTTTGCCCAAGGCCACGTGTCTGTCATCACCAAAGTTGCCTCGGCTCGGGAACTTGGGTACGATTGGGGAAGGTCAGCTATGAGCACCCTCGCTCGCCCGATCAAAGATTGGCCTTTACTAACCATGATATCTAGTTTTGAAAACATTATGCGTTCTTATTCCGATTAATTAGCTAACCTTACTATGTGATACGCACAACACAAAAGTATAGACTAGATCGGCTAATTTGGAACAAAGCATTGCATATCCGCTCATTTGGAAAATGGTTTGAAATTTGCTACTCACGAGTAGGCTAAAACATGGATTTCAACGAGTTATTCCAACTTAAGCAATCCAACCTTCACCCACAGGCATTCAGGCAGTGAATCAATTAAGCAGTTAGCCTCATGGTAAGCATGCTTTCTTGTTAACACTCACATTCATGCAAGATGCTAAAACATAAAAAGCATACCGAGTACTCCGAGCCAAAACAAAGAACTTGTTAGCAATCAATGTATGATCCAAGTCCATGTTAAGTGGCTAATGCATCGTATACAAAGTGCAACTAGAATAGGCTCGGCTAATCCTAGGATGGCATGTGGAATGCAGCAGATAACATGTATTCGAGTTAGATTTGAAATACTATGCAGTTATCATGATGCACCGAGCCCGATGCATGTAATACAAATGAATGGATGCACGCATGCATAGCATAAGGATGCTAAATTAAACATGCCCTAATACTAACCATCAAAAGTAGGTAAGTAAAAGGGAGAAAGAAGTGGAGGTTGGAAGACATGCATCGTACGCACGCACACTTATGACAAATTCGCCCTCGCTCGGAGGGACCAAAAGAATATACAAATTAATTAACCTACAAGCTAATTAATTAAATTATACAACACTTAACTAATTAACGAATCAATTAAACTACTGAAAGCAGTGAAGGGCCTCGGGAAGAGGGATGCACGCATGCTCGGATTGGGTTCGCCCAGAAATCCAATGCCATGCACAAGCTGCCTCTGTTTACCCTGCTCTGCTCCTCTGAAAATTGCACAATTCCCAAGGAACACTCTCTGAACACTGTGGAGGGTCACCGGCCAAGGGGGAACACCACCGGCCAAGGAGGAGTGGTCATCGACCATCTATTGAGCTCTCGGCCACCAATTCATGGCTGGTCGACACTGGATGTGGTCGGTCGGCCATGTATGCCTGCAGAATCCTGTTTTGACAGCAGCAGAGGGCAAACATGGCATGGCAATGCATTTCAAGCAAATGTGTGCACCAACACCCTCCTTATCATGTTCATGACTCAAAGGAGGATGGTCCTTGATTCTCAGACTGCCTATCGCGCATTTCAATGCGTGATAGCCCAAGAAACCAAGTGTGTCATTTCAATATCAAATGAAATGCAAACCAAATAAACACATAAGGCCCAACCTCTATCATGGTGATTTCAAGAGGCAAGGCATGCATGCTCAATGCAATGCAACCTAGGCATGCAATCTAAGTATGCAACATGATAATGCAAACAAGCAATGTGCACTAGGCACTCAACCTAAGCAAACAAGCATGCAAGGCATGGAACAACTATGCTAATGAAAAGCATATAAGATGCAATTAAAACATGCGAGTATGCAAGACACATAACATGTTAAGCAACTTGACCAAGGAAATGCATGCCAAATGCAAAGTGTTTCAAGTATGCCATAACATGCGATAGGCCAAATATGCAACAACACACAAGGCAAGCATGCGACCACATGTAAGGGAGGGACTTACACCAAGATGGACAGCTCTCTACTAGGTCCAAAACAGTGGCCAAATGCTATGGAAATGAGGTACAAATGCACATGCAAACATGCACACGAATGGACCAACACTTAAGCATAAAGAGGGGACTTTTAAGCATGCTTAAAAGGGAACAAACATGGACATATAGCATGCATACTAAGCTCTGAAAATCATGTTATAAAGGCGCCAAACTAAGTAAACAAGACAAGCCAAGCATGCAACAATGTCCAAAACTCAAGGCAAGCCAAAGAAGTATTGAACTACACTTAGCAAAACCAAATATGACATGAGTTGAACAATCAAAATCAAAGTTTTAGCATGTTAAAACAAAGCCAAAAACACATTGACATGGCATCCTAGAGGCCTAGACATGATGGCATACGCAATGACACATTCATGGAGCAAGAAACACAAACTCTTTAAGGCCTTAAAGGAGCATCAGATGCAAGCATGTGGGCATGCCACAAGGACTGAAATGACATGGTAAGTGGTTCCAAACCACTGAAACAAAGCAAGTAAAGCATGCTAGAGGGGTCAACACTCAAGCCTCACAAGGGGGATTACATGGTAGCTATACAAAGCAAAACATGGATGACCCAAGCAACCAAAAACAGACCTCAAACACACTAAAGCATGCATAAAAGATTCACAAAGCTAGGCCAAAACAAGTGAGCATGGTAGTCTAAATGCTAGACACATGTTAAGGCAATTCATGGCATTACAAGACAAGTATGCAAAGCAAGCATGGTGTGTCTAAACCAATTAAAAATAGTGCTATATCATGGCAAAATAAGCAAAAATAACACTTAAGACATGGCCAACATGCACTTTAACAAGATGCTCACACATGAGGCTAAAATGGCCAACATTGAAGGCAACAAGGAGAGGGGATGGCCCTCTCCTTCTTAGGACCTTAAAGCACCATCCCCACCACTGAAATCCCTCAAGATTTCAATGGTGAGGAGGCCCAAACAAGGTGGTCCCAGAGCTCACCAAAATAGCACAAAAATGGGGCCAAACAAGGCCTAAGAGGGGTCAAACAACCCCAAACACCAAAAAAACCTTAAACAACTATTTTAAGAAAGTAAAAACAAGACTTTTACATGTTATACACTAAGCTCAAAAACAGATGCAAGGTAGGAAAAAGGGCTATGCAAAAATGGGGTATTTAAAGGTAAAGTTCTTACCCTTGTAGACCCCTTCAAGAACAGCACTCTAGCTGCTTTCCTTAGCTTAAAACCAGCTCAAAACTCTGAAAATCACTCCTTAGTACCTCAGTAGCTAAAGGAAAGTGTAACACTAGGTGTTTGTGTGTAAAACTATGAACAAAACACCTTAAATACCAAAGAGAGGGAGATACAGAGATAGAATAGACACAAGACTCAAACCCTAATCTCAGACCTCTCTCTTGAACTTCTGCAACCTTGGAGGTGGGAGGAGAGGCCCTTCCTTTATAGAGGATCACTCTTACAAAGCTTACCAAACAAGCTAAGCAAGAGTGAAATCCCTCCATACATGTGTATGGAGGGGGTGCAAAGTGTATGCCAGCTAGCACAGCTGGCATAAAAATATCTGCAAAAGCAGATGCACAGTGGTCGGCCAGCCAAAGATGCCAAATTGGCCAAAAAATGGTCGGCCGACCATCAATAATGCCGACCGGCCAAACATTTGGCCGATGGCAACAAAACAGTGGCCGGTGACCTCAAGTCATGGCCGGTGAGGTGTGGGGATGGCCAACAAGCCATTCCCTGCCTTCCAAAGCAAAAACACAAGTGTTTGGTGCAAAACTAAACACAAAACAATCGAGTCGAGAGATCCTGAGGCAAGGCGCGTGGCCGAGACCTCCGGGAACTCAAGATGAACACAAACATGGATGATCGCCGAGTGTTCAAACAGTGACATCCAAGTCTTGAGGATGGTGAAAAATGGGGTGTCTACAGTAGGCCTAGGAGGCAGGAGATACCTATACCGGATGACATTTCGGTACAGCAAGAGGGGTGTTGGTCAGGCCAATATGGCCGAACCAACAGGTCAGCAGGCCATGGGCTCTTTAGCCCGCAAGATGGTAGGAGGATTGAGGTAATCTATGGGCATTCTCAAGGCTGAGAATCAAGCCCAGGCCCATGTAGCTGAAGCAGGGCCTTCTTTTCTGAAGAGGGAGTTTTTCTGATCTAATCCGGATGAGTTTCTGGGGAACCCTAAAGAGCCACTGAAGGCTGATGAGTGGCTCGAGCAGATAACTAAGATGTTTGAGATGCTTGGCATCGAAGACGGAGCATTGAAGGTTACCTTGGCATCTTTCCAGCTTAAGGGGGATGTGGGTAAGTGGTGGAAGTTCATGAGGGGTCGCGTTGGTGGTACTTGGGAGGCCTTTGTGGATACTTTCCAGAAGAAGTTTCTGTCTCCCGCTGTCAGGGAGAAGTTAAGAGATCAGTTCTGCCAGCTTAAGTAGCTGAGTTCTTCAGTGGCCGAGTTTGAGGCCGCATTTACCAGTTTATCCAGGTTCGCACTGGAGTTAGTGGCGTCTGAGGAACGCCGTTGTTTAGAATTTGAGAAGAAGTTGAGACACGGGCTCAAGATGAGAGTTTGGGGGTCTATGACCCGAGAGTATGGGCGTCTTGTGGATGTTGCAGCCCATATGGAGATTATGATGCATGACGAGGAGGAGAGGTTGAGGGGCTTCAAGAGGAGTCAAGATGGCCAGGGTGATGGCAGGAGACAGAGGGGTCCTAACCCTCAGTAGTCTCAGGGTGGTTTTGCTAGATCTACCTTTCCAGTGCCGAGTGCAGGCTTGGGGAGAGGCAACTAGGGAGACGTTACTTGTTATAAGTGTGGTCAGCTAGGCCACAAGTCTCTAGCTTGTCCGCAGAGGGGAGGAGGTCAGAGAGTTGCTTCATCTTAAGCTCGACCCCAGAACTAGAGTTAGGGTAGAGGTCAATCACTGTCTTGTTATCAGTGTGGTCAGGCAGGACACCTGAAGAGGTTCTGCCCGCAGTTGAGTGCCACATCGGGTGCGTCTGGTTCTAGGCAGACGCAAAGTTTTCAGCCAGCACAGTCTGTTCAGGCCTCGAGGGCCAATCAAAGAGCTTCATTGTCCTAGTCTGTGTAGCAGTTTTATGCTCCTAGAGGTGAGTTGGTGGACAAGAGGCCTTCAGGGCGCATGTATGCTGTTACCGCGCAGGATCTTGTACCGGCTCCATCTGTTGTGAGAGGTACCTTTTTGTTTTGCAACTCGGTTGCCAATGTGTTGATTGATATGGGTGCATCCCATTCCTTTATATTTGCTACATTTGCATCTATTTTGGGGTTGGAGTTGGCACAGTTAGCATCTCCTATTTGTGTTGTATCACCTATTGGGGGTGAGTTGATTTTGAAACAAGGGTGTTGGGGCTGTGATATAGAGCTTGTCGACCACCGACTCCCATTTTCTTTTGTAGTTATGGCTATGTCGGGTTTTGATGTGATTTTGGGTATGGATTGGCTATCGTCATACCAGGCTGTTATTGATTGTTACCGCCTGAGGGTCACAGTTTGTACCTTGAGCGGGGAGTGTTTCCATTTCTTGGGGGATCGAGTTAGTAGTGTGTTGCCACCAGTGTATGATCCGCAAGGGCAGAGTGAGCTTAGTGGTCTTCTCGCTAGCTTTATGAGTAGTGAGTGTGCTGAGACCCAGACTGTATTGCCGAGAGTGGTTTGCGAGTATTCAGATGTTTTTCCCAAGGATCTTGTTAGTTTACCACCTCATCGAGAGATTGAGTTCTCTATTGATCTAGTGCCTGGCACAGCGCCGATTTGTATGGCACCATATCGTTTGGCCCCAGCCGAGTTGCTTGAATTGAAGATTCAGCTCCAGGAATTGCTGGATAAGGACTTTGTTCACCCCAGTGTTTCGTCGTGGGCAGCACCGGCCCTTTTTGCTAAAAAGAAAGATGGTGCCTTGAGACTTTGTATTGATTACCAGAAATTGAATCAGGCTACGGTTAAGAATAAATACCCCATGCCCCGTATAGATGATTTGTTTGACCAGTTGGAAGGGTCTCGTTGTTTCTCTAAGATAGACTTAAGATCGGGTTACCATCAGTTGAGGGTCAAAGATGAAGATATTCCGAAGACGGCATTCCGTACGCTGTATGGCCATTATGAGTTTCTGGTGATGCCATTTGGGCTCACCAATGCACCGGCAATGTTTATGGATTTGATGAACCGGATATTCCGGGAATTCTTAGATCGTTTTGTGGTTGTTTTTGTGGACAACATTCTGATTTATTCATCTTCTGAGGGGGAACATGAGGAACACTTAAGAGTGGTGCTTGAGTTGCTTAGAGCCCATAGGCTGTATGCCAAGTGTGGGAAGTATGAGTTCTGGCTAGGAGAAGTCAAGTTCTTAGGCCATGTGGTCTCCGGGGAAAGGGTGTCTGTTGATACATCCAAGATTGAGGCAGTGTAGGATTGGGCACAGCCTAAGAGTGTTTTTGAGATCCGCAGTTTTCTGGGATTAGCGGGGTCTTATCAACGGTTTGTAAAGGATTTCTCTAGGCTAGCTTCGCCGTTGACTAGGTTCACGCAGAAAGGGGTCAAGTTTGTGTAGAGTGAGACTTGTGAAAAGTCGTTCCAAGAACTGAAGGTTAGACTTACCACCGCTCTGGTTTTGATTATTCCAGAGAGAGGGTTGGGTTATACGGTGTACTGTGATGCTTCGCGAGAGGGTTTGGGTTGTGTGTTGATGCAAGAGGGGAAAGTCGTAGCCTATGGCTCACGTCAGTTGAAAATCCACGAGAGAAATTACCCTACACATGACTTAGAACTAGCAGCCATGATTTTTGGCTTGAAGATTTGGAGGCACTACCTTTATGGTGAGAGATTCGAGGTGTTCTCAGATCATAAGAGTCTGAAATATCTATTTACACAGAAAGACTTGAATTTGAGGCAGAAGAGGTGGATGGAATTTATTAAGGATTACGACTTCGAGTTGCATTACCATCCGGGGAAGGCCAATGTTGTGGCTGATGCCCTTAGCAGAAAATCCATTAGTGATGTAGCTTGTATAGCCATCCGGGAGTGGGAGATGTTGGGTGCACTTGGTGAGTTTGATTTGCTTCTGGGCAAATCCGTTGAGGCTGCGGCTTTGTTTTCTGTTGTTGCGCAGCCTACACTTGTGACTCAAGTGTTAGAGGCACTGGGAGGTGACCTTGAGGTAGAATCCCTCCGAGAGAAGATCTCCAATGGGAAGGTTGAGAAAGGTTTAACAATGTATCCTGACCTGAGTGTAAGATACCGAGACCGTTTGTTTGTGTCGGAGTCTTGCCGAGAGGAGGTACTCCGAGACTTTCACCATTCACGCCTTGCGATGCATCCGGGAGTCACTAAGATGTATCGTGATTTGGGTCACCAGTTTTGGTTGCGGGGTATGAAAAAGCATGTAGCAGTTTTCGTGTCTAAGTGCCTTACTTGTCAGCAAGTGAAGTCTAAGCATCAAAGGCCAGCGGGTTTGCTACAACCCTTGCCTATTGCTGAGTGGAAGTGGGAACATGTCACTATGGACTACGTTGTAGGTCTTCCGAGGACTCAGCGGGGTAGTGATGCCATTTGGGTGGCTATAGATCGGTTGACTAAATCAGCACACTTTATCCCTATGCGTGTGAGAGATTCGGTAGATCATCTTGCCGACTTGTACATTCGGGACATAGTGAGGTTGCACGGGGTCCTAGTGTCGATTGTCTCAGATAGAGATCCACATTTTACTGCTAGGTTGTGGCAGAGTTTGCAGAGTGCCTTGGGCACTAAGTTGACCTTTAGCATGGCTTATCATCCTCAAACTGACGGGCAATCCGAGCGTACCATTCAGATCCTTGAGGATATGCTTCGAGGTTGTGTTCTTGACTTTAGTGGGTTGTGGGAGAGGCATTTGCCCTTGGTGGAGTTTTCCTACAGCAACAGTTTTCAGTCGAGTATCGGTATGGCACCGTTTGAGGCCTTGTATGGCCGACCTTGTAGGTCTCCATTTTGTTGGGCCGAGGTGGGTGATGCACCTTTGTTGGGCCCGGAGTTGGTGAGGGAAACAATGGAGAAAGTTGAACTTATCCATAGGAGGCTTGTTACAGCCCAGAGTCGTTAGAAATGTTATGCCGACCGTAGGAGGAGGCCTTTGGTATTTGAGGTGGGTGATCATGTCTTCTTGAAAATATCACCTAGGCGGGGTTTGATGAGATTTGGTAAGAGTAGGAAGTTGTCCCCTCGATTTATTGGCCCTTTCGAGATCCTCGAGAGGATTGGCGAGGCTGCCTACCGTTTAGTTTTGCCGCCGTAGTTGTCCGGAGTACATGACGTGTTTCATGTTAGTATGCTTCGGAAGTATGAGCCGGATCCATCGTATGTATTGGATTGGACAGGTTGACGAGGATATCTCATACGAGGAGAGACTGGTGCGGGTCTTGGATAGGCGGGATCAAGTCTTGCGAGGCAAGACCATTCCCTTGGTAAAAGTTTTGTGGAAACATCACGGAGTGGAGGAAGCCACTTGGGAACGTGAGTTGGAGGTCCGAGAGAAATATCCAGACCTATTTGTGGATGTTTGAGCATATGTTGTATATTTTGTTGTATTGATAAACCTTAAGAGCATTGTATATGTTTGGTTTATGGAAATATTGTGGAAGTATTATGAATTAGGCCTTGAGATTGGAAGTTTATTTTAGCATTGTGTATGTTAAATATGTTATAGAAATGCAAACATGTTGTTGGCATTGGTTATATAATTGAATTTTGGAATATATGTTGAAATCGGTAAATTTCAAATGAATGCATGTTGTTAATGCACGTTGGAAGTTGTATGTTGTGAAATGCCTCTTGAATAGAGATGGGATGATCGGTAATGGTCAAGATGTGGAATGTTGAACTATGATGTTATTGAGAATTGAGAAAACATGTTTTTTGAAAAACTCGTACCTAATTTCGGGGACGAAATTCTTTAAGGGGAGGTTATAGCGATCCCGGTCTTTCCCCATCTGGTTGTTGTATCCGGACTTAGGTTCCGTGGAGCTTCTTGTTGTATATATCTTGTTTTCATCCTTTAATTCCTTATTTTTGAGTTATAGGATGTGTTGGGCAGGTTTGTTACAGGTTGGGTGTGATTGGGAGCAAATGGTTGCTGCCCAGAATTCTGGTCCTTCACTCGAGCGAGCCTTTTGTCGCTCGAGCGAGCTCCTTGATTTAGATTCTTCGCTCGAGCGAGAAGTTGAGTTTTGTCTCTGGTGGCTCGAGCGAGAAGTCTTGTGCTCGAGCGTGCGTATGCGACTCATTTTTGACATGAGAGCTGTGTTTCTTGGCTCGAGCGAGCCTTCCTTCGCTCAAGCAAGTGAGGTGTATGTTTTGGGTTCCTTCGCTCAAGCGAGAATTCTTGCGCTCGAGCATGCTTTTGGGTTGCAGACCTGAAGCTGTGTATTGTTGGCTGGAGCGAGGGTTCTTTGCGTCTGGTCACTCGAGCGACCACTTCTTCGCTCAAGCAAGCCTGTGTTATATCAGTAGCCAGCAGCGGGTAAACACTTCACTTTTTCATCTCTCTTGATTTCAAAACCCTAAATCTGAACTCTCTCTCTCTCTCTACACACCTTGTCTCTAGGTATTCATCTCCTTCTTGAGTGTTCCTACCCCAAGTCCTTTGTAAGAAAGGTAGAGGGTGGTGTGATCTTCGTTTTAATCTAAAAATTTGTGGATTTGGAGCACTTTGGATTTTGGTCATCTTCTCCTTTGAGCTTCTAATTTCGAGGTAGGGATACCCTACTCCATCTTATAAGTTTTGTCTTTAATTTTAGTCATTTTGACTAGTTGGTAATGTTGGGTGATATTGAGAAAGTTAGGGTTTGTTTTGTAATTTCTAAAAGAGGGGTTTTCCCATGTTTGAGTCATGTTCATGTTATAGACTTGAAATGGAGGTTGTTTATGGATTGTGGGTGAAAAATGTGCCTTAGGGCTATCGTTGGTAAAAATGGTGAAAATGCCCTAATTGTATTGAATAATTAATTTGCATAATTAATTTTGGGGAAATGAGAAATTGAGTTGAGAATCATGAAATTGAGAAATTATGGGATTAAATGGTGTAGTTGGATTAATTTATCACTCACCTATGAAAATGCAGATATGATATATGTTGATGCATTTATGTTCTGTTTAGAAATATCTGTTTTGGGCTATCAGTGGAGGATAGTCTTGATTGTTGTAGACATTTCATGTTGATTAGGGAAAACCGAAACTAATCACACTGAATATGTCATAGAATATGACGGTTGGCCTAATACATCCTATATGTGTATTGTTTGATTCTTGTATACGATAATTGCTTATATACTTGGAATATGTGTATTGTGTGGGAGGAGATAGGGGATGTACTCCATGGTTTGAGAGAAGATAGGGGATGGACTCTCAGACCTCTTTGGGAGGAGACATGGGATAGACTCCATAGATACAGCAAATATGTGTATCAAATTGAAGTGTTAATACAACAAATATGTGTATTAAATGGAAGTGTTAATACAGCGAACATGTGTGTATTACTTGAAGTATGGAAGTATTTAAATATGAGATGAAATCTCATTTATGAATTGTGAAATATGGGATTGTTTTAATATGAGTTTAATCTCATTGAAGTGTTTGGCCAGGTTCTGAGCCAAGTAATATGAAATGATTTTGATAAGTAAAGGAAAAATGGAATGTAACATGGATATTTCTGTCATCGAATTGTATTGTGAAATAAGTTGGTTTATAAGCTTTAACCATCTATCTAATGTTATTGTTTTAGTCATTGCTTATATTTGGTTTAGTATATCTCTATTGGGCTTTGGCTCACCCTTTATGGGACATCATTTTCAGGCACCGATGATATGCTACCTCCAAGGATGTAGCTTGGGAGGCTAGAGGCTAAAAGACTTTTTGTGTTATCCCTTATGTATTGCATGTAAATTGAGCCTAGGGCTTACTTTGTTTAAAGAGTTAGTACTCTTCTTTTGTTGTACCCAAGTGTTGACTTGGAATGTTGTAAGCCTATAAGGCATTTACTTTTGTTGTCAACATGTAATACAGCTGTAATGAATACTCTGATAAATTGAAATATGCTTATTTCTCTTATGTCAATGCATGTAAAGAATGATGGGTTTTATGTATTTTTTTGAGGGCGTTACATTTTTAGTAAGATTTTTAATAAGACTGTTAATATATGTAGAATTATTCAAATTTTAATGAAATATTTTTTCTTGAGCCTATTATATGGCTTGTGGTGTGTCCAAGTGCATTAGTACGTGTGGTATTAGGTCTGAAACATTGGCCTAGCATAGTACGCCTAGATTCGTTTCATGCTAGGCCTGACTCTATTTGAGTCGTGTTGGTCCGACTCATTTAATTAACACCTCTACTCAAGACAACACAATACATTGTTAGGGGAAAAAAGAAAGAAAAAGAAATTTGATTTATAGACATAAAATTCATATGAAAAACATAATTAGAATGATTTGTCAATCGCATTTATAAAATTATAATGATAATAATAAGTGTTTTGATTGAAAATAAAAAAATCACAAAGTATCAACTCATTTTGCCCATAATTTGTATATAAAATTTTATTTGCATGTCAACCACTAAAAAGAAAGAAAAGATGTGCCATGTATTAAATAGGACTTGCCTAGCAACATCTTTATGGAATATATTAGGAAAAAATCAAAAAATAAAAATTACAAATCGGTTAGGTCTAGACCACAACCTTACGAATTGATTTGGTTTGATTTTCTCAATAAATGGTTCCTGATTATTAAAATAACTAAATCGTACTTGACAGTTCAGTCTGTGATTTTATAGTTATGGTCCTAATTTGAAATGGAACTGATTTTTTTAAATATATACACACATGTACAGATATGTATATAATTTGTTATTTATCTTAAACACTCATAAATTTGATTTTTTTAATTATTTTTTCCGAATCATATTTTTTACCTTTTTCCTAACTCTAGGACACAAGTGAGTGGATTTTGTATGCATTTATGATTGTTATGATTGTGGGCTCATTGCTTTGTGCCTAAAATTGAGGGAAAAAAAATAAGAAATGAGATTATGTATAACATTCCTTATTTATTATTCCATTTAGGTAAATTCAATTGCCTTCACTTGCCAAAAATATTAAAAAGAAAAATTCAATTACATTCAGCCTATATATTTTTCTGTGTATTTCATTGCGCACGGATATGCAATGAACAGGTCATTTCGTTTCGTATTACAAAAAAAAAAAGCAGCATCAAATTTAACTCCCCTTTCAAATCTTCCATCTCATAGCAGGATTTGAACGACGAATAAAGCGAATGAATAGGAGATACTTAGCTGGAATTAATGAAGGTGGGTTTAGGAATGCTTGCCACTTTGGCTTGTTGTAAAGTTGCTTGGCTTCGTCTAAAGGCCATTTGATTGTTTGGATTGGATACAAAAATTTTAAGAAGATATGTAGCACTTAAAAATAAAGATGAGATATAATATATTATAAGATATGAGATGAATTATATATATTGTACAGTCACTTATACTATATTTGGTTAAGATAGGATATAGGATGCGGTAAGAAGGGAGTGATTATTTTTAATCTTTAGATAAAAGATGAGTTATATCCGACAGTAGAGATATACAATACGATGGGGGTGGTATTGCATATCCTTCCTTGTACATCTATTGGCTACATATTTTGTAAAAGCCAATTATAGTTCGACACGTGGCGAAGTAAAGGCAATACAGGAAGAATGTTTAATCTTCAATCATGATTGTACACGTGGTGGTTAATATTGGTTCTTGCATGGTCTGAGTAGCATTGGATCAGCGAAGAGATACAAGGTGATGTGGCTTCAACGGTTACTCACATTCAAATTCAAATATAGGAGGGAAGCCCAATTGCAAGTAATGGCGTAGTGGAACTACTTCTAAGGCAGCATGATCAAGCAATCATGGAGGAGCAGTTCGACGGTTTGAAGTGCAGTTCGATGGTCATTCTTGAGGAGTATAAATAGCAGGGAAGCCCCCAAAAAAATCCCCCAGACTCAGATCCAACAAACCAGCCATTTACTTCATATTTTCTTTTCCAGTTTTACATTTCCAGTCTTTACATTTCCTGCACTTTAAATACCGTCTTTACATTTCTGCATTTTAAATTCTGCCCGCACTTCGTTCATAGGAGTAGTTTCAAGTAGATTGTTCTTTGTAAACCTCTACGAGGTGAAGTTTGGATCATTGTAAGTTTTCATCTTAATGAAATACTTTAATTGTTCGTCATTTAACCGTTATTTTGCTTAATTTCTCCTAAGTCAAGCCACGGAAAAGTCCTCTTCATTGAAATTTGAAAGAACTAAAACACAATCGTTTGATAATTGGTTGACAATTATAATTTCTGTAAGGACTGATTGATCCTTGCTGGCACGCTCGCATTTACAAAAATACCCTTCGAAAGCCAAAAAGCCAACATATATTTTTGGCACGCCCGGTGGGACATTTAAAATGGCTAGACGAAGAAGACAAGGAGAAAATGAACGCTTGGAAGAAGGCGTAGAAGGAGAGGTAGAAATACCTAATCCAGAGGATAATGTAGTAACACAACCTGTGGAAACTCCCATGTTATCAGAACCTATGGTCGAATAGACCAGTACTTCGGGACATGAACCATATGTTCATAATATTGGACGAAACCAAGGAATTGGACCATCCACTGTTCCATCTACTCAGCCAACAAATCCATGGGATGGCCTAGTGGATGCTATGGGACAACAATTAATGAACACAATGGAAAGGTGAGCAACATCCTTTTTGGATCGAATGAATAACCACCAACCAACAAACACAAGACACACAGAGGAAGTTTTAAATGTCCCTCAGCAAAGATTGGCTAGAGACAAACAGCCTATGCAAGTTAATGGACATTCTAATGGTCAAACTAGTAATCAGAACTATGAAAGACCATCACCTTAGTCTTGGTATGAACCCATTTCGAGGCCTATAGCAGGCCAAAATGCCTCAGTACTCAACAATGAAGCCACACAAGTTGGTGGATCTGGTCAAGTACAAGAAATTGGCGTAAGAATGGTTACAAATCCCATGTTCGAAGCCATACTTGGCACTAGGGGTATAATAATCCCTTATTCGAATTTATACCCGGGGGGTTGGAAGGTTGGCCTGCAAATGGAAGGGACACAACACTGTTCCAAAGACCTTCGCAGTCCTTTCGCAGACAAAGCTCAAAGGAGTTACCCACACCCCCAACAGCAACCTGTACCACAGGGACAACCAGTCCCAAATATACCACCTTATGGACCAAGAGGACCACAAGCACAAGTTTGTCCACCAAATCCTGTTTTTGTCCCTCCAGTAGTGGTTCAGTAGGCACAAAATATGGTCCCTAGGGACCAAATTGCTGATATTGTTAGAGAGATGTGTGGACCGATGGCTCGGGGGGTCCAGACTCCTGTATACAGAAAACCATACCCAGAATGGGTAGATAGGGTACATGAATACCCAAGGGGGTTCAGGATACTAGATTTTACCCTTTTCTATTGGACTAGAAATCAATCAACAGTAGAGCATATTGCTAGGTTTGCTGCTCAATGCGGTGAATTTACTAATCATGACTATATGAAACTGAGATTATTCCCAAATTCTCTAACTGGGGGAGCATTTGTATGGTACATCAACCTTACACCTGGCTCTATTCAAACTTGGCAACAAATGGAAAAGGCATTTCATGCCTAATTCTTCCAATCGGAGCCAGAGGTATCCATGGCAGACTTGGCAAGATTGAGTCAAAGGCTTGAAGAAAAGGCTACTTAGTTTATTGCTAGATTTAAAAGAGCTCGAAATAAATGTAGAGTCATCCTGCCAGAGCCAGAATTCGTAAGATTGGCTCAAAATGGCTTAGAGTTCAGGCTTCGAAAGAAGTTTGACTAAACTGAATTCAGAGATTTGGTAGAACTAACCTATAAGGTGTCTAGATATGAAGCATTACTAGAAGAGGAACAAGATCGAAATAATGCCTCGTACAAGACATATTATAGAGATCCTAATTATGAGATCGATGCAGCAGAGATTGTGGACAAAGAACCTGTGATCTGTGAAGCATTAATTCATAAGGATACAACAATTGACCAGCAGTTTAAAAAGAAAGACCTTCACAGGAAGTACTCTTTCGATTTAACAAAGGCAGATGACATTTTTGATCATTTGCTTGTGGCCAATTTCCTTAAGTTACCAAAATGAGTAAAACTGCCATCTCTAGATGAACTTAAGGGAAAAGTATATTGTAAATGGCATAACTCTTGGTCTCACTCGACTAAAAATTGCATTGTTTTTCGAGACAGGATCCAAGAACAAATTCGGAAAGGAAGTTTGAAATTCCCAACCAAAGCAGAAAAGGCCATGGGGATTGACAGTAACCCATTTCTAGAGGTTGGAGAGGCGGCAGCCAATGTCATTACGTCAGACTTCCAGAACTTGCCCTTGACAGAATTGGAAGAAGTCAATGTGTAGATGCATGTTGCTAACCAGACAACCATCAAAAAGGGCACCAGAAATCTACCAGTTATTGGACAAGGTTTCTCACACCAGAGGGAACACTCTGATGAAGAATCACTGGATGATGATTCCTTAGAGGCAGTAGTAATGCAAAGGATGTGTCCCAGGTGTAGACTGAGTTATAAGTGGTTGAAAGGCTTCCAGTTGATGGGAAGCAATATTACAGGGATGTACAGAGACGTCCTAAATCAACCAATGCTTACAACAAAAGGCCGTATCTGGCTAGTGATAGGCAGCGACCACTAGTGGTTAAGCCTGCAATGGACAGAATGCATGCTAAAGGTAAGAGGCCCTTATATGAATCTAGGCCACCTAACTATTACAGAATGGCGAGCAGTCATTCTGAAAGAAGACTGGAGAAAGGCTCAGTTCATGGGATAAAAGCCAGAGATTGGCCCCTTAGACCAGCCTCACGCAGGACAGAAATTGGCTACCTTCATCGAAGGCCTGAATCAGGCTTGAAACATGAGGTCAGAGCCAAGCACTTACCTTCACAGCCAGTTTCGAAGATGGCTTCGAAGGTAGAAAAAAGCAGTTCAACATCTGAGTCAGTAAGTTCGTGGGTACCTGTAGTTCCAGACTGGTTTGTAATGCAAAACAAAGCTAAGAAAGTGCCTGCCCGGAGAGATGTTGGAATCCAAGGCAGGATGGTCAAGCCTTCTTTGGTGGCTCCGAACAATTGGGTATTGCTTAAACACCCAAAGACAAAGGAACCAGATATGGTCCCAGTCATTTTGAGATCACAAAGGAGAAAGATTCAATGTAGGTACACTCAGTACCAGAAAGATATGAAAGAAAATGGAGAAAGCTCTTCATTGGTCCAGACAGAAGGAAAGAAGACTCCGAAGTCAGACCATACTCCAAAGCCAACTCTACAAAGCAAAGTGGGTTGCAGCAGAGAGCAGTTGGCCAAGGTTCATTCTGAACTAAAAGCTAGAGAGAAGTCTAGCTTAGCAGGATTGGAGAAAGCTCTGATGAAGAGTGATAGCGAGACAACAAAAGAAATTGGCATAAGCCAAAAGAAAGAAATGGTGGAGGAAGAAATGTTCGAAGCCTTCATGGCTGAGCAAACATTTTTGGTTGAAAAACCAGTTGAGAAAGATCCTTCGAAGGAATCAGTTAACAACGAAGTGCCAGAGTGCAGCATTGAGGATGTTGCTGAAGTAACTGAACAAGGTGGCTAAGGGGGAAAGCAGGTACAGCCAGCCATCCAATTTGGCTCATTTCCTCCAGTATCATTCAATATGGTACACATACTGCCTCATGAGTTCCAGGCTGGAGATGAGGACCAAGGTGACCAAGACATGGATCCTATTCCTGTCTCTAGTGAAGACTCACAAGTAAGTATGGTACAAGATGATTCTGGAATGGCTACCCCAATGGAAACTGAATATGAGAGTGAAGAAGAGGTGAGGATTAACCTCTCGTATCCTTTTGAGTATCCCTCAAATTCTATGACACAACATGTCAAGCCTTTGTAAATCAAGGCTTTCTTCGATGGGATACAATTGAATCGAGTCCTGATAGACAATGGGGCAGCAGTAAATTTACTACCGAAATCTTCTTTGAAGAAACTAGGGAAAAAGAATCCTAGGTTGATCCCAACCAGCACAACCATCGCTGGCTTTGCTGAAGACAAACATATGGCTCAGGGGATTCTACCCATTAACTTGAGTGTGGGAACTAGGGACTGCATGACAGCATTCTTCGTAATCGACAGTAATGCTAAATACAATGCTTTACTTGGGTGAGATTGGATTCACACTAACAAATGTGTGCCTTCCTCTTTGCGTCAGAAAATTATGATGGCCTTAGGCAATGGAGAGACAGAGGAAATTGATGCAGATCCTCAACCCTTCATAACTTGTGCAGACTTTGCAGAGGCCAAGTTGTATATTGAGGGAGTGATACCACTCAGTCTACTGAGGAAATCTGATGGCTCAGCTGAAGTGACGGTTGATGAGGAAGTGACACACTTGAAGCACTTAGTCCCAGAAAGTGCTGATGAAGAGATTGTAATTAAGGATGACAATGATGCCTGGTTGTAGGCAAAGAGATGAAGAACAAGAAGCCAAGTCTTTGGCTCTAATTAAGTTTTCAACATTGGATGTAAAATCAATAGTCCAACAAGTACAGGAGCAAGAGAGAAAAGACATGATAATTGGCTGCAAACAGCAGCAGCAACAGGTCAGAATTTTGACCCTTGGTAAATACTATGCATTGGACATTGAAACAAAAGTCCAGGAGATACAGGAAGAGGATGCCTTATGGATAGATTTTGTCTATGAGGAGGAGGGCAAAGATGTTGAACTAAAGAACCTGGGAGCAAAATAAAGTGAGAAGGTTACTTCGAAGGTAGAAGAAACCAAGGAAGAAGCTTCAATAAGTTCTCAGACACAAGACCCCATAGAAGAAGTAAATTTAGGGAAAGGTTCTATGCAACAGCCCACCTATATAAGTGCTTGTTTGAATGATCTAGATAGGGACCAGTTATTGATTGTTCTAAAGAAATATAAAGATTTCTTTGCATGGTCTTATAATGAACTACCAGGATTGGATAGGTCATTAGTGGAACATAGGCTCCCTATGAAGCCTAATTTCAAGCCATACAAGCAGAAACCAAGAAAAATGAGTCCAGAAGTAATTCAGAAAGTCAAGGAAGAGATTCTTAGACTACTCAAGGCAGGCTTTATTAGGGCGACAAATGTATGTTGAATGGCTATCTAATATTGTGCCTGTAGTCAAGAAGAATGGTAAAATTAGGGTATGCATTGATTTCAGAAATTTAAATCTAGCAACTCCAAAAGATGAGTACCCTATGCCTATAGTGGATCTGGTAGACAGCTCAATAGGGCATCAAGTTTTATCAATGATGGATGGACACTCTGGTTATAACCAAATCTGCATTGCAGAGGAGGATATCCACAAGACAGCATTCAGATGTCTTGGGAATATTGGCACCTTCGAATGGGTTAAAATGCCATTTGGTCTGAAGAATGCTGGGACTACATATCAGAGGGCTATGAACACTATCTTTCATGACCTCATTGGAGGGTATTTAGAGTGTTATATTGATGACATTGTAGTGAAATCCCAGTCCATAGAGGAGCATCTGTTTCATTTAGAAGCAGCTTTTGAAAGAATGAGGAAGTTCAAGTTGAAACTCAATCCTCTTAAGTGTGCTTTTGGTGTATCATCTAGAAACTTCTTGGGTTATGTAGTGCACAAGAAAGGAATACAGATTGATCAAAATAAAGCCAAAGCCATCGTTGAAGCCAGGCCTCCATCAAGTAAGAAAGAATTACAAAGGTTCCTTGGACATGTTAACTTTCTTTAAAGGTTCATTTCTAACACTGCAGGGAAAACTAAAGTATTTTCTTCCTTGTTAAGGCTGAAAGATGAAGAGGAATTTGTGTGGATAGCAGAGCATCAAATTGCTTTCGAAGGTATCAAAGCCTACTTGGCCAACCCTCCAGTGCTGATGCCACCAAAGGGTGCTAAGCCCTTGAAGTTGTACATAGCTACAGCAGAAGATTCATTGGGAGCTTTCTTGGCTCAAGATAATAAAGAAGGCAAGGAGCAAGCTATTTATTACCTTAGTAGGTTTTTAAATTTTTGTGAATGTAAATATTCAGCTGTTGAAAAGCTGTGTCTTGCTTTGTATTTTGCTGCAATGAAATTAGGATACTATCTTTTACCTACAACTGTCTTGGTAATTGCAACCATAGATTTGGTTAAGTACATGTTATCTAGACCTATGTTGAGGGGGAGAATTGGCAAGTGGATACTAGCCTTATCAGAATTTCATCTAGAATATGTCCCTCAAAGGACAGTAAAAGGGCAAGTTTTAGCCAATTTTCTGGTGGACCACCCATCTCAAACAAAGAGCCAAGAGATAATGAAACTTGGTATGGCTAGTATTGAGCCATGGCAGATGTGGTTTGATGGGTCGAAAGCCAATGGATTAATTGGAATTGGTATTGTGATTAAATCACCACAAGGGGTAGAAACCACACATGGTTTCAGAGTGGATGAAGCTACTTGTTCCAATAACCAGGCTGAATATGAAGCCTTAATAGTGGGACTAGAAATTCTTATTGGATTACAAGTTCATGCAGTTGACATTTTCGGAGATTCTCAATTGGTGGTTAACCAAGTGAAAGGGATTTTCAAGTGCCAAAGCATAAGCATTTTACCATACTATGTTGTTGCATTACATTTGCTTTCTCAATTTCAAATAGCAACTCATGTTTCAAGATTCTTGAATAATAGAGCTAATGATGTGGCTCAGAAAGCTTCGAACTTCAAGAGAAGGGATAATGCCCAAAGGGACATAAGCCAAACAACATATCAGAAATTGATACCACCTTTGAATAAAAGGAATGTGGTCTTGGAAGTCAATCATAATGACTTACAAGAACAAGATTGGATGCATCCAATAATGCAGTACTTGGCTGGTCCATCTTCAAAAGCCAACAGGAAAATTAAATTGCAGTCTATGCAATATATGATATATGGTAATGCTTTCTACAAAAGGGGGGGGGGAGATGGCTTATTGTTGGAATGTTTAGGCCCAAGAGAAGCATTAATAGCTATGGTTGAGGTTCATGAAGGCATCTGTGGTGCTCATCAGCCTGGTGTGAAGATGAGATGGTTGCTTCGCAGGCATTCCTACTATTGGCCAACTATCCTGAAAGACTGCATAGAGTATGCAAAGGGTTGCCAGGCATGCCAAAAGCATGGCACAATAAGGCGTGTGCCCATAACTGACCTACATGCAATAGTGAAGCCCTGGCCATTTAGAGGGTGGGCGATGGATATGATGGGGAAAATACACCCACTTTCTTCGAATCATCATTGTTTCATTCTAGTGGCCACTGATTATTTTACTAAATGGGTCAAAGCCAAGCCATACAAGGCTGTAGACCAGACAGCGGTCATTGGGTTCATTAAAGATTTGATCCATAGATTTGGCATCCCACAAACCATAATTGTGGATAATGGGACTGTGTTCGATGGGAAGATGGTGAAGTCCTTTGTGGCAGAATTTGGAATTAGCCTTGTTAATTCCACACCCTATTATGCACAAGCCAATGGTCAAGCTAAATCATCCAATAAGTCCTTGAAAAAGGGAATACAAAAGGTTGTGAAAGATAATCCTAGGGATTGGCATAACCAGTTGTTGGATGTTTTGTGGGCTTACAGAACTTCCCCAAGGTCAAGCGCAGGAGTCACTCCTTATGCCTTAGTATATGGGCATGATGCAGTGTTACCTGTGGAGATTAATGTTAAATCTTTGAGGGTAAGATGCCAAGATTAGTTAGATCCTGAGCAGTACCATCAAAGTATGTGTTTGGAGTTAGAAAGCATAGATGAAGCCAAAATTTTGGCATTAAATAGCATTCTTTTCCAAAAGAGGAAAGCATCCAAGAATTATAATAAGAAAGTCAAACACATTGGCTTTGATGAAGGTGACTTGGTATGGAAAACAATACTCCCAATGGGAATTAAAAGCCATAAGTTTGGCAAATGGTCACCTAACTGGGAAGGACCGTATCAAATTCATAGAGTTCTGCCTTTTGGAGCATACCATTTGAGATATTTGAATGGGTATATACATCCCAAAAAGATTAATGGCAGATATTTGAAGCCTTATTTTCCAACCATTTGGGAAACACAAGGAATAAAATAAACATTAAGTACAAGAACATAAGATTACTCATATGACAGATAAAAATTTGTTCTTTCATAAAGAATTAAGTACATTTTGCCACAAATTGGCCCAAAAATTATTACAGTGTCTTAGTTGTTCTTTTACAATGGATTTCCTATTGCTAAGTGATGAAACTAGTTGAATAACTATATCCATCTCTTCCTTTTGATCAGCCAGTCCTTGGTTGGTGATTTGCAATTTGGTGTCAGTTCGAACTAAGGCTTGATTCACTGCAGACAGCTCCTCTTGAAGCTGAGCTTTCCTTTCCAATAGCTGGACTCGAAAGTGGGAGGCAGAGGAGTGTTGTTCCTTAAGCTTTGACACTTCAGTATGTACTTGAGAAACAAAACTCAGGTCGCCAGCCAATTTCTCATCCGCAGCCTTGGCAGCCTGACAAATGCTGATGTAAATATTGATAGTAGCTGCTGCCTGGGATAGGTGAATTGAGACATCCATGCCTGACTGCTCAGCAATTTTGCAGCATTGGAGAAACCCATTTCTGATTATAGGCCTTTGCAGAGCCTCGAATGGGATCCTCAAAAAAGAAATCAACAGTTCCAGGCATGTGTCCAAGTCTATCGAAGGTGCAGAAGGCTTGCTGCTGGAGAAAGAAGTGCTCTCGAAAATTTCCAGCAAGGAGTCAGCCAAAACTAATGGCTCAGCTTCAACATTCAATGTTGGAGAGGTAGAGGGTATGTCGAAGAGACTAGCTAGTCTGGCTTCGAAGATGTCTACCTCATCCGTAGACATGAGGAGTGCAGAGAGAGTTGTGGTGGAAGGCATAAAAGACTGCATAGGGATAGGAGAAGTGGATGGAGCATCTTTGGCAGCCTCTATGGTCTTAGCCACCAATGAATCAAGTGAAGAGGGGCTGGAAGTAGGTAAAGGTAATGAACTATGAGTTGGAGAACTACCAGCACCCTCTGTAGGAGAATCAACTGCCATTAGATATGGAGTAGCAGTTGGAATTTCTGTGAAAGAAGGAGGAGGAGCAAGGCTCGAAGGAGAAGTGGACTGAGGTAGGTCAAAGGTCAAGAAAGGGAGGTATGGCTCTAAGCCAAGAAGAAGAGATGTAGGAATGCTGGGGCTCAAAGAAGATACATCGAATGCAAGCCTTGGAAGTGGGAGTACGATTTGAATAACCCTAACATTCTGCATTTGATCAACTTCAACTGAAATTGAGGGAGGCCTCAATGGAAAGATAAACGCAGTAGTTGTTGCTGCAAGAGAAAGAGATGTAAAGCAATGTCAAACTTCAATACCAAAAGCTAACAAGGGAAAAACAGTAGAAGCATGAAAGAAATTACTTGTTTCAGAAATAATGGGAGAGCTACGAAGGGAATAATGTTCGGCAGTCTGTTACCTTCTTGCCGTTTCCCTTTGTAATCATTAGCAGCAGCAACTTCCTTTCTTAGAAATTGTTGCTACCGTCTCTTCTCAGCCCTCTCGAAGACAATCATGGCTTTGGAATGTTCCTGCTCTATTGCCTTGGCAGCTGCTTCATGAATAGGGTCTTCAACCAAGTCAGTAGCAGGAACAGTCACTTTCTTTCTCTTCCTTCTTGGCAGTGATACTACCGGCTCCTTTTCAACCCCTCTTTCTTCAACCTGGGGTTCAGATTCTTCAGAGGTAAGTTCTTTTTCCACTATTGTGGTAATTGCCTCGTGAACAGGATTTTTGATTATATCGGATAAAGAGACAGCCACCTTTTGTCTCTTTGTTCTTTGCAAAGGTACTTCTTGTTCTTGCTCAACCTCTCTCTCTTCTACCTGAGATTCAGATTCCTCAAGAGGGAGGATTAGCTTCCATTTATGTTTCTATTGTTGTCTCGCTTTAAGAGTAGCTAAAGTTTCAGCTCTCTTGGGGGATTCTTCTTGTGGGGACCCTACACCAAAGAACATGAGTGTAAGGGAAACAAACAAAAGATTCAAAAGAAAAAAAAAAAGAACTTGAAAATACTTACCCTTCTTCGAAGCAGCTCTGGTAACTCTAGCTGGAAGGGATGAGGCTGCAGGAGAAGTTGTGGTAGCTATAGAAAGGGAGGGAATGTTCTCAACTGTTGCTGACTTAGCCTTCGAAGGCACTCCTAACCCTATTAGCAAGTCATGAGGGTGTACAGATAGGCGCACTTCCATATTGGCTGTCCACCAGTTCTGGAATCTTTTCAAAACTAAGCCAGATGGGAGAAAATGGACAAATTGAAATTCATTCAATTCCTTTAGCAGTTTGAATATTGCCGCCTCTAGCTTTGATTTAGATATTCTCAAGTCTCTAGCTGTAAGGTGGACATTCGAGAGACTGCAAATTGGAACAGGTATCCCTTGAGTGAGCCCAAATTGTCTGGCAAACTGAGAAGGGCAGTACACCTCAGATATGCATTTATAACCTCGAGGGTTTAAAGTGCCAATGAACAACTCCCTCGGTAGCAAAATTGAAGCCCACATATCTTTGTGTGGTGAGGTGGAGCACACTTTATCAGCCAGAAAAGTTTGCAGCCAAGCAGGTCGTTTATTGGCATCAAAAGGACAAAAAAGGAAAGCAGGAGGAGAAATAGGGAGTTGATAAAAGAAGGCAAAGTAATAAGCAAAAGAAGCAGGGTGAAGAACAATCCTAGCATACTTTTCCCCATAGGTGCTAGGATCCTGAACAAGGAATTTTAGGCATTTTTTATGCAAATCAGTGAAATAGGCAAAGAGCCAGAGTTGGAGCACCTAGAGGGGACCTCCTTGGGTAACATCAAGAGGTTTTTTGCAAAATTGGGAGCAAGCTCTGTAGACATGACCTAAAAGATAAGGGGGCAAGAGCTATGTGTTTATTCAAGACAAGTGCCTTCGCAAGTGGAGAGAACTCAAGCATAATCCTCTGAGATGAGGTGCAAAAGAGAAATTTGCACAACCAGTATAAAATGAAGAAAAATAGTTCTCTGTCTCTCATGGGGCCTTCCCTTTTATTTTCAGCCTTTACGAAGTCACTGTAAGAAGAGTTTAAGGCTGGAAGGGAACATTTGACAGGGAGGTCCGGGTAGTTGGGAGTAAAAGGAAAGCCATGGGATGAAAGTCCTAAAAAATGGCAAATATCAAGAACGGTGGGGGCCATCATGCCGTACCGAAATTGGAAAAAATTAAAAGCCATATTCCAAAAACATAGAGCAACAGGAATTAAAAAGGGGTCCTCAGGAACGATGAACCTGGAAAGACGAAGAGCATCGAGGATGCAGAGCTCCTGTAGGTCATCTTCTCTCGCAGGCACAACCCTATCATACCATTCCTCCCATTCGGTTCTCAATGTCGGCCAGCAGCGATAAGGCCGGGTCATTCTCCAATTGCTCCAGTCAAGCCCTCCTTCGTAGAGAAGAAAGTGATTCTCCAAACGAGGGTATAAAGCTGGAAGTTGGTCAGGGGCCTCCCGAAAGATGGGACCTAGGACGTACTCTTGTTGGTTGCTGTGGTGAGGAACAAAGAGATGTCCATCTATGGCGCTTGACCCACCAGTTGTTAGCTTGGCGATTTCTTCATCAATGCATTTCTTCAAAGCCATGGTAGGGCTGATATGGTCGCTAGCGAGCACTTTCAGCGAGGAAGGATCCATTGATAGCAAGTAGCAAAGAAGAGAGGGTTAACAAAAAATCGGTAGGGTTTGTGTGTTAAATGAGCAAGTGATTTCAGAGCACAAAACAAAAGGGTGTTTAAAAGCTTTTGTGTCTGAAAAATATATTGCGTAAGTCGTTAAGTACTAGAAGTACGAATACGAAGAGTTTCCTTCAATATTGATACTTTTGGAGGGAAAAACACAGCCCAGATACTGAGGTTAGCTTCGAAGTAAAAAAATTTGGCTTCGAAGGCAAATTTTGGCGCCAAAAGCCAAAAAACAACGGCTTCGAAACAGAGAAGCCAGCTTCGAAGCACATTTCATACTCAAAAAAAATATAAGAATACTCAAGTGTTTGTTTTACTCCGAAAGGTTTAAAGACCTGTTTTAGGTTTCTTAATGAAGGTAATGTCCTTCGAGGAAAAACTTTAGACTCTTTAAGGATAGGATTTGGTGTTCGAAACATCAAAACCAATGGTTGGTTGACAGAAAAGTTGTATGTGGAACTAAAGCAGCATGAACTGTTGTTCGAAACAAAAGATGGTCAATTTAAAACTAAATTGATCATACTAACCATGGTCAGATGTTGATTATGGTTGAAACAAGCTTTAAGTATAAGATTGCTAGATTCGAAACACTGATTCTAATTGAAAATCAGCCAAAAACTGTTAACTTTATTCCATAAATTGGAAAAGATCATAATTGGCTCTTTGTAGTGTTTCATTTAAGACAATTGAGTCTAGGCTCGAAGGATGAGATTATTCAGTTCAAAGTCTTGAATTTGCTTTTAAAGGCAAACAGAGACAATGCTGAACAGAGGAAAAGTCTTAATTATATTTAAGCAAAAGTGATTACATTGAATAACCCTATTTGGGTACAAACTCAAGCTCATAAAAATAGGGAATGGAATAAATAACAAGATCATGAAACTTAGTCCAACTATGATTAATGAATTTCTGTTCTTTCTTTATTCTATCCTCTATTTCTTCTAACATTGGCTGCATGAGTTGATGTGTTCTCACTTCATAAAAAGGCTCCTCAGCCTTTATTTCGAATGTCGTTTCTCTTAGTCCTTGTTCCAACTCATCCATTTCCAAATCATCCCAGTACGCAAAATCCTTATTTTGAAAGTCGTTGTATTCTTCGACGAGGTTCTCTGCTTCATATTGAGAATGAACTCGGAGCGATGAAAGTTGATCCAAGGATTGAGTGGTGGCCAAAGAAGTGCGGTGCCAATGGAGAAGTGATGGAAGTTGGTCCAAAAACGTGTGAAGTTCTGCTTGAGCAATGGGGTTGAGAACGTGGCCCTGAGTCAGAATATTATAAGCCCATCGAAAGTTCTTAAGGGGAACATCTTCCTTAAGAACATTGAAGGGTAGGTAAGAAAAGGCTGCAAGCAAGAGTTGGGCTTGCTTTTGTTGAGCTGGAGTAGGAGAAGGTAGAGGCTCGTAAGGAGGGAAAACTTTCTCTGCAGAAAGGGTAAGCCTCAACTTCTCTATCCAGGAAAGTTTTTTCGAAGGAGGAGGTATAAAGGCCCCCATTTCGAAAGAAAGAGGAAATTGAGGAGTATTGACACAATCAAGCCAATCAGAAGGATGAAGCTTCGCCTTCTTGGCTAAAAATGAAGGGTTATACCCCTATGCCTCTTCTGGACGAGGAACAGATCGTACCATTTTTGTAGGCATGGATGATGTGTACCATGCCTCAAGTAGATTGTCCTCTAAACTACATCGACAGTCAATAGGCATGTAAGGATAAATCACGCATAAAAAGTAAAGTCCAACGGGTCGGTGAATTCGATAAAGTGATGGTTAATTCGCTCCCTTAATTCCCAGACCTCAGGTTCTGACCAGCCTGAAGCCCTAGAGGAATTTGAAGCCACAGCCTTATCCCATGCAGAGGATTGTGGAGAGGGGCCTCCTATCTCCATATTTGCAACCTTCTGAATCAAAGGACTAAGGGCAGTTTGTTCACAATCCAAGGGTAAATCAGAAGAAGAATTCCCCATGTCCATGTTTGCAACTTTCTGAATCGAAGGATTAAGGGCAATATGTTCGTAATCCAAAGGTTGGTAATTTGCAAAGGCATCCATGACCTGAATATGGAAAGGCGGGTAAAGGTGGCTAATGAATGCATGGAAGTTCTTTCGAGAGAAAACAACATCATCAGATGACTCTTCATGTACTTGATCAATAGAGAAGAAGTTTGGTTCAGTCATGAAAGAGATATTAGTCCGTTCGATTACTAAGGTGGTGGAGATGTTCCAAAGGTCGGAAATAAAATTAATGCAAGTAATCATCAATGGATGACGGTTGTGTTTCTAGAATATAGACTCCATGCATGTTCCAAAAAGCACAGGAAAGGCTTTGATCCACTAATATCACCAAGTATTGGATATATTAGTGCGGGGGGTAATGTTGGCTACATATTTTGTAAAAGCCAGTTACAATTCGACACGTGGCGAAGTAAGGGCAATACAGGAAGAATGTTTAATCTTCGATCATGATCGTACACGTGGCGGTTAATATTGGTTCTTGCATGGTCTGAGCAGCATTGGATCAGCGAAGAGATACAAGGTGACGTGGCTTCAACGGTTACTCACATTCAAATTCAAATATAGGAGGGAAGCCCAACTGCAAGTAATGGCGTAGTGGAACTACTTCTAAGACAGCATGATCAAGCAATCATGGAGGAGCAATTCGACGGTTTGAAGTTCAGTTCGATGGTCATCCTTGAGGAGTATAAATAGCAGGGAAGCCCCCAGAAAAATCCCCCAGACTCAGATCCAACAAACCAGTCATTTACTTCATATTTTCTTTTCCAGTTTTACATTTCCAGTCTTTACATATCCTGCACTTTAAATTCATGTTCTTTACATTTCCTGCACTTTAAATTCCTGCACTGCACTTCGTTCATAGGAGTAGTTTCAAGTAGATTGTTGCTGTAAACCTCTACGAGGCTGAGTTTGGATCATTGTAAGTTTTCATCTTAATGAAATACTTCAATTGTTCGTCATTTCACTGTTATTTTGCATAATTTCTCCTAAGTCTAGCCACCAGTAAAAGTCCTCTTCATTGAGGCTGAAATAACTAAAACACAATCGTCTGATAATTGGTTGGCAATTATAATTTCTGTAAGGACTGATCGATCCTTGCTGGCACGCTCGCATTTACAAAAATACCCTTCGAAAGCCAAAAAGTCAACAATATCATATACTATCCAGACTCTATATCCAAAGCAACTGCACATGGGATTCAAAAAAAAAAAAAAAAATCATGTAAACCGCTTCTCATTTTATATCCGATCTTATACTTATACCCGACTTTTATATCCGGTAAACAAACATGGCTTAAGGCCTTATTTGATTGTCCGGATATAAAATGAAGAATATTATATGCCTTGAGATTTACTCAGTATATGCAATGAATAGGATATATGGATTGGATAACATATCCCATGCTCATGTTTGTTGAGTTCACAATATAGTACTGAATATTTCTTATCCATGTCTGTTTTACAAAAAAAATTAGGGCAAATTACATATACCTCCCACGAGGTTTAGCTAAATTACAGATACCCCCTGAGGTTTGAGAAATTACAGATACCCCCTTAAGGTTTATATTTTCATAACAATTTGCCCTCTAATTTGCTAAATCTCAAGGGGGTATGTCACGACCCCAACCTGCCCCTAGGAGGATGGTGCCATGATGGCTAGTAATTCGAGATTACCCAAGGCCTCTTTCAAAGATTCACACACAACCGAGTACACATAGGGGCTTACAAATACGGAAGCAATAACTAAAGGTACAAGTGGTCCATAAGAGCCGTGTATAGATCAAATGATATGGTATACATAATACGGTTACAGATAAACAAAATACATGATACATCTTGATCAAAAGGCTTCTCAAGCCGACATACAATAAATACCACGAGTACAAGCCAAGAAGCATGATTTTCAAGATTTGCCGACGTAACACAGCATTGCCGACATAAACATAAGTCAAGCCGACATGACAAGAATCCAAACGAAGCTTGCAAAACATATCAAGGTGTCACCGCCATCCTGCTCATCACCTACATATATATAGAGAGGGTGAGCTTGGATACTCAGTGAATGGTAACTAATAAAGGTTTTGCATGAATAATAGCCGAAGTCTTTCCAGGACAAAACATATCCAAAACTATACAAATATTAGCCGAGATCCTTTCAAAGCAAAACACATCAAAACTTTATAATTCAAGGAATGAACCGTATTCATCTAACAAGTCTTACAAGCCCCAAGGGATGCTTACTAGCATCAGCAAAACACAAATCAATAGCTTTCCGAACAACAAATCCACGCGGTAAACCGTCGGTGGCAAAACAAGGGACTGTACGATCCGTAATCGATTAGTCAAAGGTGCTGCGAAAGTTTAGAGTCCTCCAGCATGAGGGACTTGTGTTACTTAGGCCCGTAGCCCGCTTTAACACGATAGTCTTTCCAAGAAAGGACCGTATCCTTTTAACACGAGGGTACTACACAAGTTTAGAGTCCTCCAGTAGAAGGGACTTTTCATTACTCAATGCTGCGAAAGTTTAGAGTCCTCCAGCACAAGGGACTTTCCAAACATCACATCAAAACAAAGTTTATACTCGATACATCAAAATAAGGCTAATCATTCATGCTTATCAAATACTTTCATCAAAACGAAGCAAAGCAAGATTTATCAAAACTTTATAACATAGCTTTATTAAAAATGCCACCCACATAGATCTTCTCGTGTGTAGGCTCAAAGCAAAGATCAAGGACCTACAATCACATGGCATATACATTCTCAAAACGAGCTTTACATGCATGCAAATGATCTCAGCATTCACACCAAATCTATGTCAAGGACAAAGCAGAACTTGCTGGGAGTTAAAACACAGTTTTTCATCTCATGAAAACACACTGGGTACCAACCAGGTCTTTACCGAGGTCCCGCACCTCCTTGCCGAGGTGTGGTCCCGATGGCCACATTCAAAATGAAGTCAAGAAAGCCTAAGTTTCCCTTTGAAGAACATGAAGAATCAAGAACATCAACAACATGCATGCTTAAGTCACAACTTGTTTATACAAAGAAAAATCTGAGATTCCATGCTAAGAGTTCAAAAACATGGACCTGGGTACCCACACAAGGAAATCATGTGAAAACAAACACAAAAACATGGTTTTTGACATAAACTTCCGGGTCAAAACAAGACTTTTCTTCAAGAACACACGAACATTATTTCCTCTTCCAAAACCAACTTCAAATCAATGCATGGTATGCAAAACATATTCGATCATGCAATGCAGCTTGATAATCAATAAGAATAACCAGAGTAGATTAAGATTCAGACCTTAAAACTTGAATTTAACGGTTCAAACTCCAAAGATCAAGCTCGAAAATCAACTTCTCTCTCTAGAACTCTACCTTCTTCCTCTAGGGCTTCTCTCTCAAAAGGCAAAGATTTGAGACAAAATCATTTGTTTCTAGGTCTGCCGGTTGTCTTAACATTCAGTTCGGACACGTGGCATTACCGGGTTGGTTCAACTCAAAAGGGTGACTGATTGATAAGACAAGTCTCTGACAAAGCGTATTCAACAAGCTAGATGGCAAGACACATTGGCAAGTAATGATATCGGCTAAAGTCAAATCTTCGGCAACAGGGTAACAAAGACATCGGCTAGGGAGAACGACACTTGACTAAGCTGTGCCACACCTTGGCCTGGACGTGCCACACCTCGGTCTAGACCATACCTGCCCAGGAACGAAGATCACTAAATGTAAAACATCTCGGCCTAGATAGCGACATCTCGGCTAACATGCCAGGGTGAAGATGGAGATCAACCAAGTGGTTCCGAAATGGTTCTAAGTACAAAGGTTCAACGGAGAACTAGGTTCAAGATGACCTCGGCTACACACCAAGCAAGGAACAAAATCATGCGAGCAATACTTAAACAAAACAAGACAAGTCTTAAACAAAACAAGACAAGACAAAATTTGCAGGCACCACGTAACAAGACAAAATCACACATGAAGTATGCAAGTATGACTAAATCAAAGTGAGGGTTGTTACATCCTACCCCCCTTAAAGAAGTTTGGTCCCCAAACTTAAGTTACCTTGTTCCAAGAATAATTCTGGATGGCGAATTCTTATTTCCCCTTCCATTTCCCAGGTGGCATCCTTGCTGTAATGCTCTTTCCATTCAATCTTTACCATTGGCATCGACTTGTTTCTCAACTGCCTAACTTGTCTGTCAATAATAGACATCGGCTTCTCTTCATAGCCCAAATTCTCATTAATTTCAATCCCAGAATAGTCAATCACATGCAAGGGATCCCGAATATATTTTCTCAACATTGAAACATGAAACACATTATGGACTTGGCTTAAGTCTGGTGGCAAGGCAAGTCTGTAAGCAACGGAGTTAACCTTGTCAAGAATTTCAAACGGCCCAATATAACGGGGCGCTAACTTACCTTTCTTACCAAATTTGGAAACTCCTTTCATTGGCGAAACTTTCAGGAATACATGATCCCCAACTTCGAATTCTAACTCATTCCTTCTCTGGTCGGCGTAGCTCTTTTGTCGGCTCTGAGCAGTTTTAATCCTCTGTTGAATAAGTTTAATCTTCTCTATTGTTACTTGAATCAACTCAGGACCAAGCAGAGCTTTATCTCCAACTTCGGTCTAACATATCGGCGACCTGCACTTTCGTCCATACAAAGCTTCATACGGCGCCATGCCAATGCTAGCTTGATAACTGTTGTTGTAAGCGAATTCTACTAAGGGAAAATGCACTCCCCAACTTCCTTGGAAGTCCAATACACAAAGTCTAAGCATATCTTCAAGTGTCTGAATTGTTCTTTCTGTTTGCCCATCCGTCTGGGGATGAAAAGCTGTACTAAATCTCAACTCGGCTCCGAATGCCCTCTGTAGACTCTGCCAAAATCTGGAAACAAACTTCGGATCTCAGTCCGACACAATTGACATCGGTACTCCTTGAAGTCTAACAATCTCATTCACATATAGCCAGGCAAGTTGATCGGCGTTGAACTTAGTCTTAACAGGCAAAAAGTGTGCTGACTTGGTTAATCTATCAACGATAACCCAAATTGAGTCCATACCTTTCTGTGTCCTCGGCAAACCAATCACAAAATCCATTGAGATGTGTTCCCATTTCCACTCAGGGATCGGCAAAGGTTGAAGAAGTCCAGCTAGTCTCTGATGTTCTGCTTTCACCTGTTGACAACACAAGCACTGGTACACGAACTCGACTATCTCTTTTTTCATATTTGGCCACCAGAAAGTCTGTTTCACATCTTGATACATTTTGGTATTTCCTGGATGAACATCAAACTTGGAACCATGAGCTTCCTGCAAAATTCTCCTCTTTAACTCTGGGACGTAGGCCACACACAATCTCCCTTCAAACTTAAGCACTTGGTTTTCAATGGTGTACCCCGATCTCGGCTTTGTAATAATCTCATCGGCTACCTTTCTGAAGAATCCATCCTCCATTTGTCTTGTCTTTACTTCCTTGACAATAGTTGGTTCTACTGAAATCATGGTTAGACATGCCAAATTTCCCACTATTTTTCTGCTCAAAGCGTCGGCTACGCTGTTAGCTTTACCCAGGTGATACTAAATTTGCATGTCATAGTCTTTCAACAACTCAAGCCATCTTCTCTACCTCAAATTCAATTCTTTTTGAGTGAACAGGTACTTTAAACTCTTATGATCTGTAAAAACTTGACAAGAAGCTCCGTACAAGTAGTGTCGCCAGATCTTTAAAGCAAATACAACGGCTGCTAGTTCCAAATCATGGGCAGGATAGTTCTTTTCATGTGGCTTCAACTGACGAGATGCATATGCCATGACTTTACCCCCTTGCATTAATACACAACCCAAACCCTTATGCGATGCATCACTATAGATATGAAACTCTTCATTACCTGATGGAAGTACAAGCATCTTGGTCAGAACTAACCTCGCCTTCAGCCTCGAAAGTCGACTCGATCTCCAGTCCATTCATACGGTGCTCCCTTCTTAGTCAATTGCGTCAATGGAAATGCAATCCTGGAGAAATCCTTCACAAACTTCCTGTAATAACCTGCCAAACCCAGAAAACTACGAACCTCGGACACATTAGTCGGCCTCGGCCAATTCACTACGGCTTCAATTTTACTAGGATCAACTGAGATGCCCTCTTCATTAATCACATGACCCAAGAATGAGATAGTAGAAAGCCAAAACTCACACTTATTAAACTTAGCATACAGTTTCCGGTCTCTCAAAATCTGTAAGGCAAGTCTCAAATGATTTTCATGTTCATCTTTACTCTTGGAATAGATCAATATATCATCAATGAAGACAACTGCAAACTCATCTAAATATGGCTTGAAGACTCTGTTCATTAAATCCATAAATGTAATAGGGGCATTGGTCACCCCAAAAGGCATTAATAAAAATTCGTAGTGGCCATATCTTGTCCGAAAGGCCGTCTTCTCAACATCCACGGCTTTAACTTTAAGCTGATGGTAACCCGACCTAAGGTCAATCTTAGAAAAGACTCGCGCCCCTTGTGGTTGATCAAGCAAATCATCAATCCTAGGTAATGGGTACTTGTTCTTAATGGTGACCTTATTAAGTTCTCTGTAATCAATGCAAAGACGGAGTGTGCCATCCTTTTTCTTCACAAATAAAACGGGTGCTCCCCATGGTGAAGTGCTCGGCCTAATAAATCCCTTATCCAGCAATTCTTGTAATTGCAGTTCCAATTCCCTAAGTTCAGCTGGGGCCATTCTATAGGGTGCTTTGGAAATCGGTTGTGTTCCTGACATGATATCAACGGTAAACTCTATTTCTCTATCGACTAGGTGACCAGGCAATCCATTCAGAAAGACGTCGAGGAACTCATTAACAACTGGAATGTCGGCTAAATTAACATTTCCATTATGATCGCTCAGTATACTACACAAGTAGCCTCGACACCCTTTCTGAATTAGCTTATAGGCCTTAATAGACGAAATCAAGTAAGGTGGGGACACTACCCCTTTACCCTGGAAAATAACCTCGACTTGGTTTGGGGGTTTCAGTGTGACACTCTTCGAAACACAATTAATAGATGCATGATTCGCTACTAACCAATCCATTCCCAGTATAACATCAAAATAAGCTATGTCCAATGGCATTAAATCAACTAACAATTCAACATTCTCAATCACAATAACACATGCTCTATAAATGGATGCAACAATGATGGATCTCCCAGATGGAGTAGACACAGATAACACATAATCAAGGGGTTCTAGTTTCCTATCAAGCTTCTCCGCAAACTTAGCCGACACAAACGAATGCGTAGAACCCGAATCAATCAATACATAAGCATCTTGAGAGCAAATTGGGAGTATACCTGACACTACTGTCTCAGCATTCTGAGTGTCTCCTGGCACTAGTGCAAACACTCTACCCTGCCTCATCTGTCCTTTCCCAAAGATTACTCTTGAACGGAACCCGAGGTATTCTCACCTTCTTCTTGTCATCATCGCCTTTGTCTTAGGGCAGTCTCTCACATAATGACCCATTTCACCACATTCATAACAAGCTCCAGACGCCCGACGACAGACCCCGAAATGTGGTTTCCCACAACTGGAACATGTCGGCTTAGTACCACCTTCCTGCCTTAGGTTGCTTGAACTGTCGGCATTCACTTTCTTCTTGGTGCCAAACTGCGTTTCTCGATGTCATAATTCTGCCTCTTTCTCTGGTTCTCTCCCAAACTCTGGCATCTGTTCAAGTTAGCCTCGGCTTGAATGGCTTTGTCCAACACTTCGGCGTAAGTCGGCATATTGTGCAGGTTAACCCGGTCTTGTATCAGTCCGCGAAGCCCACTCTCAAACTTCCTAGCCTTCATATATTCATTGTTGACCATGTGTGGTGCAAACCTCGCCAGCAAGAAAAGCGCGGCCATTCTCGCCCGCTCGATTGCCACGGTCAAAGTCTGAAACTTGGTAGCCTTGCGGTTTCGAACACTTAGGGGGAAGTGTTTCTTGTAGAACAACTCCAAAAATCGGGTCCAGGTCAAGTCTGGATTGCTTTCTCGAACCATCACCCACCATCTGCGAGCGTCATCATCTAATGTGAATGTTGCCAATGTTACCTTCTGAGTGTCAGTGCTGGGGAAGATCTCGAACAACTTTTCCATTTCCAAAACCCACGCCTTAGCCTTCATCGTCTCTATACCCCCAGAGAATCTCGGCGGTTTCATCTTCTTAAACTCCCTAATCAAGGCGATCGTGCCGTCCCCATACAAGGCTGGCTGCGGAGGAACTTGCGGCACTAGAGGAGGTGGAGGCGGAACTGCATTTCGGCCGTTGGTCTGCTCGGCCTGAGTCGAAGTAGCACTAGCATACTGCTGTCTTGTTTGCCTCAACTCGCGGGCCAAACCTTCAACTAGTCTTTCCAGCCTGTCTAATCTGTCTTCAGACCGATCTCGGCCAATTGGAGATCTACCTCTCCTCATGATGCTATGAGTATGCAAAGTGTAACTTTAAAACAAAATAAGCAAATAACCACGTAGGCAAGTAACAAATAGGCATGTCAAGACAATGTACACCTTGTTCAAATAGCAAGCACTATGATGCAGTCCTAACATCTTTCTAAGGGAAAATTGTAACAACCCTCGTACTGATTACTGAATAACCACTGAATTATATACTGATTATTGCTAAACTGGACTGATAATGACTGATAACTGGGTTAACTGAAGTACTGAATGGATTGATTGAGATCGAACTGAAATTGAATAAGTTTACCTATTGAATTGCATATGGTATCTGTTTGATTGATTGATTTATCTGTTTGCATTTTATGTTTAAATTGCTAATTGAAGGCCTTATCGGCGGCCGATTTAGAAACCGTTTGAAGTTTTAGACTCAGTAGAATATTATTGATTTTATGAGATATTTATCTGAAAATCGATTAGGAATGATTAAGTTAGATTTAAACGAGTTAATTACCAAGTTTGACTTAATTACCACATTGCCACTCCTAGTGGACCACTTAGAATAATATATTAGGCCCCATTACATGTTGATCAAAGCTTTCCTCAGCCATTTCCTTGCCTCCACCGAATTTAGAGTGAGAATGAGAGAATTGAGGGAGATTTAGCTCATCTTGTAGGAATTTGCTTGGAATTGGTGTATCACTTGGCATAATCTAGCTTCCTTACCTTGAATTGAGACTTAGGTAAGTGAATTCATTGTCTTCTTGTTGTCTTTGAGCCTCATTTTGCATGGTTCATGCCCAATTAGAGAGCTAGGCCATGATTTGGTTCATAATTGTTGAATTGGACCTCCATTGTTGCATGCATGTTTGAATTGGTGATTTTGAAGTTGAATTCTTGGCTAATTGTCACATGCATGCTCATGTTCATATATTAGTCCATGTTTTCAAGTTGTTTTGAAAGATTGGAGCCCTTTAGAGCAAGATTTGAAGTTTGATTTTGGTTTAAAACTCATGCTTGTTATGTTTGCATGTTGTTCTTGAAAACTAGTTTGAAATTGAGTTTAATTGAAACACCCTTGGGCCTTGATTTCTTAAATTGAGCTTTAAAACTTGTTATTCTATGTGTTTGAAAGAGTTTTCCAGAAAATGGGCCCAAGAGGATCGAGTTTGGAGCATCAAAACTTGGTTTGGAACTTGGAGGTTGAATCTGGATTTTCCAGATTTTGGCCGTCCGCTCGAGCGGGGGAAGTGCCGCTCGAGCGGGGAATGCATGCTCCCAGCATTTTCTTCGAATTGTTTTACAGTCCGCTCGAGCGGAGAGTTTCACGCTCGAGCGGAGAAATCGCGCATCCAGTACTTTGCATTGTCCATCAGTCCGCTCGAGCGGGTAAGTTGACGCTCGAGCGGGTCCCTTTGTTTGCATGCCCGCTCGAGCGGGGACCCTGTTTCATTGAAAATTCTGAAACTGATTTCTGTGCACATTTTTGCATCCTCATCCCATCCTAGGCATTCTTAGGCCTAGTTTAAGGCATCTTAATGAGGATTTAGACATAGAACCACACCGAGGAAATTTAGGGATTTAAATTATATCCTTCCGACTGTGAACTTAGTGTGTGTTCTATTTGTTAACTGTTTAGGGTTGGCTCTCGGGGACGCGCTCTAGCTGCTATTAGCCCAATCTCTGTGAGTAACAATTGTGTAAAGATATGTTCAAATGGTTATCTTTCGAATATTGAACTGATATTGTTTACTGAACTGATATTGTTTACTGAATGAATGTATGTCTCAGATTACAATCAGACAGGCATCCTTAGCATTGGTATCGTTATTCATAGAGCTCGCTCGGTTTCCTTGTGGAACCATATCATGCATCTTGATTGATGATCATCATTCTGTTGGAGTGCAGTAAGACCCGGTCCTTTTGGACCTCTTGTTTATAGGCTAATGGATGTACCACATATGGTGATTGATTGGAAATCTTGAAAGATCAAATCTGTTTAATGAATGATTTCATTCTTGTAGGACATTCATTCATAACCTCTTTACGCTTGTATGTTATTCATTGGGCTTTAGCTCACTGCTTATATATATATATATGTAGGTTCTCAAAGGCATGACTCGAGCTAGGAGCGTGGGATTGGTCCCCAGTTTTGTCAAGCCAGCCTATGTGCCTCATTGTGAGGTTCCGAGTTGCCATGCTATGGCTTGGGGTGTTTTTGTGTCCCCTATCGGCCCCCTTACTGTTTTGTACCTTTATGTAGGTTATCTCTTGTTATATCAGATCGTTATCTAGGGATCCGATCCTGTCTTGTTGATTGTAAATGATTGTATAGACTGCATATAGAGTGTACTGTTTGAACTGTATGAATGCATAAAAATGTTTTTGGCATACAGATTTTCACAGCTCAATGGACACTAGTTATTTACTGTATTGGCTTCCGCCAGTTCTCAGACTGCTTTTACTATGTTTCGTTAAAGGGCCTTGGTAATCTCGGATTCTTGGCGATTCTGATGCTAAACCCATAGGGCCGGGTTTGGGTCGTGACAAAAATCCTATGCTCTTTAGGACTCAAAGTGTCTGAATAACGTATACTAAGGAACTTGCGCACTGATACCATTCTATCACGACCCCAACCCGCCCCTAGGAGGATGGTGCCATGATGGCCAGTAATCCGAGATTACCCAAGGCCTCTTTCAAAGATTCACACACAACCGAGTACACATAGGGGCTTACAAATGCAGAAGCAATAACTAAAGGTACAAGTGGTCCATAAGAGCCGTGCATAGATCAAATGATATGGCATACATAATACAGTAACAGATAAACAAAATACATTATACATCTTGATCAAAAGGCTTCTCAAGCCGACATACACAAAATACCACGAGTACAAGCCAAGAAGCATGATTTTCAAGATTTGCTGACGTAACACAGCATTGCCGACATAAACATAAGTCAAGCCGACATGACAAGAATCCAAACCAAGCTTGCAAAACATATCTAGGCGTCACCGCCGTCCTGCTCATCACCTACATATATATAGAGAGTGTGAGCTTGGATACTTAGTGAATGGTACAAGTAATAAAGGTTTTGCATGAATAATAGCCGAAGTCTTTCCAGGACAAAACATATCCAAAACTATACAAATATTAGCCGAGATCCTTTCAAAGCAAAACACATCAGAACTTTATAATTCAAGGGATGAACCGTATTCATCTAACAAGTCTTACAAGCCCCAAGGGATGCTTACTGGCATCAGCAAAACACAAATCAATATCCGAACAACAAATCCACGCGGTAAACCGTCGGTGGCAAAACAAGGGACTGAACGATCCATAATCGATTAGCCAAAGGTGTTGTGAAAGTTTAGAGTCCTCCAGCATGAGGGACTTGTGTTACTTAGGCCCATAGCCCGATTTAACACGATAGTCTTTCCAAGAAAGGACCGTATCCTTTTAACACGAGGGTACTACACAAGTTTAGAGTCCTCCAGTACAAGGGACTTTTCATTACTTAGTGCTGCGAAAGTTTAGAGTCCTCCAGCACAAGGGACTTTTATACTTAGTGCTGCGAAAGTTTAGAGTCCTCCAGCACAAGGGACTTTCCAAACATGACATCAAAACAAAGTTTATACTCGATACATCAAAACAAGGCTAATCATTCATGCTTATCAAATACTTTTATCAAAACGAAGCAAAGCAAGATTTATCAAAACTTTATAACATAGCTTTATTAAAAATACCACTCACATAGATCTTCTCGGGTGTTGGCTCAAAGAAAACGTCAAGGACCTACAATCACATGGCAAATACATTCTCAAAACGAGCTTTACATGCATGCAAATGATCTCGGCATTCACACCAAATCTATGTCAAGGACAAAGCAGAACTTGCTGGGAGTTAAAACACAGTCTTTCATCTCATGAAAACACACTGGGTACCAACCAGGTCTTTGCCGAGGTCCCGCACCTCCTTGCCGAGGTGTGGTCCCGATGGCCACATTCAAAACAAAGTCAAGAAAGCCTAAGTTTCCCTTTGAAGAACATGAAGAATCAAGAACATCAAGAACATGCATGCTTAAGTCACAACTTGTTTATACAAAGAAAAATCTGAGATTCCATGCTAAGAGTTCAAAAACATGGACCAGGGTACTGTAACAAGCCCGCGGGGGACCTCGCTACAGTTCGGACTCGATTTTGTTGCGGTTCCAAATCTCGAACCAAAGAGTCCAAATCCGGCAAATCGTTTTGAAGAAAAAACAGATTTTTTGAAAGAAGTGCCAAACATGGACTGCTTTGCGGATATGAGTCGCCACCTAAATATTTTTTAAAATGGGAAATTTAGGAAACCCTAACTCGGCGCCAAAGGCCACGTGTCCGTCATCACCAAAGTTGGCTCGGGAACTTGGGTACGATTAGGGAAGGTCACATCGTGAGCACCCCCTCTCGCCCGGTCAAAGACCGGCCTCTACTAACCATGATATCTGTTTTTGAAAACATTGTGAGTTCTTATTCTGGTTATTAGCCTAGGTTACTACGTGATGCTCGCAGCAAACAAGTATAGACTGGGCCGTCTGAATTGGAACAAAACATTTCATGTTTGTTTGTTTGAAAATGATGTGATGGTGCTGCCCGCAGGCAGGCTAAAATGCGGATTTGCCACCCTCGGGTGGGCTTAGAAAACAGTGATGTTGCCACTATCTAGTGGGCTTAAAACAAGCATTTGATGAATTGTTCCAATTCAGATAACTCAACCTCCACCCACAGGCATTCAAGGCAGTTATATCACATAAGCACATAGCCTCATGGTAAGCATGCTATTCATGGCAACACTCACACGCATGCAAGGATGCTAAAGCATAAAACTCACCGAGTACTCCAAGCCAAAAGCAGTGATTAGAAATCATGCATGATCCTAAGTATCTGAAATTGCCTAATGCAACACATGCAAAAATGCAACTATAGCAGGCTCGGCTATTCTAAACATGGCATATGAAATGCTAGCTTATCAAGTATTCAATTTAGAATTGAGATACGATGCGTTGTATGATGCTTGCCGAGTATGCGTGCAAAACAGATGAATGATGCAAACATCTTTGTCATGTTGTATGCTAATTGAAATATGCCCTATATCTAACCATCATAAGCGTGTAAATAAAAGGGAGAAAGAAATGGGATTGGAAAACATACAACACACTCACCCACACTTATTACAATTATGCCCCTCGCAGAGGGTCCGAATAAATATACAAATTCGAATAAAGAATAATACTGATTTCTAATTAATTAACAAATTAAACTAAGAAAATCAGAAGCGCATGCAAGCCGTGGACCCGCTTGACGGATGATGCATGTTGGGTCGCTGGCGCGAAATCCTTTGGGATGCCCCGATTAGCCTCGCATAATGTTTCTCGAAATGCGTGCGACTCAAAAGTTCTTGATCCTTGATTTTGCTGCAACAGAGGCGTGAAAGGGCATAGCAATGTATTTCACAAATATATGCATGCCTCGATCCTCGTGCACCAATCACGCATCTCGATGCATGATGGCCGAGGTTCAACCGCACAACTCAATATAGGATGAATGCATATGAATGCTACAACAAAACCTAGCTCCATCATGGGTAATCCGAGTGTTTGGGGATTTGAGACACGTTCCGTCACCGTGCGTAAACATACCTCGTTCCGTGCAATATGCATGGTATGCATGAAATGCAACTAACATATATCCTAGCATGCACAATGCTATGTCTCGAAATGCGTACCAGCACGCAAATCGAGATGATAGCATAAAAACATGGAATGACATGAAAAATGATGTACAATGGGGCTAAAATGAGATACCTCGAAATGCGTGCCCACAGGCACGCAAACCGAGGCGGTGACATACGAGCATGAAATGGCATACAGAATGCAAATTGGACTTACACTAACATGAGGGAGCCTCAGCCGCACTCACATAAGAGGCCGTAAGATGAAAATGAGCTACCTCGAAAAGCGTGCATGCGGGCACGCAAACCGAGGCCATGATGTGAGATGCAAATTGGATAAAATCGAAGTGCCTCGAAATGCGTGCCCACAGGCACGCAAACTGAGGCAATGATGTGAAATGCAAATCGGATAAAACCGAAGTGTCTCGAAATGCGTGCCCACAGGCACGCAAACTGAGGCGATGATGTGAAATGCAAATCAGATAAAACTGAAGTGTCTTGAAATGCGTGCCCACAGGCACGCAAACCGAGGCAATGATGTGAAATGCAAATCGAATAAAACCGAAGTGTCTCGAAATGCGTGCCCACAGGCACGCAAACCGAGGCAACGATGTGAAATGCAAATCGGATAAAACCGAAGTGCCTCGAAATGCGTGCACACGAGCACGTAAACCGAGGCAATGATGTGAAATGCGAATCGGATAAAACCGAAGTGTCTCGAAATGCGTGCCCACAGGCACGCAAACCGAGGCAATGATGAAATGGCATACGGAATGCCACGATGGGCTTACACCAACATGGGGGAGCCTCAGCTCACTCACATGGGAGGCCGTCAGATAAAAGAGGCTCGAAAAATGCGGCGCACGCACGCATAACCGAGGGATGTATGAAATGGCATGGAAAATGATATGCAAGCATGCAAACCAAATTTCAGCAGCTAAATGAAGGGGAAAACAGCCCCGAAATGATACGAAATGACAATCAATGCATGAAATCATCCCGAAATGTGATTTTAAGTACCCGAAATGGTCTACGGCTATGCTAAGCATGCAAAATTGGTACATGAAAGCAAAAAACAGTAGCAAGGAAGCCCCAAAAATAGCATCTTCTCAGTACAAAACATGGCCAAATTGTGAGCATAGATATGGCGACAATGGCATGCAAAAATACGGGAAAAGAGGGGAATTACAAAGCAAGTGGTATTTACAATGCTCAAACCCAAAAAAACAGTTCTACAAAACTAAATAGGGACCAAAAATATGTACATTTACAATAGATGACAGCCTCCAATTCAGTGTGTAGATATACTAAATATAGCATGCAAAATTTGGGCCAAAAGAGGGCTATAAAGAGAGGTATCATAAGCAATGACCAAACAACTTAAGACCTTTAATAAAACTTGAAGAATGGACCAAAACAAGACATTTTCTAAGCCTGATGAAGGCTGAAATCCGAAGCTAAGAAAGCCTAACAAAGCATGCAATTTACGGAAAATATGGAGGATTACAAAACAAGTACCAAAACCAATCATCAAATAGTGTAAGACCCTTAACAAATCATGAAGAATGGACCAAAATAAGGCACTCTCTAGGCCTGATGAAGGCTGAAATCCGAAGCATGGTGAGCTTAAAAAAGCATGCAAAATGGGAGTGGAACAAGAATTCAAAGCAAGTGATATGTAGAGCAAGAAAACCAGGTTGAGCCCTTCTTAAATGTTGAAGAGGGGCTCAAAATAAGCACAATATCAGTATGTTGCATGCTCCAAATCAGATTACAAATAGGCCAAAACAATCATGCAATTTTACGGTAAAATGGAAGAATTACAAAGCAAGTGCATGATAGAAAGGCCAAACATGGTTGAGCCCTTCTTCAATGTTGAAGGGGGGCTCAAAATAGGCCCACTCACAGTTTATTGCATGCTCGGAAATGGATCATTCATAAGCTAAACAAAGCATGCAAAATATTGGCATTCCAAGAGGTATTGAAACAAGTGCATCATAGAGGGCTCAAACAGGGTTGAGCCCTTAAACAAACATGTAGAATAGCTCAAAATAAGTCCCCTTTCAGTTAGGGCCGGAGCTCAAAACAGTGAGAAAATAGGGTAGAAAATTGAAGCAAAAATAAGCTAGAAAAAGGGAAATGAAGACTTACCCTTGAAGACAAGTCTTTTGCTACCTCTTGGCTTGAAAAATGTCACCTCCTAGCTGCTGGAAATCAACTCCAAGTGTTGGAAATAGGGTGGTGATGGTGGTGCTTGGTGTTGATGAACAAATTATGCAAGAAAAATAACCTTTGAGCTTTTAAATGGAGAGAAATGGAAGGTGAAAGCTATGGATCTCTCCCCAATCCCCCTCAAAAATGTCTAACCCCTTCCCAAACATGAAGCCAAACCTCTCCTTTTAGAGGAAAAAAGCATCCCAAAATATCTAAAGTGCATCAAAATATCTAAAGTGCATCAAAATATCTAAAAAGCATCAAAATATCTAAAAAGCAACTCTCTAATCCTCCATACAAGTGTATGGAGGATTGGCCAATTGGAAAATGAGCTAGCACAGCTGGAATACACTGAGGGAGCAAGAAATGGTCGGCCAACTCACAAGGGCAAAATGGTCATTTCACAAAAGGGGTGGCTGGCCAGCTAGATAAACAAAACTGCCGAGAAGACCACTGGCTGTTGGGTGCTAGGGAAGTCCAAAAATGTCCATTCAAGTGTCCAAATTTAAGCCCCGGAAGTTAGCTTTCCAATGGCGCAAACCTTGCATCAAAATTCCTCCTGTAGAAAAAGTTATGCCAGTTTCCGTAAAGCCGCGCAGATTCAGTCCAACCGGACTTCAACCAACCATATCTCCTCCCCCCGGATTTGGACTTAGGAGATTCTTGAGAGAAAAATGAAGCCCCGGAAGTAAGATTTCCAATGGTGGTGGCCTCATATTTTAATTCCTCTTGTGCAAAGAGTTACGCTTGTTTCGGTGAAGCCGCGCAGGCTTTTCTCCTTCCCCGATTCATCTTTGAACCACTTTTGACCAAGCAGATAACTGGTTGCTGAGACAATTGCTGGCCTCCCACCCTCCAGTGATCTTCCTGGTGCTAAAACAGAGGCACCTGCCAAAATTGAACAAAAACTAATGCAAAACGAATGCTCGGGGCCAAAACCGCGCGGGGTCCCGAAAATGGGCTGCAGGCACCGAAAGTGGCGTTCGGCCACGAAGTGGGTATTTGAGACCCCGGTGTCCCTCGGAATGATAAAACAGAGGTGCCTGCCAAAAATGAACAGACATCGATGCAAAATGAATGCTCGGGGACCAAAACCGCGCGGTTCGGGGTCCCGAAAATGGGCTGTGAGCACCGAAAGTGGCGTTCAGCCACGAAGTGGGCATCTGAGGCCCCAGTGTTCCTCAGTATGACAAAATAGAGGTACCTGCCGAAAACCGAAGAAATCGGAGATGGTTGGGCGGTCCCGAACCGAGGCACACGGCCTGACGGTCCAAAAACCGAACCGCTCCGAATGGCAAAATGGCCTCACGGCCACGAAATGTAGCGCCACGGCCATCGAGAGATAGTCTACGGACCACTCTCCTCAGAAAGAAAACAGAGAAAACCGAGTCTGTTACGCAAAACCGAGACAAGGCACGAAGAGGGTTCTAAGCCGAGGCGGGGCACACGGCCGACTCGAGACTTCGAACAAGCACAATATGTAACATCACCGAAGCGCCAATCGGTGACATCGAAGTCTTAAGGTCGGTCAAAATGGGGTGTCTATTTGCCCCTCTTGACGTAACTCTAAGTCGAGATGTGACGAGAGTGAATGTCAAAGCCCGAGAGACCCATTTTTGACAAGGCCGAAGACTTAGACAATCATACAAGATAAACAAAGAACAGAGATATGTGCCCGCAGGCGTGCCCACAGGCAGGGGGGCAAAATGCAAAGTGATAGGCACGGAGCCGGGTGATCATGCAAGTGCAACAAGCTGTAATGAGGCAAGTATTCACAAATAGATGCAACAGTTTTAAGCAAGAATGCAAAGCAACAACTACATTTCATGCAGTTAGGAATGTAAGAAAATCATGGAATCTTCACGAACATGTACGATAGATACACAAAGCGTACGTGTGATGGATACACAAAGTGAAGCGAGTGTAATGGATGCACTATATGAAGCAAAGTGTGATGGATACACTAGGTGAGTGTGTGATAGATACACAAAGCGAACGTGTGATGGATACACAAAGTAGGTATAGTGTGATAGATACAAAGCAAGTGTGTGTGATTGATACACTATATGAACAAAGTGTGATTGGTACACAAAGTAGGCATAGTGAGCAAAGTGTGATGGATACACTAAGTGGACAAGTGTGATGGATACACTAAATGTGAATACGAAGTGTGATAGATGCACTAAGTGAACAGAGTGTGATTGATACACTAAAAGCGAACACAAAGTGTGATAGATGCACTTAGTGAACAAGTATGATAGATACACAAAATGAATGAAGTGTGATTGATACACTAAAAGCGAACACAAAGTGTGATAGATGCACTTAGTGAACAAGTATGATAGATATACTGAATGTGAACACGAAGTGTGATAGATGCACTTAGTGAACAAGTATGATAGATATACTGAATGTGAACACGAAGTGTGATAGATGCACTAAGTGAACAGAGTGTGATTGATACACTAAAAGCGAACACGAAGTGTGATAGATGCACTTAGTGAACAAGTATGATAGATATACTGAATATGAACACGAAGTGCGATAGATGCACTAAGTGAACAGAGTGTGATTGATACGCTAAAAGCAAACACAAAGTGTGATAGATGCACTAAGTGAACAGAGTGTGATTGATACACTAAAAGCGAACACAAAGTGTGATAGATGCACTATGTGAATAGAGTGTGATTGATACACTAAAAGTGAACACGAAGTGTGATAGATGCACTTAGTGAACAAAGTATGATTGATACACTAAAAGCGAACACAAAGTGTGATAGATGCACTAAGTGAACAGAGTGTGATTGATACACTAAAAGCGAACACAAAGTGTGATAGATGCACTATGTGAACAGAGTGTGATTGATACACTAAAAGTGAACACGAAGTGTGATAGATGCACTTAGTGAACAAAGTATGATTGATATACTAAAAGCGAATGAAGTGTGATTGATACACTAATGGAATAAAGTGAATATGTGTGTGATAGATACACAAAAAGTAATGAAGTGTGATGGATACACTAAGGTAATTGAAGTGAATATGTGCGTGATAGATACACAAATTGGGAATGTATGCGATAAATACACAAAATGAGAATGTGTGTGGTAGATACACGAAATGAGAATGTGTGTGATAGATATACAAAATGAAAAGAGTGTGATTGATACACTAAATAAACATGTGAGAGATACATGAAGCAAACGAAAGTAAATGAGGTGTGATGGATACACTAAAGTGAACATGAGATAGATACATGAGGCAAACAGAGTGAATGAAGTGTGATGGATACACTAAAGTAAACATGTGATATGAAGAGAAGAATAGTGTGATAGATACACAAAGAAAAATATGTGTGATAGATACACAAAGTGAATGAAGTGTGATTGATACACTAAGGCAAATAAGGTGTGTTAGATACACTGAGTGAATGAAGTGTGATTGATACACTAAGGGAATGAGGTGTGATTGATACACTAAGTGAATGAAGTGTGTTAGATACACTGAGTGAAGCAAATAAAGTGTGATTGATATACTAAGTGAATGATCTCAAACAGAACTTCTTTGAATGAACCGTACATACAATATCGTGCATGTCTGAGAAAGAAACTTAACTGGTACAATGCATTACAATGTATGATGCTTAAGGAAAGCAATAAATGGACAAAGCGGCGCTTTAGAAAGCACCTCATGAGGTGAGTGGCGGTGAACCGCTCTACTCTGACGGGGATCTCCCCTCGTGCTCTTCGAACACTTTACCTTCAACTCACAGTACAAAGGCTCTGGAATGCTGACAAGGGCTCTACACGTAGAACACTTTGGATGCTGCCTTTCTTCTTGATCATATTCACAACTTTCCCTATTCTCCAACGGGGTGACAGACTAGGTTGGTTCAGTATCCAGAATTGAGGTGCATACACGCTATCTCAACCTATGGGGCTTCCATACAGATTTCAAGCCGAGGACACGCCTCTGGGTATTCAAACCAGACTTTAGTCTCGGAAATCCCGAACCTTTGCGTTCTAGGCCACAGCCATTCGAACTCTAGTTTCCACCGTTGCAGTTGATCTCCTAGGAACTCATTGCGAACACAGCCAAGATGTCCCTGGCAGGGAATGGTACTCAGGGAGAGCACTTCTGATCGCTATTCTGGCTTGAAGTAGACTTGATCTTGAGCTTGAGGTAGAGGCACACTCATGCTTCGGAACATTGGCAAGGCCTGAAGAGGTACACACGGGATGTAGTCTCGGAACTTACTGAAGTTGAAACGAACTCAGATACCCGACGTTTTCCTCTTTTGCTTTTGCTTTGCAGCCCGAAACTCATAGCTTCAGATAGGTCCTGGTTTTACTGTTCTCACATGACCTGGGTTGAACCCTTCGGTTTTATGAAAGAACAAATTCTGTTTTGCACAAATGTGGAGAACGACATGGCACTCGGAGCACAAAACGATTTTTTGAAATTGAGAGTGAGCATAAATTCTCAACTGGGTATTGAGCCTACGACTGAATACAGCACACTACAACTCAACAAGAAAATAAAAGGCACACAACCTAGACACATCGAGTAACACTCAAGACGACTCACAACAAGGATCGAGATAAAACAAAAAGACACGACACTCATACGTGCACAGGGAGCCTGTTTCATCCGGGTAGTGTTTCCCACCCTTTCTTATTTGTGGTTCTCACATCACTCGGCCCTCAAGCTCTGTTTTTCTGAAAAAAAAAAAAAAAGCATTTTTCTCACTTTTTCTCTCATCGCACATCTCTCTATTCTTCAATCTCTCATTTTTCATCCCTCCCCTGGGTGGTTGATAGATAAACAGCAAGTTGTGGGCTCGTGCCCCTAGCATTCTGCTAGATTCTCTTTCTTCCGCTCATAGCTAGTGAATTCCTCCCATAGAGGGGTTGCGCTACAACTGGGTGTGTAGCGAATCTGCAGCTGACACCGGTTGATGATGCTCTGCCGGGGAGCTTGGGCGTAGTCAGATCTGTCAAGATGAGGGAGTGGAATATCTTAATCCATTCCCGTTTGTGCTTCGCATTTGGCTTGATACCTCGTTGCTTGGAGGGTGAGAGAGCCTTCAGCACTTTGTTGTTAGCTTCAATTGTGCCCTTTTTCTTGGCATGTAGAGTGCCCTTCTTGGCAAGTAGGGTACCCTTTCTGGCGAGTATGTTGACAATGGGGAAAAGACAGAACACCTGACTCAACCGTGCCCCTAGTTCATTATTTCGACCATTTTTTGTTTTGGCTTTTCACTAAAACAGTTTTGACCAAAATGGGAGTTAGATCAACATGCTTGTTCGATTTTTGAATTAAAATCATGCAAGTTAGGCTATGAGTACTGAAAATTTTCCTTTTTTTGGGTCCATGAAAAGGGTCCAGTTTTGGAAAAGATAGAATGATTTTCGAGAAAATAGTCAACCTTAGTAAAAATTCTCAAAAGCTGTTTTTGCAATCGGCCACTGCTCAACGAGCATAAAACCCACTCTCGAGATGCACAACCTCAGATCCGAAGGAAAATTGCCCATTGCTTGAAGAAAGTTGCACGGCAACGGAAAGTTGCCCCTTGTTTGAACAGCACTGCAGCGCATTGAATGGTAACGGAAAGTTGCCCCTTGTTTGAATGGCACCGTGACGCGTTGAATGGCAACGGATAGTTGCCCCTTGTTTGAATGGCACTGCAGCGCATTGTAGTCAGTCTTCAGAGCGACGAACACAACCAAATCCTCAGATATAGAGAAGACAAAGATGACCAGAACCATCGCATGGACACAATCGAATTTGAATTGTTTTACGGCTGGACTTCAGAATGAAGTTGCCTACGTATCCCAAAGATGGGAATCAAGCCTTACGTAGTTCGGGGTTAAGGTACACTCGGGTATTTAACCTCTCCTTTTTATGCTCTAACTTTTGCCAAGGCACCTGTTGCAGGTTTTCGACCTTGCGAGCTTTGTTTTGCTTTTCTTTTCAATTCTTTTCTTCTTTTTTTCTTTTCTTCTTTTTTGTTTTTTTTTTTTTTCATTCTTTTGCATTTTTTTCTCTTTTTGCATTTTGGTATATATATTTTTCTTGTCTCGCTCTAACTTTTGCCTGGGTTGCCCTTTCGGGTTTTCGGCCCAGCGAGCCTCTCAAAGGGTAAAAATGTAGCCAGTCCATGCCAAATGGTTCTGAGATTGAAGCCCTCTGAATCTAGGAGAATGGCTATTGTATTGATTTGCAGAAAGATCCACCTTTGGCTCTCCGAGCACATCGGATATTTTTTTTTTTGCCCCTAGTTCGAGGGGTGCTTCTGATCCAGCCTTGCAAGCTTCTTCTGATGGGGTCTGACCTTCTTGATTTGACTTTGGTGTCTCTTGTTCGAGGGCTGCTTCAAATCTGGCCACACAGGCCTTACATCGTGGTCGACCGTTGAACATTCGAATGCCGTTCAAGGTTTGAAAGCCAAGGGTCGAGTCTCGAGGTCGAGAGCGATCCTAAGTTGCACAATCTCAAGAGCGACTCCACAGGTCTTCACGGATTGCATAAAACATTTTGTTTTGAAAATTTTTAAGAAAGCGACAAATCGCTCATGGCGAAGATAGTGTGAAACGATCTGGATCAAGCGTGGTCCTTCTCATTACTCACACTAACAAGCATGATTCCATTCATTAAGTGCTTAGCGCCTCTCTTTCTCTCAATTTGATCAAAGTTTTGCAAATCAGGAATTCCTCCTCTTTGTTTTCACTGCGGTGTTCAAAAGGTTTTGAAAAACTTAGGTCAATACAATAACCGAGGCACGCGAGAGCGGGTGGAATGCTGCGCCATTTCATTCAAATCCGGCACACTTAGCACCTGGCGAAACAAATGCGAGAGTATGGAAATCACTTCTTTGTTTCATTCAAGATCTATTGGCATAACTGCCTGGCGTAAATGACTCAAAACAAAACAAAAGACAAACGCGAAATAAAATGGTGACGCCTTAGTAACACCGGAATCACCTGACTCCTATACAACAGGACTGACTCGATACAACAAGATAGACCCCAAAACAAAAGAGACTGACTCAAAACAAAAAGACAGACTCAAAACAAAACAACAAGACTGACCCAATACCCAAGTCATAATGTAGCATTCGCCCAATGCTCAAAACAGTGCGTGCCATATGCCATATCTGAAGTACACTGAATGCCGCCCGCAGGTGATTCATCTCCTGATCACATCACATTATCCCCCACAAGTTCACTGATCAAGTGCCGATAGACTTTGCAGGACCTGGTGCAGCAATGACCCCTTTGTCAAACAGATCTTGTACATCATGGCGCAGACGAAAGCAATTGTCGGTGTCATGACCGGTTTGCTGATGGTAGGCACAGTATTTAGTCTGGTCATGCTTTGCAGGGATAGGATCGGGTAGGGGCCGTTGTTCCAACGGTTTTAAATGTCCTTCCCGGAGTAAGACCTCTAGAGCCTTTGACAGAGGCATATGAAGTGGAGTGAAAACCCTCTTGACTCGGGGTGGATATTTGGCCGTCTGTGAGTTACTCCCGGACGCCTTGGTAAATGGGGTAGCTGTTTTTGATGCGGTAGTGGTAACCATACCCACGTCGGAAGATCTTGCGGCTGCATCACCACTGGTAGTCGCATTCGAATTGCGGGAAAACGCCCGCCTAGGCTGCTCCTTCTCTTGGTCAATAAGGCCCTGCTTCATGGCATCTTCGATCTGTACTCCCATCTCATGCAAATCTGAAAAGGTATGGAAGGGGAGCACGATAATTTTCAGATAGTTTGGGCTGGAGGTTGCGCACAACCATCCGTATTTGATCCTTATCCGTTGGCCTAATGGTCATCATTGAGGCCTTCGCCTCCACCGGCCACGCAATTGAGAAGCTCTCTTTAAGCTCCTGCCTTTGTCGTCTCAAGATCACGGGTTGTGATCTCGATCCGGTATTGTATGAATATTGTGCGACGAAGGCCTCGGCCATCTCCTCCCAAATTGCTTTGAATCCTCCAATTTGGAGTACGGATGGCGCAATACCCGACAGGGTCCTGCCAAAGAGGGAGAGCTTCTGTAATCTTGTCAAACCCATCGGGTGCAGAACATCTGAAAACAAACTCAGGTGGACCATGGGATCTCCTGACCCGTCAAAACGGTCGATGTGAGGCATCTTGAACTCCGTCGCAAGGTCACAATCACGTTGTGGTACCCGTCCTCAATGTCCGGGATGGCTTTGACTCCTTGAGATTTCTTAAACATTCTTTCCAACTTACTCAGCTTCAGTGGGGTCCGCTCAACTCAAGGAGAGTCCGATATTGATATTGATAGGGCGTTGGATAGTTAATGGTAGAATCGGGCGGAGCCCCGCTGGAAGGTCTGTATCCTCTTGGACATTTTGGACATTTGGCGTCTCGGTGCCGGAGCTCTGCCGGGAGGAACTTGTGAAGCAGACGCCGCTTTCTTTATTGCTGCAGTGATGAGCTCAGCCTGTTGAGCCATGATTGCAGCCTGCTGCTTGGAAAATTCCGCTTGGCGGACAGCATCTTGCTGCATGAGTTTCATACTTTCTTGCATTTGAAGCATCATTGCCTCTATCCCTGACGTGTTCTGCTGATCCATCCAACTGACTGGTGTATCTGTCCCTGTAGTAGAAACTGAGACCTTTACTTTTGTTCCGGTGGAGTGGATAAGAGCCACTGATCTGATAACTGCTGAGCTGGTGATCTGTGCCCGACTGGTCCTTTTCACCCTGCCTTTGATAAAGTAACCCTGATTGCCCTTGAACTGAATCTCTGACCCGACAAAGTCTATCAACACAAGTTCGTGTGCAGGGGATAGGAGTCCTTCAAGCTATGGTTCGGGACTACCTAGCAAAGAGAAAACATCAAACATCTCAGCTTGATTTCATCTGAACAGATACTAGCATAGTTGAATGAGTGTGCCCTCTCCTGAATTCTGCCCCAAAATTCTGCCTGTAAGCTGATACCCTCAGGTAAAACTGATTCCACCAAATACTGATGCCCGCAGTTCGATACCAAAATCAATTGGTGCCCGGGCCTGATGCTCAAACTCATAAACTGATACATGCATTCCCTGTAGAGGCACACTCTAACAAGCACATAACAGATAAGTGAGAGCCAAAACACCCCTATGTTGGGGTAGGGTTTCCCTGTCCTATTTTGTCAGGAGCTAGGGTTCACTACGTACGCAGCGGCTTCAAACAACCTATAAGCGGCTAAGCAACCTGTCCAAGTGTGGAATGGTCAGTATGGATCCGAATATGCACTAGGTCGAATGGACAAAAGTGTGCCCGGGTAAAACCGGGGTTTGTGTCCCCATCTTTCGAGCCAGGCCGTCGGCCTTACGGACATGACTTGACAAGACAAGCCTTGACCGTCGTTCGGGAATGGCATATGGCAAACACGGTGTCCTAGGCGCACCAATGCAAATGCAATGCAAAGAAACACACAAGTGTAGTCAAAAACAGATGTCATGAGTTCGAGTCAAGTTCTCTAAATCCCCAGCAGAGTCGCCAGAAACTGTAACAAGCCCGCGGGGGACCTCGCTACAGTTCGGACTCGATTTTGTTGCGGATCCAAATCTCGAACCAAAGAGTCCAAATCCGGCAAATCGTTTTGAAGAAAAAACAGATTTTTTGAAAGAAGTGCCAAACATGGACTGCTTTGCCAGATAACAGAGTCGCCACCTAAATATTTTTTAAAATGGGAAATTTAGGAAACCCTAACTCGGCGCCAAAGGCCACGTGTCCGTCATCACCAAAGTTGGCTCGGGAACTTGGGTACGATTAGGGAAGATCACATCGTGAGCACCCCCTCTCGCCCGGTCAAAGACCGGCCTCTACTAACCATGATATCTGTTTTTGAAAACATTGTGAGTTCTTATTCTGGTTATTAGCCTAGGTTACTACGTAATGCTCGCAGCAAACAAGTATAGACTGGGCCGTCTGAATTGGAACAAAACATTTCATGTTTGTTTGTTTGAAAATGATGTGATGGTGCTGCCCGCAGGCAGGCTAAAATGCGGATTTGCCACCCTCGGGTGGGCTTAGAAAACAGTGATGTTGCCACTATCTAGTGGGCTTAAAACAAGCATTTGATGAATTGTTCCAATTCAGATAACTCAACCTCCACCCACAGGCATTCAAGGTAGTTATATCACATAAGCACATAGCCTCATGGTAAGCATGCTATTCATGGCAACACTCACACGCATGCAAGGATGCTAAAGCATAAAACTTACCGAGTACTCCAAGCCAAAACAGAAGTTGATTAGAAATCATGCATGATCCTAAGTATACTGTAATGCCTAATGCAACACATGCAAAATGCAACTATAGCAGGCTCGGCTATTCTGAACATGGCATATGAAATGCTACAGTTATCAAGTATTCAATTTAGAATTGAGATACAGATGCAGTTTGTATGATGCGCCGAGCCCGGTGCGTGCAAAACAGATGAATGATGCAAACATGCTGTCATGCTGTATGCTAATTGAAATATGCCCTATATCTAACCATCATAAGCAGGTAAATAAAAGGGAGAAAGAAATGGGGGTTGGAAGACATACAACACACACACCCACACTTATTACAATTATCCCCGCGCGCAGAGGGTCCGAATAAATATACAGTTCGAATAAAAGAATAATACAGATTTCTATTTAATTAACAAATTAAACTAAGAAAGCAAAAAGCGCATGCAAGCCGGGGCGCCTTTGCTTCGACGGATGATGCATGTTGGGTTTGCTGGCGGAAATCCAGGATGCCCGATTAGCCTCGTTACCAATGTTTCTCGAAATCGTGCGGACTCGAAAAGTTCTTGATCCTTGATTTTGCCGCAGAGAGCAGGAAAGGGGCATAGCAATGTATTTCACAAATATATGCATGCCTCGATCCTCGTGCCACCAATCACGCATCTCGATGCATGATGGCCGAGGAGCCGAACTGCACAACTCAATATAGGATGAATGCATATGAATGCTACAACAAAACCTAGCTCCATCATGGGTAATCCGGAGTGTCGGTGACTGGGGATTTGAGACACGTTCCGTCACTCGGAGTGCGAAACATACCTCGTTTCCCTTGCAATATGCATGGTATGCATGAAATGCAACTAACATATATCCTAGCATGCACAATGTTATGCAAATCGAGATGATAGCATAAAAACATGGAATGACATGAAAAATGATGTACAATGGGGGCTAAAATGAGATACCTCAAAATGCGTGCCCACAGGCACGCAAACCGAGGCGGTGACATACGGGCATGAAATGGCATACAGAATGCAAATTGGACTTACACGAACATGAGGGAGCCTCAGCCGCACTCACATAAGAGGCCGTAAGATGAAAATGAGCTACCACGAAAAGCGTGCATGCGGGCACGCAAACCGAGGCCATGATGTGAGATGCAAATCGGATAAAATCAAAGTGCTTCGAAATGCGTGCCCACAGGCACGCAAACTGAGGCAATGATGTGAAATGCAAATCGGATAAAATCGAAGTGTCTCGAAATGCGTGCCCACAGGCACGCAAACCGAGGCAATGATGTGAAATGCAAATCGGATAAAATCGAAGTGTCTCGAAATGCGTGCCCACAGGCACGCAAACCGAGGCGATGATGTGAAATACAAATCAGATAAAACTGAAGTGTCTTGAAATGCGTGCCCACAGGCACGCAAACCGAGGCAATGATGTGAAATGCAAATCGAATAAAACCGAAGTGTCTCGAAATACGTGCCCACAGGCACGCAAACCGAGGCAACGATATGAAATGCAAATCGGATAAAACCGAAGTGCCTCGAAATGCGTGCACACGAGCACGTAAACCGAGGCAATGATGTGAAATGCAAATCTGATAAAACCGAAGTGTCTCGAAATGCGTACCCACAGGCACGCAAACCGAGGCAAAGATGAAATGGAATGAAATGACATACGGAATGCCACGATGGGCTTACACCAACATGGGGGAGCCTCAGCTCACTCACATGAGAGGCCGTCAAATAAAACAGAGGCGCCTCGAAATGCGCGCACACGGGCACGCAAACCGAGGGATGTATGAAATGGCATGGAAAATGATATGCAAGCATGCAAACCAAATTTCAGCAGCTAAATGAAGGGGAAAACAGCCCCGAAATGATACGAAATGACAATCAATGCATGAAATCATCCCGAAATGTGATTTTAAGTACCCGAAATGGCCTACGGCAATGCTAAGCATGCAAAATTGGTACATGAAAGCAAAAAACAGTAGCAAGGAAGCCCCAAAAATAGCATCTTCTCAGTACAAAACATGGCCAAATTGTGAGCATAGATATGGCGACAATGGCATGCAAAAATACGGGAAAAGAGGGGAATTACAAAGCAAGTGGTATTTACAATGCTCAAACCCAAAAAAACAGTTCTACAAAACTAAAGAGGGACCAAAAATATGTACATTTACAATAGATGACAGCCTCCAATTCAGTGTGTAGATATACTAAATATAGCATGCAAAATTTGGGCCAAAAGAGGGCTATAAAGAGAGGTATCATAAGCAATGACCAAACAACTTAAGACCTTTAATAAAACTTGAAGAATGGACCAAAACAAGACATTTTCTAAGCCTGATTAAGGCTGAAATCCGAAGCTAAGCAAGCCTAACAAAGCATGCAATTTTACGGAAAATATGGAGGATTACAAAACAAGTACCAAAACCAATCATCAAATGGCGTAAGACCCTTAACAAAGAATGAAGAATGGACCAAAATAAGGCACTCTCTAGGCCTGATGAAGGCTGAAATCCGAAGCATGGTGAGCTTAAAAAAGCATGCAAAATGGGAGTGGAACAAGAATTCAAAGCAAGTGAGATGTAGAGCAAGAAAACCAGGTTGAGCCCTTCTTCAATGTTGAAGAGGGGCTCAAAATAAGCACAATATCAGTATGTTGCATGCTCCAAATCAGATTACAAATAGGCCAAAACAATCATGCAATTTTACGGTAAAATGGAAGAATTACAAAGCAAGTGCATGATAGAAAGGCCAAAAATGGTTGAGCCCTTCTTCAATGTTGAAGAGGGGCTCAAAATAGGCCCACTCACAGTTTATTGAATGCTCGGAAATGGATCATTCATAAGCTAAACAAAGCATGCAAAATATTGGCATTCCAAGAGGTATTGAAACAAGTGCATCATAGAGGGCTCAAACAGGGTTGAGCCCTTAAACAAACATGTAGAATAGCTCAAACTAAGGCCCCTTTCAGTTAGGGCCGGAGCTCAAAACAGTGAGAAAATATGGTAGAAAATTGAAGCAAAAATAAGATAGAAAAAGGGAAATGAAGACTTACCCTTGAAGACAAGTCTTTTGCTACCTCTTGGCTTGAAAAATGTCACCTCCTAGCTGCTGGAAATCAACTCCAAGTGTTGGAAACAGGGTGGTGATGGTGGTGCTTGGTGTTGATGAACAAATTATGCAAGAAAAATAACCTTTGAGCTTTTAAATGGAGAGAAATGGAAGGTGAAAGCTATGGATCTCTCCCCAATCCCCCTCAAAAATGTCTAACCCCTTCCCAAACATGAAGCCAAACCTCTCCTTTTAGAGGAAAAAAGCATCCCAAAATATCTAAAGTGCATCAAAATATCTAAAGTGCATCAAAATATCTAAAAAGCATCAAAATATCTAAAAAGCAACTCTCTAATCCTCCATACACTTGTATGGAGGATTGGCCAATTGGAAAATGAGCTAGCACACCTGGAATACACTGAGGGAGCAAGAAATGGTCGGCCAACTCACAAGGGCAAAATGGTCATTTCACAAAAGGGGTGGCTGGCCAGCTAGATAAACAAAACTGCCGAGAAGACCACTGGATGTTGGGTGCTAGGGAAGTCCAAAAATGTCCATTCAAGTGTCCAAATTTAAGCCCCGGAAGTTAGCTTTCCAATGGCGCAAACCTTGCATCAAAATTCCTCCTGTAGAAAAAGTTACGCTTGTTTCGGTGAAGCCGCGCAGACTTTTCTCCTTCCCGGATTCATGCTGAACCACTTTTGACCAAGCAGATAACTGGTTGCTGAGACAATTGCTGGCCTCCCACCCTCCAGTGATCTTCCTGGTGCTAAAACAGAGGCACCTGCCAAAATTGAACAAAAACTAATGCAAAACGAATGCTCGGGGCCAAAACCGCGCGGGGTCCCGAAAATGGGCTGCAGGCACCGAAAGTGGCGTTCGGCCACGAAGTGGGTATTTGAGACCCCAGTGTCCCTCGGAATGATAAAACAGAGGTGCTCAAAAATGAACAGACATCGATGCAAAATGAATGCTCGGGGACCAAAAGCCATGGTTGAGGTCCGAAAATGGGTCATGAGCAAAGTGGCGTTGACCCACGAAGTGAACATCTGAGGCCCAGTGTTCTCAAGATGACAAAATAGAGGTACTGCAGAAAACCAAGAAATCGGAGATGGTTGGGCATCCCAACCGAGGCACACGGCTGTCCCAAGCCGGACGGGCTCGAAATGGGTAAAATGGCCTCTGACCCACGAAATGTAGCGACGGCCCTTTGAGAGATAGTCTACGTGTCCACTCCCTCCCCTCAGGAAAGAAAACAAAGAAAACCGAGTCTGGTTCGTAAACCGAGACAAAAGGCACTGAAGAGGTTGGTTGAAGCCCGGAGGCAGGCGACGCGACTCTGAGACTTCTGAACAAGCACAATATGTAACATCACCAAGCGCTCAATCGGTGACGTCTGAGTCTTAAGGTCGGTCAAAAATGGGGTGTCTACAGGTACCCACACAAGGAAATCATGTGAAAACAAACACAAAAACATGGTTTTTGACATAAACTTTCGGATCAAAACAAGACTTTTCTTCAAGAACACACGAACATTATTTCCTCTTCCAAAACCAACTTCAAATCAATGCATGGTATGCAAAACAGATTCGATCATGCAATGCAGCTTGATAATCAATAAGAATAACCAGAGTAGATTAAGATTCAGACCTTAAAACTCGAATTTAACGGTTCAAAGTCCAAAGATCAAGCTCGAAAATCAACTTCTCTCTCTAGAACTCTACCTTCTTCCTCTAGAGCTTCTCTCTCTAAAGGCAAAGATTTGAGACAAAATCATTTGTTTCTAGATGCTGTACTGTCTTAACATTCGGATTGGAACGTGGCATTACCGGGTTGGTTCAACTCAAAAGGGTGACTGATTGATAAGACAAGTCTCTGACAAAGCGTATTCAACAAGCTAGATGGCAAGACAAATTGGCAAGTAATGATATCAGCTAAAGTCAAATCTTCGGCAACAGGGTAACAAAGACATCGGCTAGGGAGGACGACATTTGACTAAGCTGTGCCACACCTTGGCCTGGATGTTTCACACCTCGGTCTAGGCCATACCTGCCCAGGAACGAAGATCACTAAATGCAAAACATCTCGGCCTAGATAGCGACATCTCGGCTAACATGCCAGGGTGAAGATGGAGGTCAACCAAGTGGTTCCGAAATGCTTCTAAGTACAAAGGTTCAGCGGAGAACTAGGTTCAAGATGACCTGGGCTACACACCAAGCAAGGAACAAAATCATGCGAGCAATACTTAAACAAAACAAGACAAGTCTTAAACAAAACAAGACAAGACAAAATTTGCAGGCACCACGTAACAAGACAAAATCACACATGAAGTATGCAAGTATGACTAAATCAAAGTGAGGGTTATTACATTCTACCCCCCTTAAAGAAGTTTGGTCCCCGAACTTAAGTTACCTTGTTCCAAGAACAATTCTGGATAGCGAATTCTCATTTCCCCTTCCATTTCCCAGGTGGCATCCTTGCCGTAATGCTCTTTCCATTCAATCCTTACCATTGGCATCGACTTGTTTCTCAACTGCCTAACTTGTCTGTCAATAATAGACATCAGCTTCTCTTCATAGCCCAAATTCTCATTAACTTCAATCCCAGAATAGTCAATCACATGCAAGGGATCCCGAATATATTTTCTCAACATTGAAACATGAAACACATTATGGACTTGGCTTCAGTCTGGTGGCAAGGCAAGTCTGTAGGCAACCGAGTTAACCTTGTCAAGAATTTCAAACGGCCCAATATAACGGGACGCTAACTTACCTTTCTTACCAAATTTGGAAACTCCTTTCATTGGCGAAACTTTCAGGAATACATGATCCCTAACTTTGAATTCTAACTCATTCCTTCTTTGGTCGGCGTTGCTCTTTTGTCGGCTCTGAGCAGTTTTAATCCTCTGTTGAATAAGTTTAATCTTCTCTATTGTTACTTGAATCAACTCAGGACCAAGCAGAGCTTTATCTCCAACTTCGGTCCAACATATTGGCGACCTGCACTTTCTTCCGTACAAAGCTTCATACGGCGCCATGCCAATGCTAGCTTGATAACTGTTGTTGTAAGCGAATTCTACTAAGGGCAAACGCACTACCCAACTTCCTTGGAAGTCCAATACACAAAGTCTACGCATATCTTCAAGTGTCTGAATTGTTCTCTCTGTTTGCCCATCCGTCTGGGGATGAAAAGCTGTACTAAATCTTAACTCGGCTCTGAATGCCCTTTGTAGACTCTGCCAAAATCTGGAAACAAACTTCGGATCTCGGTCCGACACAATTGACATCGGTACTACATGAAGTCTAACAATCTCATTCACATATAGCAAGGCAAGTTGATCGACGTTGAAGGTAGTCTTAATAGGTAAAAAGTGTGCTGACTTGGTTAATCTATCCACGATAACCCAAATCAAGTCCATACCTTTCTGTGTCCTCGGCAAACCAATCACAAAATCCATGGAGATGTGTTCCCATTTCCACTTAGGGATCGGCAAAGGTTGAAGAAGTCCTACTGGTCTCTGATGTTCTGCTTTCACCTGTTGACAATACAAGCACTGGGACACGAACTCGGCTATCTCTCTTTTCATATTTGGCCACCAGAAAGTCTGTTTCACATCTTGATACATTTTGTTATTTCCTGGATGAACAGCAAACTTGGAACCATGAGCTTCCTGCAAAATTCTCCTCTTTAACTCTGGGACGTCGGCCACACACCATCTCCCTTCAAACTTAAGCACTTGCTTTTCAATGGTGTACCCCGATCTCGGCTTTGTAATAATCTCATCGGCTACCTTTCTGAAGAATCCATCCTCCATTTGTCTTGTCTTTACTTCCTCGACAATAGTTGGTTCTACTGAAATCATGGTTAGACATGCCAAATTTCCCACTATTTTTCTGCTCAAAGCGTCGGCTACGCTGTTAGCTTTACCCAGGTGATACTAAATTTGCATGTCATAGTCTTTCAACAACTCAAGCCATCTTCTCTGCCTCAAATTCAATTCTTTTTGAGTGAACAGGTACTTTAAGCTCTTATGATCTGTAAAAACTTGACAAGAAGCTCCGTACAAGTAGTGTCGCCAGATCTTTAAAGCAAATACAACGGCTGCTAGTTCCAAATCATGGGTAGGATAGTTCTTTTCATGTGGCTTCAACTGACGAGATGCATATGCTATGACTTTACCCCCTTGCATTAATACACAACCCAAACCCTTATGCGATGCATCACTATAGATATGAAACTCTTCATTACCTGATGGAAGCACAAGTACTGGTGCTGTAACTAACCTCGCCTTCAGTTCCTGGAAAGCTGACTCCCGATCTCCAGTCCATTCATACGATGCTCCCTTCTTAGTCAATTGCGTCAATGGAATTGCAATCCTTGAGAAATCCTGCACAAACTTCCTGTAATAACTTGCCAAACCCAGAAAACTACGAACCTCGGACACATTAGTCGGCCTCGGCCAATTCACTACGGCTTCAATTTTACTAGAATCAACCGAGATGCCCTCTTCATTAATCACATGACCCAAGAATGAGATAGTAGAAAGCCAAAACTCACACTTATTAAACTTAGCATATAGTTTCCGGTCTCTCAAAATCTGTAAGGCAAGTCTCAAATGATTTTCATGTTCATCTTTACTCTTGGAATAGATCAATATATCATTAATGAAGACAACCGCAAACTCATCTAAATATGGCTTGAAGACTCTGTTCATTAAATCCATAAATGCAGCAGGGGCATTGGTCACCCCAAAAGGCATTACTAAAAATTCGTAGTGGCCATATCTTGTCCGGAAGGCCATCTTCTCAACATCCTCGGCTTTAACTTTAAGCTGATGGTAACCCGACCTAAGGTCAATCTTAGAAAAGACTCGCGCCCCTTGTAGTTGATCAAGCAAATCATCAATCCTAGGTAATGGGTACTTGTTCTTAATGGTGACCTTATTAAGTTCTCTGTAATCAATGCAAAGACGGAGTGTGCCATCCTTTTTCTTAACAAATAAAACGGCTGCTCCACATGGTGAAGTTCTCGGCCTAATAAATCCCTTATCCAGCAATTCTTGTAATTGCAGTTTCAATTCCCTAAGTTCAGCTGGGGCCATTCTATAGGGTGTTTTGGAAATCGGCTGTGTTCCCGACATGATATCAACGGTAAACTCTATTTCTCTATCGACTAGGTGACCAGGCAATTCGTTCGGAAAGATGTCGGGGAACTCATTAACAACTGGAATGTCGGCTAAATTAACATTTCCATTCTGATTGCTCAGTATACTACACAAGTAGCCTCGACACCCTTTCTGAAATTAGCTTATAGGCCTTAATGGACGAAATCAAATAAGGTGGGGACACTACCCCTTTACCCTGGAAAATAACCTCGACTTGGTTTGGGGGTTTCAGTGTGACACTCTTCGAAACACAATTAATAGATGCATGATTCGCTACTAACCAATCCATTCCCAGTATAACATCAAAATAAGCTATGTCCAATGGCATTAAATCAACTAACAATTCAACATTCTCAATCACAATAACACATGCTCTATAAATGGATGCAACAATCATGGATCTCCCAGATGGAGTAGACACAGATAGCACACAATCAAGGGGTTCTAGTTTCCTATCAAGCTTCTCTGTAAACTTAGCAGACACAAGCGAATGCGTAGAACCCTAATCAATCAATACATAAGCATCTTGAGAGCAAATTGGGAGTATACCTGACACTACTGTCTCAGCATTCTGAGTGTCTCCTGGCACTAGTGCAAACACTCTACCCTGCCTCATCTGTCATTTCCCAGCATTACTCTTCTGAACAGAACCTGAGGCATTCTCACCTTTCTTGTTGTCATCAGCCTTTGTCTTAGGGCAGTCTCTCACATAATGACCCATTTCACCACATTCATAACAAGCTCCAGACGCCCGACGACAGACCCCGAAATGTGGTTTCCCACAACTAGAACATGTCAGCTTAGTACCACCTTCCTGCCTTAGGTTGCTTGAACTGTCGGCATTCACTTTCTTCTTGGTGCCAAACTGTGCTCGGCGACTGTCATAATTCTGCCTCTTTCTCTGGTTCTCTCCCGAACTCTGGTATCTGTTCAAGTTAGCCTCGGCCTGAATGGCTTTGTCCAACACTTCGGCGTAAGTCAGAATATTGTGCAGGTTAACCCGGTCTTGTATCGGTCCGCGAAGCCCACTCTAAAACATCCTAGCCTTCATATATTCATCGTTGACCATGTGTGGTGCAAACCTCGCCCGTTCAGTAAAAGCGCGGTCATACTCTGCCACTATTCGGTTGCCCTGCATCAAAGTCTGAAACTCAGTAGCCTTGCGGTTTCGAACACTTAGGGGGAAGTGTTTCTTGTAGAACAACTCCAAAAATCGGGTCCAGGTCAAGTCTGGATTGCTTTCTCGAACCATCACCCACCATCTGCGAGCGTCATCATCTAATGTGAATGTTGCCAATGTTACCTTCTGAGTGTCAGTGCTGGGGAAGATCTCGAACAACTTTTCCATTTCCAAAACCCACGCCTCAGCCTTCATCGGCTCTATACCCCCAGAGAATCTTGGCGGTATCATCTTCTTAAACTCCCTAATCAAGGCGATCGTGCCGTCCCCATACAAGGCTGGCTGCGGAGGAACTTGCGGCACTAGAGGAGGTGGAGGTGGAACTGCATTTCAGCCGTTGGTCTGCTCGGCCTGAGTCGAAGTAGCACTAGTGTACTGCTGTCTTGTTTGCCTCAACTCGCGAGCCAAACCTTCAACTAGCCTTTCTAGCCTGTCAAATCTGTCTTCAGACCGATCTCGGCCAATTGGAGGTCTACCTCTCCTCATGATGCTATGAGTATGCAAAGTGTGACTTTAAAACAAAATAAGCAAATAACCACGTAGGCAAGTAACAAATAGGCATGTCAAGACAATGTACACCTTGTTCAAATAGCAAGCACTATGATGCAGTCCTAACATCTTCCTAAGAGAAAATCCTATGCTCTTTAGGACTCAAAGTGTGTGAATAACGTATACTAAGGAACTTGTGCTCTGATACCATTATGTCACGACCCCAACCCGCCCCTAGGAGGATGGTGCCATGATGGCCAGTAATCCGAGATTACCCAAGGCCTCTTTCAAAGATTCACACACAACCGAGTACACATAGGGGCTTACAAATGCGGAAGCAATAACTAAAGGTACAAGTGGTCCATAAGAGCCGTGCATAGATCAAATGATATGGCATACATAATACGGTTACAGATAAACAAAATACATGATACATCTTGATCAAAAGGCTTCTCAAGCCGACATACACAAAATAACACGAGTACAAGCCAAGAAGCATGATTTTCAAGATTTGCCGACGTAACACAGAATTGCCGACATAAACATAAGTCAAGCCGACAAGACAAGAATCCAAACCAAGCTTGCAAAACATATCTAGGCGTCACCGCCGTCCTACTCATCACCTACATATATATAGAGAGGGTGAGCTTGGATACTCAGTGAATGGTACTAGTAATAAAGGTTTTGCATGAACAATAGCCGAAGTCTTTCCAGGACAAAACATATCCAAAACTATACAAATATTAGCCGAGATCCTTTCAAAGCAAAACACATCAGAACTTTATAATTCAAGGGATGAACCGTATTCATCTAATAAGTCTTACAAGCCCCAAGGGATGCTTACTGGCATCAGCAAAACACAAATCAATAGCTTTCCGAACAACAAATCCACGCGGTAAACCGTCGGTAGCAAAACAAGGGACTGCACGATCCGTAATCGATTAGTCAAAGGTGCTACGAAAGTTTAGAGTCCTCCAGCATGAGGGACTTGTGTTACTTAGGCCCGTAGCCCGCTTTAACACGATAGTCTTTCCAAGAAAGGACCGTATCCTTTTAACACGAGGGTACTGCACAAGTTTAGAGTCCTCTAGTACAAGGGACTTTTCATTACTTAGTGCTGCGAAAGTTTAGAGTCCTCCAGCACAAAGGACTTTTATACTTAGTGCTACGAAAGTTTAGAGTCCTCCAGCACAAGGGACTTTCCAAATATGACATCAAAACAAAGTTTATACTCGATACATCAAAATAAGGCTAATCATTCATGCTTACCAAATACTTTCATCAAAACGAAGCAAAGCAAGATCAATCAAAACTTTATAACATAGCTTTATTAAAAATACCACTCACATAGATCTTCTCGGGTGTAGGCTCAAAGCAAAGATCAAGGACCTACAATCACATGGCAAATACATTCTCAAAACGAGCTTTACATGCATGCAAATGATCTCAGCATTCACACCAAATCTATGTCAAGGACGAAGCAGAACTTGCTGGGAGTTAAAACACAGTCTTTCATCTCATGAAAACACACTGGGTACCAACCAGGTCTTTGCTGAGGTCCCGCACCTCCTTGCCGAGGTGTGGTCCCGATGGCCACATTCAAAACGAAGTCAAGAAACCCTAAGTTTCCCTTTGAAGAACATGAAGAATCAAGAACATCAACAACATGCATGCTTAAGTCACAACTTGTTTATACAAAGAAAAATCTGAGATTCCATGCTAAGCGTTCAAAAACATGGACCTGGGTACCCACACAAGGAAATCATGTGAAAACAAACACAAAAACATGGTTTTTGACATAAACTTCCGGATCAAAACAAGACTTTTCTTCAAGAACACACGAACATTATTTCCCCTTCCAAAACCTACTTCAAATCAATGCATGGTATGCAAAACAGATTCGATCATGCAATGCAGCTTGATAATCAATAAGAATAACCAGAGTAGATTAAGATTCAGACCTTAAAACTTGAATTTAACGGTTCAAACTCCAAAGATCAAGCTCAAAAATCAACTTCTCTCTCCAGAACTCTACCTTCTTCCTCTAGAGCTTCTCTCTCTAAAGGCAAAGATTTGAGACAAAATCATTTGTTTCTAGGTCTGCCAGCTGTCTTAACATTCTGTTCGGACACATGGCATTACCGGGTTGGTTCAACTCAAAAGGGTGACTGATTGATAGGACAAGTCTCTGACAAAGCGTATTCAACAAGCTAGATGGCAAGACACATCGGCAAGTAATGATATCGGCTAAAGTCAAATGCTAGGGAGGACGACACTTGACTAAGCTGGGCCACACCTTGGCTTGGATGTGCCACACCTCGGTCTAGGCCATACCTACCCAGGAACGAAGATCACTAAATGCAAAACATCTCGGCCTAGATAGCGACATCTCGGCTAACATGCCAGGGTGAAGATGGAGGTCAACCAAGTGGTTCCGAAATGGTTCTAAGTACAAAGGTTTAGCGGAGAACTAGGTTCAAGATGACCTCGGCTACACACCAAGCAAGGAACAAAATCATGCAAGCAATACTTAAACAAAACAAGACAAGTCTTAAACAAAACAAGACAAGACAAAATTTGCAGGCACCACGTAACAAGACAAAATCACACATGAAGTATGTAAGTATGACTAAATCAAAGTGAGGGTTGTTACATCCTACCCCCCTTAAAGAAGTTTGGTCCCCAAACTTAAGTTACCTTGTTCCAAGAACAATTCTGGATGGCGAATTCTCATTTTCCCTTCCATTTCCCAAGTGGCATCCTTGCCGTAATGCTCTTTCCATTCAATCTTTACCATTGGCATCGACTTGTTTCTCAACTGCCTAACTTGTCTGTCAATAATAGACATCAGCTTCTCTCCATAGCCCAAATTCTCATTAACTTCAATCCCAGAATAGTCAATCACATGCAAGGGATCCTGAATATATTTTCTCAACATTGAAACATGAAACACATTATGGACTTGGCTTAAGTCTGGTGGCAAGGCAAGTCAGTAGGCAATGGAGTTAACCTTGTCAAGAATTTCAAACGGCCCAATATAACGGGACGCTAACTTACCTTTCTTACCAAATCTGGAAACTCTTTTCATTGGCGAAACTTTCAGGAATACATGATCCCCTACTTCGAATTCTAACTCATTCCTTCTCTGGTCAGCGTAGCTCTTTTGTCGGCTCTGAGCAGTTTTAATCCTCTATTGAATAAGTTTAATCTTCTCTATTGTTACTTGAATCAACTCGGGACCAAGCAGAGCTTTATCTCCAACTTCGGTCCAACATATCGGCGACCTGCACTTTCTTCCGTACAAAGCTTCATACGGCGCCATGCCAATGCTAGCTTGATAACTGTTGTTGTAAGCAAATTCTACTAAGGGCAAATGCACTCCCCAACTTCCTTGGAAGTCCAATACACAAAGTCTACGCATATCTTCAAGTGTCTGAATTGTTCTCTCTGTTTGCCCATCCGTCTGGGGATGAAAAACTGTACTAAATCTCAACTCGGCTCCGAATGCCCTCTGTAGACTCTGCCAAAATCTGGAAACAAACTTCGGATCTCGGTCCGACACAATTGACATCGGTACTACATGAAGTCTAACAATCTCATTCAAATATAGCAAGGCAAGTTGATCGGCGTTGAACGTAGTCTTAACAGGCAAAAAGTGTGCTGACTTGGTTAATCTATCCACGATAACCCAAATCGAGTCCATACCTTTCTGTGTCCTCGGCAAACCAATCACAAAATCCATGTAGATGTGTTCCCATTTCCACTCAGGGATCGGCAAAGGTTGAAGAAGTCCTGCTGGTCTTTGATGTTCTGTTTTCACCTGTTGACAACACAAGCACTGGGACACGAACTCGACTATCTCTCTTTTCATATTTGGCCACCAGAAAGTCTGTTTCACATCTTGATACATTTTGGTATTTCCTGGATGAACAGCAAACTTGGAACCATGTGCTTCCTGGAAAATTCTCCTCTTTAACTCTGGTACGCCGGCCACACACAATCTCCCTTCAAACTTAAGCACTTGCTTTTCAATGGTGTACCCCGATCTCGGCTTTGTAATAATCTCATCGGCTACCTTTCTAAAGAATCCATCCTCCATTTGTCTTGTCTTTACTTCCTCAACAATAGTTGGTTCTACTGAAATCATGGTTAGACATGCCAAATTTCCCACTATTTTTCTGCTCAAAGCGTCGGCTACGCTGTTAGCTTTACCCGGGTGATACTGAATTTGCATGTCATAGTCTTTCAACAACTCAAGCCATCTTCTCTGCCTCAAATTCAATTCTTTTTGAGTGAACGGGTACTTTAAACTCTTATGATCTGTAAAAACTTGACAAGAAGCTCCGTACAAGTAGTGTCGCCAGATCTTTAAAGCAAATACAACGGCTGCTAGTTCCAAATCATGGGTAGGATAGTTCTTTTCATGTGGCTTCAACTGACGAGATGCATATGCTATGACTTTACCCCCTTGCATTAATACACAACCCAAACCCTTATGCGATGCATCACTATAGATATGAAACTCTTCATTACTTGTTGGAAGCACAAGTACTGGTGCTGTAACTAACCTCACCTTTAGTTCCTAGAAAGCTGACTCCCGATCTCCAGTCCATTCATACGGTGCTCCCTTCTTAGTCAATTGCGTCAATGGAATTGCAATCCTTGAGAAATCCTTCACAAACTTCCTGTAATAACCTGCCAAACCCAGAAAACTACGAACCTCGGACACATTAGTCGGCCTCGGCCAATTCACTACGGGTTTAATTTTACTAGGATCAACCGAGATGCCCTCTTCATTAATCACATGACCCAAGAATGAGATAGTAGAAAGCCAAAACTCACACTTATTAAACTTAGCATACAGTTTCCGGTCTCTCAAAATCTGTAAGGCAAGTCTCAAATGATTTTCATGTTCAGCTTTACTCTTGGAATAGATCAATATATCATCAATGAAGACAACTACAAACTCATGTAAATATGGCTTGAAAACTCTATTCATTAAATCCATAAATGCAGCAGGGGCATTGGTCACCCCAAAAGGCATTACTAAAAATTCGTAGTCGCCATATCTTGTCCGGAAGGCCGTCTTCTCTACATCCTCGGCTTTAACTTTAAGCTGATGGTAACCCGACCTAAGGTCAATCTTAGAAAAGACTCGCGCCCCTTGTAGTTGATCAAGGAAATCATCAATCCTAGGTAATGGGTACTTGTTCTTAATGGTGACCTTATTAAGTTCTTTGTAATCAATGCAAAGACGGAGTGTGCCATCCTTTTTCTTAACAAATAAAACGGGTGCTCCCCATGGTGAAGTGCTCGGCCTAATAAATCCCTTATCCAGCAATTCTTGTAATTGCAGTTTCAATTCCCTAAGTTCAACTGGGGCCATTCTATAGGGTGTTTTGGAAATCGGTTGTGTTCCTGACATGATATCAACGGTAAACTCTATTTCTCTATCGACTAGGTGACCAGGCAATTCGTTCAGAAAGACGTCGGGGAACTCATTAACAATTGGAATGTCAGCTAAATTAACATTTCCATTCTGATCGCTCAGTATACTACACAAGTAGCCTCGACACCCTTTCTGAAATTAGCTTATAGGCCTTAATGGACGAAATCAAGTAAGGTGGGGACACTACCCCTTTACCCTGGAAAATAACCTCGACTTGGTTTGGGGGTTTCAGTGTGACACTCTTCGAAACACAATTAATAGATGCATGATTCGCTACTAACCAATCCATTCCCAGTATAACATCAAAATAAGCTATGTCCAATGGCATTAAATCAACTAACAATTCAACATTCTCAATCACAATAACACATGCTCTATAAATGGATGCAACAATCATGGATCTCCCAGATGGAGTAGACACAGATAGCACATAATCAAGGGGTTCTAGTTTCCTATAAAGCTTCTCCGCAAACTTAGCAGACACAAACGAATGCGTAGAACCCGAATCAATCAATATATAAGCATCTTGAGAGCAAATTGGGAGTATACCTGACACTGCTGTCTCAGCATTCTGAGTGTCTCCTGGCACTAGTGCAAACACTCTACCCTGCCTCATCTGTCCTTTCCCAGCATTACTCTTCTGAACGGAACCCGAGGTATTCTCACCTTTCTTGCTGTCATCAGCCTTTGTCTTAGGGCAGTCTCTCACATAATGACCCATTTCACCACATTCATAACAAGCTCCAGACGCGACGCAGCAGACCGAAATGTGGTTTCCCACAACTGGAACATGTCGGCTTAGTACCACCTTCTGCCTTAGGTTGCTTGAATCGCTTCGGCATTCACTTTCTTCTTGGTGCCAAAGCGTGCTCGTCATAATTCTCGCCTCTTTCTCTGGTTCTCTCTCCCAAACTCGGCATCTGTTCAAGTTAGCCTCGGCTTGAATGGCTTTGTCCAACACTTGGCGTAAGTCGGCATATTGTCTTGAGTTAACCCGGTCTTATGTCGATCCATGAAGCCCACTCTCAAACTTCCTAGCCTTCATATATTCATTGTTGACCATGTGTGGTGCAAACCTCGCCAGTTCAGTAAAAGGGCGGTCATTTTCTGCCACTGTTCGGTTGTCCTGCATCAAAGTCTGAAACTCGGTAGCCTTGCGGTTTCGAACACTTAGGGGGAAGTGTTTGTTGTAGAACAACTCCAAAAATCAGGTCCAGGTCAAGTCTGGATTGCTTTCTCGAACCATCACCAACCATCTGCGAATGTCATCATCTAATGTGAATGTTGCCAATGTTACCATCTGAGTGTCAGTGCAGAGGAAGATCTCGAACAACTTTTCCATTTCCAAAACCCACGCCTCAACCTTCATCGGCTCTATACCCCCAGAGAATCTCGGCGGTTTCATCTTCTTAAACTCCCTAATCAAGGCGATCGTGCCGTTCCCATACAAGGCTGGCTGCAGAGGAACTTGCGGCACTAGAGGAGGTGGAGGCGGAACTGCATTTCGGCCGTTGGTCTGCTCGGCCTGAGTCGAAGTAACACTAGCGTACTGCTGTCTGGTTTGCCTCAACTCGCGGGCCAAACCTTCAACTAGCCTTTCCAGCCTGTCTAATCTGTCTTCAGACCGATCTCGGCCAATTGGAGGTCTACCTCTTCTCATGATGCTATGAGTATGCAAAGTGTGACTTTAAAACAAAATAAGCAAATAACCACGTAGGCAAGTAACAAATAGGCATGTCAAGACAATGTACACCTTGTTCAAATAGCAAGCACTATGATGCAGTCCCAACATCTTTCTAAGGGAAAATCCTATGCTCTTTAGGACTCAAAGTGTGTGAATAACGTATACTAAGGAACTTGTGCTCTGATACCATTATGTCACGACCCCAACCCGCCCCTAGGAGGATGGTGCCATGATGGCTTAGTAATCCGAGATTACCCAAGGCCTCTTTCAAAGATTCACACACAACCGAGTACACATAGGGGCTTACAAATGCGGAAGCAATAACTAAAGGTACAAGTGGTCCATAAGAGCCATGCATAGATCAAATGATTTGGCATACATAATACGGTTACAGATAAACAAAATACATGATACATCTTGATCAAAAGGCTTCTCAAGCCGACATACACAAAATACCACGAGTACAAGCCAAGAAGCATGATTTTCAAGATTTGCCGACATAACACAGAATTGCTGACATAAACATAAGTCAAGCCGACAAGACAAGAATCCAAACCAAGCTTGCAAAACATATCTAGGCGTCACCGCTGTCCTACTCATCACCTACATATATATAGAGAGGGTGAGCTTGGATACTCAGTGAATGGTACAAGTAATAAAGGTTTTGCACGAATAATAGCCGAAGTCTTTCCAGGACAAAACATATCCAAAACTATACAAATATTAGCCGAGATCCTTTCAAAGCAAAACACATCAGAACTTTATAATTCAAGGGATGAACCGTATTCATCTAACAAGTCTTACAAGCCCCAAGGGATGCTTACTGGCATTAGCAAAACACAAATCAATAGCTTTCCGAACAACAAATCCACACGGTAAACCGTCGGTGGCAAAACAAGGGACTGCACGATTCGTAATCGATTAGTCAAAGGTGCTGCAAAAGTTTAGAGTCCTCCAGCATGAGGGACTTGTGTTACTTAGGCCCGTAGCCCGCTTTAACACGATAGTCTTTCCAAGAAAGGACCGTATCCTTTTAACACGAGGGTATTGCACAAGTTTAGAGTCCTCCAGTACAAGGGACTTTTCATTACTTAGTGCTGCGAAAGTTTAGAGTCCTCCAGCACAAGGGACTTTTATACTTAGTGCTGCAAAAGTTTAGAGTCCTCCAGCACAAGGGACTTTCCAAACATGACATCAAAACAAAGTTTATACTCGATACATCAAAATAAGGCTAATCATTCATGCTTATCAAATACTTTCATCAAAACGAAGCAAAGCAAGATTTATCAAAACTTTATAACATAGCTTTATTAAAAATGCCACCCACATAGATCTTCTCGTGTGTAGGCTCAAAGCAAAGATCAAGGACCTACAATCACATGGCATATACATTCTCAAAACGAGCTTTACATGCATGCAAATAATCTCGGCATTCACACCAAATCTATGTCAAGGACAAAGCAGAACTTGCTGGGAGTTAAAACACAGTTTTTCATCTCATGAAAACACACTGGGTACCAACCAGGTCTTTGCCGAGGTCCCGCACCTCCTTGCCGAGGTGTGGTCCCGATGGCCACATTCAAAATGAAGTCAAGAAAGCCTAAGTTTCCCTTTGAAGAACATGAAGAATCAAGAACATCAACAACATGCATGCTTAAGTCACAACTTGTTTATACAAAGAAAAATCTGAGATTCCATGCTAAGAGTTCAAAAACATGGACCTGGGTACCCACACAAGGAAATCATGTGAAAACAAACACAAAAACATGGTTTTTGACATAAACTTCCGGATCAAAACAAGACTTTTCTTCAAGAACACACGAACATTATTTCCTCTTCCAAAACCAACTTCAAATCAATGCATGGTATGCAAAATAGATTCGATCATGCAATGCAGCTTGATAATCAATAAGAATAACCAGAGTAGATTAAGATTCAGACCTTAAAACTCGAATTTAACGGTTCAAACTCCAAAGATCAAGCTCGAAAATCAACTTCTCTCTCTAGAACTCTACCTTCTTCCTCTAGAGCTTCTCTCTCTAAAGGCAAAGATTTGAGAAAAAATCATTTGTTTCTAGGTCTGCCGGCTGTCTTAATATTCAGTTCGGACATGTGGTATTACCGGGTTGGTTCAACTCAAAAGGGTGACTGATTGATAGGACAAGTCTCTGAAAAAGCGTATTCAACAAGCTAGATGGCAAGACACATCGGCAAGTAATGATATCGGCTAAAGTCAAATATTCGGCAACAGGGTAACAAAGACATCGGCTAGGGAGGACGACACTTGACTAAGCTGTGCCACACCTTGGCCTGGATGTGCCACACCTCGGTCTAGGCCATACCTGCCCAGGAACGAAGGTCATTAAATGCAAAACATCTCAGCCTAGATAGCGACATCTCGGCTAACATGCTAGGGTGAAGATGGAGGTCAACCAAGTGGTTCCGAAATGGTTCTAAGTACAAAGGTTCAGCGGAGAACTAGGTTCAAGATGACCTCGACTACACACCAAGCAAGGAACAAAATCATGGCAAGCAATACTTAAACAAAACAAGACAAGTCTTAAACAAAACAAGACAAGGCAAAATTTGCAGGCACCACGTAACAAGTCACACATGAAGTATGCAAGTATGACTAAATCAAAGTGAAGGTTGTTACACGGTATATGTAATTTATAGCGATCCCGGTTTTCCCTTCATTGTTTAATTGTATTCCAGACTCAGTTCGGTGGATGTGCTGTTTTTTTTTTTTTTTCCCGTTTCCATCCTTTACTCTTTGTATATGTACAATGTATAGAAGACTAATGCTAATACATTGAATGTGATAGATTTATTATGAATGAATCTTAGAGATGCATTATGTATCTATTATGAATATGTAAGATACATTAATTTATATAATGAATTCATTAATATAGAGGATGCATTATGCATCATGAATGTATGAGATACATTAATCAATTTAATGAAGTTCATTGAATGAATAACTTGAGAGTTTCTCTCTCTCCCTACAAACCTTTTCTCCAGGTTTTCATTGCTCTCTAGTGTAAATCTATACTAAGTCCTTTGTAAGAAAGGTAGAGTGGGTTGAGGGCTTCATTTTAATATGAAAATAGTGGATTTGGAGCACTTGGATTTCGAGTCATCTTCTCCATTTGTGTTCTTCGTTCGTGGTAGGGATTCTCCTTGTTTCTTTTCAATACTTCGTCTATAGATAGACATGTGGTAGTTTTTGTATTGCGTAAAAATTGTATCATGTTGGATTTGTGAAAATCATGGGACTGAACCTTGGGTTGGTTGTTGAATTTGGGTTTATTATCATTAGTTATGGTTTGGGCTAATTGGAGTGTTAATTAGCATGTGGTTGTTGAAAGGAGAGGAAACCCTAATTTTTTTTTATTTGATTTAATAAATTAATTGAGGGGTTTTGATCTTTGGGCAAATACTCAGGTATTTTGAGTCTTAATTGTGGTTATTGTTGTTTGTTGATGTTAATTGAGCCTTTTTGGTCAATATTGAGAAGGATGGAGGAAAACCCTAATTTAATGATTGTGACTTAATTTGCATAATTAATTTGGAATGGCTTTGAAAAGAATGAAGTGGATTAAGATGGGTTATGGTTTATTGATTTTGTGAAAACAAAAGGTATGGAGTTGGTTTTGTGAAAAACAAGAGAAAAATGGAATTTGTTATGTGAAATGGAAAAGATACTTTTGAATGAAGTATGAGAATTGGAATGTTGTATCTTGAGTGTTGAACACACTTGTGTGGGGTATAGCTTTAACTACCATGTTCATGTTGTTGCTAAGTTTTGTAATCTCCTGTTAGTTGGGTCTGTTAATAGATGTACAATATGCATGCATCTAGAGATGTTGTCTTGGTCATCGGTGGAGGATGATACGGTTGCGTTGAATTGTTGTGTATGTATTACACCATTGTTGATTGAACATTATATGTGATGAAATGTTGAATTACATTATATTTGTATACTGGTTGGGGAGAAGAGAGGGGTTGTACTCCAGTGTGTGTGAGAAGATAGGGGATGGACTCCACACACCTATGTGTTCATATATATATACTTTCCGCTTATAATCAGAGGTATCATACCCTTCCAGCTAGCGCCTGGTAAACTGGTAGATTGTTGTGAGAAGTGTATCTTTGGCTTACTACGCACATAGCTAGTAGAGCAAAGTTTTGTTGTTATTGTTTCAGTGTATCTGGAAACATTGTGGATTGTGTTGGTTACAGTTTTGGAGGGCCGAGTTGCCTCATTGGTTTATCTTTTGCATGTAGTTGAGTTGTTATCTTCCTTTTATAAAGGTATGCATGTATAGTTATGATAGAATTGGAATTAAACCGAAACGACCTTTTGTCTGTTGGAAGTGTAAAGAAAATCGAACATTTTAGAAATATGTTTTGAAGAGGCACATCTGTTGTATGTGTGGAAAATGTAAGAGAGTAATGGGCTTAATGAACTTATGTCCTAAATAATTGTTAATGTTATGAAAGAATAGGAATGGGGATTAATGAAAGGAAAAGGAAAGATGAATCGCTTATAGCGTTGAATGAAATAATTGTTTTCGAGAAAAGTTTATATATATATATATATATATAATTTGTATAAACTGTCACATTATTATTCTAGTACGAGAATGAGTGTTCATGATCATAGCTATCTGTAAGTTGTTATTGTTGAGGATCATGTTGAGATCCCTACTGGACTATATGTTCATCCCACGTTGTTGAATCTTTTTCAGGTGATAGCCAGGATATGCTACAAGGTTTTGGATCTTCTTATTTGTTGGCCACGTGGCCTCTTTTGTGTTGGCGGAATGCCATTTTTGTAAAAGGGTTATTCCCTTCTTCTTGACTTTTTAATGATGTAAGCCCAAGGGCAATTTTTTTAGTGTGCTCATGTTGTATATAATTTGCATACGAATGAGAAAATCGTTATTTATTTCCATTTGTTTAACCAAAGAGTTTTTCCGCATGTTATCTCTAATATTGAATTAAACTAATGAATTTGGTAATGATTTCGAGTAATAAAAGAGGGGCGTGACAACTTGGTATCAGAGCGAGCCGGGTTTGAATACTTTGGGCTCGTGGGAAGTAGTTTTTACTATAGTGGGTTTGCTACATGTGGTGAGGACGTTGCATATAGTTAACATGTATGTTAGGACTTGTTTGTTGCATTTATATGAGCATGGGATTAAGTTCTCTGGATAGTACTCGTAGCCGATGAACTTACTTTGAGGTACTTTTGGAAACACGCCTGATCAATGTGGTTTCTGATAGGAGTTCCTTGAGAGTTCTGGGATGAGTGGCTATCTTTGTGGACTTGATTCGATTATGTGTTTACATGTTTAGATGTTTATATGTGTAACAACGCCCGCGGGGGACCTCGCTACAGTTCGGACTCGATTTTGTTGCGGTTCTAAATCTCGAACCAAAGAGTCCAAATCCGGCAAATCGTTTTGAAGAACAACAGATTTTTTGAAAGGAAGTGCCAAACTTGGACTGCTTTGCCAGATAACAGAGTCGCCACCTAAATATTTTAAAATGGGAAATTTAGGAAACCCTGACTCGGTGCCGAAAGGCCACGTGTCCGTCATCACCAAAGTTGGCTCGGGAACTTGGGTACGATTAGGGAAGGTCACATCGTGAGCACCCCCTCTCGCCCGGTCAAAGACCGGCCTCTACTAACCATGATATCTGTTTTTGAAAACTTTGTGAGTTCTTATTCCGGTTATTAGCCTAGATTACTATGTGATGCTCGCAGCAAACAAGTATAGACTGGGCCGTCTGAATTGGAACAAAACATTTCGTGTTTGTTTGTTTGAAAATTGTGTGAAGGTGCTACCCGCAGGTAGGCTAAAATGCGGATTTGCCACCCTCGGGTGGGCTTAGAAAACAGTGATGTTGCCACTATCTAGTGGGCTTAAAACAAACAGTCAACGCATTGTCCCAATTCAAATAACTCAACCTCCACCCACAGGCATTCAAGGCAGTTATATCATATAAGCACATAGCCTCATGGCAAGCATGCTATTCATGGCAACACTCACACGCATGCAAGGATGCTAAAGCATAAAACTTACCGAGTACTCCAAGCCAAAACAGAAGCTGATTAGAAATCATGCATGATCCTAAGTATACAGAATTGCCTAATGCAACACATGCAAAAATGCAACTATAGCAGGCTCGGCTATTCTAAACATGGCATATGAAATGCTACAACTAACAAGTATTCAACTTTGGAATTGAAATACAATGCAGTTTGTATGATGTGCCGAGCCCGATGCATGTAAAACAGATGAATGAATGCAAACATGCTATCATACTGTATGCTAATTGAAATATGCCCTATATCTAACCATCGTAAGCGGGTAAATAAAAGGGAGAAAGAAATGGGGGTTGGAAGACATACATCACACTCACACACCCTTATTACAGTTGTGCCCTCGCGCGGAGGGTCCGAATAAATATACAGTCCGAATAAAAGAATAATACGGTCCGAAATAAACAGTCCGAATAAATGTACAATTTCCTAATTAATTAACAAATTAAACTAAGAAAGTCAGAACTGGCCTTGAGCGAAATGCTGCTATGTTGAATAGTGCTGTTGAAGTGCTGGCGCGAAATCCACTGGGATGCCCTGATTAGCCTCTGTTTGCAATATTTCTCGAAATGCGCGCCGGACTCCGAAAAGTTGTTGATCCTCGATTTTGCTGTAACAGAGAGCAGGAAAAGGGCATAGCAATGTATTTCACAAATATATGCATGTCTCGATCCTCGTGCCACCAATCACGCATACCGATGCATGATGGTAGAGTCAGTGCACAACTCAATATAGGGATGAATGCGGATACATGCTATAACAACACTTAACTCCATCATGGGTAATCCGGAGTGTCGGTGACTTGGGAATTGAGACCCGTTCCGTTACTCGGAGTACAAAACGCGCCTCGTTTCCCGCGCAATATGCATGATATGCATGAAATGCAACTAATATGTGATATAGCATGCACGATGCCATGAAAATGAGATGTCTCGAAATGCGTGCCCACAGGCACGCAAATCGAGGAATGCGGAATGACATGCGAAATGCAATGATGGGCTTATACCAACATGAGGGAGCCTCAGCCACACTCACATAGGATGCCGGAATGATAAAAATGAGGTGCCTCGAAGTGCGTGCCCACAGGCACGCAAACCGAGGCAATGGCATGACATGTAAATTGGATAAAACTGAAGTGCCTAGAAATTCGTGCACACGAGCACGCAAATCGAGGCAATGATAAAATGAGAAAAACTGATACAACCGAAGTGCCTTAAAATGCGCGCCCACAAGCACGCAAACCAAGGCCATGATGCAACGAGAAAATTGGATACAACCGAAGTGCCTCGAAATGCGCGCCCACAAGCACGCAAACCAAGGCGATGATGCAACGAGAAAAATCAGATACAACCGAAGTGCCTCGAAATGCGCGCCCACAGGCACGCAAACCGAGGCAATGATGAAATGAGAAAATCGGATACAACCGAAGTGCCTCGAAATGCGCGCCCACAGGCACGCAAACCGAGGCAATGATGAAATGAGAAAATCGGATACAACCGAAGTGCCTCGAAATGCGCGCCCACAGGCACGCAAACCGAGGCAATGATGAAATGAGAAAATCGGATACAACCGAAGTGCCTCGAAATGCGCGCCCACAGGCACGCAAACCGAGGCAATGATGAAATGAGAAAATCGGATACAACCGAAGTGCCTCGAAATGCGCGCCCACAGGCACGCAAACCGAGGCAATGATGAAATGAGATGAAATGGCACACGGAATGTCACGATGGGCTTACACCCGCATGGGAGAGCCTCAGCTCACTCACATAGGAGGCCGTCGGATAAAACGGAGGTGCCTCGAAGTGCGTGCCCACAGGCACGCAAACCGAGGCAATGCATTAAGGCATAAAATGACATGGGAAATGATATGCAAGCATGCAAACCGAATTTCAGCCACTAAATGAAGGGGAAAACAGCCCCGAAATGATGTGAAATGACAATCAACGCATGAAATCATCCCGAAATGCAATTCTAAGTGCCCGAAATGGCCTACGGCTATGCTAAATACGCAAAATTGGCACATGACAGAAAAAACAGTAGCAAGGCAGTCCCAAAAATAGCATCTTTTCAGTACAAAACATGGCCAAATTATGATCACAAGTATGGCAACATTAGCATGCAAAACTAGTAGCCAAAAGAGAAGTATTGAGAGAGGTAGTATATAGAAAATTAAAATGGAAAAACTTTCTTCTACAATACTGAAGAGGGCCCAGAAATAAGCATATATTCAGTTTATGGGTGCCCCAAAATCAATATGCAAACATGCTAACAATTCCATGCAAAATGGAGCTCAAAAGAGGTTATAACAAGAGACATGCAAAGCATGCACCAAACAACAAAACTTTCTTCATGAAACATGTAGAGGGGGTCAAAATAAGACCCCTTTCAGTTCTGACCAAGAGCTAAAACCAAAATCACAAAAGGTTACAAATCATGCAAGAATTAGGGCCTAGAGTGGATTTCAAAGGGAGGTGGTATATAGAATGGCCAAACAAGGTTGAGTCCTTATACAATGTTGTAGAGGGGCTCAAAATAAGCACAAAACCAGTAGGGGTCGGAGCCCCAAAAACAAATGGAAATAGGCTAAAAATAGCATGCAAGATTGTGACATACAAGCTAGGTATTGAAACAAGTGTATCATGGAGACACCAAATGAAGTTGAGCCCTTCTACAAAGTTGTAGAGGGGCTCAAAATAAGCCTAAAACCAGTAGGGGTCAAGGCCCAAAAACTGAAAGGAAATAGGGTAGAAATAGGAAGCAAAATTATGCTACAAAAAGAGATTTGAAGGCTTACCCTTGAAGATCCGATTGTTGCTACCTCTTGGCCTGAATTTGGTGCTTCTTAGCCACTGGAGAACACTTCCTTGCTGCTGGAATGGTAGTGAGGATGGTGGAGCTAAGGGTTGATGAAGGAATTGCCTAGGAACTTGGAAGTTTTTGAGGTTTTTGGCTATGGAAATCAAGGATTTTGAATAAAGGCTCTTGAGACAAATTTTTCTAACCTAGGCAAAGGGGCTGTCCAGCCCTTTAAATAGGCCAAAAGGGATGTAAAAGGGGAGGGAAATGGAGGCAATCTTTCCCTCCCAAAATATCCCCCGGAAGGGGTGATATTTTGGCAAAAATATCCGGACAATTTGGAATGAAATTTGGAAAGCAAGTGGCCGGCCAGTGGTTTCTGCAAGGTGGCCGGCCACCACCCCTGTCGGCCCGACCACCCACCATGGCCGGCCCCCCCCAAAAAATGAAGTAAAGATTTGCTGGCCGACCACTATGGATTGGTGTCCTCCCAAGTGTGTAGAATAAGGCCCCGGGGTCGGAATCTGGCAACTCTGAAGCAGGAGCCACAACATAGAGCTTGAAGGAGAGGCCCAAAAATGAACTGCACAATTTTTGGCCGAACACCAACTTTTAGGGTCCTCCCAGATGTGTGCAACAAGGTTCCAAGGTCGGAAATTGGCAACACTGAAGCAGGAGCCACAACATAGAGCTTGAAGGAGAGCCTCAAAAATGAAACTCTCAATTTCTGGCCGACCAGTAGTGTGTAGGGTCCTCCCATGTCCCCTGATCACAGATATGTAGCTTTGGTTGGAAGAAAATATCCCCAGGGTGTTCAACATTGGCCCGGAAGTGAGCAAAACGGGCGCCGGAAGAGTGAAACTGGTTATCTGGGATAATTGCTGGCCTCCCACCCCCCAGTGATCTTCCTGATGTTGAAACAGAGGTACCTTTCAAATTTGAACAAAAACTAATGAGAAATGAACGCTCGGGGCCAAAACCGAGCAATTCGGGATCCCGAAAATGGGCTGCGGGTGCCGGAAGTGGTGTTCAGCAGCGAAGTGGGTGTCTGCGACCCCAGTGTCCCTCGGAATGATAAAACAGAGGTTCCTGCCAAAAATCAGTGAAAACCGATGCAAAATGAATGCTCGGGGCCCAAACCGCACGATTCGGGGTTCTGAAAATCGGCTCTGAACGCAAAGTGGCATCTGACCCGCGAAGTGGGCATCAGAGGCCCCAGTGTTCCTCGGAATGATAAAACAGAGGTGCAAACCAAAAACCGGAGAACTCGGAGATGGTTGGGCGGCCCCGAGCCGAGGCACACGGCCTGACAATCCCGAAAACCGGGAACCGGGCTCCAAAATGGGCAAAATGGCCTACGACCACAAAATGTAGCTCACGGCCACCGGGAGATAGCCTACAGGACCACTCCCTTCCCTTAGGAAAGAAAACAGAGAAAATCGAGCACGGTTACTTAAAACCGAGACAAGGCACGAAAGAGAGTTCGGAAGGAGGCGCCTGGCGACTCTGAGACTTCTGAACGAGCACAGCATGCAACATCACCAAGCGCTCAATCGGTGACGTCTGAGTCTTGAGGACGGTCAAAAATGGGGTGTCTACAATATGCAATAGAGATGTAAATTTTGAGACTAAGTGTGTATTGTGACCTATTGGTGGTAGAGTGTGCCTCGCAGAAGGCTATTGTGTTTTGCACTAAGTGTAATTTATTTTTTGTGCTTTATAGGATGTCTACACGAGGGAGTAGAAGACGGTTGAATAGTAGAAGTGTCGGTCGGGGCACAGCTGTTCCTTTAGCAACTGTCGTTGCAGCATCGGCTGTCGGCGAGGATGTCGCACGTGAGATTGTGAGAGCAGTGCAAGACACCCTAGTTCGTACTGAGGGCGGCAGTGGGCATGCTCTCAAACTTACTAAGGAGTTTTTCCGTTCTGGCCCACTAGAGTTTGTGGGGGAGGCTAAATCATTGGAGGCAGAGAGTTGGTTAGAGCAGATTACCAAGACTCTTGATATGCTCAGAGTCGAAGATGAGGAGTTGAGGGTCTCCTTGGCGACTTTTCAGTTGAAGGGTGATGCGAGTTATTAGTGGAAGTATGCTAAGAAAAATGTAGGTTGCACGTGGGTTGCTTTTACCGAGGCCTTTTGGGCCAAGTATTTCCCTCCTTCCGCTCGGGAAAGATTGAGGGATCAGTTTTTGGAGTTGCATCAGGATGATACTCTGTGTACACGATTTGAGATCACGGTTTACTAGTTTGTCGAGGTTTGCTCCAGAGTTGGTGGCAACAGAGGAGCGTCGTTGTTATGAGTTTGAAAAGCGGTTGTGTTTTGATATTCGGGAGAAGGTAGCTGGATCCTTTTGGAAGGATTATTATAATTTAGTCGAGGCAGCGGCCCATGTGGAGGCCATGGTTGTGAGTGATGATGGGGTTAAGGAAGAGACCATCTCGGTAAGTACTACGGTTCCTAAGCACTCTAGGCTCAGTAAGGGGTGGAGGTGGAAACATGCTCACTCAGGGGCTGGTTCCTTTTCTTCGCCAGGGGTTTCGGACACTTCGGTTGGGAGGTCCGGGGAGGTTCAGGTTTCAGACCAGCCTCAAAGTAGAGGGTCTGGTAGTTGTTTTGTTTGCGGTCAGCCGGGCCATGGTAGACGTTTTTGCTCTATGCGTGTAAATTCTTTGGGTGTTTCAAAACCTAGTTAGACTCAGTCGTGCATCGATCGGGGCGTTATCGATGCAAAGCAGGCGGAGCCTCGCGAGGGGCGACTTATTAGTTAGCCCTATAGTGTTACCCTAGAGAGGGACTTTTTGTAATGTTGGCCGGTGGTGTATCATGTTTATTGATTTTGTTGTTGACCGGTGTATTGTTGGATGCTGAGGCACCATGTTTATGTATCGCATATGTTTGTATAATGTCGTTTGTTTAATCCTCATGTATTGGGGAGTATGTATGAAATTTCGAACCCTCTATTATATATATTGAGAAGTTGTTGATGGGATCAATGATCCTAGTATTGTTGCTTGCTTGGTACTGTGTATTGAGTTAGTCTTGTGACGGCCTGTGGGCCTTGTTCACTTTTAGAGATTATTTGTTGAGAACAGGAATTCGCGAGTGGATGTGATTGATGTGATGGTTTCGAGAGTTGCATGGTATTAGCAAGGTTATATGAGATTTGTGTCTCAAGTTAGCAGGAATGGTACCTGTATGTTGGTTCGTGTTTTGGGCCTTACTATTCAGTGAGTCTGTGGTGACCCCATCGGTTGTGTAGGGGTAGTGTTTGTATTATGATTGGTTATCAATTATTGGGTATGGTTTGAGTGGCACATCAGCGTGTGGTTTACTAAGTGTGGCGGTTTATTGAGTTGATTAGTCAACTTGTTGGCATCAGGTTTTGGTTGGCATCGGTCACCTTGAGGATAGTCATGATTGTTGTAGACATTGCATGTGGATTAGGGAAAATTGAAACTAATCACTTTGGTTATGTCATAAGTTTTTAACTATTGAATTAATATAGAAAATACGTGTATTGATTGAGCATTGCATATGCATATTGTTTGGGAGGAGATAGGGGATGTACTCCACGGTTTAGGGGAAGATAGGGGATGGACCTCTAAACCGGATTTTGTTTGGGAGGAGATAGGGGATGGACTCCATTAGCATCACTTTTATGTGTGCTTATTTATATTGAAGTGTTTTATTGATACAGCACTAAAATGTGTATCAATCTGGAAGTATGAAGTGTATTAATATGAGCCTTAGTCTCATTTATTTTGTTGACATTGGAAGTAATGTTAATGTGATGTGTAATTCACTGTCATAGTTTGGCTAGGTTCTGAGCCATATTGTTAAAAATGAAAAGTTGATTAAGTAAAGGAATGTAGGATGAAATTGCAAAATCATAAATTTCTTATGCCTTATGTGTTGATAGCAAGGTTGTTATTTCTATTAATTATCATTATAGAAATGTTATGTTTTATGTTGGTTGTGGCATCACCGTGTGAGTGGTGGGTGTTATGTTGGAAATAGATTGGAACATAAATTCTTCCTAGTGTTTTGGCCTTCTAAGGGCGCTGTTAAAAAGGAAAATGTTGAGGATTTGATTTAATTTGAATGTTATGAGAATTTCCAAACGAGTAGTTTTTGGCAAATAAACTGGAGATGTTTATGTATTATGGGTAACACTGTGTTTATGAAAAATGTTTACAAAACTTTTGAGTTTCGCATGGAAAATGCAAAATTTATTTTTGAATGTCAACGTTGAAAATTTGATTATCTTTGAGAAATGTCTCATGAACAAAAGAATGATTTTTTCCTATATTTATACAAAAGATTTTCTTTGATTGTCTTATGTGAAGTTATGAATGTTGGGTAGTGACATAGCTTGGAGCGCTAGTCGGGTGTTTGGGTGATTTGTTTCGGGAAGGGTTTGGTTTTGTTGAGGCTTTTGTGCCTGAGTGTTGCCTTTTGAAACGGGTTTCCTTGGTAAGCCCTTTCTTTTGTGAGAGTTAACCGGAGGTTTGTGGTGAGAATAGTTTCTTTTTCTAAATGCACGGGTGTTGAGTGCTATGTGATTAGTTGGCCTTGTGTTTCTGGTGTACTCTTAATTTCGGGGACGAAATTCTTTAAGGAGGGGAGGTTATAGCGATCCCGGTTTTCCTTTCATTGTTTAACTGTATTCCAGACTCGGTTCCGTGGATGTGCTGTTTTTTTTTTTTTTTTTTCCCGTTTCCATCCTTTACTCTTTGTATATATACAATGTATAGAAGACTAATGCTAATACATTGAATGTGATGGATTTATTATGAATGAATCTTAGAGATGCATTATGTATCTATTATGAATATGTAAGATACATTAATTTATATAATGAATTCATTAATATAGAGGATGCATTATGTATCTATTATGAATATGTAAGATACATTAATTTATATAATTAATTCATTAATATAGAGGATGCATTATGTATCATGAATGTATGAGATACATTAATCAATTTAATGAAGTTTATTGAATGAATAACTTGAGAGTTTCTCTCTCTCCCTACAAACCTTTTCTCTAGGTTTTCATCTCTCTCTAGTGTAAATCTATACTAAGTCCTTTGTAAGAAAGGTAGAGTGGGTTGAGGGCTTCATTTTAATCTGAAAATAGTGGATTTGGAGCACTTGGATTTCGAGTCATCTTCTCCATTTGTGTTCTTCGTTCGAGGAAGGGATTCTCCTTGTTTCTTTTCAATACTTCGTTTATAGATAGACATGTGGTAGTTTTTGTATTGCATAAAAATTGTATCATGTTGGATTTGTGAAAATCATGGGACTGAACCTTGGGTTGGTTGTTGAATTTGGGTTTATTATCATTAGTTGTGGTTTGGGCTAATTGGAGTGTTAATTAGCATGTGGTTGTTGAAAGGAGAGGAAACCCTAATTTTTTTTATTTGATTTAATAAATTAATTGAGGGGTTTTGATCTTTGGGCAAATACTTAGGTATTTTGAGTCTTAATTGTGGTTATTGTTGTTTGTTGATGTTAATTGAGCCTTTTTGGTCAATATTGAGAAAGAGGGAGGAAAACCCTAATTTAATGATTGTGACTTAATTTGCATAATTAATTTGGAATGGCTTTGAAAAGAATGAAGTGGATTAAGATGGGTTATGGTTTATTGATTTTGTGAAAACAAAAGGTATGGAGTTGGTTTTGTGAAAAACAAGAGAAAAATGGAATTTGTTTTGTGAAATGGAAAAGATACTTTTAAATGAAGTATGAGAATTGGAATGTTGTATCTTGAGTGTTGAACACACTTGTGTGGGGTATAGCTTTAACTACCATGTTCATGTTGTTGCTGAGTTTTGTAATCTCATGTTAGTTGGGTCTGTTAATATATGTACAATATGCATGCATCTAGAGATGTTGTCATGGTCATCGGTGGAGGATGATACGGTTGCGTTGAATTGTTGTGTATGTATTACACCATTGTTGATTGAACATTATATGTGATATAATGCTGAATTACATTATATTTGTATACTGGTTGGGGAGAAGAGAGGGGTTGTACTCCAGTGTGTGTGAGAAGATAGGGGATGGACTCCACACACCTATGTGTTCATATATATATACTCTGCGCTTATAAGCAGAGGTATCATACCCTTCCAAAATAGCGCTGGAACTGCTACCGATAATCTAAGGTACCATACCCTTCCGGCTAGCGCTGTAAACCGGTAGAGTTGAGAAGTGTATCTTTGGCTTACTACGCACATAGCTAGTAGAGCAAAGTTTTGTTGTTATTGTTTCAGTGTATCTGGAAACATTGTGGATTGTGTTGGTTACAGTTTTGGAGGGCCGAGTTGCCTCATTGGTTTATCTTTTGCATGTAGTTGAGTTGTTATCTTCCTTTTATAAAGGTATGCATGTATAGTTATGATAGAATTGGAATTAAACTGAAACGACCTTTTGTCTGTTGGAAGTGTAAAGAAAATCGAACATTTTAGAAATATGTTTTGAAAAGGCACATCTGTTGTATGTGTGGAAAATGTAAGAGAGTAATGGGCTTAATGAACTTATGTCCAAAATAATTGTTAATGTTATGAAAGAATAGGAATGGGGGTTAATGAAAGGAAAAGGAAAGATGAATCGCTTATAGCGTTGAATGAAATAATTGTTTTCGAGAAAAGTTTATATATATATATATAATTTGTATAAACTGTCACATTATTATTCTAGTACAAGAATGAGTGTTCATGATCATAGCTATCTGTAAGTTGTTATTGTTGAGGATCATGTTGAGATCCCTACTGGACTATATGTTCATCCCACGTTGTTGAATCTTTTTTAGGTGATAGCCAGGATATGCTACAAGGTTTTGGATCTTCTTATTTGTTGGCCACGGGGCCTCTTTTGTGTTGGCGGAATGCCATTTATGTAAAAGGGTTATTCCCTTCTTCTTAACTTTTTAATGATGTAAGCCCAAGGGCAATTTTTTTAGTGTGCTCATGTTGTATATAATTTTCGTACGAATGAGAGAATCGTTATTTATTTCCATTTGTTTAACCAAAGAGTTTTTCCGCATGTTATCTCTAATATTGAATTAAACTAATGAATTTGGTAATGATTTCGAGTAATAAAAGTGGGGCGTGACAACTTTGCCCAAAGAATTATGGGATATAAGCAAGTAACATACATTAATGTCTATTGTGTCCCTATACCCATCAAAATGCAATATATGTATGTCCATCACATCTAATCATTTGCCAATATAGATATGTATATTAAATAAAAAATAATCAATTAAGTAATAACATAATCAAAAATTAAATAATAATATAAATTTGTTTAAAATATATAAGAAAAATAATTTAGAATCAATTAAGGTTTAACATTTTTAAAATTATTTTTCTAAATTTAATTGTGCGTTCTAAATTCTTACAAATAAAAAATACATATTATAGTTTAATTGGAAAATTTAAAAATGAAATAAAATACATATCATAGTTTATTTGGCCCACTTATTTATTTAAATATTAAATTGGTAAATATTTTTTGAATTAGAACTTTGAAAATTCAAAACCTTTTAAATTAATATAATTATAAATATATTTTTTTATATTTAAAATTAAAAAAATTAAATTAAAACTTTAATCTCGAAAAGGAAATAACATTTTTGTTTATATATATTGTTTATGTAAAAAATTTAGCTGTAAAAATTTAAAAATAAAATTCATTAACATAATTTTTTTGATCATATACAATCAGATTTTTCATATACACAATCAAATTTATGTAAAGTTCATATATATATATATAATCAGATTTTCCATTGTAAAAGGGTAAAATTATATTTTTAATTCTTATCCCATCTGATGGACGATGGTGCTACATGCACCAATTAACTAGTGTACCAACTAGTGTTATGTCATTATTACTGATCCCACCCATTATACAAAATACAAATATTCAAAACCTCTAAAATTATGTCACATCATCTATTAGTGTACTAGTTAATACATTAATTGGTACGTATAGCATTATTCTCTGACGGGATATGATATAATAGAAGAGAGTTGGTATTGTACATCCACCCATTTTGAAGATATACAATCTAATTATATATTATATTCTCCTCTAAAAAATATTACAAACATAGGATATATGGACTTGGCACTGGCTTCCCTCTAGTCCCAGATCGGACTAGATGGTGTTGCTGGGCCCATGGGGGCTTACACAGACCCCATTTCGATAATTCGAACTGTCATTGTGTAGAACTCATCGAATATTATGTGCCTATAAAATAATCACATTGATTGGATATTGATAACTATGTGATCAAATTAGTTTTGTATTAAAAAAATAGACGGTGAAAAAATAAATGATAGACAGAAAACTGATCCAATGAGATAGCTATTGATATCCGATCAACCTGATTTTTTATAGGTATATAATACTCGACAAGTTTTACACATTGAATGGTTCGGATTATCAAAACGGGACATGTGATGGGCTCTCACAGGCCCAACAACACCCTCCAGTCCGATCTGAGATTACAAGGAAGCCAGGCCCATATGGACCCATAGTATATAGGGAAAATTATACAAATAGTCCTTGTAATTTACACAATGTGTCAATTTGATCCCTGTAGTTTCAATTTGCTCGATTTTGCCCCTTAATTTAATGGATTGTGTCATTTTAGTCTAATAAACAACAGTTATTAAGTTAATTTAACGGAAAGTCAAACAATGTGTCAATTTGGTTCCTATATTTTCCACAATGTGTCCCTGTCAAAATCAAGAAAATTAAAACTACAGGGACTAAATTGACACATCGCGTAAAGTACAAAGACCAAATTGACATATTGTTTGACCTTCCGTTAAATTAACTTAACAACCGTTATTTATTGGACTAAAATGACAAAATCCATTAAATTAATGGACAAAATCGAGCAAATTGAAACTATAGGGACCAAATTGATACATCGTGTAAACTACAGGGACTATTTGCATAATTTACCCTAGTATATAATCTCCAATCTCACCTTCTATATCCAAGAATCAAGCAAGGCCTAAGTTTCTTGAAAGGATTGAGAAGATGCAAAAAAGCGCAATGCTAGCTGAAGAAGATTCACAACCATGGCTGCCGAACCTCCCCAAGGAAATCATCAACCCTAATTGATTGGGATGAAGAAAGGTGGAAGAGACGTGATTGTTAAAACAGGAGGAACAGAGAAAATATAGAATATGACAATCTGCTACTACCACAAATAATGACGATGATGATGACTCTGTGCGTGTATATGGAGAAACTTATACCCAATCAAGCCGATAGTATCAAACTTTTTCCATTGATATCGATACTAGTCGAGTTCAATATCAAGATCACTCACCGATCACAATCAATCGCCTAATAGTTTTCAATCCTCCAACCAATTGTTCACTCCATTTTGCATCAATTGCCTTCTGACTATTTCTATTCAGTGAGACCGCAACAAAGGATCCAAGAGTCGTCCTTCTCTCCCAACTCTCCGGCTGTCGCACCACCACCAGAAGCGACGGCAGTAGTATTTGTGGTGATGACTTGCACGGTGGTCCTAGGCTTAAGGCACTAAAGCCTAATCCCTTAGTGGTAACCGTAGATGGAAAGATATATGCCCTAGTAGGGGTTGTTGATCTAGAAAAGTATAAAAGCAAATTTGGGAATCGAGATCTAGAACCAGTTTTTAAGTACTTATTGAATGTATAATTGTTGTTGACAATCTTAGATATTGCCAAGTATAAAAGCAAATTTGGGAATTGGGAAGAAAATTTTTTACTTTGCTTGTTTTTAGTTTTTTAAATATAGTTTTTAAAAAATTTTACTTTCTTGTTTTTCGTATTTTTTTTGTTTTTATTAAATTGTTTTAATATTTTAAATAATTTTTTAAATTTTTAGACACACTTAATATAAATACACATAAAAAGTATAATTTTTGTGAAAAAAATCTTTTAAAAATTCACTAAATAGCAAAAATAAAAAAAATAAAAAATACAAGAATTCAATATATTTTTCATATTTTTATCTATTTATTAATTTTTAAAAATATTTTTTCACAATTTTTTTACTTTTTAGATATATCTAAGTAAGGTGCATCTAAAAAAGCAAAAAAAAAAAAAAAAGTTTAAAATTTTAAAAAATTCACTAAAAACAAAAAAAGACGAAAAAAAAAACTCAATTTTTAAAAACCTCAAACCAAACGCACACTTTTTTTTTTTTTTTTTTTTGGGTCTGGCTAAAATAGAATTAAAAGATAAAATAATCTAAAATAGTCAATAAGATAAAATTTCACATCAAATCCATAATCATTTCATTTTTTTTTTCTTCTAACAAATGTCATATCCAATTAAAAAAAAAATCTAATTATCTTCTAAAGCACAATTATTTTAACCTATTAAAATAATCAAAAATTAAAATAGTCAACTTCCCAAATACATACGAAATGTAGGATTGTTGTTGATAATCTTAGATATTGTTGTTGGGGTTCTTGGTTTCATTCTGCTGATGTTGTTGATAGTAAGTTGTTTCGTTGCACATTGCAATGTAGGTTCCCAAAAAATGTTTATTTATACAATTTAGCAGTGAAGGAAGAGTAGGGCTGAGTAAGGAATTCGTAAAATTCGTAATTCGATCTGGTTCAATCCAATTTGGTAGATTTGGATTAGATTTCAGATTGAAAAATTAAAAATCCATAGTCCACGGATCGGTTCTAGATTGAGCCCTATAGTTTCGGATTGGAACCGATCCAGATCGTATACAAATAGCCTATATCTATATTATACACCCTCCCGGCATAGTATCTTCTTTTATTCCATATAAAACCTAAACCCATATAATATCTTCTTTTATTGTTTTTGTTTGTTAGTTTTTAATTTTAATTTGTAATGGTCTAAATATTTATGGTGAAACCAGTTTTCTTATGATTGTTTAAATTCTAGAACAGTATATCACTATTATGGAAAGATATGTTACTATTGTAGAACTAATATGATGTTATGTTTATATTTTTATGAAATTAAAATGTTCTATATATATATATTGTTATTTAATTATGTGAATCTGTGGTCCTAAACCAATCCAATCCGTATTTAAATGGATTGGTTCGAATTAGTTCCGCGATTTAAACGGATTGGATTGGTTCCAATTTTTCAGGAACCGTAGATAACGGATTAGTCCTGGTTTTACCCCAATTCAGACCATGCTCACCCCTAAGAAAGAGTATGTAATTCTAGAGGAAGGATATGATGACCTTTTTTATTATGAGGGTGGGTATTTAGAATTACTTCCTGTGGAAGGCTTTTTCTAAAACAATAGAAAGTAACATTACAACAATGCTAGGTGATCCGAATTTTTATGGCTTGAATGTTTCAAAACGATGTCATTTTGGGTGTAAAACGACGTCGTTTTGACACATTCGAGTTATTTAAGCCACACAAATTCGGACCACCAAGCATTTTTCTTTTTAAAGAAAGTCAAACGGTACTTACAAGGGTCTATTTAAACCAAAATTTATTCCAAAACAAAGTAAAAAATTTGCAAGAAGAACAAATGAGAGAAATTAAGAAAATATTTAGAAACACATCTCGTGCTCATGTTCGTACTGCGAATCAAAATCAATCATAGAGTTGGCAATAGAATATGTCTAAAATAAATCATAGATGAGTGAGTAAACTTAACATTTACACGCTGATAGACTCCCTATAACCAACCAAACAAACAGAGCAAAGCACAAAGGAAATCAAAGAAAAAAATAAAGCAAAAACATAAACTCACACCAACAACTTCCAACAGCGGCGGCGGCAATAGATTTGACGATGATGAGGCGACAGATCTAGTGAGGCCATGGCCAGAGTTGAAGCGGAGGGAAGAAGAAACACTCCACAAAGGAGGGAGAAGATGGAAAGGCCAAAGCTTCTGAGTTATTAGCAGCAAAACAAGGAAAGGAAAGAGAAAATGGGGTAGGAAGAGGGGAGAGGAGGCCGGAGGTTGTCGAAATCCAGGGCCGGCCCCAAGATTTGGGGAGTCCAAGGCAAGGTTGTTAAGATCACGATCCGGATCATAGGATCGTACGATCCTATGACTCAATATACACTATTCGATCCAGATCGTACGTCGGATCGACCCCAGAGCAGGATCGTGGTGGGATCGACGGGATGGGTAGGATAGCATCTGGATCGCGACTCCATGCGATCCAGATTTGAAGGATTTTTTGGGCAACTTAAAAGCAAAATCGGGACCTAAAATGAGAGAAGTAAAGTGCGATTAGGGAAACGAAGAAGACTGACCTGGGGAAAGTAAGATTCAATCATTCAACATCAAACGACCTGGGCAAACGACTCCTCCAGGTATGCTGCTTCCTCTTCCTCTTCTTCTTCTTCTTCTTCTTCTTCTTCCTCTCTCTTCTTCGCTGCGACTCCACTCCAGGTCTGCTGCTCTGTTTTTTTTTTTCTTCGAATTCGAAGACTCTTCTTCTTTCTTTGCTGCTCAGCAACTCTTCTTTCTTTCTTCATTGATCTCTCATTTCTTCACTGAATCACCTCCTTCGGTGATTTTTTTTTTTTGGGTTCTTATTTATTTATTTATTTATTTTTGGTGCTGTAAATTACCTCCTATTTATTTATTTATTTATTTATTTATTTATGTTCTGTAAAAAAAATACTAAAAACAACTGAACAATCATTCTTCATCAATAAAGAAATTTTACTATGTGAATCAACATCTGGGTATAAATTATAATCTAAGCACCTTACTATTGTAAAGCTCTTTAGATGACCAAGTCATTATCTTATTTATTTATTTATTTATTTATTTCTTCATTGACTTCTTTTTATTTATCTTATTTATTTATTTATTTATTTATTTATCAACATTTGGTTTTATTATGTTTTTGACTTCTTTTTTTTTTGAAAAGAAATGTTTGAATGCTACATTGAATTGCTATATTTCTTTTTTTGGGGCTTATTCTATATATATTTTGATAGTATTATTTAGTCATATAAAAATTATTGCATTCTTTTATCATTTTAGTAGGATTTTAAGATCCTCGATCTGATCCTACGATCCAATCCAACAGACCCCTAAAACGATCTTGTGTAGGATCCCGATCTTAACAACCTTGGTCCAAGGTGAACTTTGGAAATGGGACCCCTCTTACATTGAAAAAAAAAAAAAAAAAAAGTTCATGGATAAAATGATAAGTTACAACTTTTTTATTTGTTTGTAGCCACAAAAAAATTTACTTGTACATATAATTATTAAAATTATAAACAAAAATTTACTTTCATATATTAAGATACGAAGCAATCATTACAAATACTCAAAAAAAAAAAATCTGGTTTTGTTGCTTTATAGTTTGGCAGTATCTAGTTTACAAGTGAACCAACTATCACATAAACATTACTCTTCTCACATTTTTAGCTACAAAATCACTAATGAAGTTTGCATAATCGAAGTTATCCACCATATCCTTTTCAATGGATAACAAAGCTAACTCATTCAATGTGCGGATTGTGTTTCTTTTTTCTTTTTTTTTTGGCCCCAAGTTCAATTGGGCCTATAATATTTGGGCCTTTTTTTTTATATCTAAAACACAAAATTATATTTGAAGCCCCTATTTTTAGCCTCAATTTGGGAGCCTAAGGCGCAAGCCTCTCTTGCCTGCACTCAGGGCGGGCCTGTTGAAATTCCCTCCCCCACCCTTACTGTCGCAGGCCACAAGAAATCCTAGAAGAAGAAAAGTGTAGAGTGAGAAGCTCTCAACTAGAGGGAGAAAGTGTTTTGTCCCGCATGGTTGAGACTGCTTCCCGTGGAGGGCTTGATCAACACGATTCCTAGCAAAAGGAATAGAACCGCAAGTATTATTACTTTTCCGGTGGAGAATAGACACTGCGTTGTTGCTGTATTGGATAATGTGGAGAAGGAAACATATTTCTGTTTGGGTATGCGTGTGTGCACATTTGATATTGAGGAAGTAGTCATGTTGATTGACAAGGAGGGTAGCTAGCTGTGAAGTAAATAAGCAATCGAAACGTCGCCATTTTCAGGCAAAGAATGTTGTCTATCAAGATTAGAATTTGGGGTTTTTTTTTTTTTTTTTTGTATAGATTGTTCGTCCAATTGTGTAAAGTCAATTTTCATGAATAGACAGCCATTGGTTTGGAGAAATTCGGTAAGTATGATCTTAAATAAAATTAGTTTTAATGGTACTTACAATTCAGTGTGTTTAATTTCTATTTTTTTTAAATTCAATTTTTAGAAAATTAAGTTTTTTTTTTTGTTTTTGTCTTTTTTTTAAAAAAATTTTGGTGAATGTTTTTTAAATTTTAAGCACTTGTTTTACTTTTTTAGATGTATCTTACTTAGATGTATCTAAAAAGTAAAATACTTGTTAAAAAATATTTTGAAAATTTAATAAATACTCAAAAATATAAAAAAATGTATTGAATTTTTATATATTTTTATATTTTTTATGTTTAGTGAATTTTTAAAGATTTTTTTACAAATATTATACTTTTTAAGTGTATTTATGTTAGATGTATCTAAAAATTAAAAAAAAAACTTTTTAAATTATTAAAAAAATTCAATGAAAAAAAAATATATATGAAAAATAAAAAAAAATAAAATTTCCTGAAAAGTGAATTCTTAAAATCAAAAGAAAAGAGAGTAATTGATTTTAGTGGTAGGCTGGCAGTGCTAAATAAGTTCAGTTTCAGTAGTAAGTATGATTACTGCAATAATATATCCCCTAATTTTGAAACTCTAATTCAACTCTAATGATATGGAAATTCAAAAAAAAAAAAAAAAAATCCAAGATCAAAACATCATATCAATGGGTGGGGCCCATCCCTTAGAGCTCTTTTAGAGCTCATATTTTAAAATTTCCAAACATTTTTCATATGATTATATAGGTAGTGATAGAAAGCTCAAACAGGAGCTCTAATGAAGTATAAAAAAAACAACCTAAAACATCACATCATTATGTGAGATCCACCATTAGAGCTCTCAAATTAGATGATGATGGGTAGTAATCGCAGTAATGTTTGTGTAGCATGTAGGGTCAATTCCAATGATGAATAAAATTAGGAAAACTTCTTTCATTTCCCAGTAAAAATTGTCCATCTTATTTTTTGTGGTGTTTTGAAAAGTTGATAAAAAAAAAAAAAAAAAAAAATTGGTTTTTTGACTTTTTTGTGGCTTTTTTGTATAAAAAAAATTGACTTTTTTTTGTAAAAAAGTTAAAAAACCAAAAAACTTAGGCTCTGTTTGGTTGTGCTTTGTAATCAGTTTTCTACGCGTGTGTTGGAGCATGATGTTTGGTTACGTTTTCAAATCAATTTTCTACACTCTCTGCAGAGAACTCTGATGCATCAGGCGCGTTTTCTGTCAAAAGGAAGTCCACCCGGTAGACCACCCGGATGTCCACCCGGTTGACCACCCGGATGTCCGGCTAAATTCCAGTTTTTTATTTTATTTTATTTTATTTTATTTTGCAATTGATTTCAATAATCGGGAAAAATATTTTCTGAAATTTCTTAAAATTTTTATGTGCTTTAAAATAATTTTAAGTTGTATGTTTAGTTATGAGTTGTAAGTTTTTGTATCATATATCAAATGTCACATCAACAATTTCCCACTCAAATCAAACCTCTTTTCCAAAACTATTTTCAAAACTCTTTACCAAACAAATTTTCTACACTCAAATCATAATTTTACAACATACAAACTCAAAATACAACTCATACTCTCAAATCACATTTACAAAACTCTACCAAACGCTACCTTACTTTTTACCAAGTTTCCAAATTACCCCTTTGTATCCGGTTTTAACATTTGTCACAAAAATCCCTATATATACATTGACTATAGAAAAATTTGACAAATGCATTGTTCATCTTCTTTCTAGGGTGAATATCCATGTTGGCTGGTTGGGGTTTTTGATAGTAGGTGTTACCAAGCTTTTTTTCTTATCTCTGTGCTATTGCAAACCTAGAAAATTTATTCATAATTTTATACAGAAATATGAATGTAATTTTGGTTGGCATTTATAAGTAATAATATTGGGTTTGGGTTTGTAACAACATAAGAAAAGTCTAGAAGGTAATTTTTGAATCTGATTAACAGCTTTTTGGATTCTCTTCAATTGGATGCCATTGTTCACGGCCTCTTCTCATCCATTGTTGAAGTAGTTGTCATTGTTGATTTTATTATTGTTGTTGTAATTAGTTTGTGTGGATTCGGATACTTGGTGCATCTTGCATCTTCATTTAATTGAAAGAAAATACAGTAAGAAGTGGAAAAAAAAAATAATTTAAAACCATTGAAACCTTCATTAGCTACCAGATTAGCTCACTTGTTAATTTTTAATATCAAACTATTTTGATTGATTGATTTATAATTTTTTTAATGAAATTTAGAATTGTTTGTGATTCAAATAATTATTTATTTATTTATTTTGTGCGCAATCAATCAATTTAAATAATTAATTTTTTTATGAAATAACTATTATTTTCTCCGTTGGGAATAGTATTTGTGTGTGTATCAATTGAATTATACAAAATAGATTTGTGTGTGAAATTTCTTTGAAATGTTTCTCTAGTCACTATACATTTTACACACTTAGGCCTCGTTTGAGAATATGCTACTTTAGTTTTTTTTTTTTTGGCTAAAATATGAGGGTAAAAAAAAAACTTGTATGTTTGGAATGACTTTTTAACTTTTTATGAAAAGAAGTGCAAAAAATAGAGAGAAAATATAATCTTTGACTTTTTAATATAAGTTATAGGCTTTTTGATTTTTTTTCCCCAAATTTCATATTCATCATGGATCTTGTTTGATATATCTCAATGAGGGCATTCCAAAAATATAATTTTTGTTAAAAATGAACATCTAAATCAAAAGTTATTGAATTTTTAGGTTTTCAAATTTTCAAAAGTGAAAGACGTTAAATTGAATGTAAAAAATAATGCTATATGCATCAATTCGTATATTAATTAGTATACTAATTGATGATGTGACATAATTTAAGAGATTTTTGAGATTTGCAATGTGATTAATGAGTGGGGTCAATAATAATGTCATAACTAGTATTATTATACTAGTTAGTACATTAATTGATACATATAATACCATCAGAATGTAAAACATAAGGATATTTTGGTTCAATAATTTTGGACGGAAGATGTGGGTATTTTTGAGGGACCTAAGGTAGTATGAAAGTTTGAGATGTCTTTTATCTTCTAAAATTGTAATATTAGAGACCTTTAAAAAAATTCCAAAAAATTTCAAAATACAATTCAAAACTCTTTTCAAAACTTATAACTAAATAAGTTTTTTTCTTTTCAAAACTCATTTCAAAAATTAAACTGAAAGAAAGCCAATCTTTTATCTTACAAACTCTTATCCTTAAAAAATTAAGAAAATATTAAATATATATTAAAACATAATAACTGTGTCAACATAGGTGACTAAGACCATCTCCAACCATTCACCAAATCTATCATCAAATTCCAATTTAATGAAAAATGAGTACTTTTTGTGCTCCAACGGTTGCACCAAAGTAGAATCAAATTGAGAAAACATCAAATGTTTCACCAAACTAAGGATGGCCAGCCCCTTTCAGCAATTTGCTGTGCATAGCTGTTGAATTGGACCCACCGGACGAACGGCCGGACGTCCCCCCATATGATCGCTTTTAAGCAAAATTTTGTGAAAATTTACATTGACAGGTTGACCCACAGGTCAACCACCTCTCACTGATGCTCTGATTTGGACATTCTTTAACAACCTCCATTGTCAAGCACCTCTCTCTCTCTCTCTCTCTCTCTCTCTCTCTCTCTCTCAGATTAAAGAGTATCCATCAAAGAACACTCTATTTCTTTATCTTCGTCTCAAAATCCCATTTTCGTCTCAAAATCCCATGAAAATTTGTCATTTTCTTCACCCAACAAGCTCAAACTCTACAACCCAGTTGAGGATTTTCCAAATTACGAGGCAATATTGTGTTGATACGCGCAAAGTGATCAACGAGATCAACCTCAAGTTCACAAAGGCAAGGGAGGAGATACAGACGACCTTGGATTCCAAAGAAACTATGTATTTCGATGAGGGGTTGCTACCAAAGTTGACAGAGAAGGAAAAGTGTGCAATACAAAGGTCTATGGGGCTCAAGATTAAACAATTGAAGGTTGAACTTGATCAATTGAATGATTAGTGGTGAGGTGTGTTGATTAAACAGAAATGAAGGGAAACAAAATCGAAACAGAAATGGAGGGGGGGAAAAATATTTAATGGCATAACCGATTGAGCGGTTGGTCGTCCGGCTAGTCATCCCACCGGACGTCCCCAAGCATTTAATGCAAGTAACAGTGTTCACCGTTGAAGTAACTCGTATCCGATTAAAGAAAGAGCCTTTTTTTCATCAAATTTGATATAAAAAAAAAATAGTTCACCATTAGAGATGCTCTAAGCTCCTGTCAACGGTGAATCAAAAAATAATAATAAATAAATAAATAAATAGACAGACCACTTTTAACAAGAGCTTTTTTTAAAAAAAAAATAAAAAAATAAAAATTTATGAACATCTTTATATTTGGGAGAGATGAATTAGAGAATATTGGGAAGTTATTACAAATTGAGAACAAGTATAAATAAGTGATTATTGGAATTGACTTGCAACTAAGCAAAGTAGAACAAAAATTTCACAGAGGTGGTTGTCCCAGATGACTGGGTGAGGAAAAATTAGTTTTCAAAGAGAAACAGAGCAACAAGCAATACAATACCGTCGAGGGTTGACACAATTTCCTTAAGGTTTAATTTGCCCTTGTCGAGGTGCTCAAATTATTGGTGCCAACCTCCCAAGATACAACGATTAAAATCCAAGATTGCAGCACAACGATCTCAGATATAGCGAACCAAACTTGTGTTGCACTCTCTCTGACTCAAAGACTATGAAATGAATAATGACAAAAAAAAACATAGTAGAATTCCAGAAAAATTGACGCGAACGTGACTTTAACTTAGATTGTAATTTGATATGAATTTTCTTCTCTACAACAACTTAGGAAGAGTGGGGTATTTATAGACTTAAGATGGTAGTGTGAATAGCCTCAAATCTGTTCTAATTTCAGCTATCTGACTTCCCGAAGTCATTGGAAACGTGGTGAGAAACACAATGTCCTGTACAGAATTCGACGATGAAGTTACTAGAATTTTGCCTATACCAGATCAAACCTCAATCTAGAATTCTCAAGAAGAAGAGAGAATCCAAATCAAAATTGAAATTGAATTTCCATAAGAACACTGCGGAGTTTCTGGACGAAACCAGAGACGAATTCAAATTTGAATTCGTTCAATTACCGTGTTTTATAGCGATCCCGGATTTTCCCCTTTATGTATAGTATTCTGAACTTGAGTTCCGTGGTTGAGCGTTGTGGTATATATCTTGTTTCCATCCTTCAATACTTTGTATTTGAGTTATAGGATGTTGTGGGCAGGATTGTTACAGGTTGGGCATGTTTGGGAGCAAATGGTTGCTGCCCAGAATTTGGTGTCTTCGCTCGAGCGAGGCTTTTGTCGCTCGAGCGAGATCTTTGTTCTTGTTCCTTCGCTCGAGCCAGGGTTCCTTCGCTCGAGCGAGAGTAGAACTTTGTGTCTAGTGGCTCGAGGGAGAAGTCTTGCGCTCGAGCTTGCATCTGCGTCCAGTTTTGGACCTGAGAGTTGCAATTATTCGCTCGAGCGAGAATTCTTGCGCTCAAGCATGCTTCTGGGTTGCAGACCTGAAGCTTCGAATTGTTGGCTCGTGCGAGGCTTTCTATAGCGATCCCGGTTCTTTCTCCTTTGGTTGTTGTATCCAGACTTAGTTCCGTGGATACCAGTTGTTGTTTTGGTCTTGTCCCTGTACTTCAAATCTTTAAATTTGAGTTATAGAATGTTTCGGACTTGTTTGTTCCAGGTTGGTTGTATTTGGGAGCTTTAGGTTGCTGCCTAGAATTTTGAACCTTCGCTCGAGCGAGTAGTTGGTCGCTAAAGCGAGCTCTTTGTTTTGGTCCTTCGCTCGAGCTAGGGTTTGGTCACTCGAGCGAGAGTGGAATCTTTGTGTCTTGTGGCTCGAGCCAAGGTGGCTTCACTCGAGCGTGCGTCTGCGTCTGGGTTCAGACCTGAGAGTTGTGTTTCTTGGCTCGAGTGAGGTCAGTTTCTTGTGTCTGGTTGCTCGAGCGACCAATCCGTCGCTCGAGCGAGCCTGTTTATATCAGTTAGCAGCAGCCGGGGAGAACATCACTTTTTCATCCCCTTTTCTTTTTGAAACCCTAGTTACGAGACTCTCTCTCTCTAAACTCACCTTCTCTCTAGATTTTAATCTCCTTTTAGTGTGAATCCATCCTAGGCTCTTTGTAAGAAAGATAGAGGGTGGCTTGGGCTTCGTTCTAATCTGAAGAATAGTGGATTTGGAGCACTTTAATTCCAGGTCATCTCCTCCATTTGAGTTCTCCGTTTGAGGTAGGGATTCTCCTTGTTTCTTTTCAATACTCCATCTATAGATAGACATGTGGTAGTTTTTGTATTGCATAAAAACATTATATCATGTTGGATTTGTTAAAAATCATGAAGTTGAACCTTGGGTTGGTTGTTGGTTATGGGTTTATCATCACTAGTTGTGGTTTAGGCTAATTGGAGTGTTAATTAGCATGTTATTGTCAAAAGGAAAGGAAACCCTAATTTTATTTGATTTAATAAATTAATAGAGGGGTTTTGATCATTGGGCAAATACTTATGTATTTTGGGTCTTAAATGTGATTATTGTTGTATGTTGTTGATAATTGAACCTTTTAGGTTAATATTGAGAAAGAGGGAGAAAAACCCTAATTTAATGATTATGACTTAATTCGCATAATTAAATTGGAATGGTTTTGAAAAGAATGTAGTGGATTAAAACGAGTTATGGCCTTATTGTCCATGGAATTGAATTTGTGAAAACAAAAGGTATGAGAATTGGATTGTTGTTATATGAGTGTTGAACACACCTATGTGGAGGTTGTATCTTAAACTGCCATGTTAATGTTGTAGTTGGGTTTGTGATCTCATGATGATTGAGTCTTTTAATAGGTATACTAAATACCTGCATCTAAAGATTTTGTCCTTGGTCATCGGTGGAGGATGACACGGTTGCGTTGAATTGTCGTGTATACATTACACCATTGTTGATTAAACATCGTATGTGATGAAATGTTGAGATACATCATATATGTATACTTGTTAGGGAGGAGAGAGGGGTTGTACTCCAGTGTGTGTGAGAAGATAGGGGATGGACTCCACACACCTATGTGTTCTTATATCTTAACACATTGTTTATATCTTGATAGTTTATGTGCATGTTTTACACATGTTGATTATACCTTGTTATATTGTGGTTGTTGGTGTGTTATACCTGTCGATAATCGAGGTACGTTACCTTCCGACTAAGCGCTGGAGAACTCAGATATCTTGCTGATAATCTAAGGTGCTAAACCCTTCCAAATTTAGCGCCCGTAAACCGGTAGTTTGTTGTGAGAAGTGTATCTTTGGCTTACTACGCACATAGCTAGTAGAGTAAAGTTTTGTTGTCATTGTTTCAAAGGTATCTCGGGAACATTGTGGATTGTGTTGGTTACGCTTTTGGAGGGCCGAGTTACCTCCTTGGTTGATTATATACATGTCGGTGAGTTGTTATCTCTTTTTTATAATGATATGTATGTATAGTTATAATTGAATAGGGAATGAACCAAAATGTCTTTTGTCTTGTGGAAATCTGAAGAAAATCAAACATTTTAGAAATATGTTTTGAAAAGGCACGTCTGTTGTATGTGTGGGAAATGGGAGAGAGTAATGGGCTTAGTGAATCTATTTTCCTAAGTAGTTGTTAATGTTATAAAAGATTGGGAACGGGGTTAATGAAAGGAATAAGGAAAGATGAATCGCTTATAGCGTGAATGAAATAGTTGTTTTCGAGAAAAGCTTATATGTATATATATATTTTGTATAAACTGTCACATTATTATCCTAGTATGAGAATGAGTGTTCATGATCAATCTGTAATGTTGTTATTGTTGAGGATCATGTTGAGATCCCTACTGGACTATATGTTCATCCCACGTTGTTGAATCTTTTCAGGTATTTAGCAGGATGTGCTACAAGATTTGGATCTTCTTAATTGTTGGCCACGGGGCCTCTTTGTTGTTGGTGGAATGTCATATGTGTGAAAGGGTTACACCCTTCATTTGATTTATTGTTGTAAGCCTAAGGGCAATTTATTTAGAATGCTCATGTTGTATTTAATTTTCATTCGAATGAGAGAATTGTTGTTCATTACTTTTATTGAACATTTGAGTTTATTTCCGCATGTTATCTCTGAAATTGAATTAAGCTAAGGAACTTGGTAATGACTTCGACTAATAAAAAGTGGGGCGTGACAACTTGGTATAAGAGCTACCGGGTTTGAATACCTTGAGCTCGTGGGAAGTGATTTTTATCACAGTCGGTTTACTGCGTGTAGTGAGGACGTTGCATATAGATATCATGAAAGTTTGGACTTTTGTGTTGCATTTATGTGAGCATGGGATCTAGTTTCCTGGATAGTTTTCATAACCGGTGAACTTGCTTTGAGGTCCTTTTGGAAACGCGCCTGATCAACGTGGTTTCTGATAGGAATTCCTTGAGAGTTCCGGGATGAGTGGCTATCTTTGTGGACTTGATTCGATTATGTGTTTACATGTTTAAATGTTTATATGTAATAGACATGTAAATTTTGAGACTAAGTGTGCATTATGACCTATTGGTGGTAGAGTGTGCCTTGTAGAAGGCTATTGTGTTATGCACTAAATGTAATTTACTTTTGTGCTTTATAGGATGTCTACACGAGGGAGTAGAGGATGGTTGAATAGTAGGAGTGTCGGTAGGGGCACAGCAGTTCCTTTAGCACCCGTCGTTGCAGCATTGGCTGTCGGCGAGGATGTCGCACGTGAGATTGCGAGAGCAGCGCAAGATGCCCTAGTTCGCACTGAGGGTGGCAACGGGCATGCTCTCAAACTTACTAAGGAGTTTTTCCGTTCCGGCCCACCAGAGTTTGTGGGGAAGGCTAAACCGTTGGAGGCAGAAAGTTGGTTAGAGCAGATTACCAAGACTCTTGATATGCTCAGAGTCGAAGATGAGGAGTTGAGGGTCTCTTTGGCGACTTTTCAGTTGAAGGGTGATGCGAGTTATTGGTGGAAGTATGCTAAGAATAATGTAGGTAGCACGTGGGTTGCTTTTACCGAGGCCTTTTGGGCCAAGTATTTCCCTTCTTCTGCTCGGGAGAGGTTGAGGGATCAGTTTTTGGAGCTGCGTCAGGATGATACTCCTGTGGCACAATTTGAGATGCGGTTTACTAGTTTGTTGAGGTTTGCTCCAGAGTTAGTGGCAACAGAGGGGCGTCGTTGTTATGAGTTTGAAAAACGGTTGTGTTTCGATATTCGGGAGAAGGTAGCTAGATCCTTTTGGAAGGATTATTATAATTTAGTCGAGGCAGCGGCCCATGTGGAGGCCATGGTTGCAAGTGATGATAGGGTTAAGGAGGAGACCATCTCGGTAAGTCCTACGGTTCCTAAGCACTCTAGGCTCAGTAAGGGGTGGAGGCGGAAACATGCTCAGTCAGGGGCTGGTTCCTTTTCTTCGCTAGGAGTTTCAGATCCTTCTGTTGGGGGTTCCGGGGAGGTGCAGATTTCAGACCAGTCTCAGAATAGGGGGTCTGGTGGTTGCTTTGTTTGTGGTCAGTTGGGCCATGGTAGACGTTTTTACCCTTTGCATGTGAATTCTGCGAGTGTTTCAAAACCTAGTCAGACTCAGTCGTACCCATCGATCGAGGCCTTCTCGGTACAGCAGGCGAGCCGAGCCTTGGAGCCTTGAGGCGACTTGTTAGTTAGCCCTACAGTGTTACCCTAGAGAGGGACTTTTTGTAATGTTAGCCGGTGGTGTACCATGTTTATTGATTTTGTTGTTGACCGGTGTACTATTGGATGCTGAGGCACCATGTTTATGTATCGCATATGTATGCATATTATTGTTTGTTTAATCCTCATGTAATGGGGAATATGTATGGAATTTCGAACCCTCTATTTTATGTATTGAGAAGTTGTTAATGGGATCAATGATCCTAGTGTTGTTGCTTGCTTGGTACTGTATATTGAGTTAGTCTTGTGACGGCCTATGGGCCTTGTTCACTTTTAGAGTTTATTTGTTGAGAATGGGAATCTGCGAGTGGATGTGATTGATGTAATGGTTTAGAGAATCGCGTGGTATTGGCAAGGTTATGTGGGATTTGTGTCTCAAGTTAGAAGGAATGGTACCTGTATGTTGGTTCGTGTTTTGGGCCTTGCTATTCAGTGAGTCCGTGGTGACCCCATCAGTTGTGTAGGGGTAGTGTTTGTATTTTGATTGGTTATCAATTATTGGGTATGGTTTGAGTGGCACATCAGTTGTGTAGGGGTAATGTTTGTATTGTGATTGGTTATCAATTATTGGGAATGGTTTGAGTGGCACATTAGTGTGTGGGTTACTGAGTGTGGAGTTTATCGAGTTGATTAGTCAGCTTGTTGGTATTGTGTTTTGGGTTAACATTGGTCACCTTGAGGTTAGTCTCGTTTGTTGTAGACTTTGGGTGTTGATTAGGAAAAACTGAAACTAATCATCCGGGTTGTGTCATTAAATATGACGGTTATAATGATACAGCAAATATATGTATTGAATGATCATTGTGAATGATTTGAAATTTTTTTATACATTATGTGTATATATATTGTTCAGGAGGAGATAGGGGATGGACTCCGATGATATAGCACTAAAATGTGTATCTATTGAAAGATTGATATAGCTCATATGCTTATCTATTGTGAAGTGAAAATGTTTTATATGAGTTACTATCTCATTTAATTGTTTGGCCAGGTTCTGAGCCAGGTGTATGTTATTAAATTGGTTAAGTAAAGGGAGGCGGGATGAAATTGCAAAACCATGAATTTCTTATGCCTTATGTGTTGATAGTACTGTTGTTATTTCTATTAACCATCATTATAGAAATGTTATGTTCTGTGTTGGTTGTGGCATCATCGTATGCGTGATGGTTGTTAATAGTGTTATTTTGGAAAGAAATGGAAAACAAAACTTTTTCCTAGTGTTTGGGCCATCTAAGGGTGTTGTTGAGAAATTGATTTAATTCAAGGGTTTTGAAGAATTCCAAATGAATCTTTTGGCAAATAAATTGTGGTTGATTTTGTGTTTTGGATAACACTGTATTTGTGAAAAATATTTACAAAACTTTTGCGTTTCGCATGGAAAATGAAAGATTTATTTTGGACTGTTAATATTGAAAATTTGACTATCCTTAAGAGATGTTTCTTGAACAAGAAAATGTTTTCTTATTAATTGCTCAAAAGATTTGTTTTAGTTCCATTTTAGGAGTTATGTTGTTGAATAGTGACTTAGCTTGAAGCGCTAGTCGGTTGTTCGCAAATTGTTTCGAGGAAGGTTTGGTTTTGTTATGGCTTCATACCTAAGTGTTGTCTTTTGGAACGTGTTCCCTTAGTGAGTTTCTTCCTTGGTAAGAGTGGGTTGACGGTTTGTAGTGAGAGCGGTTTCTCTCCTAGTACTGGGGTCTTGGTGTTGTGTGATCAGTTGGCCTTGTGTTTTGGCGCATTCTTAATTTCGGGGACGAAATTCTTTAAGGGGGGAAGGTTATAGCGATCCCGATTCTTTCTCCTTTGGTTGTTGTATCCAGACTTAGTTCCGTGGATGCCAGTTGTTGTTTTGATCTTGTCCCTGTACTTCAAATCTTTAAATTTGAGTTATAGAATGTTTCGGACTTGTTTGTTCCAGGTTGGTTGTATTTGGGAGCTTTAGGTTGCTGCTCAGAATTTTGAACCTTCGCTCGAGCGAGTAGTTGGTCGCTCGAGCGAGCTCTTTGTTTTGGTCCTTCGCTCGAGCCAGGGTTTGGTCACTCGAGCGAGAGTGGAATCTTTGTGTCTTGTGGCTCGAGCCAATGTGGCTTCGCTCAAGCGTGCGTCTGCGTCTGGGTTCAGACCTGAGAGTTGTGTTTCCTGGCTTGACCGAGCTTTTCTTCGCTCGAGCGAGGTCAGTTTCTTGTGTCTGGTCGCTCGAGCGACCAATCCGCCTTCGCTTCAAGCGAAAGTACCGGGAAGAACATCACTTTTTCATCCCCTTTTCTTTTTGAAACCCTAGTTACGAGACTCTCTCTCTCTAAACTCACCTTCTCTCTAGATTTTCATCTCCTTTTAGTGTGAATCCTTCCTAGGCTCTTTGTAAGAAAGATAGAGGGTGGCTTGGGCTTCGTTCTAATCTGAAGAATAGTGGATTTGGAGCACTTTAATTTCGGGTCATCTCCTCCATTTGAGTTCTCCGTTTGAGGTAGGGATTCTCCTTGTTTCTTTTCAATACTCCATCTATAGATGGACATGTGGTAGTTTTGTATTGCATAAAAACATTATATCATGTTGGATTTGTTAAAAATCGTGAGGTTGAACCTTGGGTTGGTTGTTGGTTATGGGTTTATCATCACTAGTTGTGGTTTAGGCTAATTGGAGTGTTAATTAGCATGTTATTGTCAAAAGGAAAGGAAACCCTAATTTTATTTGATTTAATAAATTAATAAAAGGGTTTTGATCATTGGGCAAATACTTATGTATTTTGGGTCTTAAATGTGATTATTGTTGTTTGTTGTTGATAATTGAACCTTTTAGGTTAATATTGAGAAAGAGGGAGAAAAACCCTAATTTAGTGATTATGACTTAATTCGCATAATTAAATTGGAATGGTTTTGAAAAGAATGTAGTGGATTAAAACGAGTTATGGCCTTATTGTCCATGGAATTGAATTTGTGAAAACAAAAGGTATGAGAATTTGATTGTTGTTATATGAGTGTTGAACACACCTATGTGGAGGTTGTATCTTAAAACCATGTTAATGTTGTAGTTGGGTTTGTGATCTCATGATGATTGAGTCTTTTAATAGGTATACTAAATACCTGCATCTAAAGATTTTGTCCTTGGTCATCGGTGGAGGATGACACGGTTGCGTTGAATTGTCGTGTATACATTACACCATTGTTGATTAAACATCGTATGTGATGAAATGTTGAGATACATCATATATGTATACTTGTTAGGGAGGAGAGAGGGGTTGTACTCCAGTGTGTGTGAGAAGATAGGGGATGGACTCCACACACCTATGTGTTCTTATATCTTAACACATTGTTTATATCTTGATAGTTTATGTGCATGTTTTACACATGTTGATTATACCTTGTTATATTGTGGTTGTTGGTGTGTTATACCCTGTGCTGATAATCAGAGGTACCGTTACCTTCCAGCTAGCGCCTGGAGAACTGTATGCGCTGATAATCTAAGGTGCCAAACCCTTCCAGCTAGCGCCTGGTAAACTGGTAGTTTGTTGTGAGAAGTGTATCTTTGGCTTACTACGCACATAGCTAGTAGAGTAAAGTTTTGTTGTCATTGTTTCAGTGTATCTGGGAACATTGTGGATTGTGTTGGTTACAGTTTTGGAGGGCCGAGTTACCTCCTTGGTTGATTATATACATGTCGGTGAGTTGTTATCTCTTTTTTATAATGATATGTATGTATAGTTATAATTGAATAGGGAATGAACCAAAATGTCTTTTGTCTTGTGGAAATCTGAAGAAAATCAAACATTTTAGAAATATGTTTTGAAAAGGCACGTCTGTTGTATGTGTGGGAAATGGGAGAGAGTAATGGGCTTAGTGAATCTATTTTCCTAAGTAGTTGTTAATGTTATAAAAGATTGGGAACGGGGTTAATGAAAGGAATAAGGAAAGATGAATCGCTTATAGCGTGAATGAAATAGTTGTTTTCGAGAAAAGCTTATATGTATATATATATTGTATAAACTGTCACATTATTATCCTAGTATGAGAATGAGTGTTCATGATCATAGCTATCTGTAATGTTGTTATTATTGAGGATCATGTTGAGATCCCTACTGGACTATATGTTCATCCCACGTTGTTGAATCTTTTCAGGTATTTAGCAGGATGTGCTACAAGATTTGGATCTTCTTAATTGTTGGCCACGGGGCCTCTTTGTTGTTGGCGGAATGTCATATGTGTGAAAGGGTTACACCCTTCATTTGATTTATTGTTGTAAGCCTAAGGTCAATTTATTTAGAATGCTCATGTTGTATTTAATTTTCATTCGAATGAGAGAATTGTTGTTCATTACTTTTATTGAACATTTGAGTTTATTTCCGCATGTTATCTCTGAAATTGAATTAAGTTAAGGAACTTGGTAATGACTTCGAGTAATAAAAAGTGGGGCGTGACACTTTCTACGCTCAAGCGAGGCATTTTTGTGTCTAGTCGCTCGAGTGACCACTCTTTTGCTCGAGCGAGCCTGTGTTATATCAATAGACATCAGTGAGAAAACACTTCACTTTTTCAACTCCTCTTTTGTATAAACCCTAGATCCGGCTGCTCTTCTCTCTACACTTACCTTCTCTCTAGGGTTTCATCTATTTTTAGTATGTTTCTACCCTAAGTTCTTTGTAAGAAAGATATAGGGGTTGTGTGGGCAATGTTTTAATCTGAAAATTTGTGGATTTGGAGGACTTTGGATTTTCTCCATCTTCTCCTTTGGTCTCTTCATTTCGAGGTAGGGATAACCTACTCCATCTTATGAGTTTTGATACAAGTTTTATGCATTTTGATTAGTTAGTGGTGTTTGGTAATTTTGGGAAAAGTTAGGGTTTGATTTGAGATTATAAATTTGGAGTTTTTAAATGTTAAACTCCATATGTATGTGAGAGTATGAAAAATGAAATTACTGTTATTGAGATGATGAAAATGAGCCTTAGGGCCAATGTTGAGGAAAATGGGTAAATGCCCTAATTGTTGAAATAAATTAATTTGCATAATTAATTTAGGGAAATGTGAAATTGAGTTGAGGATAATGAAATTGGGGAATTATTAGATTAAATGGTGTAGTTGGATAATTTAATTACTCACCTATGAAATTGTTGATATTTTATCTGTTGATAAATTTATTATCTATTTAGAGATAACTACTTTGGGCTATCGGTGGAGGATAGTCTTAATTGTTGTAGACATTGTATGTTGATTAGGGAAAACTGAAACTAATCACATTGAATATGTCATTGAATATGATGGTTGAATTAATACAGCAAATATGTGTATTGATTGATTATTGTATATGACAAGTACTAAATACATTGTATATGCATATGGTTTAAGAGGAGATAGGGGATGAACTCTCAAACATGTTTGGGAGGAGATAGGGGATGGACTCCATTGATACAGCAAATATGTGTATCACTTGAAGTGTTAATACAGCAAATGTGTGTATTGAATTGAAATGTTGGAAGTGTTTTTAATATGAGTTGTAGACTCATTTGAATTGTGAATAAAGGAAATGTTCTAATATGAATTGTATTCCCATTTAATTGTTTGGCCAGGTTCTGAGCCATGTCTATGAAATGATTTGGATAAGTAAAGGAAAGTGGAATGTAACATGGACATAATTGTCATGGAACTGTATTGTGATATAACTGGTTTGTAAGAGTTAACCATCTAGCAAATGCTATTGTTTTAGTCATTGTTTATATTTGGTTTAGTACATCTCTACTGGGCTATGGCTCACCCTATATGGGACATCATTTTCAGGTTTAGGTGGCATGCCACCTTCTAGGACATAGCTTGGGAGGTTGTGGGAGTTGAAGACTCTTTTTGTTGTTTACCCTTTTGTGTATTACATATAAATTCAAGCCGAGGGCTTAATTTGTATGAGTTAGTACTCTTCCTTTTTTTGTAACCAAGTGTTGGCTTGGAAAGTTGTAAGCCCGTAAGGCATTTACTCTTGTTATCAACATGTAATACTTTTGTAATGAATACTCTAATAAATAGAAATATGCTTTGTTCTCTTATGTCTATGCATATCAAGAATGTGGGTTTTATGTATTATTTTGAGGGCGTTACAGCCGAAGCCTTCTTCGGAGTCAATTTTTCATTAACTTAGAAAATGGTTTTGTTAGACTTATTTATTTTGATGATTTATTTAATTATGTTTTAATTTATTTGAAAGAGAAAAATAGAATCCAAAATTTATTTTGATGATTTATTTAATTATATTTTAAATCCAAAATTTATTTTGATGATTTATTTAATTATGTTTTAATTTTTTTGAAAGAGAAAAATAGAATCAAAATTTATTTTGTTCCATTGTTTCTCACCTAAATCTTTATCCTAAATATTGTTAGAATGTATTTAATATTTGATTAAATCAGGGGTTCAAACAGCACAAAACAAAGGTTCAAAAGATTCAAGTAGAAGATATTCAAATTTGTAATGATGGAGGAAAAGATATTCAAATTAGTAATGATGGAGTTACAACGGCTATAAATTCAAATAAATAGTTCAGAAGGTTCAAAAGATTCAAGTGGAAGATATTCAAATTTGTAATGATGGAGGAAAAGATATTCAAATTAGTAATGATGGAGTTACAACGGCTATAAATTCAAATGACTAGTTTAAATGGTTCAAAAGATTCAAGTGGAAGATATTCAAATTTGTAATGATGAAGGGAAAGATATTCAAATTAGTAATGATGTAGTTACAACGGCTATAAATTCAAATGAATAGTTAAAAAGTTTCAAGTGAAAGTTATTCAAATTAGTAATGATGACTACAACGGCTATAAACAGCTATAATTTTCATTATATATACCAAAGCCTCTAATGTAAAACAAGTTACAAAAAAACCTGAAAATATTCTTTGATCTATAATCACTCACATCTATTCTCTGAAAAATACTCTGAGAAGTATTCTTCAATTTTTGTTTACATCATCTCTCAGAAATTATATACTAAGCCTTATAGCTTTAAGCCCATCTTTCTTGTGTGAGTTTTATAGAAAAATCAAAGCTTCATTTTTATATCTATCTTTGAGAGATAATTCTTGTAGCTTTCTGCGAAAGCAAAAACACCTTCTTTTCAACCTTGTAAGAGTGTAGTACACTCAGTGTTCTTGACTTAGAAAGTCTGTGTAAAATCCGCGGAGGATTGCTCCATTTGTAAAGAGGTTGCTAGCACCCCCGTGAAGCTAGAGCATAGTGGAAAATCTCAAGTGAAGCTTGAGGAGTGGACGTAGGCCGAGTTGAAGCCGAACCACTATAAATTTGTTTGCCTCTCTCTCCCTTATCTCTTTATTTTATTTAAATTGTTGTATCTATATTTCACATTTTCACTGAGCTAAAATCATTAACTGACATAGTTGTTAGAACACTTGTTTTAATTATTTTTATTTCATTAACTATATTTATTTATTTATTGTGCTAGTCATAATTTTTATTAGGGTATTATTAATTTTAATTGTAAAAACCTAATTCACCCCCTCTTAGGTTGTCTTTTGGGTAACAATTGGTATCAGAGCCTAGACTCTTGTTTTAGATTTAACCATCTAGGAGTTTCGATCCATAGCAACCTTAGCTGAAGGACAAGCCACAAATAGGCCACCACTATTTGACGGAAACAACTATAGTCATTGGAAGGATAAGATGACTCTATACCTACATGCCACTGATTATGCCATGTGGATTATTGTCACCAAAGGTCCAAAAATTCCTACCAAATTAGTTGACAATATTAGTGTACCTAAACCTGAAGATGAATGTGATGAGAGAGATCATAAATTATTGTAAGCCAATGCTAAAGCCAAACTCACCCTTGTTTGTGGATTAGACTCTAAGGAGTATAATAGAATTTCAAGTTGTGATTCGGCAAAAAAAATTTGAGACAAACTTGAGGTAACGTATGAAGGTACAAACCAAGTAAAGGAATCTCACATTGATATGCTTGTTCATAGTTATGAATTGTTTAAAATGAACTCTGATGAATCTATTTCAAGTATGTTTACTAGATTTACTGAAATTATAAACTCTTTGAAATCTCTTGGCAAAGCTTATACTAACAGTGAGTTGGTAAGAAAAATTCTTAGGTGTTTACCAAAGAATTGGGAAACAAAGGTCACTGCCATTATAGAAGTCAAAGATCTATCCACACTTGGATTGGATGAGCTTATGGGTTCCCTTATGACTCATGAGATCACCATGAAAGGACATGAGGATGTTGAAAATAAAAAGAAAAGTGGAATTGCATTCAAAGCCTTATCAAATGAAGAAGAACATGAAAACTCCAGTGAGGATGAAAGCTATGCCATGTTTAGTAGAAATATCAAAAAGCACTTCAAGAAAAACAATTATGGAGGAAGAAGACCTTTCAAGAAAGAGTATAACAAAGATAACAAGAAAGAGCCTATTATTTGCTATGAGTGCAAAAATCCTAAACATATGAAGATGAATTGTCCAAAATTGAAGAATCATGGAAAAGACTACAAAAGAAACAAAAAGGCCATGGTAGCAACTTGGGGAGAAAGTGAAGATGAAAGCTCAAGTGATGAAATTGAAAATGAAGTAGCCAACTTATGTCTCATGGCTCTTGAAGATGAAGACTCTACTCAAAATGAGATAACTACTCTTTATGAAGAACTTGAAAGTGCATTCCATGAACTATCAAATGAATTTAGAAAAATTTGTGCCAAAAATAATGTATTAAAAAAATCTGTTGCATCTTTATCTATTAATGTAGAAGAATTAAAGAAAGAAAAAATTATTTTGAAAAATGATTTTGATACTATCTCTAATGAGAAAACTACTTTAAAAAACAATGTTGATGATTTAACAAAAACACTTGAAAATTTAGTAAAAGGTAGGGATAATCTCAACATGCTTCTTGGAAATCAAAGATGTGTTTTGGATAAAGTGGGTATTGGATATGATCCTATTAAGAAACAAAAGAATCTCAATACAATTTTTGAAAAGGCATCTCTCATGACACACCCTCATATTACTTGTCATTATTGTAGAAAGAAAGGCCATTATATATCTTATTGTCCATTCAAAAAGAATATGAACATGGAAATTAAAAAGATTTGGATTATTAAGGGATCTAACAAAATTAAACAAGAAGGACCCAAGAAACTATAGGTACCAAAAACCAACACTTGATTGTCATCTTGTAGGTTTGCTTTAAGTCCAAAGCTAAAGAAGGAAAGTGGTACCTTGATAGTGGATGTTCCAGACACATAACCGGAGATAAATCATTCTTTACTAAATTATCATCGAAAGATAGAGGATTTGTTACTTTTGGAGACAACAAGAAAGGAAAAATCATCGGTATTGGTAGCATCGGTATTTCTCCTAACCCTTCTATTGAAAATGTTTTACTTGTTGATGGACTTAAGCATAACCTACTTAGTATTAGTCAATTATGTGATAAAGGTAATCGAGTTAATTTTGATAAATCACATTGCACAATTGAAAGCACAAATGATCATAAAGCTTTATTCGTTGGTAATCACCATGATAATGTTTATGTTTTTCATCTTAATGATCTCTATGCTAGTGATGTTAAATGTTTATATGTTAATAATGAAAATAGTTGGTTATGGCATAGAAGACTTGGTCATGCTCATATGGATTTAATTGCTAAACTTTTGAGAAAGGATTTGGTCATTGGACTTCCAAAAATTAAATTTGAAAAAGATCGTCTTTATAGTGCTTGTCAACAAGGAAAAGGCTTTCTCATTTAAATCAAGAAGAAAAGGCTTTCTCATTACTAATATTCGAACCGACCATGGTAGAGAACTTGAAAATGAGAAATTTGAATTGTTTTGTGATGAGCATGGTATTGGACATAATTTTTCAGCACCTAGAACCTCTCAACAAAATGGTGTAGTAGAAAGGAAGAATAGAACTTTAGAAGAGATGAGTAGAACAATGCTTTGCGAAAATAATCTTCCTAAATATTTTTGGGCCGAAGCCGTTCATACCGCATGCTATATTTTAAATCGTGCATTAATTAGACCTATTCTCAAAAAGACTCCTTATGAACTTTGGCATGATAGAAAGCCCAACATTAGTCACTTGCATGTTTTTTGTTGTAAATGTTTTGTGCATAATAATGGTAAGGATAACTTAGGTAAATTTGATTCAAAATCTGATGAAGCAATTTTTCTTAGCTATTCCTTAACTAGCAAAGCTTATCGTGTTTTTAATAAAAGAACTCTTGTTGTGGAAGAATCTATGCATGTGGCATTTGATGAAACTAACATCTCTGCTCAAAAGCAAATTGTTAGTGATAATATAGATTTGGAACCAAATATGGAAGATTCAAGTATCTACAAAGAAGAGAACCAACCATGTAAGTTGAACAAAGAGATTGAACAACCTATTCTCCCACCTCAAGAAGGAGGAAACAATGATGATTTGCCAATAGAATGGAAGTTTGTTCATAATCACCCTAAGGATTTAATCCTAGGTGACCCTTCAAAAGGTATTGAAACTCGCTCTTCACTTAGAAATATTTGTAGTAACTTGGCTTTTCTCTCACAGATTGAGCCTAAAAACTTTCAAGAAGCCGAATTTGATGAACATTGGATGATAGCTATACATGAAGAGCTTAACCAATTTGAGAGAAACAAAGTGTGGGAACTTGTGCCAAAACCTAAAGATCATACCATTATCGGTACCAAATGGATCTTTCGAAACAAGCTTGATGAATCCGGCACAATTATAAGAAACAAGGCTAGACTTGTTGCACAAGGATACAATCAAGAAGAATGTATTGATTTTGATGAAACCTTTGCTTCGGTTGCTAGATTAAAGGCCATTCGCATGTTACTTGCATTTGCATGTTTTAGAGATTTCAAAATTTATCAAATGGATGTAAAAAGTGCATTTCTTAATGGTTTTATAAATGAGGAAGTTTATGTTAAACAACTCCCAGGTTTTGAAGATCATGCTTTTCCAAATCATGTTTTTAAAATATCAAAAGCTTTGTATGGTTTGAAACAAGCACCTCGTGCATGGTATGAACGATTAAGTAAATTTTTGATTGAAAATAATTTTTCTAGAGGAACGATTGACACAATACTTTTTGTTAAAGCTAAAAATGATGATTTACTTATTGTACAAATATATGTGGATGACATTATATTTGGTGCTACTAATGAAACCTTGTGTAAGGAATTTGCTAAGTGTATACAAGGTGAGTTTGAGATGAGCATGATGGGGGGGCTAAATTATTTCCTTGGGCTTCAAATCAAACAATGTAATGAAGGAATTTTTATCAACCAAGCTAAGTACACAAAAGAAATACTCAAAAAGTTTGGTATGTATGACTCAAAAATAGCTGGAATACCTATGAGCACATCCATTAAGCTAGACAAGGATGAAAAAGGTAAGTCCATTGATCAAACAAAATATCGAGGTATAATCGGCTCACTTCTTTATTTAACTGCAAGTAGACTCGATATTATGTTTAGTGTTTGTATGTGCACTAGATATCAATCAAATCCTAAGGAATCACATCTCAGTGCTGTTAAAAGAATTTTTAGATATCTTGTTGGCACTCAAAATTTGGGACTGTTTTATCCTAGAGATGTTGCATTTGATTTAATTAGTTACTCAAATGCCGACTTTGCCGGATGCAAACTTGATAGAAAAAGCACCAGTGGCACTTGTCACTTTCTTGGTAACTCATTAGTATCTTGGTTTAGCAAAAAGCAAAATTATGTTGCTTTATCAACGGCCGAAGCTGAATATATAGCTTCCAGAAGTTGTTGTGCCCAAATACTTTGGATGAAACAACAATTGGAGGACTTTGATTTGCATTATGATCATATTCCTATTAAATGTGATAATACTAGTGTCATCAATTTGAGCAAAAATCCGGTTCAACACTCACGAACAAAGCATATTGAAATTCGACATCATTTTTTAAGAGATCATGTTCAAAAAGAGGATATTGTATTTGAATTTATAAACACCGACAACCAATTGGCGGATATTTTCACAAAATCCCTAAGCGAGAATCGCTTCAATTTTATTCGTGGCGAGCTTGGAATGTCGATTTCTACTTAAAAAGTCTTGTTATGACTGTGAAACTTGAATTTTTGTTAAAATGATATATGTGTATTGCTACATTGATATGAAAACATTTATATCAGTTGAATGCTCTCAAGTCCTTCATACATTTATTCTCCTTAACAGTTTGCTAGTATCAACTGTATAATTTTTTTTGGCTTCTGCATCTTGAGATAAAATTAACTTTGCATACATTGATTTTTATTTAAACCCTCATGATATTTTTTTAGCATTACAATTCCAACAACACCAACGTCCCATTAAGTTTAATTTCTACTAGTATTATTCTATTTTAATTTATTTTATTTTTTTATTTTTCTATTAGGCTTAATTTCTTTTATTTTTATTTTTTTTCATTATTATTTTTTGTTTGGCCTTAATTTTCTTATTTTTTTTTCTGCTTTTTAATTTCATTTTTCAGTACTTAAACATAAAAACAAAAACAAATTAAAATAAAAATTTTTACATAAACAAAATAAAAGAAAAACATCCTTTATTTTCTGTACAGCCACACGACAATCAAAATAAACATAAAAAAAAAAAAACAAACAAACAAACCTTTCATTTTTTTTTCCCGGGCCATACGTCGATCTTACTTACTCGCATCTTCCATTGTTTTCTTCTTCTTTTTATCACCCTGGGCGACTCTTGACGCCCCTGCCCTTGTGTTTTCATCGAGAGCGACGACTCCTTGCTGACTATCAAAGGCCAAGAACATCGTTGCTCCAAATCGGGCCATGGAGGTGGTCTTCCGTTTAAGCTCTTTATTTTCGGCCTTCGTCAGAATAACGCCCATGGGACCTCTTCTGATTAGGACTCGATTTTGTCATGTTCCAAATCTTGAACCAAAGTGTCCAAACCCTGCAAATGGTTTTGAATAAAAACTGATTTTGTGAAAGAAGTGCCAAACATGGACTGCTTTGCGGATATGAGTCGCCACCTAAATATTTTTAAAATGAGAAATTTAGGAAACCCTAACTCGGTGCCAAAGGCCACGTGTCCGCCATCACCAAAGTTGACTCGGGAACTTGGGTACGATTGGGGAAGGTCACATCGTGAAGCACCCCTTCAAAAGACCGCCTCTACTAACCATGATATCTGTTTTTGAAAACATTGCGAGTTCTTATTCCAGTTATTAGCCTAGATTACTATGTGATGCTCGCAGCAAACAAGTATAGACTGGGCCGTCTGAATTGGAACAAAACATTTCATGTTTGTTTGTTTGAAAATGGTGTGAAGGTGCTACCCGCAGGTAGGCTAAAATGCGGATTTGCCACCCTCGGGTGGGCTTAGAAAACAGTGATGTTGCCACTATCTAGTGGGCTTAAAACAAACAGTCAACGCATTGTCCCAATTCAAATAACTCAACCTTCTCCCACAGGCATTCAAGGCAGTTATATCACATAAGCACATAGCCTCATGGTAAGCATGCTATTCATGGCAACACTCACACGCATGCAAGGATGCTAAAGCATAAAACTTACCGAGTACTCCAAGCCAAAACAGAAGCTGATTAGAAATCATGCATGATCCTAAGTATACAGAATTGCCTAATGCAACACATGCAAAAATGCAACTATAGCAGGCTCGGCTATTCTGAACATGGCATATGAGATGCAACAACTATCAAATACTCAACTTGGAATTGAAATACTGAGATCGGTTTGTATGATCGCCGAGCCGGTGCGTGCAAAAGCAGATGAATGATGCTAACATGCTCATCTTTGTTATGCTAATTGAAATATGCCCTATATCTAACCATTGTAAGCGGATAAATAAAAGGAGAAAGAAATGGGGTTGGAAGACATACATCACACTCACACACCCTTATTACAGTTGTGCCCTCAGAGGGTCCGAATAAATATACAAATCGAATAAAAGAATAATCTGATTAACAAATTAAACTAGGAAGCGGTAAAAGCGGCATGCAAGCCGGGGTGCCTTGCTTCTAATGTATATTGTATGTTGCCGACGCGAAATCCATGGGATGCCCATTAGCCTCTGTTTGCAATATTTCTCGAAATGCCACGGACCAAAAGTTGTTGATCCTCAATTTTGCCGAGAGAGCGAGAAAAGGGCATAGCAATGTATTTCACAAATATATGCATGTCTCGATCCTCGTGCCACCAATCACGCATACCGATGCATGATGGTAGAGTCGAATTGCACAACTCAATATAGGGATGAATGCGGATGCATGCTATAACAACACTTAACTCCATCATGGATAATCCGAGTGTCAGAACTTGGGAATTGAGACCCGTTACGTTCCAAAACGCTACTGCTTCCCGTGCAATATGCATGATATGCATGAAATGTAGCTGATATGTGATATAGCATGCACAATACTGACGAAAATGAGGCGCCTCGAAAAGCGTGCACGCGGGCACGCAAACCGAGGTGATGATGTGGAATGTAAATCGGGTAAAATCGAAGTGCCTCGAAACCGAGGCGATGATGTGAAATGAAAATCGGATAAAACTGAAGTGCCTCAAAATGCGTGTCCACAGGCACGTAAACCGAGGCGATGATGAAATGGAAATCGGGTAAAACTGAAGTGCCTCGAAATGCGTGCCCACAGGCACGCCAACCGAGGCAATGATGAAATGGAAATCGGATACAACCGAAGTGCCTCGAAATGCGCGCCCACAGGCACGCAAACCGAGGCGATGATAAAATGAGAAAATCGGATACAACCGAAGTGCCTCGAAGTGCGCGCCCACAGGCACGCGAACCGAGGCGATGATGAAATGAGAAAATCGGATACAACCGAAGTGCCTCGAAGTGCGCGCCCACAGGCACGCGAACCGAGGCGATGATGAAATGAGAAAATCGGATACAACCGAAGTGCCTCGAAGTGCGCGCCCACAGGCACGCGAACCGAGGCGATGATGTGAAATGCAATGGGATAGCACACGGAATGCCGTGATGGACTTACACCCACATGGGAGAGCCTCAGCTCACTCACATAGGAGGCCGTCGGATAAAACGGAGGTGCCTCGAAGTGTGTGCCCACAGGCACGCAAACCGAGGTGATGCATTAAGGCATAAAATGACATGGGAAATGATATGCAAGCATGAAAACAAAATTTCAGCCACTAAATGAAGGGGAAAACAGCCCCGAAATGATGCGAAATGACAATTAACGCATGAAATCATCCCGAAATGCAATTCTAAGTGCCCGAAATGGCCTACGGCTATGCTAAACATGCAAAATTGGTGAATGACAGAAAAACAGTAGCAAGGCAGTCCCAAAAAATAGCATTTTTACAGTACAAAACAAGGCCAAATTATGAGCACAGATAGCGCAACAATGGCATGCAAAAATACGGTAAAAGAGGGGATTTACAAAGCAAGTGATATCTACAATGCTCAAAACCAAGAAATCAGTTCAACAACATTAGAGAGGGACTAAAAATATGCATTTTTACAGAAGATGAGATCCCCAAATTTAGTGTGTAGATATACAATACATAGCATGCAAAATAAGGGTCAAAAGAGTTTTATAAAGGGAGGTACCATAATCAAACATCAAATGGCCTCAGACACTTAATAAAAAACAAAGAAGAGACCAAAAAAAGACACTTTCTAAGCCTGATGAAGACCTAAAACAGAAGATAGAATGGCCTAAACAATCATGCAATTTTACGGAAAATAAGATGGATACAACATGAAGTACCAAAACCAAACACCAAATGGCTTAAGGACCTTAACAAAACACAAAGAACAGACCAAAATATGACACTTTACAAGCCTGATGGAGACCCAAAACAGAAGCATGGTAAGCTTAAAGAAGCATGCAACATGGGAGTAGAACAAGAATCCAAAGCAAGTGCATGATAGAGGAAGAAAAACAGGTTGAGCCCTTCTTCAATGTTTAAGAGGGGCTCAAAATAAGCACACCTTCAGTTCATGCAAAGCTCCAATTCAGATAAAAAATGGGCTAAAAATAGCATGCAATGTTACGGTAAAATGGAGGAATTTCAAAGGAAGTGCATGCTAAAGCCACCAAACATGGTTGAGCCCTTCTTCAATGTTGAAGAGGGGCTCAAAATAAGTCCACCCACAGTATACAGTATGCTCGAAAACAGACCACTCAAAAGCCAAACAAAGCATGCAATTTCATGGCATAAAGAGTGATATTGAAGCAAGTATATGATGGAGACACCAAACAGGGTTGAGCCCTTCTACAAAGTTGTAGAGGGGCTCAAAATAAGCACAAAATCAGTAGGGGTCAAAGCCCAAAACAGTAGGCAAGTAGGGTAGAAATAGGAAGCAAGAAAGTGATAAAAAAAGGGATTTAGAGACTTACCCTTGAAGACCTTTCTTTCCTTGCTTCTTGGCTTCAATTTGTTGCTTCTTGGCCACTAGAAAACACTCCTTTGCTGCTGGAATGGAGATGGGGATGGTGGAGCTTAGGGTTGGTGAAGGATTGGCCTAGAACCCTAAAGGTTTTTTGAAGTTTTGGCCATGGAAATGGAGTTTTTGAGAGAGGGAGTCTTGAGGTGAATTTTTGTAACCCTAGGGAAGGAGGAGGGCAGCCCCTTTAATAGGCAAAAAAAAAGGTGTAAAAGGGGAGGGAAAAGCATCCAAGCTTTCCTTCCCAAAATATCTCCCGGAGGGGTGAGATATTTCAAAAAGTACCCGGACAGCTGGAAAAGGCTGGAAAGCAGAAAGCTGGCCGGCCAGGTGATTTTCTGGGAGGTGGCCGGCCGGCCACCCCACCTGGTCGGCCAGCCACTCACCCTGGCCGGCCAGCCATGGCCCAAAAATGAAGTGCAAAAATTCTGGCCGACCACCATGCAATGGTGTCCTCCCATGTGTGTAGAATAAGGCCCCAAGGTCGGAATCTGGTAACTCTGAAGCAGAAGTCACAACATAGAGCTTGAAGGAGAGGCTCAAAAATGAAACCAACAATTGCTGGCCGACCACCAACTTTTAGGGTCCTCCCAGATGTGTGGAACAAGGTTCCAAGGTTGAAAACTGACAACACTGAAGCAGGAGTCACAACATAGGACTTGAAGGAGAGGCCCAAAAATGAAATTCTGAATTGCTGGCCGACCATGCTCTTTTGGTGTCCTCCCATATCCCCTGATCACAAATATGTAGCTTTGGTTGGAAGAAAATACCCCCAGGGTGTTCAACATTGGCCCGGAAGTGAGCAAAAGCAGTGAGGAGGAATGGCGGTTATCTGGGATAATTGGCTTCTCACCCCAGTGATCTTCTGGTGTTGAAAGCAGAGGTACTGCCAAGTTTTAACAAAACTAATGAGAAATGAACGCCGGGGCCAAAAGCAGGCAATTGATCCGAAAATGGGTCAGGTCTAAGTGGTGTTGGCGAAGTGGGCATCTGCGACCCCAGTTTCCCTCGGAATGACAAAACAGAGGTTCCTGCCAAAAAACAGAGAAAACCGATGCAAAATGAATGCTCGGGGCCCAAACTGCTGATTGGTCCCAAACCTATAAGCACAAAGTGGTGTTCGCCACGAGGTGGGCATCGAAGGCCCAGTGTTCCTGAACTATAAAAGCAGGTGCATGCCAAAAGGAGAACTTCGGAGATGGTTGGGCGGTCCCGAGCCGAGGCACCTACGACCTATGACTCAAACCCGAACCGGCCTCCGAAAAAATGGCCTCACGGCCACAAAAAGTAGCTCACGGCCAGGAGATAGTCTCTGAGACCATTCCTTCCCTCGGGAAAGAAAAAAAAAACCGAGTCGGTTATGGCGAGACAAGGCACAAGAGAATTGAAGTCGAGGCGGAGGCGGCCGCAACTCTGAGACTTCTGAACGAGCACAGTACGCGACATCACCAAGCGCTCAATCGGTGACGTCTGAGTCTTAAGGTCGGTCAAAAATGGGGTGTCTACAGTTGCCCCTCTTTGACAGAACTCGGAAGTCAAGAAGTGACGAGAGTGAATGTCAAAGCCCAGAGACGACCCATTTTTGACAAGGCCAAAGACTTAGACAATCATACAAGACAAACAGAGATGTGTGCCCATGAGGGGGGCAAGAATGCAAACGATAGGCCGCGAGCCAAGTGATCATGCAAGTGCAACAAGCTGTAATGAAGCAAGTATTGACAAATAGATGCAACAGTTTTAAGCAAGAATGCAAAGCAACAACTACATTTCATGCAGTTAGGAATGCGGAGAATTATTCAATTCTCGTCGCGTCTCACACGGAGAAGATACGATACCTGCGCGATTCGTCTGGTTGCACCAGCCTCAAATGAACCGTACATACAATATCGTGCCTGCAAAATAGAGAAATTCAACAAGAACAATATGCTAACAACATATATTCAATGCGATTCCTATGATTCGAAACGTTTGACACACGCAGTGTCAGTGAAAGGATGCATCACAACGCGAGAAAAGATAACGCGCGACAATGGAGGTTTTAAGCACAGAAGTAACGTACATCAAGGAAAACACGCATGACAATGCAAAACATTCATGAGAATGCAAATTATGATCCAAATAATGACAAACGAGCACAAATCAGGATGCCTGTTTGTTGCGCAACAACGAGCCGAAAAACGCGCATTTCGGCGACGATAACTCGATCGCGGCCTTTGATTTACTTCCCGGAGAGGTCACAACATGTTTAAAAAGGATACAATCCGATTTTGATGATTAATGATGAGACACATGTCAATAATTGCAATTGAAGTTCCAACGGAGCAATTTGGCGCCAGAAAGTGCACTTTTCTTCAACTTTTTCAGGTCCCGGGAACTCCGATTTTCTTCAAAATTTGCAGAGAGGTAGGGGAGGGGGTGGGGAGTATGGTCGGCCAGCTCTCTTCCCTAGGAGAGGCCATCGGCCAGGGGGGAAAAAGGAGGTGGCCGGCCGACCACTTGCCCAAAGTAGGGGCATTTTGGTCTTTTTCAGGATATCTATATATATGCTTGTCCATTGCCTCCGAAATCACACCCACAAGTGTGAAATTCTCTCCTCTTGCTCTCTAAGCCATTTTCTCTTTCAGATCTGCATTTTATACACGCCCCTCGGCCTCCCACGCAAGTTGTTTCTGCGAAATCTTTCAGATTTAGGCACTTTGAGCCGATTAAATTTCGACTTCGGGACTTCTCTTCTCATTTTCACCACTTGAGGTAATTTTGTCTCAATATTTGGAACATTTTCCCGGGAGTTGACTTTTGTTGACTTTTCATTTCCCGAGAGTTGACTTTTGTTGACTTTTTCCAATTTTGGCTCGTTTTGCTCATTTTTGCTCCTCTTTGCAGATTTCTCGACATGGCGGGTCATTTCCCTCGCGGTAGAGGTTTTCCAGGTGCCGGAGACGATTACGACATTATGACATTGCCCCCGAGGGTTCGCCCTTTTATTCTGGCGATATGCCCGTGATACGAACTTCATGGCTACTTTTCGTCATTTCACGATTTCAACGATCGGTGCAGGGGATCTCCTTCTGCGAGAACCGGAGCAGCACCTCTCCTACGATGTAGAGGTATGTTACTTTATTTCCTGTATCTTTCGTGCATTTTGTACCTTCGCCATGCTTAGACACACAGTTTAGTTTACGACACAGTACTTTACTTGCGTTCCGAGCATGTGACTTAGCCACTTGAATTTCACGAACGCACTGTACATCGCCTGATTGTGAATGTATAGTACACATTAGGTAGAACTTGAACACACAGCTCAAACATTGATTCACCGAACACACAGCCCGAAGTTGAAATGAACACACAGTCCATAATTAAGAGTAGAACGCACAGTCCCAAAACTCAGATTTTTCTGAACGCGCAGCCCAGATTTTGAAGTGAACACACAGCCCACTGACTAAGAATAGAACACACAGTCCCAAACTCTGATGTACTGAACACGCAGCCCAGATTTGAAGTGAACACACAGCCCACTGATTAAGAGTAGAACACACAGTCCCAAACTCTGATGTACTGAACACGCAGCCCAGATTTGAAGTGAACACACAGCCCACTGATTAAGAGTAGAACACACAGTCCCAAACTCTGATGTACTGAACACGCAGCCCAGATTTGAAGTGAACACACAGCCCACTGATTAAGAGTAGAACACACAGTCCCAAACTCAGATGTACTGAACACGCAGCCCAGATTTGAAGTGAACACACAGCCCACTGATTAAGAGTAGAACACACAGTCCCAAACTCAGATGTACTGAACCATGACCCAGTTGAAGTGAACACACAAATTAACGATTAAGAGTAGAACACACATCCCAAACTCGATGTCTTGAACCAGACCCAGATTTGAAGTGAACACCTGACCATTGATTAAGAGTAGAACACAGTCCCTAAACTCGGATGTCTTGAACACGCACCCAGTTGAAGTGAACACGCAGACCTCGATTAAGAGTAGAACACCTGACCCTAAACTCGATTTCTTGAACCTTGACCCAGTTTGAAGCGAACACATGACCCATTCGATTAAGAGTAGAACACCTGACCCTAAACTCGATTCTTGAACCACGACCCAGATTTTGAAGTGAACACACCAGATTAAGAGTAGAACGCGACCCTAAACTCGATTTTTTCTGAACACGACCCAGATTTTGAAGTGAACACCACATTTGATTAAGAGTAGAACATGACCCTAAACTCGATTTCTTGAACCTTGACCCAGTTGAAGCGAACACCCAATTTAATCGATTAGCACGGTTTCTTCATTTCATTTGCACCTGACTTATTCATTTCATTTGCACAGCTTATTCATTTCATTTGCACCACGGCTTATTCATTTCATTTTGTCGATACACGCATTCATTCTAAATGCAGGCTAAGCGCCAAAGGCGATCTGGGTATGGCTCCACCGCCATGTAGGGTGGTATGCCGAAAGTCAGGGATTTGGTCGACTTCTGCAGGATTTGGACCATTCAGTGAGGGTTATCCTGCGCCTCATCGATAGGACATTATTTGCTGCTCAGGCGGAGAGATGGTGGGACACCACCAATTCTTTCCATTTTTCTGCGGCAGGGATATGACCATGACCCGTGGACTTTGCTATGATCACCGCCCTGACCTAGGGCGGTGCTCTCATTCCTTACGACGAGGACATGGGTCGATTGGGGAGGCGGCTTGGGCAGCGTCTACTTGGTTCTCTTCCCATTTCGTGACCCAGATGGAGCCGAGTCTCTGAGGAGGTTGAGCGATATACTGTGGTTTCCTCATGTTCCTTTTGGCACCACTCTATTTGCCGATAGAGGAACATGGTCAAGTTATATCTCTTGGCGCTTTGGTAGACCTATCACAGTCGGTCAAGATGATTGGGGTGGTCTTGCTTTGGCTACCCTTCTTGCTACATGGCGATCTCTCGCTGCACGGGAGACTTACTTGGCGGCTACTGAAGAGCTTGGGAGGTACATTCTGTCCTCTTGATTTACATTTCTGCTCCTCATGACTTGTTCACTGCACACATGGCGCACTTTGCATTCTGTATTTTGCCTTTTAGCACTTTGTACTCACATTCCGCACTGCTTTTCTCAGCTATGGGTATATGCATATTTCCCCACATTAGCTCCAGAGATGGAGGTGGCAGGACCTCCTATGACCCCATTTTCATTGATGTTTGAGGGCGAGCACTTATCGAGGCCAGAGACTCTCTTCCATCTGCGATGCTTTGACCTTTGTTAAGGCGACAGTATTCAGAACTCTCAGTTCTTTTCATTTTCATCTTTGGTCTGCTTTGTACTTCTTGATTTCTGTTTGATTTGCATACTGGCTATCCACAGATCACCTGGCAGCCTTGGGCAGTGTTTGGCGATGACCTCGAGAACCAGTATCCAGGAGGATCGACCAGTTCGATATAGGTTCTGCTTTCGAGGACCGGTCGGCGAGCTTGGTTCTGAGGCGCTTTGGCGTCAGTGTGGGGTATGATTCGAGGACCCTCTCTGTGCCTCCACCCACTATGCGCGATCTTGCCGATCTGGAGGAGGTCATTAGGGACATCGCAGGGTGATGCTTTGCTATATCTTATTGAGGAACTACACCACCTATCGCCGCATATATCGATGCCCCCTTGACGAGAGTGCGGGTTCATGCCGAGGCCTACCGGCGCACCATCTTGAGTCGTGCGTCTTTGCGAACATCCTTCTTCTAGCGGTGGCGCATCTAGAGGTAGAGCGATTCGATTCCTCCTATCCCTCCGACTCTCGATCATCCGGATGGCGGATATGCGGCGAGTTGTGAGTTGGCGGTATGGGACTACTTCTCGATCCGATCCCGATGGAGCCCCCGATGCCTGGTCATAGATATGTCAGTGATCCTGACTCACCACCGGTATGTTCCACCATTTTTCATTCATCACACAGTCATTTTGGCAATTGCTTATTTATTGATGAGTTGAGCTTGTGTTTGCAGCCACCTCGGGATTACATAGACCAAATGCTCGGGGTAGTGGCCTCACTTGAGGGGATGGTCCTGCGTAGAGAGGCACAGATGTCCATCATGGGTTTCCACCCTTCATCTCTCTTGCATTTATCATATTTACATTAACATCTTTGGTTTTAAGCATTCTGCTTGATAGGTTGTGTAGAACACATCGCACACCCACTCACATCTTGTACTTGCGCTGCTTTTATATGCAGGCGATGTATTGCACTTTTCATTTTCAGATGCCTCCGTGTATGCTTCGACACGAGGTGGGCCACGGGCCTTCTCGGAGAGGTCGAGGTGTTAGACCTACTCGAGTCTGAGTCTCGAGGAGGGGCCATCGGGCCTTATCGAGGAGCTCGAGGCGGTCGTCTCGCAGACGCAGGCACCCATTGTCGACGAGGAGGAGGAGGTCGCAGACCGTGTGTCAGAGTAATCTCCTGGAGAAGGAGGTTCCGGTCTTGGTTCCGGGAGCGGAGACGAGCCTGAGGGAGATCCGGAGGATGACAGCTCCGATCCGGATGGTGATGATGATGCAGAGATTATCCCGCAGAAGAGGATGAGAGGACCTCCGCCTTCTCGTTCCCGAGGCTACTGATGTTATTCCCTGCTTTTATTTTACTTTTTGACTAGTAGTTTGTAGCACTTTGCACATTGTTAGGCAGTTTTATTTTCTGTAAAACTTGTACCTTTAATTGTTGTAAAATATGATGGAATGAAACAGCTTTTGAAAGGATGTTTGTATTTGAAATTTCTTAGCATTGCATCGCATCATTTTGCACAAAATGGAATGGAATGGAAATGTGCCTCATGTATTTACCGGGTTAGGTAGTGAACCGACGCAACAAATAAAAAAAACAAATCGACTTACTAAGAGATAACAGGATCTTAGCAAGTTTACAACTCGATAAACAAAGTACAACAATGTTAATGACTTAATAGACAAGACTTAACAAAATTGCGTAACCAAAAAGCCACAATTCAAAACACAAAATGCGACAGCTCAACAAAACTTACAACTCGATAAACAAAACAACAACTCGATAAGCAAAAACACGACAAAATGTATTTCAGACAGACGATCTGGATGATAGAATGTATCCGAAACTGATAGAAATGGTGGCCTTCGACATTCCCGATGCACGAAAGTGCCTTGAATTTCCTTCCGGCGGGCAAAACAGGACCAACGCACGGCCGAAATCATTTTGTATCCGGAAAACAAAGAGTGGCTGGCCTACTAGGATAGGTGGCCGGCCGGCCACTCCTCCCGTGACCACCGAAATTTTGACAAGTGTCCCTTGAATAGTGTTTTAGCCTCCTATAAAAGCCCCAGTCTTGGAACTTATTCATTTCATCACATTTCCTCTCAAAAATGGAAGCATTTCTCACCGAAAATCTCACATCTTGGATTTCTTCTTTAGATGGCTCGGAGAAGTTGAATTTCCGGGGTTTCGGCTTGAATGCACTATTCATGCTAAGCCGGACTCCACTGCATCTTCCTTTCCTCCATCTTGCGGCAAGGTTACGAAACCCGGTGACGCATGTCTTTAGCTTTGGCGGGCAAGAGGTATGTCCTACTTTTGAAGATTTTCAAGCCTTAATGGAGTCTGACCGCTCAGAAGAGATCTTGCCTCAGTCTCGTTTTGGCCATGCCCAAGCTTTAGGGCGAATGTGCGGTCTCGACGCGCAATGCTCGATCTCGATTGGTAATGGGATGTTGGACATCCAGTCGATTACCGATTCTCCGATGCCGCAACCATAGCGACCACCATTGGCAAGGTTTAAACGGCATGCCCTTTGCTTGTGCATGCTATCTCATTTTACTGTTTGTCTCGGCTCGGGAGGAGCTAACATCCGTTTGATCGAAGTCGCTCAAGGCTTGAAGGAGGAAAGAGTCAGATTGCTATGACTTTGGCGAGACATTGATGGGTCTAGATGCCTTCTACCACCAAGAGGACCCGGGTTTGCGGGAGTCCACTACTGCTACAGGTAATGTTTCCCACCCAAGCTCACATGTATATTTGCTCACATCACTCGGCCCTCGGGCTCGATTTTTCCTCACAAAACCTCTATCTTACTTTTCTCTCCTCGTACATCTCTCTATTCTTTAATCTCTCATTTTCATCCCTCCCGGATATGGTTGATGGATAAATTGCAAGTTGTGGACTCTTGTCACCTTATTCACCATGGCTACTTCTTTCGTCAACGCTGGTTGACGCCCTTGATGAGGGATGGTGGTATGAATGGATGTGCAACTTGTCGGCAGATCGCATCGCGTGGCGTTGTCCTTGGCTTAACCTCCCGGCGATGAGTTATAGCATGTTTCAGGATACTGGGATTCGGTTGGTCGGCTTGACTCACTGTGTATTTTACTTCCCATTCCGCATCCTGCGCCAATTTGGCCATGATCAGACTTGCCCTCGGAGATTGAGTATCGGCTACATTTCCGGTTCGGCGCGCACTTTGCCCGACATACTACGGCTGGAGGACCGAGAGCCCCTATCCCCGCTCCTACTTTTAGTTGCACTTTATCGGCGAGTCTTTGGGATTGGCTCAACGAAGAAGCCTGAGTTGGGCCCAGGCTGGCATCAGAGGCTTCAACTAGCTTTGGAAGGGGACGCAGGAACACCTGACTGGACTATGCCCCAGATTTATTGCTTTATTAGTACTTTCAAGTTTTTGTTATGAGTGTAATAAAAAGCAACTTCAATTGTATGCAAGAGCAAAAGAACTCTGTTTTGAAATCGATGAAATTGAAGGTTGTGGTACTGAAAATTCTCCACTTTTGGTCCAAAAATGGTCTTAGTTGTGAAAAGATTAATTTGAACAAAGTCAACTTTTATTAAAACTTTTCAAAACTATTTTCGATATGGATCGAGGCCGACACGCTGAGATCATCCTTTGAGATGCACAACTCGAATCTTAGCAAGCTGGAAAGTTGCCCTAGTCTGAACAGGTGCCTCGGCAAAGTGTGGCGACGGAAAGTTGCCCCTAGTCTGGATGATGCCGGAACACTTCATGGCAACGGAAAGTTGCCCCTAGTTTGAATAACCTGCATCTTAAAGATCACGATAGATCTTGATGAATAGAGATGGTGAGATGATCGGAATGGACAAAGTTGATCGGGGAAAAGATTATGGTGAACTTCAAGATGAAGGCGCCTCGTATCCCAAAGATGGGAATCAAGTCTTCGTAGTTCGAGGCTCGGGTTCGCTCGAGTATTTTTGCTCTCCTTTTGCGCTCTAACTTTTGCCAAGGCCGCCCTTTGCGGGTTTTCAACCTTATGAGCTCGGTTTTATAATTTTCAAATTTTCTATGCTCTGAGTTTTGCCTAGGTCGCCCTTTCGGGTTTTCGGCCTAGCGAGCCTCTCAGGGATAATATTTCTTCAACTTGTCCATGTTAATCGGTTGGGAAAACTCCAAGCCATCTAGATCCATCAGAACCACGACTCCACGACCCAGTTGACTTGATAATGTAAGGACCCGGTCAATTGGAGTGCGAACTTGCCCCTTGGGTCGTGGATGGGAGCTCGGTTGTCCTTGAGTACCAAATCTCCTTCTTTCAAGTTCCTGGACCTAACTTTCTTGTTAAAAGCCCGGGTGATTCTGCGTTGATAACCTTGGACGTGGTACAGTGCTTTCAACCTTCTTTCATCAAAAGCATGAGTTCTTCAAACTGTTTTCTTTGTAATCTTGACTATCGGCACTCGGCCAATACTACTTAGCAACGGGACCTCAATCTCAATAGGCGAGCGGCCTCCATCCCATAGACCAATGAGTGCGGAGTCGCCCGGAGAAGTTCGATCGAAGTCCTGTAGCCCCTGAGCAAGCAGCGGCTTATCGGCGATCCTGTAGGTTTCCACCATCTTCTGTAATATGCGCTTGATATTCTTGTTGGCGGCCTCAACTGCTCCGTTGGTTTGCGGCCGATAAGTAGATGACTTATGAAAAGCCACATTGTATTTCTCCAACAAATCAATCACCTCCTTGAAGTGGGAACCATTGTCTGAAACTATTTCATTTGGGACTCCGTAGCGACAGATGATGTTGTTTCTAATGAATTTTGCAACGTGTGAAGCTTTCAACACTGCATAAGATTGGGCCTCAACCCACTTTGTGAAATAATCTATCGCTACGAGGATGAACTCATGCCCATTCGACCCTTTCGGCGTGACAGCTCCGATCACATCAATTCCCGGTGAAAATGGCCATGGTGAAGTCATGTTGTACAGGTTCGACGGCGGGATGTTCATGCGGTTTGCATGAATCTGACATTTGTGGCATCGCCGAACAAAGCCGATACAATCCTGCTCCATGGTGGACGAATAATAACCTTGTCTAAGGATCTTCGGCGGCAACATCACCCCGTTCATGTGTGCACCACATTCACCCGTGGATGGCTTCCATCGCAACTTGGACTCTTGACATCAACACCACGGTTTATGCATTCCCGGATGACCCCTTCTATCTGATTTACCCCCACGGATAATGAACTGATTGGCCAACCTTCTTATTGCCCTCTTGTCTTTGGCATTTACCTGGCGGGTATGTTTACATCTCCAAAAGTTCGGATGTCATGATACCGGGGTGTTAAGTCACGAACTTCATCTATGGGCAATCGACTCATAAGCGGGTCAATTTACGGTCAATAATATTTGCGCGTCGGACTCCACGTGGGATGTCTATCATGGATGATAGAGTTGCTAAAGCGTCTGCGAACTTGTTGTTCTCTCTTAGTAGATGAGTAAAACTTAACTTTTCAAACCGAGGAATCGGCAAATCCAAGGTTTGGTGATACATCATCATATTTTCCTCTTTTACTTTCCGGTCTCCTTTAGCTTGAGACACAACAAGGTTCGAATCCCCAATGACGTCCGGTACCGTCTTGCCCCTAGTTCGAGTCGCTTCCAAACCCGACAATGCACGCTTCATAATTACCTTCATTGTTTGACACTTTGAGCAGGAGTTTGAAGGCTAGAGGATCTGAGGAATTGTCGGTGCTATCGGCAACACTCCTATCCCATACCGTGTTGATTTGGCGCTCGTCAAAGTACATTGTCCAAGTTTCTCGTCGATATGCGAAATTGCTTCATCTGGGAATAGGTACTCAAGCCTTCATCCCTCAACCGGATGGTCGGCAAGGAACTCTGCCCATTGCTCTTCCTTTCTTGACTTGCGTCACATATGTAAGATCAAATTTGAGAAACAAACAACCAACGAGCTAGCCTACCCGTATTTGGTTTCTCGAAAAAGATATTTGATGGGATCAAGTCATGAAACCAACATTACAGTGAGCTAACGGTAGTGCCATGACTTCTGGTAGCCCATACCAAAGCTAAGCAAGCCTTTTCGATTGGCGTATCTGGGTCTCATATTCGGCATCTTCTTGCTCAAATAGTAGATGGCTCTTTCCACCTTATCTTCGATTCTTGCGCATGCATGACCCATTGTGGTCTCCGTTCTTGTGAGATACAAAATCAACGGTTTCCACTGGTTTTGGTGATAAAAGCGGGTGGGTTACGTAGATATTCTTTAATCTGTTCAAAGCCTTGACTTGACGGCCGTCCCATTGGAACTTCTTGCCTTTCTTCAGAAGACCAAAAAGTGGTTCACAAGTCAAGGTTAGCTTTGAAATAAACCGTCTTATGAATTGCACTTTACCTAGAAAGCCTCGCACCTCCTTTTCAGTCCTTGGTGGTGGCATTTCTAAGATGGCCTTGATTTTGGAAGGGTCGACCTCGATGCCCTTTGTGTGTCGAAACCCAGCATTTTCATTTGTAACACCAAGCGTACATTTACGAGGGTTTAGCATGGCAGAATTCCACGATCCTTTGGAAAAACTTGTGCAAAGGCGGTGTAGTGGCCCTCTCTTTCTTTGGACTTGACAATCATGTCGATCACGTACACCTCAACCTCTTTGTGGATCATATCATGTAGTATTGTGGTCGGCTCGTTGATAAGTAGCCCCAAACATTCTTCAACCCAAACGGCATTACCGTGCGATATGTCCCCCACGGGGTGGTGAATCTGATCTTTTCTCTCTGTCTTCGGTGCCATCACTATCTGATTGTACCAGAAGCCATCCATGAATGAGAGCAATGCATGCCTGCAGGTGAAGTCCACTAGCTCATCAATGTGTGGCAAGGAAAGTCGTCGCCGGACTAGCTCATTCAAATCCACGAAGTCTACACACACGGATTACGCCATCTTTCTTGACCGGAACAATGTTGGCCAACCAAGTCGGATATTCAGATACAGCAGAAGCTGCGTCAATTTGCTTGGTGACCTCTTCCTTAATCTTGAGAGCCCAATCCGGCGGATCCTTGAGCTTCGCTTGGTCGAGCCTCGGGGTCAAGGGGATCGATCTTTGTACAATCTCGGGATCGATTCGGGCATGTCTTCGTAGGACCACGCGAAAACATCTTTGAAATCTTTTAATAAAGCGACTAAGCGCTCGCGTTCCTCCGAAGACAACGTGGACCCGATCTGGACCAGCCGCGGGTCCTCCTCAGTACCAATGTTCACAGAAATGATTTCATCCATTAATGGCTTGACAAATCTCTCTTGCTCTTGCTCAATTAGACGTTGTAAAACCGGAGGAACTTCGTCCTCGTCGTTTTGATCAAAATTTTGAAAGTCTGAATTAATGCAATAAATTAGGGGCACAGAAAAGTACTCGGAAACCACATTCACCTCATTCTCATTAAGTTCATCCAAATCGTCCAATTCATCGGTTACAACAGACTCAAATGAAAAGGAAAAAACTGACACAGGCAGGCTGTGTCATCGGGTTGACACCCCGAGTACCAGACTCGGACTTCGTCAGTGGAATCGATTCCGACTCACAAGACTCGGTGGAATCAGATTCCTGCTCACTACCAGACCCGGAACTGCTGGATAAGAATCCCTCCTCGTACTGCCAAGTGAGAGAGGGTGCGATTGATGCATCAAGATAGGCTATTTGGTTGGCTCGCCGTTTCATCCCAATCATGGAGACCATGAAGTTATTCCCCAAGCAATCTTGGTCGTCGGAGGATCGAGAGAAGACATGCCAAGATTACCCCATTTCCAATTCCGTGCCCTCGTAACCCTCGCTTTATTACCTTTCGGCCTCGGTTGTTGGAGTGCATGCGCTGCTGTAACGCGTCATCCCCGGATAGTTGCGGTCGAAGAAGATTTCGAAACAGTGCGCTTCCTCTCCGCGTTGAACCATGGCTCTGGGAAGCCGCAAAATGGAAAATCTTCCCCCTCCCGGACAAAGCGTCCGTTTAGGGTACCCTGGATGGGCCTGTGCATTAGATCAAAAGGCTTCCCAGCCTGCTTTGCTCTGGCTCTGCCAGCCATTTCCTTCCCTTTCCTCGTCCAATCTTCTTTGGTGGGCAGATAACCCAATCCAAAGGTATGTGGATTGTGGGGCACTTCGGCCAACGCTGCGACCCCTTTCCTGCCGCTTCTTCCCAATCCCATCCCAGGGATATGTTGTAGCCTGTTCATGAGGTAGACGGATTGAGCACTGACGTACATACCTTCATTCACAGCCATAATGTTTTGCACCACCCGGGCCTCAGCCAAAGTAAATCCCGATATGAACATGTCTTCCATGCCGTGTTCGATCTCCAGGACTGGCGTAGATACCTCCGGCGGAGGGTGGATAGATGAGTTCCCAAAAACAATGGCTACTCCCTTTCCATAGGGGTACTTCACCATTTGATGTAGAGTAGATGAGACAGCCTTCACTTGATGTAACCAGGGTCGCCCCAAAAGCATGTTAAAAGATGCAGGGACCTCCAAGACATGAAAATCTACCTCTTGTTGTCCAGGCCCAATCTTGGTTTGGATTTTTACTGTCCCCAGGACATCCCTACTTGTATTGTCATAGGCTCTGATCACTTGAGTAGTCGGTGTGAAGTCCGCAGGCTTTAACCCAATTGCATAGGCCGTTCTGGCCGGGCAGACATTGATAGCGGATCCGGTATCAACCAGTACCACCGGAATCCATTTATCCCTGCATTCTACAGAGATGTAGAGAGGTCTGTTGTGATCCACGCCCTCAGGCGGCAGCTCCTTATCCGAAAAGGTCAATGCCGGGGAACCTCCTCCCGGGAAGACTAGCCCAACTAGTTGTTCTGGCGTAGTTTCGATAGAGAGCTTGGCTTTGTCCATAGCAGAAAGGACAGCCTGTCTGTGCACCCTTGAAGCCATAAGCAGTCCCCAAATGGAGATGTCTGCTTGTATTTTCTTTAGCTGCTTCAGTACAGCCTCCTCTTCAACTTGCTTCTCCCTCTGCTTCTCCGCTTCTTTATCTTTCCCTGATGCCTCGGGTTGATCAAGGTGTGGGGGCTTGAAATACCGCCCACTTCTAGTCATATGGTCCACTTCTTCGAGGTACCAGGTGCTGTCTGGTTGGCCACCTGCCCAATCTTCGTCTGTATGGGCGAGATACAAGTCATCATCTTCCCACCACATTCCGTTAGCATCAAGCAGGCACCTGTCTGGTTCCGGCTTGTTTGCACTCTCAGCATTTTCCTGCCACATGCTCACGGCATTTCCAGTTTTTATGCTCACAGCATTCTCAACCTCTTCATGGTTCTTTGCTTTTCGGATCCTCTCAGAATCCCATTTCTTTTCTTGCTCCTCCAGTGTCAATTGTTCAGTTTTCAAAATGTCTTGGTCCCGAGCGGAATTCTTCGCACCGGCGCTCTCCGGCGATTCAATCTGCTCCTCGGCCCTTCCGGCCACAAATGGTACAATATCTGGTTGATCATCCAACCACCCAACGATTTCCGCTGACTCCTCGTCTTCGAACCAGTTAATTGATGCGTCCCCTGATTCTTGGTTGTTGAAAACTTGGAGGTTGGCGAACTCCTCTTCCATCGTTATCAAACCATCCCCTGCTGATTCAAGTTTGTCCCCCCGGATCATACACAACTCGGCCCCTTCTGGCGGCCCCATACTCAGCTTAGACTGGCTCATTGACAAGATATACCCACTGGGATCATAAGCTCTGCCAGCTAAATTCTCAGACTGCACCACCCCATACTCAACAGTTTTGCTCTCCTCAGAAGCCTGCCCAATTCCATTTTCGGTGGTCACCACCTTCGGCTCAGGTTGGGTTGTAGAGGTGTCCATCATGCACAAATCAGTGCTGTCAGGCAGGATCACCTCCGGCTTGGGTAAGTGGGAGGGAGTAATGTAGATACTAGGGTCGTAAGACACGTCCCCAGTTTGGATAAGATTGATTCTTTTGGGTGGATCTTGGTTATGTACTGGGAGTGGGTTGGTTGTAACATTGGGTCGCTCGGGAGGTAGGATGATGTTTTTGTCAATGAGATCTTGAATCTCATGACGCAGCCTGTAACATTGGTCAGTATCGTGACCATGCTGGTGGTGGTATTTGCAATATTTGGCTGGGTTATGGGAAGGGGGGAGTGGATTTGAAGGGGGCCTCGGTTCCAAGGGTTTCAGATGCCCTTTTCTGACTAGAACCCCGAGGACTTTGGTCAAAGGCATATGTAGTGGAGAGAAGGTTCGCTGACCCCTGGATTGGTATCTTGGAGCTTGGTTACTGCTCCCAGATGCATCAGAAAAAGGTATGGCCGCTGCGGGCCTTGGTTGGGGAGGGGGGTTGGTGGTGACCATTCCGACCTCTGAAGTTCTTGCATTGGTAGAGCCACTCGGGCCCGCATTGTTGTTTCGGTTGAATGTCCGCCGGGGCTGTTCCCGGTCTTGGTCAAACAGACCCTGCTTCATCGCATCTTCAATCTGCATCCCCATATCATGCAGATCTGCGAAGGTGGGGAAGGGAACTACAATCATCTTCTTCATTAACCCCAGTTGGAGATTGCGCACAATCATCCTAATTTGATCTCTGTCCGTGGGCCTCAAGGTCATCATCGATGCCTTTGCCCTCCACCGGGTTACAAAGTCAGAGAAAGACTCCTTGGGTTCTTGCCTTGTTGTCTCGAGATCACGAGTGGTAATCTCGATCTGTGTGTTATATGAGTATTGTGCAACAAAGGCCCCAGCCATCTCATCCCAATTCCTCTTGACATCATTATCCAACTTTGCATACCAGTTGGCGGCCACTCCTAACAAGGTCCGGCCAAAAAGCGAGAGCTTCTGCAATCTAGTTAGGCCCATTGGCCTCAAGATATCTGAAAACAGCCGTAGATGAACCATGGGGTCCCCAGACCCGTCAAAACGGTCGATCTGGGGCATTTTAAATCTGTCCGGCAAAGTCACGGCCACGTCAGTATAGCCGTCCTCAATATCTGGGATGGCTTTCACCCCCTGTGACTTTTTGAAGAGCTTTTCCAACTTGCTCAATTTCAGAGCTGTCTGGTCTACCTCGAACTCAAATGGAGAGTCCGGGTGATTGGGTGTAATATTTTTAGACAGTTGCGGCGGAAGCGGGGGCGGAGCCAGCCCCGTTGGAAGACCCGTGTCATCTTGGGTGTTTTGGAAGTTTGGCAGAGCGTTCTGGGGATTCGGGAGGGTGTTCTGGGTGTTCTGAGTATTCTGGGGATTTGGAGGAGCATTACGCCGAGCTATCTGCTTTCGTAATGGGGCCCCGTGGAGGAGGAACTGATGCCCCTAGTGGAGGAGGGACTGGTGTGAAGCAGATCTGACGTTCATTGTTATGTCTGTGATTAGTTCAGACTGCTGGGCCATGACAGCGGCCTGCTGTTTAGAGAATTCCGCCTGGCGGATAGCATCATCTTGCATTTGCTTCATGCTTTCACTCATCTGGCGCATCATCGCCTCCATTGCTGTATTCTGTTGTTCCATCTGAGTAACCGGCAAGTGTACCTCTATAGCAGAAACAGGACTCTAACCCGACTGTCTGACACTAGAGTAGACCGGCCGTGATCTGATTCGCTCGACACACCGTGCCTTTTCCGCCTTCTCACGGTGATCGGGTAAAGAGTGGAACACTGGATGTCCGTCAACTAGATCCTCGGATCGGTTGAGTCGGCGACCTCGTGTCCAAATTGCTTGGGGAGTATCGACTGGCTCGGAAGCAATCGTGCGACAAACTGCCCTAGCAAAAAGATAATAAAGCAAAAGGAAATAAATGACCAGAAAAACAGACAGCCTAACGGCTTAATTTAAATACACACAACACACAGTCGGGCATACAACACGCAGTTTAATAAGCTGGAAATACACTGCCCTCAACCACTGATCACTATTCTCAGACATCGTTTCAAACTGAATCTGATATCCGCAGACAACTGATTCTCAAATAACTGACTGATGCCCGCAGGCGTAACGTGCCAACTCAAAACTGATGCCCACAGGCCTGATGCCCAAACTCATACTGATACATGCATTCCCTGTAGAGACACACTCTAGCAAGCACATAGCAGATAAGTGAGAGCCAAAACACCCCTATGTTGGGGTAGGGTTTCCCTGTCCTATTTCGTCAGGAACTAGGGGTTTCACTACGCACGCAGCGGCTTCAAACAACCTATAAACGGGTAAGCAACCTGTCCTAGTTTGGATTGGTCACTATGGATCCGAATATGCACTAGGTCGAATGGTCAAAAAGGGTGCCCAGAAACCGGGTTTGTGTTCTACATCGGCAGAGCCCGTGAATCGACCTTATGGACATGCCTTGACAAGACAAGCCTCCCAAGAAACCGCCGAGAATAGCAGATGGCAAACACGGTGTCCTAGGCGCACCAATGCAAATGCAATGCAAAGAAACACACAAGCGTAGTCAAAACCAGATATCATGAGTTCGAGTCAAGTTCTCTAACTCCCCAGCGGAGTCGCCAGAATCAGAATAACGCCTGGGGACCTCGCCATTCTCGGACTCGATTTTGTCGCGGTTCCAAATCTTGAACCAAAGAGTCCAACCGCAAATCGTTTTGAAGAAAACAGATTTTTGAAAGAAGTGCCAAACATGGATCGCTTTGCGGATAACAGAGTTGCCACCTAAATATTTTTAAAATGGGAAATTTAGGAAACCCTAACTCGGTGCCAAAGGCCACGTGTCCGTCATCACCAAAGTTGGCTCGGGAACTTGGGTACGATTGGGGAAGGTCACATCGTGAGCACCCCCGCTCGCCCGGTCAAAGACCGGCCTCTACTAACCATGATATCTGTTTTTGAAAACATTGCGAGTTCTTATTCCAGTTATTAGCCTAGATTACTATGTGATGCTCGCAGCAAACAAGTATAGACTGGGCCGTCTGAATTGTAACAAAACATTTCATGTTTGTTTGTTTGAAAATGGTGTGAAGGTGCTACCCGCAGGTAGGCTAAAATGCGGATTTGCCACCCTCGGGTGGGCTTAGAAAACAGTGATGTTGCCACTATCTAGTGGGCTTAAAACAAACAGTCAACGCATTGTCCCAATTCAAATAACTCAACCTTCACCCACAGGCATTCAAGGCAGTTATATCACATAAGCACATAGCCTCATGGTAAGCATGCTATTCATGGCAACACTCACACGCATGCAAGGATGCTAAAGCATAAAACTTACCGAGTACTCCAAGCCAAAACAGAAGCTGATTAGAAATCATGCATGATCCTAAGTATACAGAATTGCCTAATGCAACACATGCAAAAATGCAACTATAGCAGGCTCGGCTATTCTGAACATGGCATATGAGATGCAACAGCTATCAAATACTCAACTTGGAATTGAAATACAGATGCAGTTTGTATGATGCGCCGAGCCCGGTGCGTGCAAAACAGATGAATGATGCGAACATGCCGTCATACTGTTATGCTAATTGAAATATGCCCTATATCTAACCATTGTAAGCGGATAAATAAAAGGGAGAAAGAAATGGGGGTTGGAAGACATACATCACACTCACACACCCTTATTACAGTTGTGCCCTCGCGCAGAGGGTCCGAATAAATATACAGTCCGAATAAAAGAATAATACAGATTAACAAATTAAACTAGGAAAGCGGTAAAAACTGGCATGCAAGCCAGGGGGTGCCTTGCTTCTAATGTATATTGTATGTTGGGCTGCCTGACGCGGAAATCCACTGGGATGCCCTGATTAGCCTCTGTTTGCAATATTTCTCGAAATGCGCGCCGGACTCCGAAAAGTTGTTGATCCTCGATTTTGCTGTAACAGAGAGCAGGAAAAGGGCATAGCAATGTATTTCACAAATATATGCATGTCTCGATCCTCGTGCCACCAATCACGCATACCGATGCATGATGGCCGGGGAGTCGAATTGCACAACTCAATATAGGGATGAATGCGGATGCATGCTATAACAACACTTAACTCCATCATGGATAATCCGGAGTGTCGGTAACTTGGGAATTGAGACCCGTTCCGTTACTCGGAGTACAAAACGCGCCTCGTTTCCCGTGCAATATGCATGATATGCATGAAATGTAGCTGATATGTGATATAGCATGCACAATACTGACGAAAATGAGACGAAAATGAGGCGCCTCGAAAAGCGTGCACGCGGGCACGCAAACCGAGGTGATGATGTAGAATGTAAATCGGGTAAAATCGAAGTGCCTCGAAATGCGTGCCCACAGGCACGCCAACCGAGGCGATGATGTGAAATGCAAATCGGATAAAACCGAAGTGCCTCAAAATGCATGCCCACAGGCACGTAAACCGAGGCGATGATGAAATGGAAATCGGGTAAAACTGAAGTGCCTCGAAATGCGTGCCCACAGGCACGCCAACCGAGGCGATGATGAAATGAGAAAATCGGATACAACCGAAGTGCCTCGAAATGCGCGCCCACAGGCACGCAAACCGAGGCGATGATGAAATGAGAAAATCGGATACAACCGAAGTGCCTCGAAGTGCGCGCCCACAGGCACGCGAACCGAGGCGATGATGAAATGAGAAAATCGGATACAACCGAAGTGCCTCGAAGTGCGTGCCCACAGGCACGCGAACCGAGGCGATGATGAAATGAGAAAATCGGATACAATCGAAGTGCCTCGAAGTGCGCGCCCACAGGCACGCGAACCGAGGCGATGATGTGAAATGCAAAAATCGGATACAACCGAAGTGCCTCGAAGTGCGCGCCCACAGGCACGCGAACCGAGGCGATGATGTGAAATGCAATGGGATAGCACACGGAATGCCGTGATGGACTTACACCCACATGGGAGAGCCTCAGCTCACTCACATAGGAGGCCGTCGGATAAAACGGAGGTGCCTCGAAGTGCGTGCCCACAGGCACGCAAACCGAGGTGATGCATTAAGGCATAAAATGACATGGGAAATGATATGCAAGCATGCAAACAAAATTTCAGCCACTAAATGAAGGGGAAAACAGCCCCGAAATGATGCGAAATGACAATTAACGCATGAAATCATCCCGAAATGCAATTCTAAGTGCCCGAAATGGCCTACGGCTATGCTAAACATGCAAAATTGGCGAATGAAAGCAAAACAGTAGCAAGGCAGTCCCAAAAAATAGCATTTTTACAGTACAAAACAAGGCCAAATTATGAGCACAGATAGGGAAAAAATGGCATGCAAAAATACGGTAAAAGAGGGGATTTACAAAGCAAGTGATATCTACAATGCTCAAAACCAAGAAATCAGTTCTACAACATTATAGAGGGACTAAAAATATGCATTTTTACAGAAGATGAGATCCCCAAATTTAGTGTGTAGATATACAATACATAGCATGCAAAATAAGGGTCAAAAGAGGTTTATAAAGGGAGGTACCATAATCAAACATCAAATGGCCTCAGACCCTTAATAAAAACAAAGAAGAGACCAAAACAAGACACTTTCTAAGCCTGATGAAGACCTAAAACAGAAGATAGAATGGCGTAAACAATCATGCAATTTTACGGAAAATAAGATGGATACAACATGAAGTACCAAAACCAAACACCAAATGGCTTAAGGCCCTTAACAAAACACAAAGAACAGACCAAAATATGACACTTTACAAGCCTGATGGAGACCCAAAACAGAAGCATGGTAAGCTTAAAGAAGCATGCAACATGGGAGTAGAACAAGAATCCAAAGCAAGTGCATGATAGAGGAAGAAAAACAGGTTGAGCCCTTCTTCAATGTTGAAGAGGGGCTCAAAATAAGCACACATTCAGTTCATGCAATGCTCCAATTCAGATCAGAAATGGGCTAAAAATAGCATGCAATGTTACGGTAAAATGGAGGAATTTCAAAGGAAGTGCATGCTAAAGCCACCAAACATGGTTGAGCCCTTCTTCAATGTTGAAGAGGGGCTCAAAATAAGTCCACCCACAGTATACAGTATGCTCGAAAACAGACCACTCAAAAGCCAAACAAAGCATGCAATTTCATGGCATAAAGAGTGATATTGAAGCAAGTATATGATGGAGACACCAAACAGGGTTGAGCCCTTCTACAAAGTTGTAGAGGGGCTCAAAATAAGAACAAAATCAGTAGGGGTCAAAGCCCAAAACAGTAGGAAAGTAGGGTAGAAATAGGAAGCAAGAAAGTGATAAGAAAAGGGATTTAGAGACTTACCCTTGAAGACCTTTCTTTCCTTGCTTGGCTTCAATTTGTTGCTTCTTGGCCACTAGAAAACACTCCTTTGCTGCTGGAATGGAGATGGGGATGGTGGAGCTTAGGGTTGGTGAAGGATTGGCCTAGAACCCTAAAGGTTTTTTGAAGTTTTGGCCATGGAAATGGAGTTTTTGAGAGAGGGAGTCTTGAGGTGAATTTTTGTAACCCTAGGGAAGGAGGAGGGCAGCCCTTTAATAGGCAAAAAAAGGTGTAAAAGGAGGAAAAGCATCCAAGCTTTCTTCCCAAAAATATCTCCGAGAGGTGAGATATTTCAAAAGTAGCTGACACCGAAAAAGGAAGCGTAAAGTGGCCGGCCAGGTGATTTTCTGGGAGGTGGCCGGCCGGCCACCCCACCTGGTCGGCCAGCCACTCACCCCTGCCGCCAGCCATGGCCCAAAAATGAAGTGCAAAAATTCTGGCCGACCACCATGCAATGGTGTCCTCCCATGTGTGTAGAATAAGGCCCCAAGGTCGGAATCTGGTAACTCTGAAGCAGAAGTCACAACATAGAGCTTGAAGGAGAGGCTCAAAAATGAAACCAACAATTGCTGGCCGACCACCAACTTTTAGGGTCCTCCCAGATGTGTGGAACAAGGTTCCAAGGTTGAAAACTGATAACACTGAAGCAGGAGTCACAACATAGGACTTGAAGGAGAGGCCCAAAAATGAAATTCTGAATTGCTGGCCGACCATGCTCTTTTGGTGTCCTCCCATATCCCCTGATCACAAATATGTAGCTTTGGTTGGAAGAAAATACCCCCAGGGTGTTCAACATTGGCCCGGAAGTGAGCAAAACGGGCGCCGGAGGAGCGAAACTGGTTATCTGGGATAATTGCTGGCTTCTCACCCCCCAGTGATCTTCCTGGTGTTGAAACAGAGGTACCTGCCAAGTTTTAACAAAAACTAATGAGAAATGAACGCTCGGGGCCAAAACCGAGCAATTCGGGATCCCGAAAATGGGGTCAGTCTTGAAGTGGTGTTCAGCGAAGTGGGCATCTCATGACCCCGCTTCCCTCGGAATGACAAAACAGAGGTTCCTGCCAAAAATCAGAGAAAACCGATGCAAAATGAATGCTCGGGGCCCAAACCGCGCGATTCGGGGTCCCGAAAACCGGCTACAGGCACCGAAAGTGGTGTTCGGCCACGAGGTGGGCATCAGAGGCCCCAGTGTTCCTCGGAACTATAAAACAGAGGTGCATGCCAAAAACCGGAGAACTCGGAGATGGTTGGGCGGTCCCGAGCCGAGGCACACGACCTAACGGCTCCGAAAACCGGGAACCGGGCTCCGAAAAGGGCAAAATGGCCTACGGCCACAAAAAGTAGCTCACGGCCACCGGGAGATAGTCTACAGGACCATTCCCTTCCCTCGGGAAAGAAAACAGAGAAAACCGAGTCTGGTTCGCAAACCGAGACAAGGCACAAAAGAGAATTCGGAAGTCCGGAGGCAGGGCGCACGGCCGCGACTCTGAGACTTCTGAACGAGCACAGTACGCGACATCACCAAGCGCTCAATCGGTGACGTCTGAGTCTTAAGGTCGGTCAAAAATGGGGTGTCTACAAGTGCGCCTATTTCTGCTCGCGTATCCTTGTACATGCGCTGAAGCAGAGAGAGTTGGGCGTTGACCTGGTGGAGCTCACTCGTTTTATTTTGCAGTCGATGTGCCAATTTTGTGACTGCAGTCATCGTCTCCATATAGGAAGTCAGTGTGAAATGATTGGCTTCTATATCAAATTGAGTTGACATGATTTGCTCAATCGACATCATAGGAAGGTTAGGAAGAGGAATGACAGGAAGAGTAGGAGTAGGGGTACTCGGTCCAGCAGAGCTTATGGGATTGTTCAGGTCCGGAAATAGAGAGAGGAGACGGGATGAAGAAGCCATGGTTTCGAGGTGTGAGGTGTAAAAGAAATGAGTTGCAGAGAAATAGAAGAGACGAGAGTGGTGAAGAAGAGATAGACGTGAATGGTGAAGCAGAAAATAGAAGAGTGTGTGATTAGGAAGAAGGCAAAGAGAGAGCTTAAGAAGAAGACGAAGGAGAAGAAGACAAGAGGGAGAGAGAGCCGAGGCAGCTGATTGACTCGTCTCGCTTTTGTCAGTCGACTGATGCAAAAGCGAGGCCGCGTGTCAAACGCGTTTATCGAAGGAAAAAGAGAGACGCGATTTTCGACGGGCATGAGAGAGGCGCTCAAATCAAACATATATATATTTTGATTATCTGTTTTTTATGCCATTTATCCCTATGATTTTCCTCCTTCTCCAGATTCTGACGCATGATTTCCTTTTAATAATGTCACACGGGGAGAAATTATATGATGTTATGTATTTATAGTTTGATATCTTAATATCTTAAATCTTATATCATGTTGTTGATTGATGTTATGCATTTATAGTTTGATATCTTAATATCTTAAATCTTATATCATGTTGTTGATTAAATATTATTTATTACACATGTGTTAATCTATGTATTTAGAAATGAATTCAGGGATCATGATTTGAGGGGGAGCCGTTCTTACTCCCAAATCAAATCAAAACATTATTGTGTGCCATCATAAAAAAAGGGAGAGATTGTTAGACTTATTTGTTTTGATGATTTATTTAATTATGTTTTAATTTATTTGAAAGAGAAAAATAGAATTCAAAATTTATTTTGATGATTTATTTAATTATGTTTTAATTATTTAAAAGAGAAAAATAAAATCAAAATTTATTTTGCCCCATTATTTCTCACATAAATCTTTATCCTAAATGTTATTAGAATGTATTTAATATTTGATTAAATCAGGGGGTTCAAACAGCACAAAACAAAGGTTTAAAAGATTCAAGTAGAAGATATTCAAATTTGTAATGATGGAGTTACAACAGCTATAAATTCAAATGAATAGTTCAAAAGGTTCAAAAGATTCAAGTGGAAGATATTCAAATTTGTAATGATGGAGGAAAAGATATCCAAATTAGTAATGATGGAGTTACAACAGCTATAAATTCAAATGAATAGTTCAAAAGGTTCAAAAGATTCAAGTGGAAGATATTCAAATTTGTAATGATGGAGGAAAAGATATCCAAATTAGTAATGATGGAGTTACAGCGGCTACAAATTCAAATGAATAGTTCAAAAGGTTCAAAAGATTCAAGTGGAAGATATTCAAATTTGTAATGATGAAGGGAAAGATATTCAAATTAATAATGATGGAGTTACAATAGCTATAAATTCAAATGAATAGTTCAAAAGGTTCAAGTGGAAGTTATTCAAATTAGTAATGATGACTACAACGACTATAAATGGTTATGATTTTCATTATATATACCAAAGCCTCTAATGTAAAACAAGTTACAAAAAAACCTGAAAATATTCTTTGATCTATAATCACTCACATCTATTCTCTAAAAAATACTCTGAGAAGTATTCTTAAATTTTTGTTTACATCATCTCTCAGAAATTATACACTGAGCCTTATAGCTTTAAGTCCATCTTTTTTGTGTGAGTTTTACAGAAAAATCAAAGCTTCATTTTTGTATCTATCTTTGAGAGATAATTCTTGTAGCTTTCTGTGAAAGTAAAAACACCTTCTTTTCAACCTTGTAAGAGTGTAGTACACTCAGTGTTCTTGACTTAGAAAGTTTGTGTAAAATCCGTGGAGGATTGCTCCATTTGTAAAGAGGTTGCTAGCACCCCCATGAAGCTAGAGCATAGTGGAAAATCTCAAGTGAAGCTTGAGGAGTGGACGTAGGCTGAGTTGAAGCGGAACCACTATAAATTTGTTTGTCTTTCTCTCCCTTATCTCTTTATTTTATTTAAATTGTTGTAGCTATATTTCACATTTTCACTAAGCTAAAACAATTAACTGACATGGTTGTTAGAACACTTGTTTTAATTATTTTTATTTCATTAACTATATTTATCTATTGTGCTAGTCATAATTTTTATTAGGGTATTATTAATTTTTAATTATAAAAACCTAATTCACCCCCCCTCTTAGGTTGTCTTTTGGGTAACAAGTTTGAACAACCATATATACGAAATGAATCACCACCCGACAAAGAATGTGTTTACACCTGGACACACCTCAATCGGTGTCTAGAGCCCATCTCAATTTAGGCTCAAAGTGAGCCAAAACACATGGTTTCATAAACAATTTTTCCAACAGTCTCCCACATGAATAAAATTGAAGACAACAGGCATGCAACAACATACAGACTAAAAGAGAGTACATAAAGGTAACACACCGCATCGAGATAGGTAGTTTTTGGCTTTGAACCTTTCCTAGTGAAAAGCCTATTGGACATACTGGCTAACTAGTAGACACGATGCATTAAACCGTTTAGGTGTTTGTATATGCCAAGACAATACACTACACATAATGTATCACCAACACAGCTTGGTTCTCACAATTGTGTTCATTATGGCCCTGAACAATGTCTAGTATTCATGAGTGCTCTAGAGAATTTAGCCTTTTTACTTCTCATCGAATTGGCCCAGTTCACACTCATATAGGTGACCTTGCTTATAAGGAGTATCTTGCTATACCCCAACTTGAATATTCAAGTTATAAGAGTCATTAAGAGCAAAGGTCACCATACAAACGTTGCAGATATCACTTTTATTGTCATAAAAATGGATAGGAGATAATATCTATGTAAGAGATTGTAACAACCCCAACCCATGATTAATTGTTAAACTATGATTAAGCCATGATTAAGTATACCTAATAAGTAATTAAGATGAAACCCTGAGTTAATTCTATGTGCATTGCATTATTTGTGTTTATATTTGTCTACTGTAGGAATATCTGTTTGTGTTTCTGTTTTGTTCTGCCAATTGAAGGCCTCATCGGCATCCGATCACGAAATTGACTTGAATTATGTGTTAGTTGAAATTTTTAGAACATTATGGTAGGTTTAATTGAAATTCAATTCAGAACGAAATAATTAGAATAATTAATACTCAATTAAGCCTAATTAATGAATTCCTTAATCCAAGCCTAAATAAGGCACTAGTAGACCCTTGTATACATTTTACACTCTAATATCATCCTTCTTGAGCTACAAACATGTGAAAGAGAGAGAGAGACCAAGAGTGAGAGTGAGTTCAACAAGGGAGAATGGGTGAATTGCTAGGAATTGTTAAAGAGAGTTTAGAAATTTAAGCCTCTACACTTGTGAATCCAAGGTATAAGGTAAGAATTCAAGTCTTTAGTCTTGCTTTTGGGTTGGTGAGTTCATGAATACAAAAGAATTAAGTTGAAATTGAGCTAGAATGAAGGAGTATAGATCATACCATGCATGAATGTCTAATTTCATCTCAATTTGAGTTTAATTTCAAGAAGTCTCTCATGCATGTGTCTATCTTACCTTTGTTTTGAGAATTCATTAAGTTTCATGCCATTTTATCTTGCTCGATCATGTTTTGGAAGGTTGAATTCATAACAACTCATGCATTGTTCTACATACATACATACAATTCAAGTTTGATTTTGAGCAAATGACATGCTTTTGGGCCTTGATTTCATGAAATGATCTTGAATTCTTAATGTTTTCAAAGTTTAGACATGTTTGCTTAAGTTTTGGGGCTCAAAGGTTGCATTTTAAGCTTTGAATTTGAGTTTTGAACTTGGGAGTGCAATCTGGAAATTTCAGAATTCTGCTCTCTGCTTGAGTGATAAAACCTATGCTCAAATGACCACTCTTTCTTTGGCACTCTCACTCGAGCGACCAAAAGTTGGCTCGAGTGTAAAATGCATGCTCCCAAAAGTTTACAATTTTTGCAGACTGCTTGAGCAACAAGAGTTGCGCTCAAGTAAAGACCTTAGTCTCAAGCTCGAGCGACCGTCGAGCGTGCATCAAGCGAAAAAAATCAAACAACCAGTACCTTTGTAGAGTTTATAGACCGCTCGAGCGACCGAAGTTGCGCTCGAGTGACCACTCATATTTTTGAGCCTCCACTCGAGCAAAGGAAGTTGTGCTCAAACGAAGGCCTTGTTTTCAGCAAAATTTGTTAAGTGGTTCGCAGTGCATTTTGGTTCCACGTTGCATCCTAGGCATTCCTAGGCCATTATTAGGACATAATAATGAGGATAAGAAATAGAAACACACCAAGATAAGAAAGAATTAAGTTATTGATTCTAGGTGTGTAATTCAGTACGTCGTTTTGTATCTGTGTAGGTCACACACCGCAAGTTAGCTGATTTGTCTATTTTGTTTGTTTGCTTTGGAGCCATCTGTGAGTAATAACTTTGTAAAGCTATATTCACGTTTAAATATTTTCCTATATGATATGATATGTCAAGAAATGATTTGCTTTCTGAAATACTATGTTCTGTATCAATGAATGATTGTCCATATATTGAAAAGTATTCGTGGCATTCTTAGCACATAGCCCTTGTCTGGAGGTAACAATATTGTGGTCTATGAGCACAAGGCCCTTGCCCGGGGGTAATAATACCATGGTCTCATGGCCCTCGCCCGGGGGTAATAATACTATGGCTTAAGCGTGTTATCTGTTCCCGGTACCGGAGGTTCCTCAATGGAACTGGCAAGCATGACCCTTTATGCTCTATATTTGATCTGTCAGTGCAAATGGATGTACCATGTATGATTAAGCATGCACTCTGATTTTTATATATGATTTGGATAAGAATATGAATATGAATCTGTTTCTGCTATGAAGTCTGTTTTCTGAATCTGATGTGGGACATCATTCATTTAACCCTTTACTTTGTTATTATTCACTAGGCTCCCACTCACTCTAGTTATATTATGTATGTAGGTGGTCAGATGACCAAGCCCAGAGTTGATAAACTAGAGTTGAGTTTTGTGAGCCAGTCTTTGTGCCTCCCAAGGAGGTTCCCGTTGGAAGAAGTCAAGTTTTGTGGCACATGTTAAGAATGTTTTGTTTTTTATTGTTTTTGGATATATGTATACAGGTCTAAGCCCCTCTTATTAATATCTGCGTAATAATGCTTGACTTATGAAACCTTGAGGTCATATATATATTAAAGTTTTAAATTTCTGTCCCATATACGTCATCACGGCTCTATGGACAATGTATTTTATATATTTTTTTTCCGTAGCCCCTTACATTTTATGATATTCTGATCATAGGCCTTTGGTAATCCAATGATTACTGGTCGGTTACGATGCTAGACCTATAGGGACAAGTTTGGGTCGTAACAGAGATAATTTCCTTCAGTGATACGGGAGTCATTCATAATGCGGTTGTCCTTTTGAACTTAGATCTTAGGATCTCCAGTTAGCTAAGTTGGGTTGCCATTATGGTGACTTTAAATAATAGGCTTAAATGATAAATAATACAACTACTTTCTAGCTAGCGTTTTAATCAATGGATCCTCTGACTTTATACACTCAACGGAAATAATTCCATGTGAAAGGAATTGTCTAACAGTATTGTGTCTTCAATGAACATGTCTAGACTTTCCGTTATACATCACACTTTGTGCCCATCCTATTTCTTTCGCTATTAAAGTGAAAGCATATAGTTAGCACAATTTTAGGCCACCTTGGAATCACTTCTAAGACATTTCGAAGTCACGCTACTTCTTCTCTAGTTTTATCCAACATGATAAACTCATGTTCCACTGTAGATTTTTCCATGCATGTCTGTTTGGATAATTTCTAAGAGATTGCATCACCTTCAAGGGTAAAGACATATCCATTCATGGATTTTTAGTCTTTCATATCCAATATCCTAGTTGCATTACTGTACCCTTCTAGTACTGCTGGATATCAAGTATATTGTAAGCCATATCTTTTGGTATGTCTTAGATATCTAAGCTCTCTAACTATAGCTTTCCAGTGCTCTTTCCCTTGATTACTTGTATACATAGTCAACTTACTTATGGCATAAGCAATATTAGGCCGAGTGCAATTCATAAAGTATATCAAGCTTTCAATAATATAGGAGTACTCTAATTGTGATATGCTTTCACCTGTATTTTTCAACAAATGAAGACCCATCTCAATAGGTGTTTTAGCAAGACGATTGTCATGCTCACCAAATTTCTTTAGAATCTTCTCAACATAGTGAGACTGAGATAAAGCATATCTGTCAAGAGTTTTTTTGTAATCTTCATTCCAAGAATTACATCTGCAACTCTAAGTCCTTTATGTCAAACCTTTTGTTTAACATCTTCTTTGTGGACTTTATCATGTCATTATTACTCCCAATAATGACCATGTCATCATAAAGATAAATTATGACATAGTCTTCGTCTATTTTTTTTTATATAGACACACTTGTCATATTCCTTTATCTTAAACCCATCCGAAATCATGGCTTGATCAAATTTCTCATGCCATTTCTTCGACGCTTGTTTCAACCCATAAATAGATTTTACATGCTTACAAACTTTCTTCTTTTGGCTTGGAACTACAAACCCCTCAAGTTGTTCCATATAGATCTTTTCATCTAAGTTTCCATTTAAGAAAGCTGTCTTAACATCCATTTGATGTATCTCTGAATTGTACAACGTCACAATTGCTATTAGCATGTGAATGAATGTTACTCTTGTAACAAGGGAATATGTATCAAAATAATCTTTTGTTGATGCCCCTTGACTACAAGTTTCACTTTATACTTGTCAATTGAACCATCTGCTTTCATGTTTCTCTTGAATGTCTATTTATATCCAAGTGGTTTATATCCTAGAAGGAGATCAATCAATTTCCAAGTATGATTTTGCATAATGGATTCTATTTCACTATTCATAACCTTTTTCTACAAAGGTGCTTCAGGACCTAATATCGCTTTCTTAAAGCTTTGACGCTCATTTTCTAACAAATACGTCAGAAAATCAAGACTAAAGGATTTTAAAGTTCTAGCCCTCTTACTCCGTCTAGGTTCATTTTCATCTTGATGTTCTTGGTCCTCACTGCTACTCATAACAACATCATAAGTCATTTTGATAGAACTTTCAGAGTCAAAGACTCTACAATTGTCTTGACAGAAAATATATGTTCAAAGAATATTACATTCCTTGACTCAATAATAGTATTCTCATACATATCAGGATTTTCAGATTTATAAATCAGAAATTGATATGCACTACTATTATTTACATAACTGATGAATACACAATCAATGGTTTTTTTTATCCAATCTTAGTCATCTTTGGACTAGGGATCGCCACTTTTGCCAAACACCCCCACATTTTGTAGGTAGGTTTCCAACCTTTCCACAACGCATATGGTATTTTACTTATCTTCTTGTGGGGTATTCTATTTAAAATAAAATTTGCAAATAGAAGTACCTCCCTCCACAAGTTCTAGGGTGAACCCGAACTTATCAACATGGCATTCATCATCTCTTTTAGAGTTCGGCTCTTTCTCTCAACCTCTCCATTTGATTGAGGAGAATAAGGTGCAATAGTTTGATGAATAATTTTGAATTGAAAACACACTTTCTCAAATGGACCATTATATTCATCACTTCTGTCACTTCTGGCAACCTTAATTCTCTTGCCAAGTTGGTTCTCAATCTCAACTTTGCATTGCTTGAAAGCCTCTAAGGCTTCATTTTTTACTTCTCAGCAAGTAAACATAATAATATTGCATGCTATCATCAATAAAAGTAATGAAATACATTTTACCTCCTCTTGTTTGAACATATTTCAGATCACAAATATCTGTATAAATCAAACCCAAAGGTTCAGTACTTCTCTCTACTTTATTGAATGACACTTTAGTAAGTTTTGCCTAAGCTCAAACTTCACACTTGTCCCAATAATTTGGTCTCACAGACAATTGCAAAAAGACTGATGTTTACCAACCTATCTAAAAGGTTGTCAACTTCGGTCACATGTGCTTGTGTAGGTTTCTTGCTAGAACTTCTGTTGTCCTTGCGTTGATGGCAATTCATCGCTCGATGTCCATCTTTATCACACACAAAACACTTGTCTTTGAACTTTTTGTTGTTCAACTCTTGGAAGCCCTGCTTAGGACTCTTTCCAACATACTTCCTCTTTCTGTTATTGAATTTAGAACATTGTCCTTGTTCCATAACATTTGCTTTGGCTTGTATGATGTGATTGCCTACCTTCTTGTTAGAACTGCGGTTATCTTTCTCAATAAAGAGCCGTACTATTAATTCCTCCAGTTTCATCTCCTTGCACTATCCTATATAAGGCATTAATGGACCCTCATTCACATTTTACACTCTCATATCTTCATCCTTGGTGGCAAAACGTGAGAGTAAGAGAGGAAGTAGGAAGATTTGACTCTAAGCTTGAGAATTGGAGAGTCTGGAAAGGGAATTGAAAGAATTGACTTGTGAGCTCAAACATCAACACATCTAAGCTAAATTTGGACCCCTAAGGTAAGAAATCAAGCCTTTAGTTGTGTAATTTAAGTACTTACCACATGTATTCAAAAGAACTAAGTGAATTAAAGCAAGAATTAAGTTGATTGATGTAGAAAGAAGAAGATGCATGCATGCATGTACATCACATAACAAATAGAGCATGTTTTCTAAGAATTTGTCCCATGCATGTTCATATTTTAGCTATGGTTTAAGAATTCAACATGTTTTTGAGCTAAACACCTTATTTGATTATGTTTTAGACACTTGAAGCTCAAACCATTTCATGCATATAGTATTCATGTTATGTTCTTAAAGTCTCTAGGTGGATTTTGAACAATTGACATAATTTTGGGCCTTAATTTTATGAAATGATCTTCAAACCATGGTATTTTACAAGTTTCTAAATGTTTTCTGGAAATTTAGCCCAAAAAGTGAGTTTTGAAGGATGTAATTCGAGTTTGAAGCTTGGGAGTGCAATTTGGAAAATCCAAATTCTGCACTTCCGCTCGAACGACATAATCTGCACTCGAGCGACCACTCTGCGATCTTACACCTCCGCTCGAGCGACCAAAAGTTTGCTCGAGCGAGAAATACGAGCTCCCAAAAGTTTTCACATTTTATAGATCGCTCAAGCGACTGAAGTTGCGCTCAAGCGGGGACCTCAGTCTCACACTCGAGCGGCCATCGAGCGAAAATTTCATATGACCAGTACTTTGTCAAAGTTTGCAGACTGCTCGAGTGAGCGAAGGAAGTTGCGCTCGAGCGTAACCCTTGTTTTCAGCAAGTTTGGTTAAGAGTCCCAAAGTGCATTATTGCATTCATATTTCATCCTAGGCATTCTTAGGCCATGTTTAAGACTCAATAAAAGGCTAAGATTTAGAAACATACTAAGAATGAAACGAAAGAAGTTAAGTATCAACCGAGTGTGTGTTTCATTATGTGTTTCTTCTATGTGTGTGTAGGTCACGTGCCATAAGTTATCTGATTTGTCTGTTCTACAAGTGGAGCCATTTGTGAGTAATAACTCTATAAAGTTATGTTTAACTTTAATTATTTTCTGATGCTATGAAATGATCAGTTTTCTAAAATGTGATGTTTTGTATGAATGAATGATTGTCCAAATTTCTGAAATGTATTCGTGGCATCCTTAGCACAAGGCCCTTGCCCGGGGGTAACAATACCGTGCCTTTTTAAGCAAGGCCCTTGTTTGGGGGTAATAATACCGTGGTCTCATGGCTCTTGCCTAGGGGTAACAATACCGTGGCTCAAGTATATTGCAAGTTCCCGGTACCGGAGGTTCCTTATAGAACTAACAAGCAAGATAATGCTAATGGATGCACCATGTATGATTAAGGATGAATTTTCATTTTCGTATGAAGTTTGAACAAGAATATGAATATGCATCTGTTTTTTATTTGAATTCTGATTTCTGAATCTGTTAGGGACATCGTTCATTTAAACCCTTTACTCTGTTATTATTCACTGGGCTCCCGCTCATTATTTATATTATGTATGTAGGTGATTAGGCACGTGACCAGGCCTAGAGTTGACGGCATAAGATTCTCTTTTGTCAGCCAACCACGCGCCTCCCGAGGAGGTTCCTTTGAGAGGTCCATGTCAAGACTTTATTTGGTTTTGTTATGTCTATCTGTAATTGGGCTAGGTTCCCTTTTAACTTTATCTGTGTAAATGGGTGACGTAAAACTATTGTATTTATGACGTCACACACACACACACATATATATATATATAAGTTTGTTTTGAAAATTCTATCTCATACATATTAGCACAGCTCAATGGACTATATATGTTTATATATTTGCTTCTGCAGCCCCTTGTTATACGACATTCTATCAAGAGGCCTTTGATAATCTATGGATTACTGGTCGGTTACGACGCTAAGCCTATAGGGGCGGGTTTAGGTCATGACAGAGTGGTATCAGAGCACGCGTCTTACCGCACACACGAGTCCATATGAGCTATAGGATGTCCTAGAAAAGAAGTAGGGATATTCATGTGTATGTGTATGTGTGAGTGTGTGCGTTGATTACTGTGACAACTGGATTTGAACTTGAATTCAACTTAACCTCATATAAATGAAACATATGAACTGAAACTGAATATTCTAAACATTATGGAAGGGTTTACTTGCCTATGTTTATTATTGTTGCTTTTACCTATAGCTAATAGAGGATGCAAGAAGTAATGATACAAGTGAATCCTTAGAGGCTCGCATGAGCCAAATGGAACAAATGATTACCGCTCTAACTGAAGCAATAACATAGCAACAAAGACGACAACCGATGCCTCCTCCGCTCCTTTTGGTCCTTGTTGAGTTGGATAATAATGACATCACCAACCTAACGCATAAATTCATGAAGATGAGACCACCAACTTTCTTGGGTGGTATTAAACTGTTGAAAGCGAAGACATGGTTACCAGAAATAGAGAAGTTATTTGAAGTGTTTCCCTATAATGAGGCTCAGAAGGTTTTATTGGCCACCTACACTCTTAAAGATGAAGCTCGAAGACGGTAGTTATTGATCCAAAACAGTAATGGGAACATGACCTAGGCTCAATTCAATGAGATTTTCTACAACAAGTACTTTCCCCAATGCTTTAGAGACCGAAAAGTTTTCGAATTCTAAGAATTGAAACAAGGCAGAATGTCCATAGCTGAATATAAGGCTAAGTTTACTGAGTCGGCCAGATTTTCTCCTCATATGGTCGACGCAGATTATAAGAAGGCCCAAAAATTTGAAGGGGGCTTAGACCTGGACATGTATAATCGAGTGGGTGTATTGAAATTGCCTACTTATGTGGAAGTGCTTGATAGGGCATTGATGGTAGAGGCCATACTAGGAGCCAAGAAACAAGTTACAACTCCAACAACTAAATGGAGAAGTAAAAGGGCCAGATTCAATTTCAAGAAGAGTCGATCATTTCCGAAGAAGCAAAATACTGGATCGTCAAGTAGCTTAAGCCAAAGCAGTAGGTCTATGCCGGTTTGTCCAAATTATGGAAGGAAACATAAGGGTATGTGTCACCATGCATCTAGTGCTTGTTTTCGATGCGACAAGACATGCCACATGATTAGAGATTGCTCGATGAGACTTGACACGACTGCCCGTCCTATGGCAAGTTCAACTGGATCTACTCCTACACCAAGAACCAATATAAAAGGCAATACTGGTGGAGAAACTTTGAGACATGGCCGGGTTTTTGCATTAATACCTGGGGATGTACAGAATACTGAGTTAGTGGTGTCAGGTATAATTTCTATCTGTGCTCAGAATGCCTATGTACTGATTGATTTTGGTTCCATGCAATTATTTGTATCGCATGCTTTTCTCAGAAAATTAACTAGACCGTTAGAGTCTATGAAATGTTTACTATCTGTGTCTACACCATCTGGGGGTTCTATGATATGTGCTTATGTCTATCCGGCATGTGATATTATGATTGGTAATATGACATTGTATGCTGATTTGTTGCCCTTGAGCATTGATCATTTTGATTGTATTCTGGGTATGGATTGGTTGACTAAATACTGCGCCACTATTGATTGTGCGAATAAATCTGTTGTGTTTAGACCACCTCGTATTAGGGATGGCAATTTGAAACCGGCCCGACAGGGACCTGATCTCCCGATCTTAATTTGAATGATTTTTCCCCGAAAAATACCCCCGACGGGACGGGAATGGTATTCAAAAATTATTCCCTAATTAATTTTGGGCTAGGGATGGTGATAAGTGCCAAATCCCTGATCCCGGCCCGACTATCCCCGACGTATTATATATATATAATATATAATATGCTTTATACTGATTCTGCCTTATCTCTTTCATTAAAATATCTACACACTCTCTCTCTTCTTATCTCTTTCATCTCTACTCTCTCTCTCTCTCTCTCTCTCTCTCTCTCTCTCTCTTCACCTCCTCTGATCTCTCTTCCTTTCCTCACCGTATCTCATCCCTCTCACTCACTCAGTCTCTCCTCCATCGTCTCTCGCAGCCTCGTCCTCCGTCGGCTCCGTCGCCTCTCGCCTCCTCCTCCGTCGGCATTGGCTCTCGTCTCCTCCTCCGCCTCCGCCTCATCCTCTCTCTGCCACGGCAGATCTGAAAAGATCCCGCCACCGCCACCGCCGACTTCGTCCCTCCTCCGCTAGATCTATCTCTACTTTATTTATTTGTTTATTTATTTTTTGATGATGTTGCTACCTTGATGATGTGTTGATGATTTTTTTTTTTATTTTTTATTTTTTATGATGTTGCTTGCTGCTGTTTATGATGTTTATGTTGATGATTTTTGAACTTTTTTTTTTGATGATGTTGCTGATTGTGAATGATGTTGTTGATGATGAGTACGGGGATAAACCGGGGTTGGGGAAACCCGATCCCCGTAGGGAGTGGGGCTGCGGGTGGGTTGATGGATTCTCCACCGGGGATCGGGGATCGGGACCGGGAAACATGGTAGTTTCAGGGATCGGGGACGAGGAGGGTGATCCTCAGCCCCGCCCTGGCCCGTTGCCATTCCTACCTGGTATGCCTGAGTTTGTTTTTACTAGAAATGGGGGTGGTTTCTCTGCCATGTTTGATTTCATTTATGAAAACTAGGAAATTATTAAGAAAAGGCTGTCGGGGCTACTTGTGTTGTGTGTTGACTGAGTCTTCGGATAGTGCTAATGTGGAAATGATACCTATAGTCCGTGAATTTCCTGATGTGTTTCCTACTGACCTACCTGAGGAATTAATTGGTAGGGAAATTGAGTTCACCGTTGATGTATTACCCGAGACACAACCAATTTCTAAAACCCTATACAGAATGTCCACTTATGAACTGAAGGAATTAAAAACTCAACTCCAGGAACTATTAGACAAGAAGTTTATCTACTTAAGCACTTCACCTTGGGGTGCTTCAGTGTTATTTGTTAAAAAGAAAGACAGGTCTTTGAGGTTATGTATTGACTACCGTGAGTTGAACAAAGTAACTGTCAAAAAGAAGTACCCACTACCCCGAATAGATGACCTATTTGATCAACTTCAAGGAGCACAAGTGTTCTCTAAGGTAGACCTTAGATCCAGATATCACCAACTGAAGGTGAAAGCAGAAGACATTAAGAAAATTGCTTTCTGAACTTGATACGGACATTATGAATTCTTAGTCATGCCATTTGGGGTAACTAATGCACCTACATCATTCATGGACTTAATGAATAGAGTGTTCAAACAATTCCTTGATGAGCTTATTATTGTGTTCATCGATGATATATTGATTTATTCTAAAAGCAGGAAAGAACATGAAAATCACTTGAGAATTGCTCTACAAATTCTAAGAGAAAAGAAGTTATATGTGAAATTTTCCAAATGCAAATTTTGGCTTGACAGTATGGCATTTCTGGGGCATGTAATCAACAAGGATGGTATCTCCGTTGACCAGCAGAAAATTGAAACTATTGTGAACTAGCCTAGATCGACGAATGTAACAGAAGTTTGAAATTTTCTAGGACTTGCAGGCTATTATCACAGATTTGTAAAAGATTTTTCCAAACTTGCTTTGCCACTTACTCAATTTACACAGAAAGCTACACCATTCGATTGGACTGATCAAAGAAAGACTATTTTCCCAGAGCTAAAAACCAGGTTAGTAACTACGCCAATTTTGACCCTGTCTAATGGTACCGATGGGTTTCAAATTAACAGTGATGCTTTCCACAAAGGTTTGGGGTGTGTGTTGATGTAAAATGGAAAAGTAATTGCTTATACTTCTCGATAACTCCGCCCTCATGAAAAGAACTATCCAACCCATGATCTTGAATTAGCCATTGTGATATTTGCTTTAAAAATTTGGCGCCATTAGCTATATGGAGTAACTTGTGAAGTATACACAGATCATAAAAGCTTAAAGTATTTCTTCACCCAAAAAGAGCTGAACATGAGACAGAGGAGATGGTTGGAATTTATCAAGGACTACGATTTGCAAATTTTGTATCATCCAAGAAAGGCAAACACTATTGCAGATGCATTGAGCCGAAAATCTATTGGGGATTTGTGGTGTTTGCTCACTGGTCGAAGAGATTTATTGTATGACTTGGAGAAGAATAAAATTGAAATTGTGTTGCATGAATAATATGAGATCTTGGCTGCCATTTTTGCCCAACCTGCAATCATTGAAGAAATTAAAGAGAAACAACCTGAAGATGAGTTTCTGGGGAAAATTGTTGATGAGATTGACTCAAAATCGAGACCGAGATTTGTGCTTGACAATGATGTGTTGAAATTTCAGAATCGCCTTTATGTGCCAGATTGTTTTGATTTGAGGAAACACATCATGACTGAAGCTCACAATTCAAAATTTGCTATGCATCCAGGAAACACAAAGATGTATCATGAGTTGAAACAAAACTTTTGGTGGTCGGGAATGAAAAAGTGTATTGCAGATTTTGCAGCTAGATGTTTGCACTACCAACAAGTTAAAGCTGAACATCAACGACCTGCCGGATTGCTACAGCCGCTTCCAATACCGGAATGGAAATGGGAACATGTCACAATGGATTTCATTGTGGGATTACCTCGCTCTACCCGAGGTATGGACTCTGTCTGGGTAATTGTTGATCGTTTGACTAAATCCGCACATTTCTTACTTGTCAAATCTATGTATAGTGCAGATAAGTTGGCTAACTTGTATGTTAATGAGATTGTGAGATTACATAGCGTACCAGTATCTATTGTATCTGACAGAGATCCTAAGTTCACTTCAAGATTTTGGCAGAGTCTATAGCAAGCTCTGGGGACTGAATTAAGACTAAGCAGTGCTTATCACCCATAGGCAGATGGCCAATCTGAACAGACCATTTAGACGTTGGAAGGCTTGTTACGGATGTGTGCCCCAGACTTTCAAGGCAGTTGGGAAACCTATTTACCATTGGCTGAATTTGTGTATAACAATAGCTACCATTCGAGTATCGGCATGGCTCCTTATTAAGCTTTGTATGGTAGAAAGTGTCGATCTCCAATTTGCTAGGTTGAGGTAGGTGATAGACCGTTATTAGGGCCGAAACATGTGCAAGAAACAACCGAAAAGGTGAAATTGATTCATCAACGCCTGAAAATTGCACAGAGCCGTCAAAAGAGTTATGTCGACGTCCGAAGGCGTGATAGAGAATATGAAGTCGGAGATCATGTGTTTATCAAAGTGACTCCAATGAAAGGTCAGACATGCTTTGGATTGAAGGGTAAGTTAGCACCAAGATATGTTGAGCCTTATGAAATCCTTGAGAAAATTAACCCGGTGACGTATCGGGTGGCCTTACCTCCAGTGATGGAAAATATGCACAACGTTTTTTATGTTTCGATGCTTCGAGATTATTTGAGAGATTCGTTACATGTCATTGAACCAACCCATGTGCTTCTGAAAGACGATTATACGTATGAAGAAAGGACAATTCAAGTGGTTAACCGAAGAACAAAAAGATTGAGAAACAAGTAAATTCTATTGGTGAAGGTTGATTAGCAAAACCATGAAGGGACTTATGCAACTTGGGAAACGGAAGAAGACATAATAAAGAGATACCCTAACTTATTTCCTTTAGATCCAGTGTTCTTTCAAAATAGAGGTAATTAGAGTTTGGAGGACCAAACTTTTTGAGGGAGAAAGACTGTAACTACCCCAACCTATGATTAGCCTTTAATCCATGATTAAATATGCCTAAGAAGAATTAAGATGAAATTCTAAATTTATTTGCATTAAGATGAAATTCTAAATTTATTTGCATGTGTGTACTACATTATTTGTGTTTCTATCTGTCTATCGTAGAAATATCTGTTTGTCATTATGTTATGTTCTATGAATTGAAGGCCTTATCGGCATCCGATCGCGAAATTGACTTGAATTATGTGTTGGTTAGAATTTTTAGAATTTTATGATAGGTTCAATTGAAAGTCGATTTGGAACGATTTAATTAGAATAATTTATGTTTAATTGAGTAATTTGATCAACCATTTAATTAAACCATTAATTTAGCCTAAATAAGGCATTAATGGACCCTCATTCACATTTTACACTCTCATATCTTCATCCTTAGTGGCAAAACGTGAGAGTAAGAGAGGGAGTAGGAAGATTTGACTCTAAGCTTGAGAATTGGAGAGTCTTGAAAGGGAATTGAAAGAATTGACTTGTGAGCTCAAACATCAACACATCTAAGCTAAAATTGGACCCCTAAGGTAAGAAATCAAGCCTTTAGTTGTGTAATTTGAGTACTTACCACATGTATTCAAAAGAACTAAGTGAATTAAAGCAAGAATTAAGTTGATTGATGTAGAAAGAAGAAGATGCATTCATGCATGTACATCACATAACAAATAGAGCATGTTGTCTAAGAATTTGTCCCATGCATGTTCATATTTTAGCTATGGTTTAAGAATTCAACATGTTTTTGAGCTAAACACCTCATTAGATTATGTTTTGGACACTTGAAGCTCAAACCATTTCATGCATATAGTATTTATGTTATGTTCTTAAAGTCTCTAGGTGGATTTTGAACAATTGACACAATTTTGGGCCTTAATTTCATGAAATGACCTTCAAACCATGGTATTTTACAAGTTTCTAAATGTTTTCTGGAAATTTAGCCCAAAAAGATGAGTTTTGAAGGATGTAATTCGAGTTTGAAGCTTGAGAGTGCAATTTGGAAATTCCAGATTCTGTATTTCCGCTTGAGCGGCATAATCTGCGCTCGAGCAACCACTCTGCGATCTTGCACCTCCACTCAAGCGACCAAAAGTTCGCTCGAGTGAGAAATACGAGCTCCCAGAAGTTTTCACATTTTACAGACCGCTTGAGCGACTGAAGTTGCGCTCGAGCGGGGACCTCAGTCTCACGCTCGAGCGACCGTCGAGCGGCTATCAAGCAAAAAGTTCATACAAGCAGTACTTTTTCAAAGTTTGAAGACCACTTGAGCAAGTGAATCTGCGCTCGAGTGGCCCCTCACATGTTTGCATATCCGCTCGAGCGAGGGAAGTTGCGTTCGAACGTGACCCCTATTTTCAGCAAGTTTGGTTAAGAGTCCCAAAGTTCATTTTGGCATTCACATTTCGTCCTAGGCATTCTTAGGCCATGTTTAAGACTCAATAAGAGGCTAAGATTTAGAAACACACTAGGAATGAAACGAAAGACGTTAAGTATCAATCGAGTGTGTGTTTCATTATGTGTTTCTCCTACGTGTGTATAGGTCATGCACCACAAGTTATCTGATTTGTTTATTCTGCAAGTGGAGCCATCTGTGAGTAATAACTCTGTAAAGTTATGTTTAACTTTAATTATAATCTGATGCTATGAAGTAATTAGTTTTCTGAAATGTGATGTTTTGTATGAATGAATGATTGTCCAAATTTCTGATATGTATTCGTGGCATCCTTAGCACAAGGCCCTTGCCCGGGGGTAACAATACCGTGGTTTACAAGTACAAGGCCCTTGCTCAGGGGTAACAATATCGTGCCTTTTTAAGCAAGGCCCTTGCCCAGGGGTAATAATACCGTGGTCTCATGGCCCTTGTGTGATACCCATGTTCTGTATTATGTTAATTGGTCCCTAATACGTATGTGATTATATGTTTTAATATGATTATGTGTTTAGCATGATTTTATGTGCCATTATGTGGATATATGTGAATGTGAAGTTTTATCTGTTCACTGTAAGCATATCTGTTTGAATAAACGGCTTTGGAAATTAAATTGAGGGCCTTATCGGCCACAGAACTCGAAATTGATTACGCCATTGTGTTTGGCATAATTTTTAGAGCCTACGGTGAAATTTAATTGAAAATTGATTCTGGCCGATTTAAACTAATTAAATGGATTAATTAAGGGCCCAAATATTTTATATTAAAATATTTTATTAGTAGGCCTTGTCATGTTATAGCACTACACTCTCCTTGACTCATTCTTGAGTTCAAAAATCTGAGGATACAAGAGGGAGAGAGTGAGGGCCGGCTGTTAGAGAGAGAGAGGGGAGAGAATTGTGCTATTTTGACTCAAGCTTGGAGAATTTGAAGTCCATCTCTAAATTGGACCATAGATTGAAGGGATTAAGCTTCTAGGTAAGTGAACTCATGGATTTTTGTTGTAAATGTGTAGATTCAAGTGTGTTTGATGATTAAGAACATGAGTTAGCTTGATATTAAGGAAATGGAGTTGTTTGTGTCCAATTGATGGTCAATGAAGGCATGCATGTATATAATTGTTGTAGAATTGCATAATCTAGCATGTATTGAGTTGAACATGGAAGTAAAGGTGTTAAATCTTACATGCAAGCATTCTTTTGTTGTATTCCATGAGAATGAACACTATTTGTTTTGTTTGGGTTGGAAATGAGGTCAAAAATTAGCATGCATGTTTGAATAATTAAGAGATGAGCTTAAATGCATGATTTTACCATATTAGAATGAGTTTTGGGACATGCATGTGAATTATTTTGTAAATTGAGCCTCACTGAGTTGTAATTAGGGGTCTATACCATGTTAGGACAATTATACATGAGATTTGAGCCATTGCATGCATATTTGGTTGGTTGGAATTTGAATTGGAGCTCAAGAACTCAATCTGGAAAACCCAGATTTTTTATGACCGCTCGAGCGGGGAAAGGGCCGCTCGAGTGGGAAAATCATGCTCCCAGTATTTTGTTCTTGCAGGCATGGTGTCTGCTCGAACGGGTAAGTTCACGCTCGAGCGGGGATCATGAAGGATGAACTTCCACTTGAGCGTCCTATTTCACGCTCGAGCATAAAAATGATGCATCCAGTACTTTTTGCAGACATAGAGTCTGCTCGAGCGGGTAATTTCACGCTCGAGCGGATAGCTGTGTTGAGAGGCCTTTCGCTCGAGCTCCATATTGGACGATCGAGCTCAATTTTCACCTATCCAGTACTTTTGCAGGCCTTAGGGGTCTGCTCGAGCGGGGACCCTGTTTTTTGAAATTATGTTCATGCGTCCTGTGTTCTGTTTTCCGTTCTTTTTCACTTGTAAGCACTCTTGGGCATACGTTAAGCATTGTAAATGAGTTAATGAGATAAGAATAAAGCCTAATGAGGAGTATGTGAATTAAAGAACGGATTGAGCTATTAGTGACCCTTTTGTGTTCGTGAAATGTGTAGGGTCAAGCTCCAGGGCAAATCCACAAGCCGGTCACTGTGAGTAATATCAATATTTGAATGCTTGTAAATGTTCAATTGTTTATTCCCTTAAAGCTTATGAATTGCTAATTGGGATTGTGGATGTAAGTTGAACATGAATGGACCAAAGGTCATTTTGTTGAACATGAGTGGACCAAAGGTCGTTTTTGTTAAACCTGAATGGACCCAAGGTCGTTTTGACATGAATGAGTGGGCCGAAGGCTGTTCTGACATAAATGAATGGGCCAAAGGCCGTTTTGATACGAATGAATGGGTCGAAGGCCATTTGATACGAATGTGTGGGCCAAAGGCCGTTTGACATACATGATTGGGCCAAAGGCCGTTTTGACATAATCGAATGGACCGAAGGCCGTTTTGACAAGAATGGGAATCCGAATGGGCCAAAGGCCGAAATGTTTGGAATTGCAGTCACTTGATGTGTATTTAGTTGTATATATCTATTAAATAGAAATATGAATTGGGCCCAAGGCTGTTTGGAATATGTTGTTCTACAATGTCATGTAAATGCTGTATTTGATATTATTCACTGGGCTATCGCTCACGCTCATTCATGTGCTTGTAGGTGAGCCAAGAGACGCACAAACCCAGCCCCAGTGAAGTTTGCCAGGAACAACATGAGTTTTGGGGAGTCAACCTTGCGTCTCATGCACGAGACCCATCCTTGCCATTTTGTGATGTATTTACACTTAGTCTTGTTGGCAGGGACTCTATGTATATTTGTAGATAGTCTGTCGTGGGTTGACTCGTTTTGGGTGATCCTGTGTGTGTAAAGAATTTTTGGAACTGTACTTTTGATGTGGGTTATTAACGCATATGTGTATGGTTTGCTTGGAGTGCATATAAGCACGGCTCTACGGACAAAGTTTTTAATTACTGCTTCTGTTTGGCCCCTTTACTCTGTTGAGTTACGCCTGTTTTGGTTTGAGGCCGTAGGTAATCTCAGGATTACTGACCGATTACGTCCTTAACCCATAGGGGCGGGTTCGGGTCGTGACACCTTGCCCGGAGGTAACAATACCGTGGCTCAAGTATACTACAAGTTCCCGGTACCGGAGATTCCTTATAGAACTAACAAGCAAGATAACGCTAATGGATGTACCATAAATGACTAAGCATGAATTCTGATTTCTGTATGAAGTTTAAATAAGAATATGAATATACATCTGTTTTTATTTGAATTCTGATTTCTGAATCTATTAGGGATATCGTTCATTTAAACCCTTTACTCTGTTATTATCCACTGGGCTTCCGCTCACTATTTATATTATGTATGTAGTTGATCAGGCATGTGACCAGGCCTAGAGTTGACGGCCTAAGATTCTGTTTTATCAGCCAACCACCATGCCTTCCCGAGGAGGTTCCTTTGCTAGGTCCATGCCAAGGCTTTATTTGGTTTTGTTCTGTCTATCTGTACTTGGGCTAGGTTCCATTTTAACTTTATCCGTGTAAATGGGTGACATAAAACTATTGTATTTATGACGTCACATGTATATATATATATATATAAGTTTGTTTGGAAAATTTTGTCTCATACATGTTAGCACAGCTCAATGGACTATATATGTTTATATATTTGCTTCCGCAGCCTCTTATTATATGACATTTTGTCAAGAGGCCTTTGGTAATCCATGGATTACTGGCCGGTTACGACGCTAAACCTATAGAGGTGGGTTTGGGTCGTGACAAGTTTCTCCATCTCTCAGTACTAGTACAGTTTCATGGGAATCTCAAACCAGAATTAAAGTAGTAAGATAATATAACAATTTTTGTTGTCATATTTAAAATCAATTCTCTCAAATTTTTATAGGTTTTTTTTTTTCCCCTTTCTCCATGATTGACCAATACTGACGGAGTTACTGTTGGCATCACAATTGTTGGGACAATAACAAGGGTAAGACGACTCTCAGTACTCTCCTTTTCATTTATCATAATTTTGAACATTATAACACAATATAATAGTAGATTTTGCAAATAATGAAAAAACTATATTTCAAAAAAGAAACAATTTTTCCAGTCTATTATACTACTGGTGATGGTGGTAGCAACAATGCGCATGGTAGTGGTGGTAGCGGCAACAGTAGTAATGGTAGTGGTGATAGTGGTAAAGGTAGTGGTTGCGATGGCATAATGGTGGTGGTGACGGCGGCGGCAATGGTAACGATGGTAGTGGTGGTGGTGGCATGGTAGTGGTAGTGGTAGTGGTAGTAGCGGTAGTGATGGTGCTAACAGTGGCAATGGCATGATGATGGTGGTAGTGGTAGTGGTGGTGGCGACGACGACATTGACGGTGGTGATGGTGGCATAGTAGTAGTGGTAGCAGTAGCGATGGTGGGGGTAGTAGTAGTAGTACTGGCGGCGGCAGCATTGTTAATAGTGAGTTTAAAATAGTGTATACTAATACTTATGTTTAGTATTTATAAATTCAGCCAAAATTAAGTAAGTTTCATATGACTTAAATTTTTTGAAAATTTTAACTTACATTTTAAAAGGCACTTAAATTTTTAAGTGATATCAATTGTGATTATCAAACACACTTAATTGATTATCACTTAATATATTCAATTTTAAGTGCTGAATTATGTTATCAAACACCCCCTTCATTGTCGATCTTGAACTCTCGTCTCTCGTCGTCACTTCAAATTCATCAAATTAGTCACGTTCATAAATACAGAGTTTAACAAACTTAATGTGTTCAAAAATTTATATCTAAACATTGAATAAAAGCTTAATTTATTTTAACCGAACTAATTTAGAATGTTCAATTTTTTATGTATGAACATTTAATATTTGCCTAGTCTTAATAATTTGAACAAAATTATTTTGTTTAAATATTAATCATCGCACATTGTATAAAAGTTCAACTATGATTATCCGAACACGACGAACTAACTCATCTTCCCAATATACGAATGAGATAAATAAAAAACCAAAAAACTAAGTCATAAAGTAACATTCTCAATGTTCAAATCAACATCTTCAATGTTTATATCAAAACCAACCATCTCAGTATCATTCATAGTATGCAAATATTCAAAACTAATTGATTTCAATATTCTTAAAACTTAAATCTTTAAAGGTAATAATGTTTTGAGTTTGAAAAATATGTATAATGGACAAAAAAATGAAGTGAACTAATTAATAATTAATGATATCATAAGTGTATGTCAATGTTGAAGATGATAAAGAAATACAACGTTTATATGTTAAAACCCTAAACCTTATAAGAATAATGATATGTGAAGAGTATTTTGTGTTTTTAAATATAACTTTTTTGAATGGATAGAATACATCTCATATTGTCCTTAATGTCATTTCATTAGAAGGTATTATTAAAATATAAATATAATCTATTAACGGTATGTACTAAGAGTATTAATGATATATAAATATTGGAAAATGTTAGGGATACCAAATTTTTTACCAAATAAATGACCAAATATTTCACATGGGTCTTGTTGTCCTTAATGGTCATTTCATTAGAAGTTATTATAGAAATATAAATTTAATCTATTAATGGTATGTATGAGAGTATTAATGATATATAAATAGAATCAACTTTAAATTTTGAAAAATGCTATAGGCCCCAAATTTTTTACCAAATGAATGATTAAATGTGATGTGTCACATTTGGTCATTTATTTGGTAGAAAATTTGGTATCTCTAATATTATCCTTAAATTTTTAGTTCAAGTGACCTTTATATACCACCGAGGTTGGTGGCCTAGTGGTGAAGGCATTGCCTTCCCACAGCAGTGAGTCAAGTTCGACTCCTGAGGGGTGTGAAATGTTAGAATTTTCAATGGCTCTTTTCTGAGACCTCGCACTGTATTTTGGCCCTGCTAAGGGATGGTTGATGAGCATTACTAGTATCTCGGTGGTAAGTCCCTTCCTATGAATTGAGTTAAATCAAGTCGAAAACTAGTTACCTCAAATCCCAGGACTGCAGATGTTGTGATGACACCCCAGAACACCCTTTTTTTACATAAAAAAAAAATAAAAAAAGTGGTTACATAGGTAGCGTTTAGTAACATTTACGTTTTTGGTTTATGTTTATAAAAATTTTATAATTGGTTTTTGTTTATTTTTAGAAAAACATAAACTATAAACATGTTTGGTTTGAACAAAATGTTTGAAAAATTTTAAAAACATAAACTAAAAAATATGTCTATTCAAACCTAAAATACTTATATTTATTTTTTATTATTTATGACAATGGGATCATACATATTATAATTGGAAAAAAAATTAATTGAAAAAAAATTGTTAGTCAAATTTTTAAATTTCTGTTTAAAAACCAACGTAAACTCATTTTTTGAGTTTATGTTTTTTCAAATTTATAAATTGAGACAACCATTTATAAAACAAAAAAAATTATTAAACAAGTTTTTATAACAGTTTTTTAAAATTTTTATAAATATAAACTGAAAACTAAAAACGAAATGGAGGCCTGTTTGGTAACCATTCCATTTTCAGTTTTTAGTTTATATTTATAAAAATTTTAAAAACTGTCATAAAAACTTGTTTGATAATTTTTTTGGTTTATAAATGGTTGTTTCAGTTTATAAATTTGAGAAAAAATCGTAAACTCAAAAAATAAGTTTACATATTTAGTTTTCAATTTTTTTCAAATAATTTATTTTCAATTTTTTTAAAATAATTTTTTTCAAATAATTTTTTTTCAATTAATTTTTTTTTCAAATTATTTTTTTTCATATAATTTTTTTTTCAATCATTTTTTTTCAATTAACTTTTTTTCAATTATTTTTTTTCCAATTAATTTTTTTTCAATTATTTTTTAATTAATTTTTTTCAATTATAATGTGTGTGATCCCATTGTCATAAATAATAAAAATAAATATAAATATTTTAGGACTGAATAAACATATTTTTTAGTTTATGTTTTTAAATTTTTTTTAAACATTTTGTTCAAATCAAACACGTTTGTAGTTTATGTTTTTCTAAAAATAAATAAAAACCAGTTTATAAAATTTTTGTAAACATAAACTGAAAACGTAAACGCGTTTGGTAACGTTTTGTTCAAACATTTTGTTCAAATCAAACGCGTTTGGTAACGTTTACGTTTTCAGTTTATGTTTACAAAAATTTTATAAACTGGTTTTTATTTATTTTTAGAAAAACATAAACTACAAACGCGTTTGGTTTAGACAAAATGTTTTAAAAAATTTAAAAATATAAAAAAGTGTGGGAAATGGCAAGTGGTGGCGGGTGGTGGGTGGTGTGAAAAGTGGTGGATGGTGGTGGCAGTGGGTAGTGGATGGCGGGTGGTGGTGGGTGGTGGCCGGGTGGTGGTGGTGGCGGTGATGGCGGTGGTGGTGAGTGTGATGTGGTGATGGCGGTGGTGGTGGTGGCAGTGGGTGGTGGTGGTAGTGGTGGTGGTGGTGGTGGTGATGGGTGGTGGGTGGTGGTGATGGTGGTGGATGGTGGTGGTGGTGGTGGTGGTGATGGCAGGTGGTGGGAGTGGGTGGTGGTGGTGAGTGGTGGTGGTGGTAGTGGTGGTGGCAGGTGGGTGGGGGTGGTGGTGGGTGGGTGGTGGTGGTGGGTGGTGGTGGGTGGTGGTGTGGTGGTGGTGGTGGGTGGTGGTGGTGGGTGGTGGTGGTGGGCGGATGGATGGTGGTGGGTAGTGGGTGGCGGTGGGTGGTGGGTGGTGGTGGTGGTGGTGGTGGTGGTGGTGGTGGCAAGTGGGTGGTAGGTGGGTGGTGAGTGGTGGTAGGGAGTGGGTGGTGGTGGCGGAAGACGGTGGTGGAAAATGGTGGCAGGTGGTGGCTAGTGTTAGGTGGTAAAAAAAAAAAACTGAAAACTCAAAATGAAAACACATTTTTTGAGTTTATATTTTTTGGTCAAATTCATAAACTGAGACCACTAATTTATAAATCAAAAATTTACCAAACAAATTTTTATTTAAATTTTTAAAATTTTTATAAATATAAATTAAAAATTAAAAATGTAAGTGTTATCAAATGGCAGCACCTTATCAAACACGCCCATAACAATTGTGTCAACATGTCACCACTAAACCGCTGTAAATCAAAAGGTAATCATAATAAAATAGACAGAACGCGTTCTTTCTTTCTTTTATGAACATCTTTATATTTGGGAGAAATGAATTAGAGAAGTAGAGGGAGAATATGGAGTTAATGAGGAGGACTCACAGATGGTTCAAATATCGAGAACGTCAAGCTCTCATCGTTCTAGGTAAATATTTATTAGTTGCATCTTTCTTGTGGAGCTTATACTATACTTCAATACTATAGCAACTAGTTTCGTCTCATACTCTTTTTTTATTTTTAAATTTGCATTTCATTACAAGGTTTTGATAGAAATATCATCGGCAACTGCAACTACTAGCATTTTATAATTTACAAGAGTGGTCTGCTCTATTTGCCGTAAATTCAAATCCAGTAATTTGTTGCCTTTCCAAGTCAACCAAATAGACCACATCCATAAAGCCCCAACACATTTGAATCATCTTATCGTATCTTAGTTAATAAGTAATATAGTAAATTACAAATATCTCCATAAAATTTGTTTAAAATATAAATTAATTTTAAAAATTATAAATATCTCATTATTAGAATTTTTTATTTAACAGAATTAACTAAAAAAAATTTCTAACTATTTTTTTATATAATAATAAAATTGCCTAAATTATTAATTGAAAAAAAATTTGACATCATTAAAAACTATTAATTGAATTGATAATTTATCAATAAAGAGATCTATTTATAGTGAAATTAAAAAATTTAATAAATAAAATCTAATTTCTATAACTACATAAAATAATTTATATTTTAAATAAATTTTAAAAAATGTATATATAATTTACCTTAAATAATAAGAGGCAATAAGAGAATACAACTTCATCCACCACTAACATGTCATTGATTCAAGCAATTGCAGACTAGGTCCAAGAAGGGAGAAAACATACCTAAAGTATGGCCACTTTTTCCACTAGTATGAATTATTTATTTATTTTTTTAAGGCATCAAGTTCGTTCTTATATCTTCTTCGGCGGAGTGCTTGATTTAAGTTGTTAAAAAAATATAAAATCAAATTGTTCGACCACTCTTTAAATTTTCAAAAACTTCTAGAGAGGGGTTACCTATTTTTCACTTGAATTTCAAAATTACCCTTCTTATTCTTTGTTGGAACACCTTATTCCTATTTCATTTTTATTTTATTTTTTTGAACTAGTTATTCCTATTCCTAACTAATTCCACACAATTACAAAATCAAGCAAGCCACCAAATTCCCATCTTATTCTGACAAACCCATCAACACTAAATCCAAGATCCGACCCGCAACTCGCAGTCCCCTCTTTCTTTCAACTGCCACCAATGCCATTGCTCATCGCCACCCCTGCAGTTCCCTGAACTCAACCGTTCGGATATGGTAGGTTTCAGACAACGATGGACAGAGGAGGTGGGGCTTCAGATGACGATCCAAGGGGTTGATTTTAGTGGTGATGGGTGGGTTAGTTCTGGTAGTGATTTATTGTTGGATTTGGATGATGGGGGTGGTTGGCTATTTTAGTGGTGGTGGTGGTGGTGGCAGTGGATTGCCAGAGTGAAGGGAGATGATAATTGTTGTGGTGGCGGTACTGTGGTTTGGCGGGCGGTGTAATTGTGGTGGGAAAGCAGGTGATGGGGGGTGAGTCCTGTGGCGATGTGATGGTGTATGGAGGTGAGACCATGGCGGGGTGTGGAGAGATGGGGAAAAAGTGGTTGATGATGGTGGTGTATGTCAAATTACTCAAATGTAGTTTTGCCAATTATCAAGGAAGGTCCGTGTAATTTATCCAAAACTATTTTATGTGTTTCTCAAATTATGCTGTAAAAGCACATTTGATAATAACTTCCCTAGATTTTTCTACGTTGGTTTTAACCTAGAAAAGGGAAATTATGTCGATTCCCTACTTTGTCAATGTAGTCACATTGAATTGAATATTTAACACTTCATGTTATTATAAAATAAGATCTGAATCTTTGTGCTAAAAACCAGAATATCTATATTGTAGGTCTGATTTACAACAACAGTATAGTCGTGTATGTCTTGACTAACTTGGTGACCTTCTTGACTCACATTTGGAAGTTAAAGCTCAAGCATGTTGTTGCAATCATGAACATTAAAGGTGGAGCAGCATGTATCATAGGGTTAGTGGAGGCCGCTCTCATAGATGCTTATTTTGGCCACGCTGGGATGTTGCTCATCACAAGTGTTCTTTATAGCATTGTAAGTCATCGGAATTCTACACACCCCTTTCATTTGTGGCATAGCATTGCTAATTTGCTAATAGTGGTAGTGAAGATATAGATAAACTACTCTGTTCTGACAGGGAATCGACAACCAAAACTAAGCTAGGCTACTTGTGCATTTGTCGAGGTTGATAGGCAGGAATTGGGTCTTTCCTTGCATTTTTCATAGGGAATTATACTTCTTAATTGATTCTCACCGATAGGATAAAAGAACTCATAATTTAGCCTTTCTAGAAGCCCTTCGGACATTTTCACTTGCTTTCTCAGAAAAATTTAGTCATGGTCTTTGGTGTACATCTAAGTGCGAAGCCAAAGCTCTTACATCAGACCAAAAACAAATAAAAAATAAAATTGGAGCATTAATGAATGACATTTAATATTTCATGGCTTTTCAATTGGTGTATTTATATAAATGATGCATGTAAACTGTGTGAGTGATTTTCCGATCACACTGCCCGTATAGTAATTTAGCTGTAGAACACAGGTAGAATAGATGGCACCCTGCTGTCCTGCATAGAAAGAGAAGGCTCCGACGGTGGTTTTTCCACCCGGGGGCACTCCGACGATCAAGTTAGTACTCAATATCTCTCAAAGATAATCAATAGTGCTTAACTCACTAGACAAAATATCAAAAGCATACCTTAGACCCATAGGGGTGCCTCTTTTTTATAGTTTACTTAATCCTAGTCCCACCAGAAGCCTGACTTCTATGGACTCCAATTTAGTGCTTACTTTGGATTTCTCAAGAGATAAGGATAAACCTCCTAAGAATATTACCCTTATCCATCCTGAAGTCTTTCTTCATCCTAGGACTCTTGTCCCTTATCCGCTTATCTCGGATTCCGGTCTCTTCGGAGATAACTTCGGCATTACCACGACATGTGGCACCTCGGCTAACACGTTGGCGTCACCTTGCCACATGTTGGTACTCAGAAAATATATCCCCATAACTGCCCTCTAGGTTCTATTACCTCGGCATTCTGAGGTGATGGAACCTATATCGTTCTTCTCTCTAGTTCGTCGGTATAAGAATTCTTCAGTCGAGATCATTCATTTCAGGCCGACATGTCTTCTTTCAAGAATAATAACACAAGCGAACTCCTTCTTGTGCATGAGCTGTCATGCATCACTTTTCAACTGTTTTTACTTACGTGTTTTATTCTTATTGGATCGTGTTTTATGACGTGCCTGTAAACCATGTCTTTTCCTGTGTGCGCCGTCTGACGTATGCGTTACTCCAAGCACACTAAATGCTTCTGTTTTGCTGCCGTTTCAAGTTTTTGACAAAACTTGTTTTCCCTCTTTTTGCCTCTTCACTTTGCTTCTTTGATTTACTTGCTTTTTCTCTCTCTAAGCTCTTTCTCTCGGATTCGCCATTGCTCAAGCTTCAAGCTCTGCAACTTCATTCGTCTTTCTAGTGAAGCTCTCGCTACTTTGTCACTTCGGTAACCGTCGTCTGTCTTCGGCGAACTTTATTTCGGCCTTACTTTGCCTGGTAAGTCTCCGTTCCTTTAATTCTCAATTCTTCTATGTTCTTTGCTTACTTGCTGCCATTACTGCTTTGTTCAAACCTTCGATTTGCTGAACTATTCATCTTGATGTGTCTATTCCATGGTCTTGCTTATGTTTTGAACACTTGTACTGTTTCACCACTTTCTTGCCACTGTTCTTGACCCTGTATTTTTTGTATTTTTATGCTTTTGAGAGCCCCACCTCTGTTCTTGATTTCTGAAACTTCATTCTTATTTCTCTGTTTTCCAGATTTGTACCTTCAATCTTCATTTCCATAGATTTAGGTTTTGGGATTTGTCTTGTAGATTTCACCAATCCTTAGGAAAAACTGAAACAACCCTTACCGGTACTTACCTAGGGTTTTGCCAAGTTTCCAAAAAACCCTTTAAGAACATCCTCTTTCTGAAGTCGAATACCTTTACACCGATATCATGGGCATGTGGAGACATAGGGCAGATACCCCCAACTAAACTTGAGTACTTTAGGCAAGAGCTCGCCATTCCTGCCGATGTCCATCTGAGGCTGGTTGGGGATGATGACTCTATCATGCCCACAGATAATTTGATGCCATTTCCCATTGTAGCTTTTACTGAATGTGGACTCTGGCTTCCACTTAATCCCCTTTTTCGCGAAGTTCTCCACTACTATAAGTTGAACCCCATGCAACTTACTATCAACTCTTATCGAGTGATTAATGGTATCATAGCCTTAGCCAAACAGGAAGATGCTAGGATCACCTTAGCTGATATCTGTGCCCTCAATTTGAAAGAAAAAGGCTATGTCTATTATCTTAAGCCGAGGTCCACAGAGTTCAAAATTGTAGCCGACCTCCCAAACTCCAACAAGGGGGCTGGAGATGACTACTTCATTACCTCGGGAAATTGGGAGTTTGCCCCAGACGAGGATGCCCGTCTCTACCCTCTTCCTTGATCAGTTAAAGAGGGCAAGGGTAAGAGCCCAGTGTCAACACTTAGTTGTTTCTTTTCAAGTCTTCAATGCTTTGTCTGTTTCTAATGTCTGTTCTTCTTGCAGATGTTCGTAAGCCACCGAAAAGCTTTCGCCAATCCTATGTCCCTAGCAAGGATTTGAAGAAACTTTTGGACTTGCCAGTCCAGAAAAAGAAAGTGCCTTTGCTTCTGAACTTTATTCCAACATACAAGTCGATTTTGCCCGACGTCCCTAAAAGGAAGAAGAAGAAAAGCCTTTCTCCACCTTCTACCACAACCCAAACTGTGTCTGTATCTCGAACAGATCAAGGATCAACATCGGATCCAGCTGATCAGCTATCAACTTTGGCTCCATACTTGATCCCTATACCTGAACGGAAATGGCAACGCAGACTTGTCCAAACTGTTGAGATGGGTCGCCCAAAACCTGTTGCCGAAGATCTCTTAGCCGACCTCCCTACCGATGTTGACGCTCAACCATCGCAAACCATGCCCCCACCGAAGCTGAAAAGAACCAAGAAAGCTCAGCCAAAGGCTAAAGTAACTCAGGTTGAATCTGAGGACACTTTACCTATCTCCAAACTGGCTGAAAGCAACAAGTCTCAACCCTTTGCTAGGAAGAGGCGCGCAGAAACCCATCCATCAGAATCTACACAATCAAAGGAGCTGAGGTCAACGTCTGCGACGATCTCGGGGTCAAAAATACCAAAAGTCCCCTAGGCGCCTGAAATCACTCTTGAAGATAAGCCCGTTTTTGCCAATGATAGTGCCGATGACATTAATGTCGGCGTAGCCCTTAGTACTGCTCTATTGCTCCCAGGCGATCTGGAGCGGAATGCCAAGATGAGTGAGTACGAGAACTATGCCCTTATGCTTCAACATTCTGTTCAAGTAAGTCTCTTTACTTGGTAACTTGTCTTTCTGTTCCTTTTCCATACTTGTAAAATTCTTAATGACTTTTGCCTTGTATTTTTTTAGGCCATTCAGCATGCTCATTCACTCTCCATCCAATCTTTTGAGAGTAGGGAGAAGTTGGCCGACATGAAGAGGGAGTTTTCTATCCTTCAAAAGATTAATAAAAGTCTTCAATCAAAAATGAAGAAGTTGGAGGACCAGGCTGAGGTTGCTCTCAAAGCTCAGACTAAAGCCAAGGAGAAGGCCGAATCTGCCGATGCTATAAAGAAGGTTGCTGAAGCGTAGAAAAAAGAGGTCGAGGAAAAAATGGCTCAAGCTGAAAAGGAGCTTCAGGAGGCCCTGGCCACTAAGGATGCCGAAATCAAGGCGACCGACGAAAAGGTTTACGCTCAGGGCATGGCCGATGTCACTGAGGAATATAAATTACAAGTCAGGCAGGCATGCAACAGGGGCTTTTCCCTTGGTTGGATGTCCCTTTCCAAAAAAATTAATGTTCCTGAGGATTCGCCTCTGAGAAAGGCCGACGCCATTCCTCTTCATTTTCCTCCACCTCCACCAATTCAATCTCAAGATGAATCTGAGTCTGAATTTGAAGATGAGGATAAGGATGATGATGAGGCTTTGGTAAGGAAGCCTAGGGACACAACTGAGACCAAGTCCCCTCTTCAAGATGATCAAGTCCTAGACTTGACTCATGAGGAGGAGGATGAGGAGATTGTCAATGAGGCTACTCCTGAACAAGCATCATCTGACGTTCCTCCAGCCGACAAAAGTATTGACAAAACTCTTGCAGAAATTGACGCTGAGCTGGCGGCAGAGAAGGTTGCTGATGTGGTTCCGCAAGAATCTTCCGAGGTCCCAACCCATTCCGCTGCTGATGCTGAAGAACCCTAATTCCGATGTCTTTATTTTCTTTTCTTTTGTACTTTTTTGTTCTAAAAACAATGCAAGTTCCTCATATGGTCGACGTGCCCCTGTTTTTTGTTGAATGCTTAACACAATTTTCTTTCTTTGAATACTTGTACCTCTATCTTCTCTTGATTGCTTCTGTATGATTCTATGCTTAGAATATTTTGTATGCCTTTAATATTCTTTCTTCTTTATGCAATCTTCTCGGGGTTACATACCTCGGGTATGATAACTGCAAGTTTTACTTCAACAAGATACTATCCTAAAAACTTTTCATAAATTTTTAACGAGTGTAAAACATATATTGTTTTAAGTTTAATTTATAAACTTTCCTCAAGTTTCAACAAGTGTAAAACAATGATCTCAGCTTTCACTTTCAACCTGTAAATTGCAATAAAATTCAACAGATGTTTAAATATTAGACATTGGCTTACCTTTACCTTGTAAATTGCTATAAATTTCAACAAGTGTTAGATAATGATCTCTTTCTATCTTCAACTTGTAAATTGCTATAAATTTCAACAAGTGAAGATAAGGACTAATCTCGGCTTAACGTCAACTTGTAAATTGCTACAAATTTCAACAAGTGAAGATAAAGAATAATCTCATCTTAACTTCAACTTGTAAATTGCTACAAATTTCAACAAGTGAAGATAAGGAATAATCTCAGCTTAACTTCAACTTGTAAATTGCTACAAATTTCAACAAGTGGTAAGCGTCTTTGTATTCTTTCCGCCCCCAATGTGAACCTGAGTTCCACTTGGGTTCTCATTATTCATATGTTCCAGAAACAATATTTTGTATTTTTATCAGTCACATGTGTTGAAGAATTCTGAAAAGATTTTATTGATGACATCGGCAAATAAACAATGTATATCTAATGATAGAAAAATTTTAAATTACAAGTGTTCCAGGGTCTAGGCAATGCTTTGCCCTCATAATCTTCAAGCTGATAGGCTCCATTTCCTAATACCGAAGTGATTCTGTAGGGTCCTTCCCAGTTTGGGCCAAGCTTGCCCTCTCTGAGATCCTTCTTGTTGCCGACGACTTTTCTCAGGACTAAGTCGCTGACTTGAAAATCCCTTGGATTGACCTTCTTGTTGTAAGCTCTGGCAAGCTGTTGCTGATATGCTGATCCAGATCTCGGGCTAAGAGTACATCATTAGTCCCATTATCAACTCCCTAGGTTCGGATCCCTGGGATGCCGACTTCTAGTGGAATGATTGCTTCTGTGCCATAAGCCATGGCAAAGGGGGATTCCCCTGTTGATCTTCTCGGCGTAGTCCAATATGCCCAAAGCACATTGGGCAATTCGTCTACCCACTTTCCTTTTGCTGCCTGTAGTCTCTTCTTTATTCCATCCAAAATTACTTTGTTGGATGCTTCTGCTTACCCATTACTTTGGGGAAAACTTGGTGTTGAAAAGTAATTCTTGATCTTGAATTTCGCACAAAAGTTCTTGATGAGTTTGCTGTCAAACTGCGTTCCGTTGTCGGCAACTATAGCTCTTGGAATCCCAAATCTGGTGATGATGTTTCTCCATATAAAGTTCTTGACATCCACATCTCGGATTTTGGCAAGAGGTTCTGCCTCTATCCACTTCGTGAAGTAATCTGTTGCTACCAGCAAGTATTTTCTCTGCCCAGTTGCCTGGGGAAGTTGCCCAACAAGATCCATGCCCCACTGGGCAAATGGCCAAGGGCTGGATACTGGATTCAGGTCAGCAGCTGGCTGGTGTATCAAAGGTGCAAACCTTTGGCATTGTTCGCACTTCTTTACGTATGCTTCTGCATCTTTTTGCATGTAGGGCCACCAATACCCCTGGGTAATGGCCCTGTGAGCTAGTGATCTGCCCCCAACATGGCTTCCACAAACTCCTTCATGAATTTCATATAAAAAATCCTCAACCTGCAAAGGGTGTACGCACCTTAAAAGGGGTCCAACCAAGGACCTTCTGTAGAGGTGTCCGTCTGTTGTCAGACTGAATCTTGCTGACTTTAATCTGACTTTGTGTGACTCCTTGCGGTCTTCTGGCAGTTTTCCTTCTTTTAGGAATGCAACAATTGTATCCATCCAGCTTGGTCCCATGTCCACACACATTGCTTCTTGCTCTGTGTTCGGTGGTTCTATGCTCGAGCCCAACAAATAATCAATCATTATTGTTCTTGTTTTTCCAGTTTGTATTGAACTTACCAGGTTGGCCAATGCGTCGGTGTGGCTGTTATCATCTCGGTTGACCTGAAGTAGTCGGCAGTTCTGAAATAAGGCTGCCAATCTGATGACTTCTTTCGCATATGCCGACATCCTCTCGTCTCTGGCTGTGAATTCTCATGTTGACTGATTAACAATAAATTGTGAATCACAAAAGACGAATACCTCATCAGCTTCTGCTTCTACTGCCAGCTTCAGCCCTGCAATTAGTGCTTCTTATTCTGCTTCGTTGTTTGAGGCCTTGAACCCAAAATTGATGGATTGTTCTACTATTTCTCCATCTGGAGATATTAGTAGTACTCCTGCCCCCGCTCTTTGCCGGTTTGAACTTCCATCGACAAACAGTCTGAAGGAGTCGCTGATGTAGATGCTGCAGGGTCTGAGTTTTTCCTTCCTTTGTTCTTTTGCCTTTGGCTGGGCTTGTCCTTGCTTGCTTGGACAACGTTTATCTTGGCTCAACGGAGCTTGATGTTCGATGGATTCTAGGGTGAACTCGGCCACGAAGTCGGCCAAAACTTGGCCCTTAATTGCCGTTCTCAGCCTGAACTCCAGGTCATACTGGCCCAAGGCCACTGCCCATCTTGCTATTCTTCCAGTTAAGTGTCCTTGCTGCAACAAGGGTTTCAAAGGGTGCTCCATTAGCACTACAATCTTGTGTGCCTGAAAGTAGTGATTCAACTTCTTTGAAGCCATCACTAAGGCCAGGATTAATTTCTCTAGTGGTAGATACCTTGTTTTTGCGTTGGCCAAGGTTTTGCTTACATAGTAAATAACCTTTTGCTCCCCTTTTTCTTCTTGGATTAACACCGCACTTACTGCGTGTTCTGAAACTGCTAAGTACAAAAACAGCTCTTCCCCAGGTTCAGGTGTTGAGAGGACTGGAGCCGTAGTCAGATACTTTTTTAGGTCGGCCAACGCGGCCTCACATTCCTCTGTCCAAAGGAAATCTGTGGCTTTCTTTACCAGGTTGAAGAAAGGTTTGCATTTGTCTGAGCTTCGGCTTATGAACCTGTTTAGGGCTGTGGTCCTTCCGGTAAGCATCTATACCTGTTTTGCCGATGTCGGGCTTTGTAAATCTAGGATGGCCTTGATCTGATCTGGGCTGGCCTCAATGCCCCTCCTTATCACCAGGTACCCCAAGAACTTACCAGATCCAACTCCAAATGCGCACTTCGATGCGTTGAGTCGGAGCCGATATGTTTTGAGGATTTCAAAGACCTCTTTTAGGTCGGAAAGATAACCCCTAGGCTCCTTGGTCTTCATGACCATGTCATCGATGTAGACTTCTACTGTTTGGCCGATCAAGTGTCTGAACATCTTGGTTACCAACCTTTGGTAAGTTGCCCCCGTGTTTTTCAGCCCAAAGGGCATTACTTTCTAACAGTATAGGCCTTTTGGGGTGATAAACACTGTCTTTCTTCATTTGGGGGGTACATGGCTATCTGGTGGTACCCCCTATAAGCATCTAGGAAGCTCATCCTTCCATGTCTAGATGTGGCATCCACCAACTGGTCAATTTTGGGTAGAGGAAAGCTGTCTTTGGGACAGACTTTGTTTAGGCTTGTAAAATCTACACAGACCCTCAATTTACCGTTCTTTTTTTTACTACCATGGTGTTTGATAGCCATGTCGGATAATTGACTTCTCTAATGGCCCTGGCCTCCAGAAGTCTGTCAACCTCCTCCTCCACTGCTTCGACGTGCATCAACATCGGTCTTCTGGCTCACTGTATTATAAGCTTGGTTGTCCTGTCGACGTTCAGTTTGTGGCATGTGACCTTGGGGTCAATGCCAAGCATCTCATAAGGTGTCCAAGCAAATACCTCAATGTTTGTTCTTAAAAAAGCTTCCAGCTCTCTTTCATCTTCTTCGGCTAAGCCCGAGCCGAGAAGAAAGAAGCGTTCTTCATCGCCCTCCTGGACGAGGATTTTTTTTAGTGCTTTTTCACTTTTCTCGGCCGGCTCCTTGCCGATATCATCTAGGACCTCCATGTCCTCGTCTTCGATTTCTGCCTTCTCTGGCTCTCGGATGTTGCAGGTGGATTTCATTGCTGCTATGGAGCAAGTTTTTGCCTGTAGTTGATCCCCTCTGATTTCTTCAATCCCAAGTTCTGTTAGGAACCGCAATAGTTGATGCAATGTTGAGGGAACTGCCCCCATTGCATGCAACCATGGCCTTTCCAAGATGATGTTGTATGGCGAGGGCGTGTCAATCACAATGAATTCTGTCTTGATTTTCTTTGTGCTGGCTTGTACTTCTAAGCTTGTTGCGCCTAGTGGCCACGTCGGCGTTCCATTGAAGCCGACCATTGGGCCATTGGATCCCTCCATGTCATCTAGGTGAAGGCCCAGCTCTTTGTAACATCTAACGTACATGATGTCGCAAGAGCTGCCTTGATCAATCAGGATGTGTTTCACTTGGCACTCCCCGACCTGGAGGGATACTACCAAGGCATCATTATGCGGATGCTGGGCCATCTCTAGGTCAGCCTCAGTAAAAGCTATCATCGGTCCCTGGCTTTCTTCAAACCGAGGTCTTTTCTGTCCGACCTGGTTCACGTGCTGTAGGTGTCTTACCTTTTGAGTTTCCCCCCGTATGTCGTTTTCGTTCACCTGTGAGTGAATTACATTAACCACCCGTGGACCCCCTGCCTATGGTTGCTGTGCTGGAGGAGGTGGGGCTACTGGCACTTGAGGCAATCTTGCCTGTTCCTCTCTTGTTCTGGCCTCATCGACAAGGTCCCTCAGATGGCCTTGTCTCACTAAGTCCTCTAAGTGTGCTCTTAGGGCTCTGCAACCCTGAGTTGGGTGCCCCTCTTCATTATGGTAGGCACAACGCCTACCAACGTTTCTTCCCATGTATTCTCATGGGGCCTTTGCCGGTGCCCTGAAATAGGGCTGATTTCGAATTTGATCTAGGACTTTGTGGATGGGAATTCGGAATACAGTCGTTACTGCTTGCTTAGCCCTCAATTTTGTCTCCGATTTGTTGAATCCGTTGTTACCTCTGCCTCGCTTCGGCGAGCCGTTCCCTTTTTCCTACTTTACCTCCTTATTCCCTGATGTATCCTCCTCGGCTCTGGCATACTTTTCGATTCTTGCCATGAGCTCTTCCATGCTTTTTGGCAATGTCTTTGCCAAAGATTTCCGAAGTGGACAATCATCTTTCAGGCCGTTCTTGAAAGAAACGACCGTCCAGGAGCTCGGTTATCTACTGACTTCAGTTTCTTCGGCATACTGCTCTCGGCCTCGTGGTGGGCCCTTTTCGGTCTCTCCCTATGAGTTGTGTCAAAGCATAACGCCTGCCCTTGAACATGTCAATGTTTCTTGGGTTCTGCGTCCTTTGTGGACTCTTCTCTCCTCGGTTCCTCTCGTCCAGCTTCCCTGGAAGGCCGATGAGAGTGCCTTTTGCTCCTAGTGTGTTGAGGGGCTTTTGGAATTGTTTTCTGCCCTTGCTTCTGGGCATTGGTTGCTGGCATTGGTGTGTCCTGTAGCGAGTATGGCGGCTGCATGACGTTGTTTTGCATCATGAAGTTGACGACCGATTGTAGGTCTGCCAGTTTGTCCGCCATCTCTTTTACCTCTTCATCCCTCCGTAGGCACCTGTCCCTCCATACCTAGAGGTTGTCTTCGTTGTTGTATCTGCTCTGATTTGTCTTCTTTGAAGTGTCGCCCTCCTGGCCGATGTCTTTCGCTCCGTGGTGAGTTTCTGTGTTGCAGTTGTCCCCTTCAATATCGAGGTCAATAGGTCTTTCGCTCCCAGCGGGAGTGCCATCCCCAATCTTTTCTTTCTGTGCGTTACTAGCCATCTATTCGTCTTTCTTTCCCATAGACGGTGCCAAATTGTGTGAGTGATTTTCCGATCACACTGCCCGTATAGTAATTCAGCTGTAGAACACTGGAAGAATAAATGGCACCCTGCTATCCTGCATAGAAAGAGAAAGCTCCGGCGGTGGTTTTTCCACCCAGGGGCACTCCGACGATCAAGTTAGTACTCAATATCTCTCAAAGATAATCAATAGTGCTTAACTCACTAGACAGAATATCAAAAGCATACCTTAGACCCATGGGGGTGCCTCTCTTTTATAGTTTACTTAATCCTAGTCCCACTAGAAGCCTGACTTCTATGGACTCCAATTTAGTGCTTACTTTGGATTTCTCAAGAGATAAGGATAAACCTCCTAAGAATATTACCCTTATCCATCCTGAAGTCTTTCTTCATCCTAGGACTCTTGTCCCTTATCCGCTTATCTCGGATTCCGGTCTCTTCGGAGATAACCTCGGCAACTCCGAGATAACCTCGGCATAACTACCACGACACGTGGCACCTCGGCTAACATGTCAGCGTCACCTTGCCACATGTTGGTACTCAGAAAATATATCCCCACATAAACAATAACCCTTTCTTACTTAAATACTTTGAATATGCCAATGAATCAAATTTAACTCAAGAACTCAAATCTTGGAACAATACTATGTAAACCTAACTTTCTTAATTTTTTTATCCAACATGCAATTAAATCTTTGATCAAACACCTTGACCATTTCTTCAAACTATGTTAACCACTAACCTAGGGTGGCCAACCCACCCACAGTGATTCTTTAGCTGGAAACCACTCAAATCTAGCATCAAAATTAGAGTCAAGATGCAAACACACTTATCTTACATCAAAGCTGGTCCAAATTAATTTAAAATATTTTTCAAATTTGTCTCTCACTAATGAATAGGAGACGATTTGATGCAGGGATTGGGGTTGCTAGTAATGTCAGCTCCTGATCGGTTCTTTTCCAAGGGTGTAAAGTCATGTCCAGTAGGGGAGAAATTATGCTCTTCAAAGCTAACTACTTCACCATTCTATTGGGGATTAGCTTTGATTGTTTTTGCTAAGGCTGGTCAGCGAATATGTTTGAGAGCCCTCACCTTTGGTAAAATAAAATTCAAAAGAGATCCACCCAAAATGAAGGAAATCAAATTTGGTTTCTTGAAGTTTGAAGTTCCCCAAAGAAAGATTCAATACAAAGGAAAACGTCAGAAGAATATTATTCGAAATACCTGCAACATAGTTGGAACTGTAGGTGGCATCACATGGGTTTTTGTATCGTCAATTTTTGCTTCTGATTGGTCTCATCGGTTTTTGATATCTGCATGTGTAATGGCAATTGGGATCGCTATATTTTTTATTGGATACGCATTCCTTTCCCCCCCCCCTCAACCGCGAGCAAGTCCCCTCACAAACATGTTGCGAGTCCTTCTGGTTGCATTCTTAAAGTGGCATCTTGACTCTACTGAGCAGGGTATAGAATTGAACTATGGGGATGAAGATCAGACACCTCAAGGTCAAGGTCACAACCAGAAGACACCTCGAGGTCCCAAGAAAAGGACAACGCTCACTAATCACTGTCGATGAGTACACAATGATCAAAAAGTTTGTGTATATATTTTTATGTAACCTTTATAGAAATTTAAAAACTATAAACCAAAACTTGGTTGGCATCTGTTTTTGTTTCAAAAAATACTGAAACATTTTACAAAATGTATAAATTATGATAGCATTATATTTGAAATAAAGTTGGAAATGGTATTGATGTAAAATTTTTGTAGTTTTTAACGTCTTTTACACTTGTGCAGGTGGCTCAATAATGCTGCAATAAATGTGCCACGCAATTTCCACTGCTTTCCCATTGGATGGATTAATTGCACAGTGGATGAGGTTAAGGAGACAAAGCTTCTGTTAAAAATGGTTCCAATCTCAACTACCTTTCTTTTGTATGGGGTGATCAAATCCAACAGTAATACCTTTTTCATTGCGCAAGGATATGCAATGAAAAGGCATTTCGTTTCGCATTACAAAAAAAGCAGCATCAAATTCAACTCCCCATTCAAATCTTCCGTCTTATAGCAGGATTTGCGACATCTGCAGCGAAACCTCTGTATGGGATAGTATTTGAACAACGAATAGAATGAATGAATAAGAGATATTCATCTGGAATGAAGGTTGGTTTAGGAATGCTTGCCGCTTTGGCTTGTTGTAAAATTGCTTGGTTGGTGGAGTATATAAGGCTAAAATCTTTGAAAGAACACGGCTTGTTAGGTCATCCCGATACCATTGCACCAATATCTATATTTTGGCTCTCTCCACAGTTTGTACTGATGGGAATCATGGATGGATTAGCTCATGATGGTATGGAGGATTTCTTCAAGTATCAGGTTCTAGAGTCAATGAGGAAAAGATATGCACTCGTACTCACTGAAGCTGTGATCGGATGGGGAAAAATACTTAACATAGGGTTTATTATGATATTAGACGTGGTGGTCGAGAAGTTGAGAGTTGAAGATGGAAGTTGGATTGCAGACATTGTGAATCAAAGCCGCTTGGATCTTTTTTATGCTGCATTAGTGGTGGTGGGCATAGCCAATCTGTTTATCTTTGCATATGTTGCTAGTTTCTACACTTACCGTGATTTTCCAGAAGAGGAAGACGACGAAGAAGAAGATCCACATGAAGAAATTAAAACTGGAAAGAAGCAAGACAAGGTGGAACCAACACCTGATGAAGAAACTAAACCAACACCTGATGAAGAAACTGAAAGAACAATAAGAACCACCTGATGATGAAGAAAACTTGAAGAGAACAGTAGTGGTAGAGTTGGTCTAAGAAGCAATTTGATTTCTTGTGAATGTTCTTTTGAGTTGTTTAGGTTATTGATTCTTTTGGCTAATTAATTGTAGGATTATATTATACAAATTTGTGAGCACTTTATATAAGATTTCATGTAAAGTCTTGAAATTTATTCTTGTATTATTATCATTATTACTATGTTGATGAATATGATGTTTGATTAATTGTGTATAGATGTGGTATTTATTTATTTCAAGTCTTCAAAATCTCTCTGAATAAATTACGTGTTAATTTTTATTTTTTTTAATTACAAATTTAATCATGTAAAGTTTAAAATTTATCATGTCATTTGAGAATTGAAATTATAAATTTCAGGTATTCCTATTCTTGACTAAAATTATTCAAGATATAAGTTGATGAAACAAAACTTGGGGGTATTTTCAAAGCCCATACAAATTTAATACGTATTTTCAAAAACTCAAAGCAGTTTAAAATTAATTTTTCATATTCAAAATTGTTTTGTGAAGTTCTAAGAGGAATATCAAAACCCTAGTACACACACCATGACAAGCACAACACCACTATCCATGGCAATCGAAAGCGATTCGAATCATGGAGAACCCGAGGAGAGGATCAAGAAGACCCAGAAAAGCGCAGTGGCAGCTGAAAGATGAGATACTCTCAAGACTGCCCGTTAAGTCTCTGTTGCAATTCAGGTGCATTTCCAAATCATGGCGTTCTTCGATTTCAAGTCCCCAATTTGTGAAAACCCATCTCGGTATGTCATCTAGGACTGACGATGATGATTATATAGAGCAGAGACTGATACTAAGATATATTCTTGAATTTGATTTGAAGTCGTGTTCTCTTTACTCTGTATTCAATAATTAACAACATGAACCTGATGAATGATGAAGAAACCGCCGTTGAGCTTGATTGTCTACCGATGACTACAAGGCTGTCAGGATCTTTAGAGAGTGGGGTGGGGGTGGTGGTTTATTCATTGAGGAGGAATTTGTGAAGGAGGATCGGAGACTTTCCTTATGGTTTTCCTCCGCATCCATTTATTTCAGGATAATTTGCAAATCAGGCTCTCCATTGGGTCACCCATGTTGATACGGAATCGAGTTACTCTTCTTGGGTAATTGTTTCTCTTGATTTGGAGAAGGAAATGTATGGAGCAATTGTGTCACCTAATTATGGCGATTGTGTTATTGATTTGACATTGTGTGTTTTAAAAGGATGCCTCCATGTGCTCTGCAACTTCCCGACTTATGTTGATGTATGGATAATGAACGAGAATGGCGAGAGAGAACCTTGGACTAAGTTGTTCCAACTCCACTACTAGCTTGAAAGAGTGTGGCTCGAGAGTGGCCCGAATTTGGTTTTTTCTCCGCTATGGGCGTGTGCTTGAATGAAGTCCCACACCCAAACATTTCATTTGGAAAACAATAAAAAAAGAAAAAGAAAAACAAGAATAGAGATTAAAGAGAGAGAAGCATGTATCGTTCGTAACCTAGCGGCACTGTGAGAGGAGCGATCTGGGTCCTGTTGCTGCCGTGGGTGCTGCAAGCTGCTGCCGTTGTGTCGTCCATAGTGGAAGAAGAGGAGTCTTCACTGTTTGAGTTGTAGAAATTGCTGTGTCCATAGGTATTTTGTTTCCCCTTGTGTGATTTGCTCTTCATTTGCTCTTCAATTGCTCTGTCAAGACAAGAAATCAACACTATTTTGGGTTGAATCTTTAATACCGAATTTTGACTTCTAAAATACAGATTTTCTGTCAATACAGAATTTCTAAATACTGTAAATACAGAATTTTGTATTTTACACTGTTTTGGTACTAATTTGACAAAAATCCGGTACTAATTTGAATCTTAAATACAAAAGTTCTAAATACAGAATTTTGATTTCTAAAATACATATATGGGTATATATGTCATGGCAAAAGGATTAGTTGTTACAGATTTTGTCATTAAATGACACAAGTAATTCAAGAATTCTTTCACAATGACAAATTTTGTTCAATGACAATTTCTTAAAGTGGCTACCATGTCCCTTCACATTCTTTCCCCAACTTTTGTCATTGTTTTGCATATCTCAAATAGCTTTAATGAATTAGTTATAGCGATCCGGGTTTCCATTTCCTTTATTTATCGTATCCGGACTCAGTTCTGGGGAGTTGGTTGTTGGGTATATCTTGTTTACATCATTTACTCTTTGTATTTGAGTCTTGGGTTGTGTCGGGCAAGTTTGAAACAGGTTGGTTGAGCTTAGAAACCAAAGCTAGTTCCCCAGATTTTGGCCGGTCTGCTCGAGCGGATCTTTTTGTGCTCGAGCGGGGCCTTTGTTGTTGCTTCTCCGCTCGAGCGTGGGTTTTGGCGCTCAAGCTGGATAATCACCCATCCAGTTTTTCCCTTGCAGTGGTGGACGCTTGAGTGGGATTTTGGGCCTTTCGGCGAGAGTTTGTGTGTGGCCTTCGGCGGGGACTGGTTGATGTAAAGTTCGAGGCGTGCATCCACCGCCGAAAGGGTATTGGACGCTTGAGCGGGATTCAGGAGTGGCGCCGGCGGGGCTTTTGCCGCCGGCGCGGGAGGCTTTATATAAAGCCGAGATCCGACCTTTTTGTTCACTTTTCAACATCCTTTCTCTCTCTTACTTTTCCAAAAAGCTATTTTGAGAGTTTCTCTCACTAAAACCCTAACTTCTCTCTTAGGATTGATCTAGTAGGAGTTGTTTTCTCACATTGGACCTTTACAAAAGTTGTGTTGATCGTCGAGGGCTATCTTTTAATCTGAAAATTTCGGGATTTGGAGCTTTTCCGTTTTCTTCATCTCCTTCGTTGGGTCCCATCATTCGAGGTAGGAATAACCTACTCCATCTCATGAGCTTTGTCTTGAATTTTAGCATTTTGATATGTTGGGGGTTGTGGGGAAATTTTTGAGAAAGTTTGGGCCTTTGTGTAATTTTACAAGAGTTAGGGTTTTAATTATGTAAACCTATACGCAAGTTAGGCATAGAGAAATGAAATTAATGTTGGAACATTGATGGAAATGGAACCTTAGGGTTGTTTTGTGAATTATGGTAAGTTGCCCTAATTGGTTTAATTAATTAATGTATGTAATTAATTAAAGAAAATGAGGAATTGAATTGAGAATGTTGAAATTGGGAATGTATGGGACTAAAGGGTGTAGTTGAATCATTTATTGCTCACCCAGTTGAAATGTTGATGTATTATCTATTTATGTATTTATTTCCTGTTTAGAAATAATTGCTTTGGACTACTGATGGAGAGTAGTATTGATTGTTGTAGACAATGCATGATGATTAGGCAAACTAAAACTAATCAAGTGGTTGTGTCATAGAGTATGACGGTTGATAGAATACATTAATTTCATGTATTGATAGGTTGTGCATATGACCAATGTGTTTATGTGCATTATGTGTAGACGGTTGATAGAATACATTAACTTTATGTATTGATTGATTGCGTATATAATTCTGCGTTTATATGCATTGCTTGTGTATGGGAGGAGATGGGAGATGTACTCCACGGTTTAGGGGAAGATGGGGGATGTACCTCTAAGCCGGTTAATAGTTAAGGGAAGATGGGGGATAGACCCAGGGATGTAGCTCATATGCTCTCCCATTGGTGTGATGATACAGCTCATATGCTTATCTATTGAAGTATTGATATAGCTCATATGCTTATCTGTGGTAGTAGTGATATAGCTCATATGCTTATCTATTGAGATGTTTGTTTAATTTGATATAGCACTAAAATGTATATCATTTATGAAGTATGGAAGTGGTTTATGTGTTATTGATATAACACCAAAATGTGTATCCACCTTGGATTTCGAAAGTGTTCTAGTGACGAACTATAATCTCGTCAAAGGTTTTGGCCAGAGTACTGAGCCTCATTTTCAAACTCAATGTTGAATAAGAAATGGAAAGTGAATTGTAACATAGACTTACTTGTCATGGAATTGTAATAAGATGTAAATGAATGTATAAGTGTTGACCATCTATTAACTGCTAATCTTTTAGTCATTGTTTATAGTTGGTTTAGTGTATTTCTACTGGGCTGTGGCTCACCCTATATGGGACACCATTTTCAGGTACATGAAGCATGCCACCTCCAAGGACATCGCTTGGGAGGCTAGAGGCAGGCAGACGTTTGTGGTTTTGGTTATCTTTTGTTGTATTACATATAATTTCAAGTCAAGGGCTTAATGTGTATTTGAGTTAGTACTCCCCTCTTTGTAACCAAGTGTTAGCTTGGAAAGCTGTAAGCCCATAGGGAATTTGATTATGTTATTAACATGTAATGCTTCTTGTAAAGAATTACTCTATGGAATAAAATGAGGCTTGTCTCTTATATCAACGCATGTCTAAATTGATGGGTTTAATGTTATTATTTTGAGGGTGTTACAACTTGGTGTCAGAGCGTACCGGGTTCGAATACTTTGGGTACGTGGGAAGTGATTAGGATCACAATGGGTTTGTCTCGCTTGTTAGAGACTTAGATGTAATGTTGTGTGCTTATGTGATAACATGTTTATGTGACTATTTGGGTATGGGATTTAGTTTCTAGGATGTTGATTGGATCCTTGGGTTTCTAGGAGTCCTGTTAGAAAAGCACTTGATCAATGTTGTTTCTAACCGGAACTCTAGTAACACCTTGGGACTGTCATTATCCGGAAATGAAATTCGTAAGTGTTTATGTGTTTATGTGCTTACGTGGAGTGAATTACAGTTGTCCATGTATTAGGACGCGAGTGTTTAGTTCCAGCACATTTATGAATATGCTAATATCCTTTGTTACTTTTACTATGATGCCTAGGCGAGGAAGTTGTGATTTCCCTCCTTCTGCTCAGGAAGAGTTGCGGAAACAATTTGTGGAGTTACACTAAGGTACTACACCTTTGGTGCGGTTTGAAAGATGGTTTGCTAACTTGTCGAGGTTTGCCCCAGAATTGGTGGAAACGGAGGAATTGCGTTGTTTTGAGTTTGAGAGTAAGCTGCGTAACGACATCCAAGTGAGAATAGCGGGGTCTTGGCATAGAAGTTATAGTGTACTTGTTAAGGCGGCTGCCCATGTAGAGGCTGCGATGCTAGCAATGAGGCAGAGTGGGGAGGAAGCCATCTCGGCGACTCCCGTGACTCAGGGTGTTAGTAGGCCTTTTAAGAGGCAGAGGGGTTTAAACCTGCAACAGGGGGGTCGGGCTAGAACTACCCTTCCAATGTCGGATTTGGGTTCGGGAGAAAGCGAACGGAGGGGTGCCATTTGTTTCAAATGTGGTCTCTTTGAGCCTGAGTTTCGGTTTGCCCACAGAGGAAGGGGGCAGGGTTAGCAGTACAACCAATAGTTGTACCACCAGGATCATTTAACCAGCCGGGTTTGGGCCGATCAAATGCTCAGTGGGGAGGCAGTTATTGAGGTCTTCATCAGCCCAGATTTTGAACTAGTCTCATGCTCAGGCACCACCAACTTGTTGGGTGTGTAACCAGCCAGGTCATATTCGACGTTTCTGTACTCAGCCGAGGGCTTCTTTAGGGGTTTTGCAACCTAGTCAGGCTCAGTTTCATTCAACTAGGCAGGAACAGTATCGTTTTGGGAGACTAGCAGGCCAGATTTCGAGGGCCTCAGTAGAGTCGAGTTCCCAAGCCCCAGTTGGGGAAGTTTGTAGTTGTTCCAAGTGTGGACAGAGGGGGCAAGTCAGTAGTTCTTGTCCGAGGCTTGTAAGCTCATAGGTTATCTTGTATTTGGGGATGACCAATTTCGGCGGTCCAAATGAGGACGGCGATGGTGGTAATCTGGGGGTTGGTTTTGTTTTGACTAATCCGTTTTGTAATCGGTGAATTATCGTTTTGTGGCCGTTTGGTTCTGTCGTGTAACCAATGTGTTTTGGGAATGTTGAAACATCTAAACTGTTTGTTTATCTGTATACATATGCTTGGCTTGTTAATATCCTTGGATTGGGTGGATTGGAACATGCAGTAGCTCTAAAAGTTTTATTAATATAATAGGTTGTTGTGAGACCAAAATAAAAAAATAAAATAAAATTTGGTAATAATGCATTCTTATACGTGTGTTTTGGTTTGGGAAAAGTGAGGGCTGTTGAGCCGTGTTATCAAATTTAGAAGGATCACTGAGAAATGCGTATCTTAATCAGAGTTACTAGGGGGCGAGAACAGTTATACTTGCCGGATGCTCGAAATTTCATTAGTGCTATCTAATTGATTCTTATGTGTGTGAAAGCGATGTTAGTTTACTGTCGCAGGAACTCCTCGAGAGGATGTGAAGTGTGAGATTAATACTAGGTATAGTATGTAATTAACATGGTATTTTACGAGGACGTAGCGCATAATCTTGTTAGGATTAGACTTGTACCTTCGTGGTAGGTAACGTTGCCGAATGGGCATGTGTTATGATCGGTCGTTCGACTGAGGGAGTGTTAGTCCCTATATAAGGGTGTGGCTATTAACATCGGGAGTGGTACGTTGTGAGCAGCTGGTGCTATATCTCAGGTAGTAGCCTATGGACGTTTCCTAAGTTTTTGGACTTCCTTACTTGGATCGAAAGTGATAGGTTCGTACCTTAACACTGGTTAGGTCGGGAGATGCTGTTGTGAGGGTTGATTGGGTGCATGAACCATGGTTGGGGTGTGACCCGTGAGTCGAGTCACTGTAGTAAGTCTTTTGTGAAGTCAGGTTTGGGATGGTAATGAGAAGGTTGAGGACCTTTACTCCTCCGGGAATTTAGAATGGTGTATCTTTGAAAGCCTCATCGGCGACATGCAACGGTGTCGGGGTTGGCTCATGGTGGTTGTCTAGCGATAGCATTGGTTAGTGGTTTGGCATGGAAGCTGGGTGTCTTGATCATACTCGCGGGGTGAGTGACGACTAAGATTTGGAATGAATGGTGGACCCTATAGGTCGTTGGCGAATGAAGGTACTATGTTAGTTTGTGTTCGGTACGAATGGTGACTTGGTAGTGGTGAATGTCATGGGGTAGCAAACCTTGTCAGTTAACTTAGTACGAGGGAAAGGTTATACAAATTTTATTACTTCGAGTTCAGTCGAGGTGGTGAGTGAAATCTCTAGACGAGGGAGTTTTGCACAGTGCGATGTGTGTCAGTGTGTGGTTCGTATGGTTTCTGAATGAAATCGTGAGGTTGGATGATTGGTAAAGTTAGGCCACTTCGGCATAAGTGTCCGTCACCCAGTTTGGACAGTAGTGATACAAGTGAAGTAGGAGAGTTGTGAAGAGTGAGTGAGGTACTCAGTTGGAATCGTTTTAATTCATTTGGTCCTTGTTAGTATGTTGTAAAGCACGGGGGTGTGCAATGTTATCCGTCGTGTCGTTACGATATTGGGAATTTCAAGTGTTTAAGAGTTCTTTTATGAAAGTTCTGTTTTGAGTACAGCGTCATCAACGTGAGTATGACGGGTTTTGTGGGATGGCTATGTTGTGTTTCACTTGGGGTTCATTTCATACTCCTCGTAAACTACGATGATTTTTGTTCAAGACCTTGAATTTATAGGGTAGTAATGTACCGTAATGTTGTTCTTTACCCGTGTTTCGTCTTACACCTGTTGTGTGAAAGTTGACGGGAAGCTTTGTGTGCAAATGTTTTCGTGCTTCCTCTATTGGGTTATTGAGTACCAAATATCGGTTTAAGTATTGTGGGTAGTCGGGACGTGGTGGATGTCTCGGGACACTGTAGTGTTAGAATGTGTCTTATTATTATCATTGTTATCGAGTCTGGCTAAGCCGGACTTTTCCATTCGTTAAGGTATTGTGAAAACGTAGTAGGGTTGAGGAAACCACTTGGGTAAATAAATTTCGGTTCTGAGAGAGAGGTATCTGGATCCATTTGTAGGTATTTGAAAGTACGTTGAATATCTGGTTGTATTGATGAACTGTATGAACATTGCTTATGTTTTAGTCTATGGTAGTATTCTGGATTATGCTTTGAAAATGGTAGTTAATTTAGCATTATATATGTTAAATGTGATGTGGAAATGTAAATGTATCATTAACAGTGAATGTGCTTCGGAATTGAGAACCATTCATGTTTGAAGTTATTGAATTTGAAAGAAATGCATGTCGATAATGCATGTTATAGCATATATTGTAAATCGTCTCTTGAATAGAGATAGGATAACCGGCAATGGGTTAGGTTGTTGAATACTAAATTGTGTATTGTGGAGGAATTGATTTAATTCAAATGTTATGAGAAATTTCAATGAGAGGACTTGACCAAATCAAATGAGAATGGTTATGTGTTGTAAATAACACCGTGTTTATGAAAAATGTTTACAAACTCTTGGATTTCGCATGAGGAATGCAAAATTTATTTCAGAACGTTAACGTTGAAAACTTAATTATTTTTTAGAAATTGCCCTTTTAACCAGAGAATAATTTTCTTTGCATTCATACAAAAGCTTGCATTAGTTGTTTTATTCAGGATTGTGATTTTGAGTAGTGACTTAGCTTGGAGTGCTAGTCGGTTGTTTTGATGAGTTATCTCGGAGAGGGTTTGGTTTTGTTGAAGTTTCGTATGCCGGGGTGTTGTTTCTCTTTCGGATCATGTTTCCTTGTTAAGCCCTTCCCATGTGTGAGAGTAAGTGGACAATCATTTGAGAGATTTGCATCTTTGTATTGTGAGCTTTGTGATCAGTTGGTCTCGCGTTTCATCGTTTCCTTAATTTCGGGGACGAAATCCTTTAAGGGGGGGGAGGTTCTAGCGATCCGGGTTTCCATTTCCTTTATTTATCGTATCCGGACTCGGTTCTGTGGAGTTGGTTGTTGGGTATATCTTGTTTACATCATTTACTCTTTGTATTTGAGTCTTGGGTTGTGTCGGGCAGGTTTGAAATAGGTTGGTTGAGCTTAGAAACCAAAGCTAGTTGCCCAGATTTTGGCCGGTCCACTCGAACGGATCTTTTTGCGCTCGAGCGGGGCCTTTGTTGTTGCTTCTCCGCTTGAGCGTGGGTTTTGGCGCTCGAGCGGGGCTTTTGCAACTCGAGCGGGAGGGCTTTTATATAAAGCCGAGATCCGACCTTTTTGTACACTTTTCAACATCCTTTCTCTCTCTTACTTTTCCAAAAAGCTATTTTGAGAGTTTCTCTTACTAAAACCCTAACTTCTCTCTTAGGATTGATCTAGTAGGAGTTGTTTTCTCACCTTGGGCCTTTACAAAAGTTGTGTTGATCGTCGAGGGCTATCTTTTAATCTGAAAATTTTGGGATTTGGAGCTTTTCCATTTTCTTCATCTCCTTCGTTGGGTCCCATCATTCGAGGTAGGGATAACCTACTCCATCTCATGAGCTTTGTCTTGAATTTTAGCATTTTGATATGTTGGGGGTTGTTGGGAAATTTTTGAGAAAGTTTGGGCCTTTGTGTAATTTTACAAGAGTTGGGGTTTTAATTATATAAACCTATACGCAAGTTAGGCATAGAGAAATGAAATTAATGTTGGAACATTGATGGAAATGGAACCTTAGGGTTGTTTTGTGAATTATGGTAAGTTGCCCTAATTGGTTTAATTAATTAAAGAAAATGAGGAATTGAATTGAGAATGTTGAAATTGGGAATGTATAGGACTAAAGGGTGTAGTTGAATCATTTATTGCTCACCCAGTTGAAATGTTGATGTATTATCCATTTATGCATTTATTTCCTGTTTAGAAATAATTGCTTTGGACTACCGGTGGAGGGTAGTATTGATTGTTGTAGACAATGCATGATGATTAGGCAAACTAAAACTAATCAAGTGGTTGTGTCATAGAGTATGACGGTTGATAGAATACATTAATTTCATGTATTGATAGGTTGTGCATATGACCAATGTGTTTATGTGCATTATGTGTAGACGGTTGATAGAATACATTAACTTTATGTATTGATTGATTGCGTATATGATTCTGTGTTTATATGCATTGCTTGTGTATGGGAGGAGATGGGAGATGTACTCCACGGTTTAGGGGAAGATGGGGGATGTACCTCTATGTCGGTTAATGGTTAAGGGAAGATAGGGGATGGACCCAGGGATGCAGCTCATATGCTCTCCCATTGGAGTGATGATACAGCTCATATGCTTATCTATTGAAGTGTTGATATAGCTCATATGCTTATCTGTGGTAGTAGTGATATAGCTCATATGCTTATCTATTGAGATGTTTGTTTAATTTGATATAGCACTAAAATGTATATCATTTACGAAGTATGGAAGTGGTTTATGTGTTATTGATACAACACCAAAATGTGTATCCACCTTGGATTTCGAAAGTGTTCTAGTGATGAACTATAATCTCGTCAAAGGTTTTGGCCAGAGTACTGAGCCTCGTTTTCAAACTCAATGTTGAATAAGAAATGGAAAGTGAATTGTAACATAGACTTGCTTGTCATGGAATTGTAATAAGATATAAATGAATGTATAAGTGTTGACCATCTATTAACTGCTAATCTTTTAGTCATTGTTTATAGTTGGTTTAGTGTATTTCTACTGGGCTGTGGCTCACCCTATATGGGACACCATTTTCAGGTACATGAAGCATGCCACCTCCAAGGACATCGCTTGGGAGGCTAGAGGCAGGCAGACGTTTGTGGTTTTGGTTATCTTTTGTTGTATTACATGTAATTTCAAGTCAAGGGCTTAATGTGTATTTGAGTTAGTACTCTCCTCTTTGTAACCAAGTGTTAGCTTGAAAAGCTGTAAGGCCATAGGGCATTTGATTCTGTTATTAACATGTAATGCTTCTTGTAAAGAATTACTCTGTGGAATAGAATGAGGCTTGTCTCTTATATCAACGCATGTCTAAATTGATGGGTTTAATGTTATTATTTTGAGGGTGTTACATTAGTTGTTACATATTTTTTTTTTTTTAGAAGGTTACTAATAAAAATCTCAATATTTGTTACAATAAGATAATTGTTTTTACTAGAAAAGACCAAATTTGAACTGTTCTTCATAAAATACTTGAACTATTGGTATAAATTGGGCACTGGGCACTGCACTATTGGTATAAATTTTTGGTGATATAAATAGAATTTTTGCCTAACATTGGTGCTATAAAAGCTATCCCTTCATCATATATACTCTCATGTTTGCAACAATTTGAGGACATAACTCTAAAATTGTCCACTAACTGTATGTCTTGACCTCCAAATTATTGTTCTTGTTTGTTTTCTTGTAATGTTGATTGTTGTGTGATAAGAATGTTGGAGGCCATCAATGTTTTGTCCACTAACTCTAAAATTTTGTTTTCTATTTCACTTTGAAGCTAGAATGGATATTGAATTTTAGTTAACAAGCTCTGTATGATCTGAAATTTGTTGGTTTTGTTGTTAATTTAGGGTTTCACATTGTGTGATTAAGAATTAGTGTTTTGATTTGATTAACTCTTTTTGTTTGCTTAGAAAAAAAAAAATGAACAAGTATTGAGTATTGTTTAAAGTTGTTCACCTTTTAATTGAAGGGATGAAGAATTGTGGCTATTTGATCATGTCTGTGCTTAGAAGCACTATTTTTTTTAAATCTTATAATGAAGAATTGTGGCTATTTGATCACTTAACCCAAAAAAATGAACAAGTTGTTTATCTTATAGAATCCATTGTATGAGGGGATCCCAGGCCATCAATTGTGCCTATTTGATCATGTCTGTGCTTAGAAATAGTGATGTAAAGATAAACAACTTTGAACAAAGTTTTTTTTAATTTGAATGTCTATGTAAAGTTTTTTTTTCTAGTTTGAACAGTCATCCCAGGCCATCCATGTAGAGTTTGTTTGTTTTTGTTTTTGTTTTTGTTTTTGTTTTTGTTTTGTTTTTTTTTTTTTCAGTTTGAAGAATTAGAGAAAAACTGTTAAAGAAAAAACTGTTAAACATAAATTGAGTTTATCTCTGAACACTTAAATTGTTAAAGTTAAAATGAGTTTATGTCTATTCTATTTCACTTTGAAGCTACAATGGATATTGATTCAAACAATAATTCATTCAATGTGAGTGAGGAAGTTGAACAACAGGATAACAATCTTGAATTTAATGAGAGTGGTGAAGTTGAAGAACCGAAGAAGGGGATGTATTTTAAGTGGTTAATCCTAGGATGAATGGTGATGTCTGATTTTTGATTGAAAACCTGAAATCCTGAATTAATTGAAATTATATGACAATATACATTATGTAGTATTAAAAATGATTTTACAAATTATTTGGAGCCGTATTGACAACATGAGGTGTTAAGAGTTGAACTTTTTGAGGAAAAAAAAAAACCAAAATGAATATCCAAAATTGAAGCCCTATGTATGAACCCTTCTTTCTCTAAGCTCTAAACTTTGCTTTAGGTTGCAATTATTGCAATTATTACTTAATATCCAAATTGAATATAATTTTTTTTTCAGATTACCAGGATTGCTAGGGAGAACAATTGTGCTTCAAGAACAACCCCAGATTCAGAGAGCAAGAGAAAGAAGGTTGCTAGCATGTCTTGTGATTTCTTGGGTGTTGTTTTGTTGGTGGATCATTAGTGGTGCTGACCAGTGACACTAAAAATGAGAAATGGAATTAGAAATTGATGTGAATTGAGCATATGTATGGTTTTGGAGATATGAAAGAGACTGAAGCTATGTTTTGTAATGGGGTGAAGTAGCACATTGTAATGGTGGTGAAACTTAGTTTTGTAATGTTATGTTGTTTTGTGAAATGAGAATGAACATGTGTATTGTATATTTATGTTGTTATGTGAATTGAAAATGAATATGTTTTTTGTGATGTTTATTATGTTATGTGAATTGAATATTAACTCTCTCTTTTTTTCTTTTTTTTTTTCTTTTTTTCTTTTTTTTTTTTGGGTGATGTTTTGGTTGAAATGTGGAATGAAAAACAAAAGTAATCAATTAAACGCAAAATATTTTCTAATGTAATGAAAACAAACAGGTAATTTGTAAGGTTATGTGACATGAAAATGAACATGTATTGACAACTAAACACTAACTGAATTAAACAAATTCATCATAGATAAACCATTGGCAATGACAAAAAAATGGTAAGAATATAAACTAACATTCAATTGATCATATAAAATAGCAACAACAACGGTCCACAAAACAAAATCCCACAAAAGCAATTGTCTTTCTCTGTTACCCTTGATACACAAACAAAACAAAAGAAAAATTCTTGGGCTGCTATCCTTGGTTGATTGGAATATGGTGAGTGGGCACTAGCCTACAATCCCTACTGACTGATTGGAATTTGGGTGAATTGGCACGGCCTTGCTTGATGGAGTAGGCTTTTGCCTTGGCATTGGCATGCTAGATGTGCTTGACTGAGTGCACTTGGCCTTCTAACCTACATGTTCAAACCAAGAGTATTCATTATTCCATTGTAAACTTCTATTGTGAAATACTAGAACTGAACTTAGATTTCAAAATTCCTTAGGATTTCAGATCCTTTAACAAACTAGAACTAAATTTACTAATGACCAAACCTTTGAATTACTAAATAGCATGCACAAAATTAAACAGAATTCATGGAATAACAGTGTCAAACACAAATTTATGCAGAACTCTGAACCCAACAACTTATCTATTGGTCAAGCACTTAAGGTAAGAAAGGTAAGCATTCTTTATCATCAATGTTTACTTTGAACATTTTTGTTTTATTTCAACTCACAAAAGAATATATATATATATACATATAAAGATTTAAGACCCAAAAAAGGGAAACTATGATGCTTTTCAATTGAAATATGCTCAATATGAGTGAAAAATTCAGAAACTTGTTCTAATGAAGTCTAAAGCACATTTGAATATAATAATATGCTATAAGATTCAAACTAGAAAACAATTATTTGAATCTCTTTATTTGAGACACAAATGATGAGAACAAATTAATATTCAACTCAGGAAATAATGGAGTCTAAAGAACTCTTGATATGGAAATATACCAGTTGTTAAAAGTTGAAGATATGAATCAAAAGCACAAAAACCCAAACAAAAGGTGGTTGCATAGACCCTTTAAGGGTTACCCAAAACAGGACCAGAAAGCATCAAATTCTACTTGAATTATACAAGAACTGAAATGCGCTAAGTCTCTAAACACTGCTCCTAAATTGGGTTTTCGACAGAACCCTGGAGAGCATCAAATGTTTGCTTAAATTCTCCAAAGAAAAACCAAATTCATCAAATGGGTACTTGTAGAAATGGTATTGGAAGAATCAAATTCCTATTTTATAGATCATAGACCAATTTACAGAGCTAGCAGGCTAGAGACAGAAGTAAAAACCCTAGTTTCAAAAATGAAAGGAAAAATCCAAACCCAAACAGTCATAATTTATGATTTTGTACAGAAATTGAAATCAAAACAAAAACCCTACAGAAATTGAAATCAAAACAAAAATCCTAGTTTTGCAATATCGAGTTTACTTGAGATTCTTGTTGTTCTAGTTGATAATGGGGAGTAACTAACCCAATCTTCGGCATCGGTTGAGATGTGTTGGCTCCAATTGCTCAGTGTCAAGTGTGAGCGAAGAAGAAGGATGAGAGAGAGACCAATTATCACAGATTTCTTGGGTCTGGTCTGAGAAAGAGATAGAGAGAAGAGAGAAAATGTGCGTGTGTTTGTTTTTGGAGTGGGTTTTGGAGAGAGAGTGGTTGCCAATGCTTTCTATCAAATTCAGGCCATTCGAGCTGCAAATTTTGAGCTACCAAGATTTTTCCTGTTCACAATACCATATTCTGTAGTGTTAAGAATTTGCCACTACACACCATTGTGCATTTCGAAGAATGGTGAAATTTTATTGAAATTTGAGAATCGGGTAGTTCTTTACAATCCAAAAAATGGTAAATTTAGGAATCCTGGAATACCTAACAATACCTAACATGTGCAACTGTCTTCCAGTGGATACATATGTTGAGAGCTTAGTCTCGCTTGATGGTAATAATTTGGGTTAGAGGCAAAAAACAGTATCAAAAGCTCGAGAAAGGTAAAATTAGCATATATTATTATTCCTTCAACACTATATGTTTAATGCACAAAGATTTCTTTTCTTTTCTTTACATGGACAGCCTTGCTTTTATGTCTATATGTTCAAACGCAAATCAAATAAAAATAAGACACCTAAAAGATCAAATGAGTTGTAGTTCTCTCCACTTTGGAGGTGTTTACAATTGTCACATATTCATTTTCTCTCCCGAAGGTTGTCTCTTTCAAGTAAGCATACTGCACCATTCTTGTTATTTTGTCAATATCCATGCCCAATTTCAATCTATCCAGCTTTACCAAATTAGGGTTTTTCAGGGTGTCATATACTTCATAGTTTGATTTTGAACTATGAAGGCCCTTGAAATAGCCTCGTTTAGAGTGTGTTGTTACACAAAATAATGCATGCGTGAGAGAGAGAGAGAGAGAGAGAGAGAGAGAGAGAGAGAGAGAGAAGGCGCTGTTTTTGTTATTTTTTCTTTTGTATCTATTTGAAACTTCAATGGAGGTAATTGTAATTTACATTTAATTTTACTTCTATCTTGGTATGCTTAAAAATGGTCACCACTGCTTGTGTGAAAGTTGATGCCTAAACTTGTTTTATCTTTTTGAATAGTTACAAAAAAAAAAAAAAAAAAATTCCTGGCATTTTTGTGTTTATGTTTCTAAGAGGTGTTTTTTTGAATCTGATTAACAGCATTTCCGGATTCTCTTCAATTGGACGCCATTATTTAGGGCCTATTCTCATCCATTGTTGAAGTTGTCGTGGAAGGGCAGCTCCAGTAGAAAATAAGATTTCAAAGTAATACATATTTTGTATCCCCCCTCCTCTACATTATGTTCATTTTCATTTCGTTGACATCACAACTACTATATTTGAGGTGCAATTTTAGAGCCATCGCTCTTTTGGATAATCATGGTTTGTTTTTGGGTCCTAATTGTATAGGCTTCTATTTTAATGACAGTCAAGTAATGAGTTGTCTTCTTCTTTCTTTTTTAAGCTTGTACTTCATCAAGTATAATCAGAAACTTAAACAACAATGATAGAGAGCTTTAATTTTGAACAAAAACATAGGCATACACATCATATCACATGTGGGCCTCATTCCTTACCACATCACTAAAGCTCTTTTTAGAGCTCCAAAATTAGAGCTCTCAATCTTTATTCAAACTTAAAATAGATGTTGAAAAATTATTAGATGATTAGATTCTTCAAACTTCTTGTGGGTCTATGTTGAAGAAATCACTTTATTATTCTTGTGCTTATTTATTTAACAAAGTAGATGTACAAAATGAATTATTCAAATTATCCTCAAACAAGGGGAAAAGCCTTGTCCAAAAGAAAAGTATAGAAAGGGTTAATGAAGTAATAGTAACATGTAGAGTTAATTCCTTGACATTGAATAGCAATTTTGAGCCCTGACCTGTGTTTGAATTGAATCCAGTGCCACCGCTGTGCGTAAAGCACATCAGTGACTATTGTGCGGTCTATGGAACTCATTTCTGGTCCTATTTTGATGATCTGAGCCAGTGAAAATTTAAGAAATATCGAGAACAATATACCTATAAAAAATCAAGTTGATCGGATATTAATAACCTATTCATTAAATAACATTTGTATTTAGTTTGATACATACATATTCATTTTTTTATATAAAGATGTTATTTGATGAATAGGTTATTGATATCTGATTAACTTTATTTTTTACAAGTATATGGTTCTCGATATTTTCTAAATTTTCAACGGTTTGGATCATCACAATAAGACCCGAAATGAGTTCTACGGGCCGCACAACAGTCACTGTTGTGCTTCACGCACATCAGTGACATTGGCTCCGTTTGAATTTATTTTGGGTAAATTACACTTTGCTCCTTTTATGTTTGGTCACTTTCCTACTTTAACTCTTAAACTTTCTTTTTTTTTTTTTCTTTTTTTTCTTTTTTTTTCCCCATTTTGGCCTTTTATGTTTTAAATTTTTTCCAATTTACTCTTAAAGCTAACTTATGTTCAAAATTAATCAAAAAATATCATAATGACTGTCACATAATATAAAAATATATATTATTATATTGAGATTTAAGTTTATTTTAGAGATATGAGTTATATATAATAAAATATTTTTATGCCACGTTACTATCAATATATTATTTTTTGTCCAAATTTTAATAGAAATTAATTTTAGAAGTAAACTGAGGAAAGATTGAAACATGAAGGGTTAAAGTGAGAAAAAATAAACTTTAAGGGCCAAAGTGAAAAAATAACCAAACATAAATGTGGCAAAGTGTAATTCATCCATTTATTTTATTGGTGGCTAAATCTCGTGTTTTATACAAACTTATAGGGCGACAAGGAAAAAAAAAACAGAAAAGAAAAAAAAGGCCAGTAATAGTATATATAAAATTACATAAACATGAAGTAAATTAAAAATATTAGTAAATCAATGAAATATTTCTCAAATTGAAAAATTAATGAAAGCTTTGAAAGTAATTATGAAGAGGTTGAATATGGAATTTTTAGGACAAACCTATCCTCTAACCTCTTTTCTTTCTATTTCCTTGTTGTATATTTGTTTACTGTCGTTAAGAATGGGACTAAACAAGGAATCCGTAAAATTTATAAACCGAATCAGTCTAGTCTAACTTGGTAAGTTTGGACTGGATTTTTGAATCCCTTGTCCAATTATGGATTGAAAAATTGAGGAACTGTTTCTAGTGGATCGTTTTCGAATTTCACTTCATGGTTTCGGATTGGAACCGATCCAAACTGTATGCAACTTAGATTATATTCACACCATGCATCCCTGATACATACTCACTACTACAAAAACAGATAAAGATCACACTTTTTTTGTGTGATGTTTGTTATTTAATCACACCTTTTGTAACGCCCTCAAAAATAAACACATAATATACACAATATTGACATGCATTGATTATGAAAAATAGAACCTTATTCCATTATCAGAGTAATCTTATTAAAAGACATTACATGTAATAACGAAAGTAAATGCCCTACGGGCTTACATCTTTCCAAGCTAACACTTGGACACAAAATTTTGAGTACTAACTCAATTACACATTAAACCCTTGGCTTGAGTTTACATGTAATATCAAATAAAACAAAATAACAACTAATCTAAACAAAGTCTTCAACTCCAAATCCTTCCAAGCTAAGTCCTTGGAGGTAGCATATCACCTGGACCTGAAAATGATGTTCTCGTATAGGGTGAGCCACAGCCCAGTAGAAATATACTAAACCAAATATAGGAATTGAATAAAGCAATAGCATTCGATAGATGGTTAACACAAAATAATCAAATACATCACTATACAGTTTCATGGCAATAATGTCCATGACACGTTTCACTTTCCGTTATTATTCAACTTTCCAATTATACAGACATGGCTCAAAACCTGGCCAAACTACAAAATGAGACTACATCTCACATTAACATTACTTCCAATATCAACAATTCAAATGAGACCAAGGCTCATACTGAAACACTTCCATAAATCAATAAGTACACATATTTGCTGTACTAATGGAGTCCATCCCCTTTCTCCTCCTAAACAGGTTTGAGAGTCCATCTCCTATCTTCCCTCAAACCATGGAGTACATCCCCTATCTCCTCCCAAACAATATTCATATACAATGTATTAAACACTTGTCATACACAATATTCAATCAATGCACAGATTTGCTGTATTAATTCAACTGTCATATTTAATAACTCAATCAATGTGATTAGTTTCAGTTTTCCCTAATCAACATGCAATGTCTACAACAATCACGACTATCCTCCACCGATAGTCCAAAACAGTTATTTCTAAATAGGAAATAAATGTATCAACAAATATAAACTTAACATTTTCATAGGTGAGTGATTAAATTATCCAACTACACCATTTAATCTCATAATTCCCCAATTTCATGAATTAAACCAAATTCCCCATTTTCCCAAAATTAATTATACGAATTAATTTATTACAACAATTAGGACTTTTTAAATTATAAATCAGACCCTAGCTTTTCCCAAAATTACCGAACAACACCAACATATCAAAATGACCAAAACTTAGGACAAAACCTATAGTATGGAGTAGGGTGTCCCTACCTCAAAGTTAGAACCCAAACGGAGATGAAGACCAAAAACCAATGTGCTCCAAATCCCAAGTTCTTCAGATTAAAACGAAGCCCTCAACCCACTCTATCTTTTTAATGAAGAACCTAGGGTAGAAACACCCTAAAAATAGATGAAACCTAAGAGAGAAGGTGAGTGGAGGGAGAGAAAACACGGACCTAGGGTTTTTAAAACAAAAGAGGATGAAAAAAAATGTTTAAAACCGCTGCTGCGTATTTAAATAAAACAGGCTCGCTCGAGTGAAGGAATGGTCGCTCGAGCAACCAGACACAAAGAATACTCGCTCGAGCATAGAAAGCCTCGCTCGAGCCAACAATACGATGCTTCAGGTCTACAACCCAGAAGCACGCTCTAGCGACAGAATGCTTGCTCGAGCGAAGAACTCGAAAACATACACCTCACTCGCTTGAGCGAAGGAAATCTCACTCGAGCCAAGAAACACAGCTCTCAGGTTCTATACCCAGACGCAGTCGCTCGCTCGAGCGAAGAAACCCTGGCTTGAGCGAAGGGCCAAAAACAAAGAGCTCGCTCGAGCGACAAACTGCTCGCTCAAGCGAAAGACCAAAATTCTAGGCAGCAACTATTTGCTCCCAAACACAACCAACCTGTAACAAACCTGCCCAACACATCCAATAACTCAAAAACAAAGTATGGAAGGACGGAAACAAGATATAAAGTATAACTAACATCCACGGAACCAAGTCCGGATCACTATACAACAAGGGATAAAACCCGGGATCGCTATAACCTCCCCCCCCCCCTTAAAGAGTTTCGTCCCCGAAATTAAGTGCAAGTTTTCAAAAACAGGTTTTTCTCAATTTCCAACAATATGACATTTCAATATTAAACAACTTGACCCAATACCAGTCATTTCATCTCTTACCAAGAGGCATCTCACAATATGTAAAACAACATATATTTCAACTTGCATTATCAACATGCATTTCTTTCCAATTCAACAATTATCAATCTATAAGATTCACCATTTCGTGTCATATTCAATGTTCATGATACATTTCCAATTATACAATATATTCAACATATGCAATGTTCCATTAAACTTCCATTTTGAGGTAAGTTTCAAAATTCTTCCATTAAACCAAAACATTAATCATGTTTCCCAACCTAAGTTATATTCAATATACTTAAGGTTCAATATTACAACAAAATAAACAACAAATGCTCAAGCACCTACAAACAGATCCGGATATTTCTCTCGGACCTCCAACTCACGTTCCCAAGTGGCTTCCTCCACCCCGTGATGTTTCCACAAAACCCTTACCAAAGGGATGGTTTTGCCTCGCAAAACTTGATCCCACATATCCAAGACCCGAACTGGTCTCTCCTCATACGAGACATCCTCGTTAACCTCTAAGTCGGTCCAATCCAACACATGTGATGGATCCGACTCATACTTCCGAAGCATACTCACATGAAATACATCATGAACTCTAGATAACTGCAGTGGCAAAGCTAAACGATAGGCAGCCTCGCCAATCCTCTCAAGGATCTCAAAAGGGCCAATAAATCGAGGGGACAACTTCCCACTCTTCCCAAACCTCATCAATCCTTGTCTAGGCGATATCTTTAGAAAGACATGATCACCTACCTCAACCACCAAAGGTCTCCTCCTACGGTTGGCATAAGATTTTTGATGACTCTGGGCTGTAACAAGCCTCCTACGGATAAGCTCAACCTTCTCCGTTGTTTCCCTCACCAACTCCGGACCCAATAAAGGTGCATCACCCACCTCGGTTCAACAAACTGGAGACCTACACGGTCGGCCATACAAGGCCTCAAACGGTGCCATACCGATACTAGACTATAAACTGTTATTGTAGGCAAACTCCACTAAGGGCAAGTGTCTCTCCCACGACCCACTAAAGTCAAGAACACAACCCCGAAGCATATCTTCAACAATCTGAATAGTATGCTCGGACTGCCCGTCAGTCTGAGAATGATAAGCCGTGCTAAAGGTCAACTTAGTGCCCAAGGCACTCTACAAACTCTGCCACAACCTGGCAGTAAAACGAGGATCTCTATCCGAGACGATCGTCACTGGGACCCCGTGCAACCTCACTATGTCCCGAATATACAAGTTGGCAAGATGATCTACTGAATCTTTCACGCGTATAGGAATAAAGTGCGTCGACTTAGTCAACTGGTCTACTATCACCCAAATAGCATCACTACCCCGCTGAGTCCTCGGAAGACCTACAACGAGGTCCATAGTGACATGCTCCCACTTCCACTCGGCAATAGGCAAGGGCTGTAACAAACCCGCTGGCCTTTGATGTTCGGCCTTCACTTGCTGACAAGTAAGGCACTTACACACAAAAATTGCCATATCTCTCTTTATACCCCGCCACCAAAACTGGTGACCCAAATCCTGATACATCTTAGTGCCTCCCGGATGCGCTGCAAGACGTGAATGATGAAACTCTTGGAGTACCTCCTCTCGGCAAGACTCCGGCACAAACAGACGATCTCGGTATCTCACATTCTGGTCGGGATACACCGTCAAACCCTTCTCAACCTTCCCATTGGAGATGTTCTCTTGGAGGGATTCCACCTCAAGGTCACCTCTCTGTGCCTCTAACACTCGAGTCACAAGTGTAGGTTGCGCGACAATGGAAAACAAGGCCGCAGCCTCAACGGATTCGCCCAGAAGCAAATCAAACTCCCCAAGTGCACCCAACATCTCCCATTCCCGGATGGCTATGCTAGCTATGTCACCAACAGATTTCCTGGTAAGGGCATCGGCCACCACATTGGCCTTCCCCGGATGATAATGCAACTCGAAGTCATAATCCTCAATGAACTCCATCCACCTCCTCTGCCTCAAGTTCAAGTCTTTCTGTGTAAATAGATATTTCAGACTCTTATGATCCGAGAATACCTTGAACCTCTCACCATAAAGGTAATGCCTCCAAATCTTCAAGGCAAAGATCATAGCTGCTAACTCTAGGTCATGTGTAGGGTAATTCTTCTCGTGAATTTTCAACTGACGTGAGCCATAGGCAACCACTTTCCACTCTTGCATCAACACACAACCCAAACCCTCTCGTGAAGCATCACAATAGATTGCATAACCCAACCCTCTCTCTGGAATAATCAAAACCGGAGCGGTGGTCAATCTAACTTTCAACTCCTGAAACGACTTTTCACAAGTCTCACTCCATACAAATTTGACTCCCTTCCGAGTCAGTCTAGTCAACGGCGAAGCTAACCTAGAGAAATCCTTCACAAACCTTCGGTAGTACCCAGCTAATCCCAAAAAACTGCAGATCTCAAACACACTCTTAGGCTGTGCCCAATCTTGCACTGCCTCAATCTTGGATGTATCAACAGACACCCCTTCTCCAGAAACTACATGGCCTAAGAACTTGACTTCTCCTAGCCAGAACTCACACTTCCCAAACTTGGCATAAAGCTTATGGGCTCTAAGTAACTCAAGCACCACTCTCAAGTGTTCCTCGTGCTCCTCTTCTAAAGGTGAATAAATCAGAATGTTGTCCACGAAAACGACTACAAAACGATCTAAGAATTTCCGGAAGATCTGGTTCATCAAATCCATAAACACTGCCGGTGCATTGGTGAGCCCAAATGGCATCACCAGAAACTCATAGTGGCCATACCGCGTACGGAATGCCGTCTTCAGAATATCCTCCTCTCTGACTCTCAACTGGTGGTAACCCGATCTCAAGTCTACCTTAGAGAAACAACGGGAACCCTTCAACTGATCGAACAGATCATCTATACGAGGCATAGGGTACTTATTCTTGACCGTAGCCCGATTCAATTTTCGGTAATCGATACAGAGTCTCAAAGCACTACCTTTCTTTTTAGCAAAGAGGGTCGGTGCTCCCCATGGCGAAACACTAGGACGAATATAGCCCTTATCTAGCAACTCCTGGAGCTGAATCTTCAACTCAACTAACTCGGCTGGGGCAAAACGATAAGGTGCCATAGAAATCGGCGTCGTGCTAGGCACTAGATCAATAGAGAACTCAATCTCTCTATGGGGTGGCAAACTAATAAGATCCTCGGGAAAGACGTTCGAGTACTCACAAACCACTCTTGGCAACACAGTCTGGGTCTCATCACACTCACTACTCAAAAGGCTAGCAAGAAGACCACTCAACTCACTCCACCCTCGCGGATCATACACCGGTGGCAAAACACTACCAACCCGATCCCCCAAGAAATTGAAACATCCCCGCTCAAGGTACATACTGTGACCCTCTGGCGGTAACAATCAATAACTGCCCGGTATGACGATAACCAGTCCATAACCAAAATAACGTCAAATCCCGACATGGGCATAACTACAAAAGGAAAGGGAAGCCAACGATCAGCGACCTCTATATCACAACCTCTACATCCGTGTTTCAAAATCAACTCACCCCCAACAGGTGATGCTACACATATAAGAGATGCTAACTGTGCCAACTCCAACCCCAAAAAAGATGCAAATGCAGCAGATATAAAAGAATGAGATGCTCCCGTATCATTCAATACACTAGCAACCGACTTGCAAAACAAGAAGGTACCTCTCACGACAGATGGAGCAGGCACAAGATCTTGCGTGGTAACAGCATACACACGTCCTGACGGTCTCTGGTCTACCTGCTCACCTCTAGGAGCATAAGACTGCTGCGCAGACTGGGACGATGAAGCTCCCTGATTGGCCCTCGAGGCCTGAACTGGCTGAGCTGGTTGAAAACTCTACCTCTGCTCAGATGCACCAGATGTGCCACTCAACTGCGGGCAAAACCTCTTCAGGTGCCTTGCCTGACCACACTGATAACAAGACAATGGCTGACCCCTGCCCTGACTCTGGCCCTACGGTCTAGCTGAAGATGAAGCAGCTCTCTAACCTCCTTCCTTCTGCGGGCAAGCTGGAGACTTGTGACCCAATTGGCCACATTTAAAACAAGTCACGTCTCCCTGACTGCCTTTTCCAGGACTTGCACTCGGCACTGGAAAAGTCGATCTAGTAACACTACCCTGAGACTACTAAGGGGTAAAACCTCTCTGTCTCTTGCCATCACTCTAACTATCCTGACTCCTCTTGGAGCCCCTCTGCCTCTCCTCCTTCTCCTGCATCACGATCTCCATATGGGCTGCAGCATCCACCAGACACCCATACTCTCGGGTCATAGAACCTCCAGCTCTCATCTTGAGGCCATGCCTCAACTTCTTCTCGAACTCTAAACAGCGGCGTTCCTCAGATGCCACAAGCTCAGGTGCAAACCTGGACAAACTGGTAAATGCGGCCTCAAACTCGGCCACAGAAGAACTCAGCTGCTTAAGCTGGTAGAACTGCTCCCTCAACCTCTCCCTGATAGCTGGAGACAAGAACTTCTCCTGGAAAGCAGCTATGAAGGCCTCCCAAGTCCCTCTTATATGGCCTCTGGTGAATTTCCACCACTGACCCGCATCCCCCTTGAGCTGGAAAGATGCCAAGGTCACCCTCAGAACCCCGTCCTCGATGCCAAGCATCTCAAACGTCTTCGTTGTCTGTTCGAGCCATTCATCTTCCTTAAGCGGCTCTTTTGGATCACCCACAAACTCGTCTGGGTTAGACCAGAAGAACTCTCTCTTCAGAAATGCAGGCCCTGCATCTGCAACATGAACCTGGGCTTGATTCTCAACCCTGAGAATGCCCACGGACTCCCTGAATGCCCCTGCTATCTCGAGGGCTAAGGCACCCATAACCTGCTGACCCGCTGGTTCGGCCACATTGTCCTGACCAATACCCTCCTGCTGCTCCAGAATCTCATCCGGTATGGGCATCTCCTGCCTACCACGCCTACCATGTCCTCGTCCTCGTCCTGACATCCTAATAAAGGTAACAAAGACAATTAATACGTTTGCACATTAATAAATGTGCCAAAGCTATAACACTCACGTCCTAATGCATTGGACAACAGTAATTCATTCCACGTAAGCACATAATCACATAAGCACCTATGAATTTCATTCCTGGATAATGACTGTCCCGAGGCATTGCTAGAGTTCTGGTTGGAAACAGCATTGATCAAGTGCTTTTCCAACAAGACTCATAGAAACTCAAGGATGCAATCAATATCCTAGAAATTAAATCTCATACCCAAATAGTCATATAAGCATGTTATCAAATAAACACATACTATCATACATAAGTCTCTAACAAGCGAGACAAACCCATTGTGATACTAATCACTTCCCACGTACCCAAAGTATTCAAACCCGGTACGCTCTGATACCAAGTTGTAACGCCCTCAAAAATAAACGCATAATATACACAATATTAACATGCATTGATTATGAAAAACAGAACCTTATTCCATTATCAGAGTAATCTTATTAAAAGACATTACATGTAATAACGAAAGTAAATGCCCTACGAGCTTACATCTTTCCAAGCTAACACTTGGACACAAAAGTTTGAGTACCAACTCAATTACACATTAAGCCCTTGGCTTGAGTTTACATGTAATATCAAATAAAACAAAATAACAACTAATCTAAACAGAGTCTTCAACTCCAAATCCTTCCAAGCTAAGTCCTTGGAGGTAGCATATCACCTGGACCTGAAAATGATGTTCTCGTATAGGGTGAGCCACAGCCCAGTAGAAATATACTAAACCAAATATAGGAATTGACTAAACAATAGCATTCGATAGATGGTTAACACAAAATAATCAAATACATCACTATACAGTTTCATGGCAATAATGTCCATGACATGTTTCACTTTCCATTATTATTCAACTTTCCAATTATACAGACATGGCTCAGAACCTGGCCAAACTACAAAATGAGACTACATCTCACATTAACATTACTTCCAATATCAACAATTCAAATGAGACCAAGGCTCATACCGAAACACTTCCATAAATCAATAAGTACACATATTTGCTGTACTAATGGAGTCCATCCCCTTTCTCCTCCAAAATAGGTTTGAGAGTCCATCCCCTATCTTCCCTCAAGTCATGGAGTACATCCCCTATCTCCTCCCAAACAATATTCATATACAATGTATTAAACACTTGTCATACACAATATTCAATCAATACACAGATTTGCTGTATTAATTCAACTGTCATATTTAATGACTCAATCAATGTGATTAGTTTCAGTTTTCCCTAATCAACATGCAATGTCTACAACAATCACGACTATCCTCCACCGATAGTCCAAAACAGTTATTTCTAAATAGGAAATAAATGTATCAACAAATATAAACTCAACATTTTCATAGGTGAGTGATTAAATTATCCAACTACACCATTTAATCTCATAATTCCCCAATTTTATGAATTAAACCAAGTTCCCCATTTTCCCAAAATTGTCACGCCCCAATTTTTATTACTCGGAAATATTACCAAATCCTTTAATTTAGGTCCATTTATATATATATATAAATATACAAGTATCTATTACACTTGAGTAATAGAAATAAAATGATACATGTTCTCTCTTCTCTCAATGAATACCACAATAACATTAATACATACGAATCTCCTACTGAAAGATCACTAATAAATAAAATATAATATTCACATACAACCATCACCTTCCTTACATTCACAACAAGATTCCACACATAGACTTATATACTTCGTAATACTTCCACTATAGGATCCCAACTTCCTTCCTGTAAAAAGATAAAACAACAACGGGGTGAGCACTAATGCCCAGTAGGAGACTCATAGTTCAACACCAATAGCAAACACACAGATAGAAAAGATCATGCATGCAGGGTGATACCATATAGTAGGGTGACATTTATATAATTTCAAAATACCATACATAGAGTATGTTTTTCTCAAAAATTCGTGTGAACATTTATGGAAAACCTTCAATCATCAAAACCGTTCTTTTTCATGAGAAAACCATAAGTTCCTTCTTTTTAAAAATCGCATATTTTAAGGGATCTCATCCTTTTACATTCATTAACTCATTCCAAAATATTTCTCATTAAATGTCCCATATTTAAGATGCTTCTTTTTCTTTCATTCTTCATTCCTTTTCATTTTATTTATTTAGAACCTCATTACTTCAAGTTCAAATTCCCCTTCTAATTTACTAATGATTCTTCTATATCCAAATCATTATGTCATTAACACTCCCAAGTTTCATTTCAAGATAACACAAAATTAATGACTCCCTTTCAATTCAATCTTTCATCTAATTCACAACACAACACTCATAATCTTTTTTTTTTTTTTTTTTTGTGTCATAGTTGATTCATTAAATTCACCATTACCGATCCATAATCCATTCTTTACTAATAACATCCATGCACATACCCTCTTTAAACCACATTACACATCAATATGCAATTTCACAGTTCAACACAAGTCACAAATGACCTCATCAACTCATCACACTTTTAACACATATTTCAACGCAATCCACCTTTTGCCGACTTACTACGGTGGGATAGTGGGCACCCAATCCATAACATTTTTCACCTTTCGCCGGCTACTATACGGTGGGAAGTGAACTCCCAAAAACCATTTTCTCAACAAACCTTTTCCTTCCAAAAACCATATTTTCCAAAAACCATTTTTTCAACTTTTGAAAACCATCCCCCATATTAGCCGGCTACTATACGGCGGGATGTGGGCACCCAAAACATTTTCGAAAACCATCCGTTTTTTCCACTTTTGCCGGTTACAATACGGTAGGACTGTGTGAACACCCAAAAATCATTTTTCACTTTCGCCAGCTACTATACGGCGGGACTGTGTGGACACCCAAAAACCTTTTCCCATATTTGTCCAGCGATAATCCTAGATAGGGCAATTGGGCACCTTTAATTCAAACCACCCCCATATTTACTGGCTATTAATACGGACAGTCATGGGCACCGAAAAACCATTTTTCTCAATTTTCAAAACATTTCCCCACATTTACCGGCTATTAATACGGACGGTTGTGGATACCGAAAAACCATTTTTTCAACTCCCCGCGCGGGTACCAACACAACACCACCCAACACAACTCAACTCAAAATTCAACACAACCGAACACAACACAACTCACAATGATTCAACCAAAGTCAACATAGCCAACACACTTTAACATAATCAATACAACTCAACATAATCACCACAATTCAACATAATCAACATTATTTAACATGATTCAACTCAACACCATTAAACATAGTTCAATATAATTCAAGAGAAATTCTTGAATCCCATTTCAACATTCCAAAACAAAGTTCATGTCATCCATATCATTACGAGATTATTTCCCCAACTTTCCCTTTGCATTTTAGTATGAATTTACAATGTTCATAACATAGTTCATTCGCAAATTTTAAACATAATTTTCAAACATTTCCAAATTCCAATTAAACTTAGACACATATAATTCAATACCTCAATTTCATTTTTCTACTATCAATTTGGGCCAAACCTTTGATTATCATCTTTAATCAACCTAGGGTTTCAAGAAAATATTGAAATTTCAAGAATAATTCAAACTTATTAATCCATTACTTTTTATTCCAATTTTTCCATTGATTATACACCTAGGATTCACAATCCATCATTTTAACCCATCAATTTAACTCCCAACATCTTCAAATCCTAAATCCCCAAATCTCCTAACATACCCTATATGATAAAAAGAAGATTTTGCATTTATATGCTGAAATTACCACAAATCTATCTATAGATGTAAGTATTGAGGAGAGCTAGAACCCCTACCTCAAGAACCAAGCAAAAGAACGAAGCTTTGATGAGAATCTTTTGCGAATCCAAGTTCCAATCGGTTGAAAATGTTGATCTTCTCTTGTTCTCCATCCTTGATGCAAGAACCATGGTGGATTGTTGATCAAAATAAAGGAAATCAAGGTTTTGGGGGCTAGGGTTTCGGACCTTGAATGAGATAAAAGAAGAGGGGAAATGAAAATATGAGAAATGATCTAAGAATCCCGTTTTTAAGCTGCTGTACTTGCTATTCCCGCTCGAGCGTCCCTATTCCTGCTCGAGCGTACCTGCTCTCAGCACAAATTTCAAAACTTCGAACAGGTATAACTTTCCCATACGGACTCCGTTTTAGGTCGTTCTTGTGTCCAAATTGAAGCCCCGGAAATAAGCTTTCCAATGGTTCTAACCTCACATCCAAATTCAAATTGTAGAAAAAGAAAAGAGCAAAAGAATGACAGTTGAACGTAGACAACTTATTCTAATTAAAGCTTTTGGTCCAATCTTTCTTTACCATCATATTATCACCTCAACCAATACCCCAAAATAAAATAAGAACATTCCAAATACACTAATAAAATGTCAAAAACGAGCCCACGTGCCTCAGAAGTACAACTCAACCTGGAGACCCGCTCGAGTGCCCAACCTTGTGCTCAAGCGCGCAGACCAACAAAGCCGTCCGCTCGAGCGTAAACTCCCCCGCTTGAGTGGAGAATCACAACTCCCAGAATCTCAGGCCGTTTGCAAAATTGCTGGAAACCCCAAAAGTCCGCTCGAGCGGCAACTCCCCCGCTCGAGCGGAGGGAAAATTTTCAGATCATTACAAAAATTAATTATACGAATTAATTTATTATAACAATTAGGGCTTTTTAAATTATAAATCAGACCCTAGCTTTTTCCAAAATTACCGAACAACACCAACATATCAAAATGACCAAAACTTAGGACAAAACCTATAGTATGGAGTAGGGTATCCCTACCTCGAAGTTAGAACCCAAACGGAGATGAAGACCAAAAACCAATGTGCTCCAAATCCCAAGTTCTTCAGATTAAAATGAAGCCCTCAACCCACTCTATTTTTTAATAAAGAACCTAGGGTAGAAACACCCTAAAAATACATGAAACCTAAGAGAGAATGTGAGTGGAGGGAGAGAAAACACGGACCTAGGGTTTTTAAAACAAAAGAGGATGAAAAAAAATGTTTAAAACCGCTGCTGCGTATTTAAATAAAGCAGGCTTGCTCGAGCGAAGGAATGGTCGCTCGAGTGACCAGACACAAAGAATACTCGCTCGAGCGTAGAAAGCCTCGCTCGAGCTAACAATACGATGCTTTAGGTCTGCAACCCAGAAGCACGCAGAAGTGACAGAATGCTCGCTCGAGCGAAGAACTCGAAAACATACACCTCGCTCGATTAAGCGAAGGAAATCTCGCTCGAGCCAAGAAACACAGCTCTCAGGTTCTATACCCAGACACAGTCGCTCGCTCGAGCGAAAAAACCCTGGCTCGAGTGAAGGGCCAAAAACAAAGAGCTCGCCGGCGACAAAGCCGCTTCGCCGGCGAAGGACCAAAATTCTGGGCAGCAACTATTTGCTCCCAAACACAACCAACCTGTAACAAACTTGCCCAACACATCCAATAACTCAAAAACAAAGTATGGAAGGACGGAAACAAGATATAAAGTATAACTAACATCCACGGAACCAAGTCTGGATCACTATACAACAAGGGATAAAACCCGGGATCCCTATATCTTTTAAGTTTTATTAAAGTGTGATCTTTGGGAGTGTGATTAAAAGGGGTCATTTTTAATTACACCTTTTAAGTGTGATTAAAAACATTTAGATCACACATTTTAAGTGTGATTAAAAACTAATAAAACATGTGATAATAAACTTTAGATCACACCTTTTAAGTGTGATAATAAACTTTAGATCACACCTTTTAAGTGTGATTAAAAACATTTAGATCACACCTTTTAAGTGTGATTAAAAACTAATAAAACCTGTAATAATAAACTTTAGATCACATCGTTTAAGTGTGATTAAAAACATTTAGATCACACCTTTTAAGTGTGATTAAAAACTAATAAAATCTGTGATAATAAACTTTAGATCACATCTTTTAAGTGTGATTAAAAACATTTAGATCACATCTTTTAAGTGTGATTAATTACTAAAAAGATTCGACGTATTTGAAGAATAATCAATATTATTTTTGTACACGCATTTCAAGAATGTAGTACACACTATATACTATACTTTGAATCATAACCACATATTTAATGGAATAACGTCATATATTTCATAAATAAAAGTTAAATATGTTCAAAAGTATATACAAAGGAATTAAATAAAAAATTTTAAACTGTGCTTACATATATTAAAAAATAAAAAATAAAAAAACTTGAAAAACTAAGTCCTTGAATTCTTTGACCATATTTTGCATCTCTCCAAGAAATTTTTAACCTGAAAAATAAAAACACAAATTAATTCAGACACCACTAGAAGCATATGAATAAACTAACTATTTGTAGAGATTGCTCTAGTGTTACAAAAGATAAAGTCCGACTAATCACACCCCTTCAAATGTCTTAACATTAAATACCTCTACCATGACATGAAACATGTAAAAACAAAATGTCACTTTACCCATAGAAATTGCAAGTTCAATAGAAATTTTACTATAACCAACAACTTAATTTAAGAGGCTCTATCCATCTCAAATATTTAATGTTCTACAAAAGAAATGCAATTGAATGTTAATTGTGCAAATATTTTGAGTGCATTTCAAATATCTGTGGTGTGTTGAATGTCCGTGTCCCATACAAAAACACTTAACAATTAGGCAACCCTAGCCTGCAACCCTTCACAAATATGCCAAAATTTTGAAAATGCATTCCTTCACTAAAATTTATCATTCAATGAACATGAGTTACTGCCTTTGGTAAGAAGAATAAAAGCGAGACAAGGTTCAGTTTTCTTCCGAACGACACTAAATTCCCCTGTTACAAGCAAATATCACCATTAACCAATCAAATCGATGAATCGAAAACTGAGAACAACACAGACCAAATAAGGGTATAGTTTCAAAACTATTATATTTTAAGGATGTTTTTTGGCTGACAAATGAGAAAATCTGACCTTCTCAGACAAGAATGTCCCTAATAAAGAACCTCCCAAAATAGCCAGCTGCATGAAACAATTTTTAATGGATTAGATTTGTCATTGTAAACATCAGCTCAATGAAACCCAAAAAAAAGAATGATAATTAAACAATCACATTACCATGTCTGACAAAACTTAAAATTTTGAACTATATATGCTCAATTATATTTAGACTGTCATTATTAAACCTTGCCAACATAGCCTTATCACAGGTCACTAAAGTCACCAAAATTTTAAAATTAAGAGAAAAACATGTATTTTATTTCTTTAGCTGAAAAACTTTTAATTTGCACACGTTGCCAAATCACTCTTTTATCTTCTTGACCCAAAAGCATGTTTCAAAACTAAAGTATTTTTGCTTCTTACACCGGAGATCTTACACTTCTTGGATAATCAATGAGCTATGCTACATGCCATGGTAATAAATCCAAATTCAGGAAACAACACACACAAAGAAAGCACACATATGAATGTGTTTAAGCTATTATCATGATCAGTCAAAATTTAAGCATGTAAACCAATATATTATCATGATCAGTCAAAATATTCATATTGCATAAAATTCATGTAGAATGATTTTGTTCAAATGCTTACAAAAATAGCCATCTTAAATGAATTTTTTTTTTGAATAGTAAAATAGGGGTTCTCCTTGGAGGCATCATCTTAAATGGATGTTCATAAGCATCATTCCTATCTCGTCTATTTAATATTAAAAGGGAAAAAAAGAAAAAAAAGAAAAGAAAAAAAGAGCAATAGTTGAGAAATCAAAATTCATAGACTTTGACAAGCTAAGTTTAAGAAAGTGAATCATTCTAAACCCCTAGAAACATAAATATATGCATAGAAACAATTTCAGTCAGTGTTGGTACTATTTGCGCCAATACATAAATCTCAATGATCATCAAGATGAACATCAACCAGCAACTAAACACAACTAGAGCTATCTTGGCTACTTAATCAGTAGACAATTAGAGATCCTAGTTATCTAAAAAAAAAAAACCTAATCAATTGGCTCAAGGATAGAATATCAACATGCATCTACAACAACAGTACAACAGCAAACTTCGTTATAGTGTGGCAATCAAACAAAGCATATAATTATATAGCTTCCAAACCCCTTATAAAACCACAATATGATATACTTTGATAAAATCTATTTCTAACACAAACAACAGTAGGCTTTAGTTTATATTCTAAATCATCATCTTTATTATCGTTACCAAGTCATTACTGAACCTTTTAGCAACAAAGAAAACTACAGACAAAACATAAAGATTATTAGCCAGTGGATATTCCAAATAAATTGTAATTATGCCCCCCACCCCCCCCCCCCCAAAAAAAATATTAAGTGAATGGGGAGAGAGAGAGAGAGAGAGAGAGAAATGGGGACAGCTAAAACGAAACCGAATAGTTTGTATACCCATCCTAATACCTCAGCATTTACTTTCTGATGTTTTTAATTCTTACTTGATAGACACTATATTATGCCAATGAGTTAAGCTTAGTGCATCAACTCTACATATTTTTATGAGAGGAATGAAGAATGAAAAGGCAGCATCTTACAATACAAGTGTGTTTTCTTGATGGATGAATATCAATGGAGTGCACAATCCCAGAAGTAGTTCCATGAGCCCTGCAACATTATTAATATGAAGAATCACATCACATCACAACAAAAACAAACTGCTTCTACTCAGATGGACGGAGTTGAACCCAACCATCAAAAAATGCAGTTAAGATAATGCAAACAGAACAAAAATAAACACTAAATTTAGAAGCATAATAGAAACTCATCTAAGAAAATGACTAATACCACTTAAGAATATATTAAGCTTCAAGAAATTCCTACATTGGTGTGTTCAAATTATCAACAAATTATGAACTGCTCCAGTTTTCAAAATAATGGATCTATTGCCATGTGCAAATGGCTTAATTAAAAGGTCTTTCAAGAAGCCAAAGAAGTCATTAGAACCTAGAATAATTTGAGTAAAATGCAGACGCAATGTCAATAACATCAAAACTGAAAGTCAAAAATTGATGAAGCAAGCTTTATATATGCAAATCTAAATATGGTCAAGCACTCCTCCAGTTTGCAAAAATATTATCCAGTTCAAAAAATTTCACAATAAAATCTTCACCATTACTATACAGATAAATAAGTAAGACTAATGAAGCAAAAACCTACATATGTTAATTTGTATGCAAAATAAGCACAAGTACTTATAACCTAAATTCCATGGTTCTCTCTCTTCATCTAAGGTAGGCAAGTACATTGTGCACAATATTCTCCAAAAGATTTGTTAAGTTGAAAAATCAAAATAGATCCACCTAGTATAATTAAGTGCTTCCCACAATATGGTGACAAGAAAGTGCAGCCACCTTTTGCATACATACTTGAAATATGATCCTTTTTGCCACCTTCAGCTACCAAACGATACCAACGAATTGAACATCCCGAAAGTTCTAGAGCACTATCAGAGCAAGGTTGAATCCTTAAATATGAACCCAAAGCTTCAGAACCATCTAATTCATATGAGTGAGCCAAGTTGACAAAGTACACAAAACAGATAACCAAAGATATGGCCACAATACTTATGAAAATCAGTTACTGTTTCCACAGTTAGTGATGATTTTGATGGAAATCAAACAAGAAAAATCATACATAAACTGATAAAAACAAATGATTCAAACTCAAAAATGGACAGGACTGATACAAATAGAAAGGGCCAGTACCAGTGCACGAGACCTCTTGCCAAAAACATATACCAAAAGTAGGGACAATTGTTAGTTACCTAATAAACATTCTTGTAAGTTGCCATTAATCATATATTCATATATGAGCACTGTGTTTGAGCCATCATCACGATTCCAATTAAAGGGCGACCAAATTTCTATGATGGACAGTTGTTAAGAGCTCAGCTTGCAATCCAAAAATGAATACCAACTGGTGTGACAATTGAAAGTAATTTTTAGAATGTGTATGAAAGAAAGAGTACTAAAATATTGAAGTGTCAAGAAGTTTGCCTCAGCCCAGAACTGCTCTGATCCCTAACTTGATGATTGAGAGAGCATTTTGACACAACTTCAGTGCCATCTTTCAAGTAGCCAAGATAAACTGTTCTGAATCCTTCTTTCCCGATTACCCTTTCTAAATTATTTGTAATACTCACAACCTCAGAGTATGAGAATCTTCAATTTTTCAACTTCAATGTCCTGCCTCCCACATTGCCTTTTAGGAGTAGTTCATGGGCAAAGATCAAATTATACAAGTAAGACTTTAGGTGATTGAGAAAATAATTTCTTGAATGTAAACCAAATACCAGACTTAAGGAATATATAGAAAAACTATTACCTTTATGTTTTCTCCCCTTTAAGCTCCACAAGATAGCTATTGCACTTAAAAATACAATGGAGGAAACCAAAGATGCAACTATGGTAGTGCTCCAATTTTTCTTCTTCTTTGTTGCCTGTTCGCAGGAGTCCAACTGACAAAGATTGGGATTGCCATTTGTACTACAACAAAACATTTTCTAAGAATTATAGAATATTCATTCCAACATTCTTAATGAAACAAAAATGAGAACGAGTCACATATTAATAACAAGGAGGACTTCTCCATCAAAGCCTTGGGAACAGAACCTGTGAGACTGTTGCTTGTTAAATTCTTGAAAAATGAAAAACAAACAATGTTACATATTTTCTACTTCAAGATTTAAACTTAAAAAAAAAAAAAAATTCCACAACTCACAAAATCTCCAAAGCAGGCAGTTCTGATAGAAGCTGAGGCACAGGTCCAGTTAGGCTATTGTATGATAAATCCCTACAAACAAACAAGCTACACTAGTTCAAACTTAATTTTCACCAAAATTTTCTCCTCTTTAATTCTGAAAATTCCTAAACATATATATAACCCCCATAAAAATTTAAAAATAAAAAAGTCTCTGAAATTTCATTATGTTTAAAAGATGAAAATCATAAAATAGTTGGACAAAAATTGATGCACAGTTCACAAACTCAATATCCAAGTAGTGGAATTAAAATAAGACAAGTCACATTTATATCTTGAAAAACTTATCATTTATGTTGAATGGGTTGCACTGAATCATTTAATAAACTTTGAGACAAAACTCACCAAGCCACAAACCATTCTCTATAGTGCATCCAAGTCAAAGCCAATTTGTGAAAGATCACCGTGAACATTAGTAACCTGTTCCACAATTCAGAACTTCTTTTTATGCTATTATTGAATCATTTTTAAATCATAATCACATTCATTGATTTGCCTCCTTATAATTCATGAAAAACTAACCCACGTTATTTCTCCCAGTCCTATTCAGTCAAAAGTTGCATTTCACATACTCTATTCTATGATATGCAACATACCCTAAGGAAAATAACCCATTTCTGAATGTACCTCATTCTTAATTAACTTTGATATTTCCACTTGCTCATCAAGTTTTCCATCCAACTTCTCAATTTGTTATGTCAAGTGCCTATTTGTTGCCTAATCCAAATAAATAAATAAATATAAATATAAATAAAAATTCCACTCACATCTACCTAAACCACCCTCCCTTAGAAAAAAATTAGAACAAAAATAACACAAACACTATGACACAAATCAAAGATACAATAGCCTTTTCCTCATATTGGTTTTTTTTTAATATATATATATATATATATATTTATAATCTTCTTCTCATATTGGTTTCCATACTGCAACTCAAACCCTACAATTCAAAGTTTAGGAAAAAACAAAAAAAAAGAAGAAAGCATTAAGCCAAAAGATAGTTATAGTACTGATCTCCTATGTGCAAAGACTCTCTCTCTCTCTCTCTCTCTCTCTCTCTCTCTCTCTCTCTCTCTCTTTTACACACACACACACAATATTTAAGTTGCATCACCTAAGACACCTACCAAACGTCCTAGAAGATCACTCCTTTTCCTGCTATAGTATATATATATTGTCACGACCCCAAACCGCCCCTAGTAGAATGGTGCCGTGATGGCCAGTAATCCGTGATTACCGAAGGCCAACTTACAAGATCAAATGCAAACAGAGTATAATAATATATGGGGCTCACAATGCGGAAGAAATAAATCAATATACAAGTGGTCCATAAGAGCTGTGCATAAATCAAATATAATGACATACATGACGTGGTTTACATTCGGTTGATCGCAAAATACATGTTACAATCTTGATCAAAAGGCTTTTAAAGCCGACATGTGCAAATACAAAGGTGTAAGCCAAGAAGCATGATTTTCAAGATTTGCCGACGTAAATGCAACATTGCCGACATGAATACAAAACAAAGCCGACGTAAATATGAGTCAAGCCGACGTGACAAGAATCCAAAACAAGCTTGCAAAACACATCTAGGCGTCGCCACCGTCCTGCTCTTCACCTACATATATATAGAGAGGGTGAGCTTGGAAACTCAGTGAATGGTACTAGAAATAAAGGTTTTGCATGAATAATAGCCGGAGTCTTTTCAAAATAAAGCACGCCAAACCATACGAATATTGGTCAAGATCCTTTCCAAGCAACACATTAAAATTTTACCAAAATAAGGGATGAACCGTATTCATCTAACAAGTCTTACAAGCCTCATGGGATGCTTACTGGCATCGGCAAAGCACCAATCGATATCTTTCCGAACAAACAAATCCACGCGGTAAACCGTCAGTCGCAAAACAAGGGACTGCACGATCCGTAATCGATTAATCAGAGGTACTGTGAAAGTTTATAGTCCTCCAGCATAAGGGACTTGTGTTACTTAAGCTCGTAACTCTTTTTAACACGATGGTCTGGTGTTACTTAGGCTCGTAGCCCACTTTAACACGATAGTCTATCCAGGAAAGGACCGTATCCTTTTATACTTAGTGCTGCGAAAGTTTAGAGTCCTCCAGCACAAGGGACTTTTTAAAGATGACATCAAAACAAAGTTTATACTTGATACATCAAAATAGAGCTAATCATTCATGCTTAACAAATACTTTCATCAAAACAAAGCAAAGCAAGATTTATCAAAACAATATAACATAGCTTTATTAAAAATACCACTCACCTAGCTCTTCAGGTGTAGGCTCAAAGCAAAGATCAAAGTCCTACAATCACATGGCAATCACATTCTCAAAACAAGCTTTACATACAAGCAATGATCTCGGCACTATCACCGAATCTAAGTTAATAACAAAGCAAAACATACTGGGAGTCAAGACACTGTTTTTCACCTCATGAAAACACACAGTGTACCATCCACGTCTAGCCGAGGTCCCACACCTCCTTGCCGAGGTGTGGCCCCGATGGCCACATTCAAAACGAAATCGGAAAAAACCTGGGTTTCCCCCCTTAAAGAATGCAAAGAACAAGATCATCAAGAACATCAAGAACATGCATGCTAAAATCATAACTTGTTTATTCAAAAACTGAGATTTCATGCTAAGAGTTCAAAAATATGGACCTGGGTACCCACACAAGGAAATCGTGCAAGAACAAACACAAAAACATGGTTCTTGCCATACACTTCCAGGTTAAAACAAGACTTTTCTTCAAGAACATATGAACATTATTTTCTCTTCCAAAAAAAAAACCAAATTCAAATCAACTCATGGCATGCAAAACGAATTCAATCATGCAATGCAGCTTGATAGTCAATAAGAATAACTGGAGCAGAGCAAGAATCTAACCTCAAAACTCAAATCTAACGGTTCGATCCTCAAAGATCAAGCTCGGAACTCCACTTTCTCACTCTAAAACTCCTTCCTTCTTCCTCTAGAGCTTCTCTCTCTAAAAACAAGGATTTGAGACAAAATGATTTGTTTCTAGGTCTGCCGGCTGTCTTAACACTCAGCTCGGACACGTGGCGCTACCGGGTTGGTTCAACTCAAAAAGTGACTGATGGACAAGACAAGTCTATGACAAAGCGTATGCAACAAGCGAAGGCAAGACACATCGGCAAACAAAGACATCGGCTAAAGACAAAGCTTCGGCATCAGGGTAACAAAGACATCGGCTAGGGAGGACGACACTTGACTAAGCTGTGCCACACTTTGGCCTGGATGTGTCACACCTCGGCTTTGGCCATACCTACCCTGGAACAAAATCACTAAGTGCAAAACATCTCGGCTAATATGCCGGGGTGAGAATAGAGGTCAACCAAGTGGTTCCAAGGTAGCTCTAGGTACAAAGGTGCAAAGGTGAACTAGGCTCAAGATGACCTCGACTACACACCAAGCAAGGAACAAAAATCATGCAAGCGACACCTAAACAAAGCAAGACAAGGATCTTATACTAAGTTAAAACAAGTCGAAATTCACTAACGCAGCTTAGCAAAACAAGTCCATGCAAATGCTCATGCACAATGCTGAGGCAGGGATGAGGGTCACCACATATATATATATATATATCATGGGCTCAACATAGTTGTAGACTCTTATCTTATTTATCGTTCTCTATAGGAAGGAACATTTGTTGACTACTTTCCCAACCCTGATTCAAACTCTGCAAGTGCAACCTAAAATGATTTAACTTCCATTATCTCAACCTACAAACAATCATAACAAAATTAGGAGAGTAACCCATTTCAAGACATCAAATTTTATGCTCAAGCCAACCAAAATTAGGAGAGTAACCCATTTCATTTCTAATTTTTTGAGCTAAATGCTTGATAATCTACCAAATTCGCAAAATTTACTAATATAAAAAGAAAAAAACAATGTCTTTAAACTCACTTTTTCCCAATAAAAGGACCCCATTTAAACAATAGCCTCATTCACATACAAATTCAACAACAAAACCACCCAAAATTAGCAAAAATATTCAAAACCCATGAACCATCTATGGCAGATCTGTGCAATTGAACAATGTTGATACCAAAAAAAATCAAAATCCACCTCCAACCTGAGAATCCAGATCTAGATCCTTCTGATCTCCATAGCAAATTAGAAAAGGGGGTAGCAAATTAGAATAAACCAATCAAACCTTTCAATGTTTTAATCAGAAAAAAAAAATGCAAAATTTACAATACCTTTTGGGAAAAACACAACATATTTGTTCTTTTGAAGAAGCTTTCTATCAAAAGCACCTTCACATTTCTAGTATTATTTTTTATCATTCTTTCTTATGAACTAAACAGAAAATCATATATATATATAGAAGAGTAAGAGCATATATGTATATGTTACCAGGTGAAGTTCCATCAAAGCCATAGAGCTCGTTCATTATCATCAACTTCCCTACCCCAGGCGGTCCGATCACCCTAATCACCGTGATATCAGTATTATCTGTCAGAAACTATAATCAATCTCAAATTTCTCAGATTTTTATAGAAATATAAAACCCTAGAATTGGAAAGAGAACTATTAGTCTTTGAAGTAACCTAGCCAGTCTCTATACATTCAGATGAGTTGAGAGAGAGAGAGAGAAATTACGGGAAGGATGCGATCGGTGTTGAAGTCCTAAGAATTAGAAATTAGGTCCAGAGAAGTGATGAAGGGGAGATGAGAGCGGATGGAGACGGAATCGTCATCGGTGAAGGCTCCATGGAACACAAGAATCGGTGGTCGCTTTTCTCCAGCTTTGCCGTGATCTGCGCCAGTTGAGGTGGATCAAAGCACCCTATGCTTCTGAGGCAGACGAACACGACCGTCTCACCCTACTCTTCCCCAATCAGGCATCGCCAACGAGGTTAGGGTAGTGGGACACAGTGGTGAGGGTTTGGAGAGTGGTAGAGGAGCTCAAGTTAGGGTTTCAATGAAGGCTCAGGTTGAGACGAAAATCTGAGACTGATACAGCGATCTGTGAGGCTGAGACGGTTTGGAGAGAGAGAGAGTGTGTGTGTGTGACATAGTGTATAGAAAGAGGGCTATGCCCCATTCGAAGAGTATTTTATGGTAGCATATTTGGCGCCAGAGTAATTCATTTTGGAGCCTATTTTTATTTTGATCATACTATTTATTATAGAAATTGTGTGTTGTGAAAAGTAAAATATTTTTAACGACTAGCATATGTGCGTCGTGGAAAGTGTATTTTTTAGCTTCATAAAAAAGTGTAATATTTTTAACAGCTGATTTTTTGTGCGCCGTGAAATATTTAATATTTTTAACAGCTAGTGTACACGTGTCGTCTATAATTGATGTATTAACGGCATGCCATATGCACGTCATAGAAACTTTTATTATTTACGGCTAACATTGCAAGTCGTAAAAAAATTATCATTATTAGTATTCACGGCCTATGCAATAGACACGCCGTGGTTAGGAAATTATTTACGACATGCACAAAAAAAAATCGTAAAAGTGAGAAACCACGGCTTGCATTTACTGTATGTCGTTAATGTAGAGCCATAAAAACTCAGTTTTGTTGTAGTGTTTAGAAATATTGAATAATTTCTTAAGCCAATTCTTTTGTTTCCAAGGTAATCCAACAACATCACCATTTCATCTCTCAATAGAAACTGCCAACCACACTACACAGATTTACTGTCAAATTATTTCCATCAACCGTATGCCGTCTAAGATCACATCTGTGTATTTCTAAAAGAAATTAGCGAAAACCCTAACAAGCTTTGAGTTCCCAAGATCAAATTTCTAATCATACAAACCCCAAGCAAGAACAAGAAATCAATAGATACATACAGATTTCAATAGACTAGCATGAAATTGATCAAGAAACATAACAAAGTGAAATCAAATCAAACTCAATCTAATTGGATCTTCTAACCTAAGAATGAATTTATTCTTGCAAAATCTAGAGAGAGAGAGAGAGAGAGAGAGAGAACAAAAAAAAAAGATGAAAAAAGACAAAATAACAAAGAATATTTACATTCATCTAAAGAACTGTAAAATACATACAAAACATAGTTAGGGTGTTTAATTACCTGTAGCTCTCTAGGGTTTGGTCATCCTTCAAGATCTACCATCGCCGACACTGAGGTGGTGGTTCTGCGGCAGAAGGAGGTGCTGCGCGATGAGTAACAACGGCGGATCGGTGATGGCAGATCCAACACTGATGGTGATTGTTGTTGTTGGGGATGGGAGTTTCAACGCTAGGGTTTCTATAGGGAAGAGAAATATAATAAAACTCTAGCTATTGCTAAGTGAGTAGTGAGAGGGTGAGAGGGGGAGAGAGGGGGTTTGATTTGTTCAACTGTGGATACTACTATATATATACATATATATAAATAAATACTAAATATAATCACACTTAATTAAAATATATATATAATCACATTTAATAAAAAAAAGTGTGGTTAATATATATATATATATATAATCACACTTAATTAAAAAGTGATATAAAAAATAAATATTATCACACTCAATTAAATTAAGTGTGATTAAAATATCAATCTAATTTTTTTTATCACACTTTTAATAAAAGTGAAATATTTTCATTTATCAAAGTGTGATCTTTAACTGTTTTTGTAGTAGTGATATAATCACACTTTAATTAAAAGGTGTGATTAAAAAATATATAAATAATCACACTTTAATTAGAATGTGTGATTAAAAAATATATATATAATCATACTTACTTAAAAAGTGTGATTAAAAAGTAGTAGTGTATATATAATCACACTTTAATTAAAAGGTGTGATTAAAAAATATATAAATAATCACACTTTAATTAGAATGTGTGATTAAAAATATATATATATATATATAATCACACTTACTTAAAAAGTGTGATTAAAAAGTAGTAGTGTATATACAATCACACTTTAATTAAAAGGTGTGATTAAAAAATATATAAATAATCACACTTTAATTAGAATGTGTGATTAAAATATATATATATATAATCACACTTGTTTAAAAAGTGTGATTAAAAAGTAGTAGTGTATATATAATCACACTTTAATTAGAAGGTGTGATTAAAATATATATATATATATATATACATAATCACACTTAAAAAGTGACATAAAAAATAAATATAATCACACTCAATCAAATTAACTGTGATTAAAATATCAATCTACTTTTTTTTATCACACTTCCAATAAAAGTGAGATCTTTTTTTTTTTTTTTTTTGTCAAAGTGTGATCTTTAACTATTTTTGTAGTAGTGATTATATCCTATCTCTTATATATCAAACCAAAATCCTAATTTATAACATTTCATTCTCTTCTATTCTCTTCTCTTTGTGTGCAACAGCTGCTTTGTTTCTATTGTTGTGTCATTTCATAGTTCTAGTTTTGTAATGGTGTAATGGTAGAATAAGTTTTTTTTTTTTCTTTCTTTTTAAAAAAAAAAAAAAAAAAAAAAAAAAATGGTGATGGCTACTGCTATTGTTGCTGTGGAACTAGATATTATATTTGTTTAAATTAATTGTGGAACAATATGCATGTTTATGTTTTGAAAAATTATAGACAGATTAATGTTAAAATGAAAATGTTATATGATTTTTCTTTGTTAATAGATTATTTGAATCCATGGTTCCAAATTGAGCTAAACCATGTTTAAATGGTTTGGTTCGGATTAGTTCCACAATTTAAATGGATTGGATTGGTTTCAATTTTTATGAAACCGTAGACAACGGATTGGTTCTGGTTTTATTCCAAACCAAACCAATCTAAACCATGCCCACCCCTAGCTGACAACTACTGTCATACCTTCCCCTGCTATCCCTGACCCTTCTTTACCATCCCCCAACCCTCTTCAGCCACTTTCATTCCTTACAACTCTTTCATTGTCATGGATTCCACCTCTCGCCACTCTAATCACCATAAACCTCCTCTAACACCTCTTTGTCATGACCCAAAACACGTAACACACATTCTTGGAAAAAATAATTTGGCACATGTGTAACTTGTATCTAGCAAAAGTGGCACTTCCATAAAACTTTGTTTTGCGAAAATGCTTGTTGGACGTTTCAAGTCATCATGAGGAAACGATAGGGGGTTTATCGCAACTCCAATGCCTAAGTTTTGGTTAAAAATAAGTTGTTGGGTGAAAGAGATGAGGATTTAAAACGGTGGGAGAGTAATAGAGGCCGAAGGACACGGGATGGGAATGGTGATAAAGGACACGACAGTAGTGGTTGACTACCAAAGTTGTAAAGGCAAGTGCAAAAGAAAGGAGCATGATGTGAAGAGAAAGGGGAGTTTGGTAAATTCAAAGAAAATGAAGGATTTTTTCGTTCAATTTTGAATAATTAGATTTCATATCTTGACAATGAGAATATATTTTATTTTTTGACCTTCCATGTCTATCGCAACTAATTTTATCTCCTTATTTCTTCACAATTTTATTAGATGTTGCTATTTATTTGCAATTTATCCATAAATTTACTGGTTTAGATTTTCAGTTTTTTAACTTCTGAATTACCAAATTTTATCAGTCCTATTTATACAATCTCCTATCCAAAAAAATATAATAAAAAATTACAATCTCCAATTTTGATTTTCATTTTTCAACAATTATTCGACTTTTGTCTGGACAAATCAAACTGTACATAGCATTGAAAGCTTGTAATATATTTCGGGAGAATCTCGTCGGCTTTATATTTTAGCGAAAACCCTAACATCTGGTCTCTTGTCTTTTGTCGTTGTTTCAAATTCATCATATTAGTCATGTTCATAAATATAAAGTTGAACAAATTTAACATATTCAAAAATTTATATCTAAATACTAAATAAAAATTTAATTTATTTTAACCGAACTAACTTAGAATGCTCAATTTTTTATGTATGAACATTTAATATTTCGTCAATCTTAATAATTTGAACAAAATTATTTTGTTCAAATATAAATAATCAAACACTGTGTAAAGGCTCAACTCTGATTATCCGAACACGACGCACAAACTCATTTTCCCAACATACAAACAAGATAAATAAAATACCAAAAAAGTAAGTCACAGACTAACATTTTCAATGTTCAAATCAACGTTTTTAATATTTATATCGGGACCATCTATCTCAGTGTTATCCATGGTATGCAAATCTTTAAAATTAATTGATTTCAATATTCTTAAACCTTAAATCTTCAAAAACAATAATGTTTTGAGTTTGAAAAATAAGTACAATGGAGAAAAGAATGAAGTAAACTAATTGATAATGAATGATATCATAAGTGTATGTCAATGGTGAAGATAATGAAAAAAATACAATATTTATATGTTAAAATCCTAAATCCTATAGGAATGATGGTGTGTGAAGAGTATTTTGTGTTTCTTAAATATGAAATCTTTAAATAGATAGAATACACCCCATGTTGTCTTTAATGGTCATTTCATTAAAAGATATTATTAAAATATAAATTTAATCTATTAATAGTGTGTACTGAAAAATATTAGTGATGTATAAATAGAATCACCCTTAAACTTTTAGTTTGAGTGCTCTCCATATTAAAACTAGTTCAAAAAGCTCGTTCTTCGAAAAGCCCGTGCAAGGCACAGACTATTATTATGTTATGTTTGGATTTCTAATATATATATATATTTAGTTTGTATTTTGAGATAAATTTTCAAAAAAAAAAATAAAATTGGGGCAAGAGTTTAGAATTTTTTTTTTTTTTTTTTGATTTGTTTGGCTATATATTTTAAAAATAGTTTTGGAGTTTGAGAGTATGGTATGATTTGATATTTAGGTAAATTACAAACACACCCCCTGAGGTTTACTTAAATTACAAATTACCCTTTGTGTTTCTAAAAATTACATTATGCCTCTTAAGATTTCTGATTTTATAACAAATAGGTCATTTTATTAATAAATCATTAAGTTAATTAACAATTTTTAATAATGTTAAAATTTTGTTTCAAATAATAATTCAGATAATTTTATTATTGTATATGTGAACAGTTAGAAATTTTACTTTTTTAATTAATTTTGTTAAATAAAAAATTCTAGCAGGGAGGGATTTGTAATTTTTCAAACCACAGGGGGCAATTCGTATTTTAAGCAAACCTTAGGAGGTGTATTTGTAATTTACCCATGATATTTTGTTGTAATTGAGTAGATGTGTATGAGAAAAAAAAAAGTGATTAAGAAAGAGAGAGGAGAGAGAAAAAGTGATTGATTGATGTGTAGAAGAGACCAAATGATTTTGAAATTGTTTTTCAAAAAATTTGAACCAAACAAAATTTTAAAAAAATTTCTCATAAATTATGGGTGTGTTTGGTTTGTATTTTGAGATAAATTTTCAAAAACAAAATTTGGGAAGAGAGTTTAGAATTTTTTTTTGGTTTGTTTAGTTGTATATTTTGAAAATAGTTTTGGAGTTTGAGAGTTTGAGATGATTTGATATTTTGTTATAGTTGAGTAGATGTGTATAAGAGAAAAAGTGATTGAGAAGAAGAGACGAGAGAGATTTGATTGATGTGTAGGAGAGAGAGAAAGTAATTTTGAAAAAAAAATTTCAAAAAATTTGAACTAAACAAAATTTTGAAAATTTTTCTCAAAAATTATATCTTGAGATACAAACCAAACAAACCCTATATCTTGAGATACAAACCAAATAAGCCACTCACAAAAATAAATGTTAAATGAATTATGATAAAAATATAAAATAGAATCACAAGACATAAATAAATAAATAAATAAAATGAATGGATTTTATTATCATATTTTTTAGGATAAATTACAAATATACCTCCTGAGATTTTTTTTAAACTATGGATTGCCCTATCTATTTTGAAAAATTACAAATATTCTCTTATCATAATTTTTGATTTAATAGAATTAACAAAAATAAATAAAATTTCTAACTACTCTCCTATACAATAATAAAATTATTTGAATTATTATTAATTAAAATATATTTATGATATCGTTGAAAACTATTTATTGACTTGATGATTTATTAATAAAATGTGTCATTTGTTATACGCTTAGAAACTTGAAAGGGAGAGATGTATTTTTCAAAATTACAAAGGGCAATTAGTATTTTAAACAAATCCCAGGATATGTTTGTAATTTGCCCTATTTTTTATTTGGATGAGATGAGAAATTTTTTTTTTGTAATTGTTAGATTAAAAAAAAAAAAATCAAAAGATCTAAAAGTTTAAGGTGCCATTTCTTAGGTAAAAAACAATGCTTAAGTAGTACACATTAATGTGTATTTGGGAGACAAAATATAGCGATCCCGGTTTTCCTTTCCTTTGTATATTGTGTTCCGGACTTGGTTCCGTGGTTGTGTGTTGTTGTCCCATTCTCATTTCCTTCCCTTACTCTTTGTATTTGAGTCTTGGGTTGTATAGCGATCCCGATATTCCCTGTTGTTGTTTAACTGTAATCCGGACTCGATTCCGTAGATTTGTTGTTGTCTTATCCTCGTTTCTATCCCTTACTCTTTGTTTTAGAGTTTTGGGTTGTGTTGGGCAAGTTGGGAATAAGTTGGTTGTGTTTTAAAACTTAGAAAGTTTGCCCAGGTTTTGGTCTATCCGCTCGAGCGGCAATTTTGACGCTCGAACGGGCTTTTGTTGTTGCCTCTCGCCGGCGGCGGTTTGACGCCTTCGGCGTGAATTTCCTTCTTCGGCATTTTGGTCGTCGCAAAAATTCAGGAGGGTGCATCCGGCCAAGCGGATCTTTGGACGCCGGCGTGAACACATGTCGACGCTTTCGGCGGGTGTTGTACGCTCGAGCGGACATGTTTTATATCAGTCCGTGAAATCACTTTTTGAATCACCTTTTGATTTCCTTTCTCTCTCTTACTTTTTCAAAACCTCCATTGGAGAGCACCTCACTCTAAAACCTAACTTCTCTCTTAGGATTGATCTAGCTAGAGTGTTTTCCTATCCTTTGGCCTTTGTAAAAGTTGTGTTGATCGTCGAGGGCTTCGTTTTGATCCGAGAAATTTGGGATTTGGAGCAACTTCGAGATTTTTCATCTTCTCCTTTTGAGCTCCGAATTGGAGGTAGGGATTTCCTTGTTCTTTTTCAATACTTCATCTATAGATAGACATGTGGTAGTTTTGTACTGTATGAAAATCGTATCCACGTTGGATTTGTTTGAAATCATGAGAAGGAACCTAGGGTTGGTTGTTTGAAAATGATTATTTTATCATTGACGGTTGTTTTGGGCTAATTGGAGTGTGAATTAGCATGTTATAGTTGAAAGAAGAAAAAGCCCTAAATTATATTTTGATTTGGTAAATTAAAATGGAGAGTAGTTAACCTATGTTGTAAATCTCTATTGTTAATGTGAGTTGGGTGAAAGTGTTAATGCCTAAGGGGTTAACTTTGGCTTTGGAATGGTTTTGAAATGAATGTAGTGGACTAATGTGAGTTATGACTTTATTATCAACGGAATTGGTTTTGTAAAAACAAAAGGAATGGAATTGGTTTTGTAAAAACAAAAGGAATGGAATTGGTTTTGTGGAAACAAAAAGGATGGAGTTGGTTTTGTGAAAACAAAAGGAAAATGGGATTTGTTTGTGAAATGAGAAAAGTATCTTTGATGTAAGTATGAAAGTTGGATTGTTGTATCTCGAGTGTTGAATACACACATGTGGAGGTTGTATCTTTAACTACCATGTTAGTGTTGTTGTTGGGTTGTGATCTCATGTTAATTGAGTCTTTTGATAGATGTATTAAATACATGCATCAAGAGGTTTTGTCCTTGGTCATCGGTGGAGGATGACACGGTTGAGTTGAATTGTCGTGTACGCATTACACCACTGTTGATTGAGCATTGTATGTGGTGAAGTACTGAGTTACATTATATATGTGTACCTGTTCGGGAGGAGGTAGGTGATGTCCTCCAGTGTGTGAAAGGAGATAGGGAATGGACTCCACACGCCTATGTGTTCATATATTTTAACACATTGCTTGTATTTTGATAGTTTATGTGTATGCATGGCACATGTTGGTTGTACCCGGTTGTATTGTGGTATTTGGTGTTATACCCCGCGCTGATAATCAGAGGTACCGTGACCTTCCAACTAGCGCCTGGAGAACTGACTGAGCTGAGAATCTAAGGTACCATATCCTTCCAGCTAGCGCCTGGTAAACTGGTATGTTGTTGTGAGAGGTGTATCTTTGGCTTACTACGTACATAGCTGGTAGAGCAAAGTTTTGTTGTTGTTGTTTCACTGTATCTGAGAATATCATGGACTTGATTAGTTACAGTTTTGGAGGGCCGAGTTGCCTCGTTAGTTGATTTTATACATGTGGATGATTTGTTATCTCCCTTTTATATAAGGTATGCATGTATAGATATGATTGTATCGGGAAGAAACCAAAACGTCATTTTTGTCTTTTGGAAAGTGTGAAGAGGATCAAATACTTTGAAAATTTGTTTTGAAAAGGTACATCTGTTGTAGGTGCGGGAAATGGAAGAAAGTAATGGGCTTAGTGAAATTATTTCCTAAGTAATGGTTAATGCTATGAAAGATTGGGAATGGGGATTAATAAAAGGAAAAAGGAAAGATGAATCGCCTATGGCGTTGATCGAAATGGTTGTTTTCGAGAAAAGTTCATACTTATGTATATTTTGTGTAAACTGGCACATTACTATCCTAGTATGAGATTGAGCATTCATGAACATAGCTATCTGTAAGTTGTTATTGTTGAGGGGCATGTTGAGATCCCTACTGGACTTTATGTTCATCCCACGTTGTTAAATCTTTTCAGGTGTTGAGCAAGATGTGGTACAAGATTTGGATCTTCTTACTTGTCGGCCACGGGGCCTCTTTGTGTTGGTTGAGTGCCATATATGTAAAAGGGTTACACCCTTCTTCTCGATTCGTTAATGATGTAAGCCCAAGGGTAATTTATTTATTATACTCATGGTGTATTTACTTGCATACGAATGAGGGCAATGTTATTCACTTCTACGAGTTGAATATACGAGTTTATTTCCGCATGTTGTCTTTAAAATGGAATTAAGTAAATGAAATTGGTAATACTTCGAGTAATAAAAAGTGGGGCATGACAACTTGATATCAGAGCGAGCCGGGTTTGAATAATTTGGGCTCGTGGGAAGTGGTTTTTACCACAGTGGGTTTACTACGTATAGTGGGGACGTTGCATATAGATATCATGAAAGTTAGGACTTGTGTGTTGCATTTATGTGAGAATGGGATTCAGTCTCACGGGTAGTATTCATAGCCGGTGAACTTGCTTTGAGGTCCTTTCAGAAACACGCCTGATCAACGTGGTTTCTGATAGGAATTCCCTGAGAGTTCCGAGATGAGTGGCTATCTTTGTGGACTTGATTCGATTATGTGTTTACATGTTTAGATGATTATATGCAATAGAGATGTATATTTTGTGACTAAGTGAGTCTTGTGACTTAATGGTAGTGGTGTGTGCCTCGGAGAAGGCTTTTGTGTTGTGCACTAAGCGTGGTGTTTGCCTTTGTGCTTTATAGGATTTTTACACGAGGAAGTAGAGGACGGTTGAGTAGTAGGAGTGTCGGTAGGGGCACAACAGTTCCTTTAGCACCCGCCGTTGCAACATCGGCTGTCGGTGAGGATGTCGCACGTGAGATTGTGAGAGCAGTGCAAGACGCCCTAGCTCATACTGAGGGCAGCAACGGGCATGCTCTCAAGCTTACTAAGGAGTTTTTCCGCTTCGGCCCACCAGAGTTTGTGGAGGAGGCCAAACTGTTGGAAGCAGAGAGTTGGTTGGAACAGATTACCAAGACTCTTGATATGCTCAGAGTCGAAGAGGAGGAGTTGAGGGTTTCTTTGGCGACTTTTCAATTGAAGGCCGATGTGAGTTATTGGTGGAAGTATGCTAAGAATACTGTAGGTAGCACGTGGGTTGCTTCTACCGAGGCCTTTTGGGCCATGTATTTCCCTCCTTCTGCTCGGGAAAGGTTGAGGGATCAGTTTTTGGAGTTGCGTCAAGATGATACTCCTGTGGCACAGTTTGAGATGCGGTTTACTAGTTTGTCGAGGTTTGCTCCAGAGTTGGTGGCAACAGAGGAGCGTCATTGTTATGAGTTTGAAAGGCGGTTGTGTTTCGGTATTCGGGAGAAGGTAGCTGGATCCTTTTTGAAGGATTATTATAATTTAGTCGAGGTAGTGGCCCATGTTGAGGCCCTGGTTGTGAGTGATGGTCGGGATGGGGAAGAGACCATCTCGGTAAGTCCTACGGTTCCTAAACGCTCTAGGCTCAGTAAGGGGTGGAGGCGGAGACATGCTCAATCAGGGGCTAATTCTTTTTCTTCGCCAGGGGTTTCAGACTCTTCTGTTGAGAGGTTTGGGGAGGTGCAGGTTTCAGACCAGTCTCAGAGTAGGGGGTCTGGTGGTTGTTTTGTTTGTGGTCAGCTGGGCCATGGCAGACATTTTTGCCCTTTACGTGTGAATTCTGCAAGTGTTTCAAAACCTAGTCAGACTCAGTTGTACCTGTCCAGTCGGGGATGGTATCGGTACTAGAAACGGGCAGGCCAGGCTCTGGGAGCCTCGCGAGGGGCGACTTATTAGCTAGCCCTATGGTATTACCCTGGAGGGGGATTTTTGTGTTATTGGCCGGTGGTGTATCGTGTGAATGATTTTGTTGTGGACCGGTGTACTGTTGGATGCTGAGGTACCATGTTTATGTATCGCATATGTATGCATAGTGTTGTTTGTTTAATCCTCATGTATTAGGGAGTATGTATGGAATTTCGAACCCCCTATAATATCTATTGAGAAGTTGTTAATGGGATCAATGATCCTGATGTTGTTGCATGCTAGGTACTGTATGTTGAGATAGTCTGGTGACGGCCTGTGGGCCTTGTCCACTTTTAGAGATTATGTGTTGAGATCGGGAACCTGTGGGTGAATGTGACTGATGTGATGGTTTCGGAAGTTGTGTAGTATTGATAAGTTATGTGAGAATGTTCGAGGGAATGTGAGATTTGTATCTCGGGTTAGCGGGAATGGTATTTGTATGTTGATTAGTGTTTTGGGCTTTGCTAGTTAATGAGTCCGTGGTGACCCCATCAGTTGTATAAGGGTAGTGTTCGTATTGTGATTGGTTATTAATTGTTGGGTATGGTTTGTGGGTGATGCTGGCAGCATTCTTTGGAGGAAGAACAGTTTGAATTCTAGGGTAACGAGAATAGCGTTGGTCACATTGTCCTTCGTGATTGGGTTGGTGTGATTGAGGCTGACCGTGTCGGTCTTGAGTCGAGGAGATGAGCAGGCTTGCTAGGTAGCCATGGGGGAAAAAAAAATAGTGATTCCCTTAGACACAGTGTTGATGTGGTTCGATTTTAGGGGATCCGTTGAGATTCCAAAATTTGGGGGTTTGTGTGGGGAACTCCGTGTTGGGGTTAGTGGCACATGAATGTGTGGATTACTGAGTGTGGAGTGTATTGAATTGATTAGTCAGCTTTTTGGCATAGAGTTTTTGGTTGACATCTGTCACCTTGAGGTTAGTCTCGTTTGTTGTAGACTTGTATGTTGATTAGGGAAAACTGAAACTAATCATCCGGATTGTGTCATTGAATATGACGGTTATAATAATACGGCTAATATGTGTATTGATTGATCATTATGAATGATTGGCCTTTTTTTTTTATACATTATATACGTATATTGTTTGGGAGGAGATAGGGGATGGACTCCGATGATATATCATTAAAATGTGTATCATTTGTGAAGTGTGTAAGTGTTTTCATGTGTTGTTAATACAACACCAAAATGTGTATCATTCATGAGAAGAGGAAGTGTTTTGTTATGAGTTTTAATCTCTTTCGAACTGTTGATATTGGAAGTGTTTATTTATGAGTTATAGTCTCATTTAATTGTCAGCCAGGTTCTGAGCCATGTTTATGATATTAAATTGGTTAAGCAAAGGGAGGCAGTATGAAATTGCAAAACCATGAATTTCTTATGCCTTATGTGTTGATAGTACTGTTGTTATGTCTATTAACTATCTTCATAGAAATGTTCTGCTCTGTGTTGGTTGTGGCATCACTGTGTGAGTGATGGTTGTGGATAGTATTATTTTGGAAAGAAATGGAAAACAAAATGTTCCTAGTGTTTGGGCCATTTAAAGGCGTTGCTGAGAAATTAACTTAATTCAAGGGTTTTGAGAAATTCCAAATGAATCTTTTTGGCAAATAAACTGGATGATTGTGTTTTGGATAACACCGTGTTTGTGAAAATGTTTACAAAACTTTTGAGTTTTGCATAGAAAATGCAAGGTTCATTTCAGAATGTTAACATTGAAAATTTAACTATCTTTGAGAAAAGTCTCATGAACAAGAAAATGTTTTTCTTATTATTTTCTCAGAAGATTTGCTTTGGTTGTTCTTTTTGGGAATTATGTTGTTGAGTAGTGACTTAGCTTGAAATGCTAGTCGGTTGTTGGTGAATTGTTTCGGGAAGGATTGGTTTTGTTGTAACTTTTGTGCCCGCCGTGTTGTCATTTGGAACGTATTCCCTTGGTTAGTCTCTTCCTTGGTAAGAGTGAATCGAAGGTTTGTAGGGAGAATAGTTCCTCTCCTAGTACTCCGGTATCGGTGTCGTGTGATCAATTGGCCTTGTGTTTTGGCGTATCCTTAATTTTGGGGATGAAATTCTTTAAGGGTGGGAGGTTATAGCGATCTCGGTATTCCCTGTTGTTGTTTAACTGTAATCCGGACTCGGTTCCGTAGATTTGTTGTTGTCTTATCCTCATTTCTATCCCTTACTCTTTGTTTTAGAGTTTTGGGTTGTGTTGGGCAAGTTGGAAATAAGTTGGTTGTGTTTTAAAACTTAAAAAGTTTGCCCAGGTTTTGGTCTATCCGCTCGAGCGGCGATTTTGACGCTCGAGCGGGCTTTTGTTGTTGCCTCTCTGCTCGAGCGGCAGTTTGGACGCTCGAGCATGAATTTCCTTCTCTCAGCATTTTGGTCGTCTGCAAAAAATTCTGGGACGGTGCATCCGGCGCTCAAGCGGATCTTTGGGCCGCCGGCGTGAACACTGTCTCGATGCTCGGCGGTGTTATGCGCTCGAGCGGACATGTTTTATATCAGTCCGTGAAATCACTTTTTGAATCACCTTTTGATTTCCTTTCTCTCTCTTACTTTTTCAAAACCTCCATTGGAGAGCACCTCACTCTAAAACCTAACTTCTCTCTTAGGATTGATCTAGCTAGAGTGTTTTCCTATCCTTTGGCCTTTGTAAAAGTTGTGTTGATCGTCGAGGGCTTCGTTTTGATCCGAGAAATTTGGGATTTGGAGCAACTTCGAGATTCTTCATCTTCTCCTTTTGAGCTCCGAATTGGAGGTAGGGATTTCCCTGTTCTTTTTCAATACTTCGACTATAGATAGACATGTGGTAGTTTTGTATTGCATGAAAATCGTATCCACGTTGGATTTGTTTGAAATCATGAGAAGGAACCTAGGGTTGGTTGTTTGAAAATGATTATTTTATCATTGACGGTTGTTTTGGGCTAATTGGAGTGTGAATTAGCATGTTATAGTTGAAAGAAGAAAAAGCCCTAAATTATATTTTGATTTGGTAAATTAAAATGGAGAGTAGTTAACCTATGTTGTAAATCTCTATTGTTAATGTGAGTTGGGTGAAAGTGTTAATGCCTAAGGAGTTAACTTTGGCTTTGGAATGGTTTTGAAATGAATGTAGTGGACTAATGTGAGTTATGACTTTATTATCAACGGAATTGGTTTTGTAAAAACAAAAGGAATGGAATTGGTTTTGTGGAAACAAAAAGGATGGAGTTGGTTTTGTGAAAGCAAAAGTAAAATGGGATTTGTTTGTGAAATGAGAAAAGTATCTTTGATGTAAGTATGAAAGTTGGATTGTTGTATCTCGAGTGTTGAATACACACATGTGGAGGTTGTATCTTTAACTACCATGTTAGTGTTGTTGTTGGGTTGTGATCTCATGTTAATTGAGTCTTTTGATAGATGTATTAAATATATGCATCTAGAGGTTTTGTCCTTGGTCATCGGTGGAGGATGACACGGTTGAGTTGAATTGTCATGTATGCATTACACCACTGTTGATTGAGCATTGTATGTGGTGAAGTACTGAGTTACATTATATATGTGCACCTGTTCGGGAGGAGGTAGGTGATGTCCCCCAGTGTGTGAGAGGAGATAGGGGATGGACTCCACACACCTATGTGTTCATATATTTTAACACATTGCTTGTATTTTGATAGTTTATGTGTATGCATGACACATGTTGGTTGTACCCGGTTGTATTGTGGTATCTGGTGTTATACCCCGCGCTGATAATCAGAGGTACCGTGACCTTCCAGCTAGCGCCTGGAGAACTGACTGAGCTGAGAATCTAAGGTACCACATCCTTCCAGCTAGCGCCTGGTAAATTGGTATGTTGTTGTGAGAGGTGTATCTTTGGCTTACAACGTACATAGTTGGGAGAGCAGAGTTTTGTTGTTGTTGTTTCACTGTATTTGAGAATATCATGGACTTGATTAGTTACAGTTTTGGAGGGCCGAGTTGCCTCGTTAGTTGATTTTATACATGTGGATGATTTGTTATCTCCCTTTTATATAAGGTATGCATGTATAGATATGATTGTATCAGGAAGAAACCAAAACGTCATTTTTGTCTTTTGGAAAGTGTGAAGAGGATCGAATACTTTGAAAATTTGTTTTGAAAAGGTACATCTGTTGTAGGTGCGGGAAATGGAAGAAAGTAATGGGCTTAGTGAAATTATTTCCTAAGTAATGGTTAATGCTATGAAAGATTGGGAATGGGGATTAATAAAAGGAAAAAGGAAAGATGAATCGCCTATGGCGTTGATTGAAATGGTTGTTTTCGAGAAAAGTTCATACTTACGTATATTTTGTGTAAACTGACACATTACTATCCTACTATGAGATTGAGCATTCATGAACATAGCTATCTGTAAGTTGTTATTGTTGAGGGGCATGTTGAGATCCCTACTGGACTTTATGTTCATCCCACGTTGTTAAATTTTTTCAGGTGTTGAGCTGGATGTGCTACAAGATTTGGATCTTCTTACTTGTCGGCCACGGGGCCTCTTTGTGTTGGCTGAGTGCCATATATGTAAAAGGGTTACACCCTTCTTCTTGATACGTTAATGATGTAAGCCCAAGGGTAATTTATTTATTATACTCATGTTATATTTGCTTGCATACGAATAAGAGCAATGTTATTCACTTCTACGAGTTGAATATATGAGTTTATTTCCGCTTGTTATCTCTAAAATGGAATTAAGGAAATGAAATTGGTAATACTTCGAGTAATAAAAAGTGGGGCATCACAGGTTGTATTGGGCAGGTTTGAAAAAGGTTGGTTGTGTTTTGAAACTTAGAGTTGATGCCCAGATTTTGGCCTTCACGCTCGAGCGGGGCTTTTGACACTCGAGCGGGCCCTTCGTTGTTGCTTCTCCGCTCGAGTGGGAGTTTTGACGCTCGAGTGTAATTTTTCACCTCCCAGTACTTTTGTCTGCAGGTCTTCAGACGCTCGAGCGGGAGTTTTGATGCTCGAGCGTGACCCTTTGTTTTTGTTCCTCCGCTCGAGCGGGGAGTTTGACGCTCAAGCGGGGACCATGTTTGCAAAACTTCTGGAAGTGTGCAATCTATGCTCGAGCGGCGCTTTTAACGCTCGAGCGATGGTTTCCACGCTCGAGCGGGGCGACTGGTATAACATGTCGAGATTTCACCTTTTTGGATCACTTTTTCATTTCCCTTTCTCTCTCTTACTTTTCCAAAACTGATTTTGAGAGCTCCTCTCTCTAGAATCTCCCTTCTCTCTAGGGTTTGATCTAGCTAGAGTGATTCACTCCCTCGGTGCCTTTGTAAAAGTTGTTGAGTTTGTCGAGGGCTATCTTTTGATCCGAAAATTTCTTAGTTTGGAGCACTTCGAGATTTCTTCATCTCCTCCATTGGGTTTCATCTTATGTGCTTTAACATAGACATTGAGTTATTTGTATAGACGGGTTGATTGGGAAAGTTAGGATTTGAAATGTGTTATTTTCAAAAGAGGGGTTTTGTTATTTTAACTCATAAATGTGTATTTTGGGTCTTCAAATGATAGTTTTGATATTGTTGATAATATTTGGACCTTTGGGTCAATATTGAGAAAATGGGGAAAAATGCCATGTTTGAGTATATTTGGGTCATTAGCGTAATTAATGACAATTGTTGTGGAATTGTGAAAATGAGTTGGAAATATTAGAATTGGCTCATTATGAGTTAAAATAGTGGAGTTGGATTTATTAATCGCTCACTTTGAAAATGTTGAGACTTTATATCTGTTAAGGCATTTATTATTTGTTTAGAAATAACTGCTTTAGGCTATCGGTGGAGGATAGTCTTGATTGTTGTAGACAATGCATAATGATTAAGCAAATTAAAACTAATCAATTGAATATGTCATCCAATATGACGCTTGGAATAATACATTAAATTTATGTATTGATTGACTATATATATGATATGTGTTTATATACATTGTATTGTGTGGGAGGAGATAGGGGATCTACTCCACGGTTTAGGGGAAGATAGGGGATGGACTCCATTGATACAGCAAATATGTGTATCTATTGAATTATTGATACAGCAAATATGTGTATCTATTGAATTATTGATACAGCAAATCTGTGTATCATTTGTGAAGTATGGAAGTGTTTTATGTGTTATTGATACATCAAATATGTGTATCTATTGATGCTTATAGAAGTGTGTTGATATGAGTTGTTATCTCATTTGAATTGATGAAATGGAAGAATTATTGATATGAGATATATTCTCATTTAAATGTATGTGGCCAGGTTCTGAGCCAGGATTATGAATTGAGAAATGGGATAAGTATTAAAAATGAAATGAAACATGGACACATTTGACATGTAAATGAAATGGGTTATGCATTTATTCATGTGAGTTAAACATCTATCAAATGCTAATGTTTTAGTTATTGCTCATATTATGTTTAGCATATCTCTACTGGGCGTTGGCTCACCCTATATGGGACATCATTTTCAAGTACAGGTAGTATGCCACCTCCAAGGATGTAGCTTGGGAGGCTTGAGGCTGTTGGACCTTTTTTGTTATTTTTGGTTGTATTGCATGTATATCAAGCCAAGGGCTTATTCGGTGTAGAGTTAGCACTCTCTTTTGTAACCAAGTGTTGACTTGGAAAGTTGTAAGCCTATAAGGCATTTACTTTTGTTGTCAACATGTAATACATTTTGTAATGAATACTCTGATGATATGTAATTATGTTTTATTCTTTTATATCTAAGCATGTTAAGAATGTCTGATTTATGGGTTTATTTTGAGGGCGTTACAGAAAAGATTAAGTGCACACATAACCTTTAGCATAGTATACAAAATGGTTATCTCAAGATTTAAACCCATAATCTTGAGGTTATTAGGCCTAGGTTTTACAATACTAAGAATTAAATTTTCATTTTCCTAAATAATATTTGATTTTGTGCTACCAATAATATTATAATGATTATATTTATATATTATATTTTACTTATCATATCTTGTGTGATAATTTGTAACCGACCTTATTTGATGGGGTTTAAGGTTTAGTTTGATTTGATTTATGGGAGCTTTTTGATAAATCCACTTTCTAAGAGTTTTATTTCATCCAACCCATATTTTTTTTTACTATTCCATTAGGTCCTATTTGAGATAAGAAGACCAAAATACCCTTTTCATCTACTTATGTTCCATTTAGTTCACATTATTTTCTTATGTTTCAATAAGTCCTATGGGTGACATAATTACCAAAATACCCCTAATGTGAATGTTTATATTGTCAATGTGTAGGGGCGCGGCCCATGTCGATCCTCGTGGGTGCACGGAAAAATTTGAGTCGGGCCGGGGCGGGCCCGGCCTGTTGACAATGTGAATATTCACATTGACATGTTAACATTCACATTGATAGAAGTGTAAAATTAGCCCGCGCCCCGTGGCTGCCCGAAACCCGCCCACGGCCCGTGGGCGGCCTAGGGCGGGCCCAGCCCCGCCTGTTGACAATGTGAATATTCACATTGACATGTTAACATTCACATTGATAAGAGTATAAAATTGGCCAGCGGCCCAGGGCGGGCCCAACCCGGCCCATTGACAATGTCAATATTCACATTGATAAAAGTGTAAAATTGGCCAACAGCCCGTGGGCGGCCCGAAGCCCGACTGCAGCCCGATATGGGCTTGGCTCGACTCGTGACATTGTGAATATTCACATTGACATGTTAACATTAACATTGATAGGAGTGTAAAATTTGCCCGCTACACGAAGCTTGCCCACTGCCCGGCCCGGCCCGTTAAGAATGTGAATATTCACATTGACATGTTAACATGCACATTGATAGGAATGTAGAATTGGCCATGACGTGGCCTCGAAGCCCATGGCGAGACGAGCTCGTTTGGGTTCGGGCTAGAGCCGATGGGTTGAACCTTGGGTCAGGCCGATAGGCCTAGGCCTAGCTTCAGGCTTGGGTCGGGCTTGGGCAGGCCTAGCCATTTTTTTTTAATTCTTTTTAATTTTTTCTACCAAAATTTTATTATTTTCCACAAAAAAAGACACTAGGCCTTGGCGCGGGCCGGGCCTCGAACCGAGCCTTGAATGGGCCGATGGGCCGGGCCGGGCTTCAAAGTGATGGCCTAGGCCCTAGCCTAGGGTCTCGAACTAGGCTCGAGCTCGAGCCCAAACGAGCCTTTCCCGAGCCGCGGGCGGGCTTCGGGCAGCCTACGTTCTTTTTTACTATTCCATTAAGTCCTATTTGAGGTAAGAAGACCAAAATGGGATTTTCATCTACTTATATGCTGTTTAGTCCACATTATTTTCTTATATTTCAATAAGTCCTATGGGAGACATAATTACCAAAATACCCATAATGTGAATGTTCACATCGTCAATGTGAATGTTCATATCATCAATGCTCAGAGGCCCGAGCCAGCCTATATCGAGCCTCGTGGGTGTCCGAAAAAATCCAGGCCGGCCCACGGGCCAAAAAATTAGGCCCAGGCCCTAGCCTTGGCACAAGGGTATTCGGGCTTTGGACGGGCCGATAGATCGAACCTCGAGTCGGGCTGGTGGGCCAGGGCCTAGGCTCAAACTTAGGTCGGGCTTGGGCAGGCCTGGCCATTTTTTTTTTAATTCTTTTTAATTTTTTCTACCAAAAATTTTTTATTTTTCACAAAAAAATACATTGCGCCTCGGGCAGGCTGGGCATCGAACCGAGCCTTGAATGGGCCTTAAGGGGGCTGATTGGCTGGGCCGGGCTTCAAAGTGATGGCCTAGGCCCCAGCCTAGGGCCTCAGACATGCTCGGGCCCGAACCCAAACGAGCCTGCCCCGGGCCGTAGGTAGGCTTCGGGCAGCGGGCCAATTCTACATTCCTATCAATGTGCATGTTAACATGTCAATGTGAATATTCACATTGTCAACGGGCCGGGCCAGGCCTACCCCGGGCCGCAGGCAAGCTTCAGGCATCGGACAAATTTTACACTCCTATCAATGTTAATGTTAACATGTCAATGTGAATATTCACATTGTCACGCAGGCTCGAACCAAGCGCCTCGCTATGATCGGGCTTGAGCATACAGTGCAGCCAATTTTACACTCTTATTAATGTGAATGTTAACATGTCAATGTGAATATTCACATTGTCAACGGGCCAGGTCGGTCCCGCCCTGGGCCGCTGGCCAATTTTATACTCTTATCAATGTGAATGTTAACATGTTAATGTGAATATTCACATTGTCAACAGGCCGGGCCAGACCGGGCCGCCCACGGGCCGTGGGCCGGTTTCGAGCAGCTACGAGGCACGAGCTAATTTTACACTCCTATCAATGTGAATGTTAACATGTCAATGTGAATATTCACATTGTCAACGATCGATTTGCGGACCAATTTTATATTCTTATCAATGTGAATGTTAACATGTCAATGTGAATATTCACATTATCAACAGGCCGGGCTGGGCCTGCCCCGGGCCGCGGGCTAATTTTATACTCTTATCAATGTGACTGTTAACATGTCAATGTGAATATTCACATTTGTCAACGGGCTAGGCCGGGCCCGCCTCGGGCCACGGGTGGGCTTTTGGCCACCCATGGGCCGTGGGCCAATTTTAAACTCTTATCAATGTGAACGTTGACATGTCAATGTGAATATTCACATTGTCAACGGGCCACCCATGGGCCGCGAGTGGGTTTTGCGCTGCCACGGGACGCGAGCCAATTTTACACTCCTATTAATGTGAATGTTAACATGTTAATGTGAATATTCACATTATCAACGGGCCGTGCCCGCCCCGGCTTGCGAGCGGGTTTCGGGCCGCCCACGGGCCAATTTTATATTCCTACCAATGTGAATTTTAGAATATGAATGTTTAAATCATAAAATTGCTAACCGTTCAAAAAATATTTATAAGGGTATCAAAATTAAATATAAGGGCATAAGTGTCCGAGAAAATAGTGTAAATCAAGAAAAAAGACTTTATGGAATAAAACTATACATACATGGAACTAAATGGGTTAAAAAATTCCTTCAGGGACTTCTTGGGTTAAAACACTCTAAATGGGATTTATCAATAAAAATCCCTTGATTTATCTTGTGTGATAATTGCATTGGCCTATAGTGTTTTTAACACTTATATTTATTTAATAATATAATTATGACATGTAATAAATTATGATATAAAAATATAATTATTAGAAACGACAATTGGATAAGGTCTGCATATGACATACATAAGTAGCAAGATACCACTATCAATAGGATGAAAGTAGTAAATTTACGAAATACAACTATCAATAAGATCAAAGTAGTAAATTTATGAAAATAAAAGTGTGTTTATAAATAACCTCAAAAATTAAGAAAGTTACAATAGGTACAACAAGACAAAGTTGTAATTAAAACACAGGGGAGTATACTTGGGGAAGAAACTGCAAAATACAAGCCAAAGAAAGAACCTCAAGAATAAACCAATTACAATAAGCACAATATGACAAAGTTGTAATTAAAACACAAGAAAGGATATTTTGGAAAGAAACTGTAAAATACAAGCCAAAGAGATTCTTAAATATATATGAGAAATTTTTTGGTGTGGATAGGGTACCACGTTGGCAGCTCATAGGTGGTACCTTTCCACCGATAGGAGATGAACAAAATACAAGAAGTCAGATTATAGCCTATTTTAGATCACATTACTTCTCACATAAAATAATTAAAAAATTAATTTTTAATCATCTTCCTAAAACATCCTTATGTCAACAAGTTACCACATCGAAAAATAAATAAATAAAAATAACTCCCAAAAACTAACGGAAAATTCACGGACGGTTTGAAATTGTCCCTCCTCTTATTTGCTTTAATAACATATTTTCTCTCTCTCTCTCTCTCTCTCTCTCTCTCTCCAGTTAATTCCTCTCAATATTTTAATTTATTAAAATAATTAAAAATTAAAATAACCAACTTCAAAAAGGATAAATTATCAATAAGTCCTAATAGTTAGACTTAATTTTCATCAAGTCCTATTGAAAATAAATCTTGATAAAATTGTCACAAAATAAATTTTTTGTGACAATTTTTTACATACGTCACTAAAAATTGATAATTAGTGACTTTTTTTATCTTAATTTTTATAAATTGTCGTTAAAATTTTACAATTAGTGACTTTTTTATGACAAATTTTTTTATAGGACTTATTTGACAATAAGTCCACTTATTAGGACCTACACGTAAGTACCCCTTCAAAAAGAGGCCATAAAGTGAAAAGAGATTGTGATTGTGGAGAGACTGAGTCAAATATCAGCTTAACTCAGCTCACCTCTTCTCTTTGATGTGATAATCTCTTTTCCTCTTCTCTTTCTTTTTTTTTTTTGAGCAGGGTCTTGTCTCCTCTTTGATGCGATAATCTCTTGTCCTCTTCTCTTTGACACGATTTGTTTAGGAATCTAAAAACCTCTCTGTACTCCATTCCTATCCCCTCTCTCCTCTAGAGAAATATTTGGGTGCAGATAGGATACCACGTTGGCAGTCACAAGTGGTACCTTTCCACCAATGAGAGATGGACAAAACACAAGAAGTCAGATTATGTGGATGTTTGGAAACTTACTATTTTACTAGGCTATTTTATTTTTTGGCTAGTTTATGAGATTAAAATTTTTGTGTTTGAGAATATAGTTAGATTTTTTTTTTTTTTTATAATTGGATTTGATATTTATGAAAGAAAAAATAAAATGATGTGACATTTTATTTTGTTGACTATTTTAACTTATTTTATTTTTTAATACTATTTTAGCCAAAAAAAAACTCTTCCCAAACACCCCTATATGTCAGCAAGTTACCACATGGGAAAAAAAACTCTAAAAAACTGACGGAAAATTGACGGATGATTTGAAATTCTCCCTCCTCTCACATGCTTTTACTAACATATTTTCTCTCTCCCCAATTAATTCACTTTTTTATTTCATTTTATTTTATTTACTAGTGTTCCACTCGTGCTATGCATGAATTGCGTTTATAATTATATATATATATGAATTGTGATTTTTAAATATTTTTTTTTCACACAAAAAAATAAATATAAAACTGTAGTATGTCTTCAATCAATTATTTTATGTTTGAGTTTATTCAAAATTTAAAAATAATATACGACTAAAATTTATGACTAAATTAAGGAAAATTTTATTCCTAACAACATTTTTTTACTTCTATATAAATACTTAAAAAAATAAACTTGAAAAAGATAGTCAACATAATATTATACATTAAGTAAAAAAATGTGGTTCGCAATTATAGTTACATAAATTTACTATAGTTTTAATTTCAATTTTTTTTTTAAAAAAAAAGTATTTTAAAAGCATTTTATTTAACTAGTACCAAATAGAATTCTTTTAGCAAAAATGAAAGTTGTAAAATTTTATTGCAAAATTTTAAAAGTCTATTGTTAAACATTATATTCTACTTGTTTGTTTGTTTGGTTGCTTACTTTGAGAGTTTTCATCTTTGATATAATATAATGTTTAACAATATAAGCAAGCAATTATAGCGATCCCAGTTGTCCCTTTACTATTCAGTTGTATTCCGGACTCGGTTCCGTGAAGTTTTTAGTTGTAATTGTCTTGTTGTCATCCTTTAAATCGATTCGTTTGGGTTTTAGGATGTGTTGGGCTTGGTTGATTCAGGTTGGTAGAGTTTTGGCTCCCATTGTTATTGCACAGTTTTTGGATGGTCCGCTCGAGCGGGTCTTCTGGCGCTCGAGTGGGGTTTACACTCTTCCAGTATTTTGTGTCCCTGCAAAACTTCTACAGTTGTGTTTTCTACACTCGAGCGGGTTTCCTGCGCTCGAGTGTGTCGCGCTCGAGCGGTCTTGTTGGCGCTCGAGCGGGTGGTACATTTTTGGTGTAAGTTCGGGAGAAATCTCGCTTTCGGCGACGGTTTTCGCGCTCAAGTGGATGTACTTTATTCCTGTGTCTTGGCGCTCGAGCGGGCCCTATTGCGCTCGAGCGGACCTAGTCTTTTGTTCTTGACGCTCGAGCGTTGTGTTATCCGCTCGAGCGGGAATGTCGTATATCAATTGGCAGCTGGGCATTTTGAAACCACTTTTTACATTTTCTCTCTCTCTCTCTCTTACTTTCCCAAAAGCCTTTTTGAGAGCCTCTCTCTCTAGAAACTCCTTTTTCTCTAGGGTTTGATCTAGTTAGAGTGTTTCCCTTCCCTTTGGCCTTTGTAAAAGTTGTGTTGATCGTCGAGAGCTTCGTCTTGATCCGTGGATGTTGGAGTTTGGAGTATTTTGATCTTCTTCATCTTCTTCCTTGGGCTCCGAAATTTGAGGTAGGGATTCCTACTCACTCTTATGGGTTGTAACCTAGATTATTGAGCATTTGGGTAAATGGTTTGATTTTGAGATCTAGGGTTTCAAAATGTGTAATGGGGGTTTTGTCATTTTGGTTCTTAAATATGTATTTTGGGCTTCAAAATGGTGTTATTGTTGTTGGTTGTTGATTTATGGACCATGGGGTTCTTGTTGGAAAAAAATGGGTAGAAAACCTTAAGTTGTAGTATAAATTAATTGATATAATTAATTTGGGAAAAATGTTGTTGTTTGGAATTAAGATGGAAATAATGAAATTGGCTCATTACATTGTAAAATGGTGGAGTTGGATTTATTAATCGCTCACTTTTGAAAACATTGATATTATAACTGTTGGAGCTTTTATTATCTATTTAGAAATAATTGCTTAGGCTACCGGTAAAGGGTAGTTTTGATTGTTGTAGACAATGCATGATGATTAGGCAAACTAAAACTAATCAATTGGGTATGTCATAGAGTATGACGGTTGATAGAATACATTAACGTTATGTATTGATTGATTGTGTATATGACCTATGTGTGTGTACGTTGTGTGTATGGGAGGAGATAGGGGATGTACTCCACGGTTTAGGGGAAGATAGGGGATGGACCTCTAAACCGGATGCTGTTTGGGAGGAGATAGGGGATGGACTCCACTGATACAGCTCATATGCTTGTCAATTAAAGTGTTGATATAGCTCATATGCTTATCTTTGGAAGTGTTGATATAGCTAATATGCTTATCTGTTGAAATGTGGATACAGCTTGTATGCTTATCTGTTGAGATGTTGATACAACTAGTATGTTTATCCATTGTAAAACGGGAAGTGTTTAATATGAGACATTGTCTTATATACGTGGCTGGCCAGGTTCTGAGCCGTTAATGTAAATTGAGAAAATGATGAGAAATGGAAAATAAAATAAAATATGAACATTGTGATCATGTAATGGAAATGGGTTATGAATTGATTTATGGTAATCGAACATTTATCAATTGCTAATGTCTTAGTTACTGCTCATATTGTGTTTAGCATTTCTCTACTAGGCGTTGGCTCACCCTATATGGGATACTATTTTCAAGTACAGGTAGCATGCCACCTCCAAGAACATAGCTTGGATGATGATAAGAGTTGAAGGCTCTTTTTGATTATTTTGTTGTATTACATGTACATCAAGCCACGGGCTTACTTTGTATAGAGTTAGTACTCTTCTTTTGTGTGACCAAGTGTTAACTTGGAAAACTGTAAACCTATAGGGCACTTACTTTTGTTGTTAACATGTAATACTGTTGTAAGAATTACTCTGATGAATGAAAATGTGTTGATTTCTTTATACCATTACATGTCTAATACTTGGGATTTATGTATTATTTTGAGGGCGTTACATTGAGAGTTTTCATCTTTGGTATAATATAATGTTTAACAATATAAGCAAGCAAAATAAAATGTTTTTAAAATAGTAAATTTATGTAAGTATAATTGCTAACTACATTTTTTTACTTAATGTATAATATTATATTGACTACCTTTTTCATGTTTATTTTTTAAAGTATTTATATAGAAGTAAGAATATGTTGTTAGGAATAATTTTTTCCATAATTTAGTTATAAATTTTACCATATATTATTTTTAAATTTCAAATAAAAGAAAACATAAAATAATTGATTGAAGATATAGTGAACACTAGGAAAAAAAAAGAGTAAAATTAATTGGGGAGAGAGAAAATATGTTATTAAAAGCAAGTGAGAGGAGGGAGAATTTCAAACCATCCGTGAATTTTTCGCTAATTTTTGGGAGTTTTTTTTTCGATATGGTAACTTGCTGACATAATTTGACTTCTTGTGTTTTGTATTTGAAAAATGTTTGGGAGCTCTAAATTATGAGCTCTAGGGGATAGGCCCCACTCATTGATGTGATGTTTTGGCTTTAGGTTTTTTTTTTTTTTTTTTGAATTTCCACCTCATTAGTGCTCCCAAATTAATGGGATGAATCATTGTTGTTTGTATTTTGTTCATCTCTCACTGGTAAAAAGGTACCACCTATGGCAGCCAGCGTGGCACCTATCCGCACCAAAAAAATTCTAGCAATTGTGTTAACAAAATGGAGAGGTGTTTCGAGAAATTGGTAAAAAATTATTTTTTCGGCTTTTTAACTTTTTGGGGACTTTTTTGATAAAAAAAAAAATTGGCTTTTTTGATAGCTTTTTTGGTGGCTTTTTGAAGAACTTGGTAAAAAGTCAAAAAACTGAGAATATGTTTGGTTTGGCTTTGTAGAGTGATTTTGGAAAAAAATTTCTAAAAAACTTGTTTGGTTTGTAATTTTTCCAACATCACTTTTTCTCTCTTACACATCAATGAATCACTTTTTCTCTCTCCTTCTCAATCATTTTTTCTCTCACACACATCTACTCAATTACAACAAAATATCAAATCATTCCAAACTCCAAAACTATTTTAAAAATATCTAACCAAACAAACCAAAAAAATTTATAAACTCTCCCCAAAATAATTTTTAAAAATTATTCTCTCAAATCCAAACCAAACATACCTGACTTTTTACCAAATTCCCATGTTAGTTTGGTATATATATATATATAGAGAGAGACTGAATGAATGAATGAATGAATGAATGTGTTTGTTATATTTAGTATATTGGTTACAAGGTGATATTTCGCATTTATAGAGAAGAGCACCGAAAGGAGAAAGAGACAACATAATAAAAGCTAAGCACTAGGAAAACATAATAATGAAGGTGTTGTTCCTTTATAGCATATATCTAATTTATATTCCTTTACATCATATATCTAATGTATATAATATATACTAACATCCCCTCACAAACTCAAGGAGGGTAGGCATCCACGAAGTTGAGTTTGGAAACGAGATCACTGAAGCGCCCAGGAGGGTGAGCCTTGGTGAAAATATCAGCAGATTGATCGGCAGAAGTAATAGGGAGAAGAAGAACAGTACCACGTGTAACATTCTGTCTAATGAAATGGCAATCAATCTCAATATGCTTCGTGCGATCATAAAAAAACATCATTGTGAGCAATCTGAATAGCACTCTGATTGTCACAATAGAGAGAGGTAGCGCCAGAAGAAGAAACACCCATATCAGTAAGGAGCCAGGAAAGCCAGAGAAGTTCCTGAGTAGTATCAGCAAGAGCTCGGTATTCAACTTCGGTACTAGAGCGGGCAATGAGGGATTGTTTCTTGCTGTGCCAAGTAAGAAGAGAATCCTCTAAGAAGAAATAGAAACCCGTGGTGGAGCGTCGATCTGTACGATCCCCAGCCCAATCAATATCAAAAAAGGCACGCAGTTCAAGAGATGAGGAAGTAGAGTAGTGAAGGCCATGAAATAGAGTGCCTTTAAGGTAGCGAAGGATGTGGAGTAGAGCAGTATAGTGGGGAGTGCGAGGAGTCGACATGTACTGACTAACAATGTGAACAACATAGACAATGTCAGGACGAGTCATAGTGAGATAAACAAGACTACCAACGAGCTGGTGATAAAGAGTAGTATCAGAGAGGAGATCCCCATCGAGAGGAGTGAGAAAAATTTGAGGATCAACTGGAGTAGATGTAGTTTTGCAATCAGTAAAACCAACATGGGCCAGAAGATCAGATGCATATTTGCCCTGGGATAAATAGGAACCAGAAGAATCATGAGAGACTTCAAGGCCTAAGAAGTAGTTAAGAGTACCAAGGTCCTTCATCTTAAACTGACGGTGGAGAAAACGTTTGAGGTGAAGAATACCAGTTGCATCATTACCAGTGATAATCATATCATCCACATAAAGAAGGAGAAGAGTGGTACCATGAGGAGTAGTCCGTATAAATAAAGCAGAGTCATAGGAGCTAGAGGTGAACCCTAAGTCATGAATGGTAGAACTGAACTTAGCAAACCAAGCTTGGGGTGCCTGCTTGAGACCATAGAGGGCACGCTGTAGTTTACAAACCTTATGAGTGGGATAATTAGACCTAGGTGGAGTTTGCATGTAGACCTCCTCAAGAAGATTACCATTAAGGAAGGCATTCTTGACATCCATCTGAAAGAGCTTCCAGTGGCGAGTAGCAGCAACAGTAAGCAAATTGCGAACAGAGGTAAGTCGAGCAACAGGGAAGAAGGTCTCCTCATAATCAATGCCATATTCCTGGTCGAAACCCTTGATAACAAGATGAGCTTTGTAGCACTCGATAGAGCCATCAGAATAAGTCTTAATTTTTTAGACCCATTTGCAACTAATTACAATCTTGCTAGGAGGAAGATCAACAACATCCCAAGTATGAATTTTGTCCAAAGCCTGAAGTTCACCAGTCATAGCTTGCTGCCAAAGAGGATTAGTACAAGCCTCACGATAGGAGGTAGGTTCATAAGTAAAAAAGACAGTAGACCCAACAATATAATCACGAAGATGAATAGGTGGTTGAGTTACCCGATGCGGCCAACCCATGGAAGGATTGGTAGGAGGAAGAGCTAGTGAAGAAGGAGGAGACGGACTAGAAGGTGCAAGGAGAGATGGACCATCAGGGAGAGCAGTCCCGTTGGGATCAGGGATCAACAAGGGCGTCTCGATGAAAGCGGAACCTATATCAAAGTTATTAAAGAAGAGATCTAAGGAAGGATTAGTAAAGACGACCGGAGTGGAGAGTGTAGGTAAGTAAAAGGAGGAGAGAGAGGAAAACATTTTGTGCTCCCAGAAAACTACATGGCGGGAGATACGAAGACGTTTAGAGAGAGGATCCCAACAGTGAAAGCCTTTATGTTTAATCCCATATCCAAGAAAGCAGCAAAGACGAGAACGAGGTTCAAGCTTGGTGTGTTCATGGGATTGAAGCAGAACAAAGCAAGCAGAGCCAAAAACCCGAAGATTGGTGTATGGATGGGGAGTACCATGTAGACGTTCAAAAGGAGTTTGATTATAGATGACAGGGAAAGGAACACAATTGATAGTGTACACAGCAGTAAGGGCAGCTTCCCCCCAAAAGTTTTCCGGGCAGGAAGACGAGAGAAGGAGAGCGCGAGTAGTGTCAAGAATATACCTATGTTTCCGTTCAACACGTCCATTTTGTTGGGATGTGCTAGCACAGGAACGATGAGGCTGAGTTCCATGACTCTGAAGAAAGGAAAGGAAATCGGTATCCCGATATTCCATAGCATTTTCAGAGCGAAAAATTTTAATGGTTTTGAAAAATTGGGTGTGGACCATTTTGGCAAAGCTATAATAAAGATGTTTAAGTTCAGATTGAGTTTTCATGAGAAAAAGCCAAGTAAATCGTGAATAATCATCAATAAAAACAACAAAATAACGAGATCCCCCTATGGTAGTATTAGGAGATGGGCCCCAAATATCCAAATGTATGAGATCAAAAGGAGCACGAGAAACAGAAGTACTTTTATTGAAAGATAAAGCAGGTTGTTTTGCAAGTTGACAGGGCATACAATCAAAAGTATCTTGAAGCACATGACCCAATTGACCACTAGAAACCAAAGACTTTAAGCCACTAACAGAAAGATTTCCTAAGTGACAATGCCAAAGATGAAAAGGAGATAAAGAGGAAGCAAATGCAGGAGCAGCGATCTGTGGGGAGTCCAGAACATGAAGTTGAATGAGTTTATAGAGACGTCCATGCTTACGGCCGATCCCAATAGTCTGTCTTGTCTGAGGGTCCTGCACCAAACAACCATTAGCAGAAAAGGTGATGTTTAGACCAAGCTCACATAATTGACTAATAGAGATAAGGTTTAAGGTTAGAGCAGGGATATGATAAACTTGAGGTAAAGATAACTGAGATGTGGAAATAGTCCCAACATGGCTGACAGACATGAGAGAACCATCATCAGTATGAATGGAGGGAAGATGAGTAGAAGGAGAGATTGATAAGAATAAAGTAGAGCTGGAAGTCATATGATTACAACAGGCAGGGTCAAAATACCAAGAAGAGTTACCTAGAGTCACAGACAAAGCAGTAGGAGGAGGTGTACCAGAGGTGGAGAGAAGCTGTTTGAACATGGCCTCAACATTAGTTTGAGAAAAAACAAGGGCCGGAGGCGGGGAGACTCGGAGAAATCCTCGAGGCGGCAATAAAGTCGATTAAACTGACGATGATAGCTCCCCCTAGAAGAGCCACCGCGAGAGAAGTGGCTTGTAGAAGATAACCGGGATGGATTGCGAAAACAATCCTGCTGCAGATGACCAGGACCAAGTTTGTTGCAATATTGGCAAGATCGGACAGGGCAATGAACCAAAAGATGAGTAGAAGGAATGCCCCGATTCTGACAATAGATGCAAGCAGTGGACCGTTGGGTCGGTGAGGGCCGTAACTGAGGAGTGGCAAGAACAGAGTCCACATGATGAGTTTGGAGAGTACCAAGACGAGTCTCCTTAGATAATAGCTCAGAAATAGCCTGTTCAAGAGTGGGCAATGGAAGGCGATGAAGAAGAGAGGCACGCACAGGATCAAAAGAGGGAGTGAGAGCCATGAGAAAGTGAACCAACTGCTGTTGATTACGATAGGTAGTGAATAAGGTAGCATCTTCTTGGTGAGGCCATGTTGGTTCTGAGAGAGCAAGCTGGTCCCAAACAGAGTACATTTGAGAAAGAAAGTCATTAATAGACTGACTAGATTCTTGGTGCATGCGGTGAAGTTGACTCTAAAGTTGATACTGATGGGCAAGATCGGTAGTCTGGTATCGATCTCTCAAAAAAAACCCAAATGTCTTTAGCAGGATTGAAAACAGAGTCAAGCTGAAAATAGCCAAACTGAAGACTAATAGAGAGAACGGAGGTATTTTGAAGCCAAGTAATGATCGGGTAGTTTTTACTGTCCCAATCTTCGAGTCGGTCTGTATATGTGGCAGTAGATTCAGCAGCCTCTTTCACCGGTTTGGTCACATCCCCGGTGAAAATACGCCAAAGTTTCCGTCCTTTAAGAAAGGAAGATATGGCTTAGGCCCATAGTACATAATTGGAACCACTAAGAAGAACAGAAATTGGATGGGAGGCATCATGGCGATCCATAGTAAAAATGGAGGACTAAATATATAGGAGCAGGCCTGTAGGAGCAAAATTTGGTAAACAGAGCGTACCAGTGAGTCCGAAAGGCTGAAAATAGCTAGGAAATGGGGCTACTGTGCAGAGATGACGTTAGCAAAGGGAAAAGTGATGTCAGCGGTGCACAATAGCAGGCTGAAGACGGTGCACAATAGCAAGAAGGGCGCGCGGTGCACCGTAGCAGAATGGCGTACGCGGGGAGCACGGAAGCAGAACGGTGTACGCGGGGTACACGAAAGCAAAACGGTGCATACAAGGCGCAAATTAGCAAAATGGCGGATGTGGGGCGCACGGAAGTAGATGCGGCGCACGCAAGCACAGGGCTGACTTCAGATGTTGATGTAAGAAAGCAAAGGAGGAGCCCGTGACGGCGCGTGACGGAGATTTTGGTGATGAGGGTGGTGCCGTTGGAATCGTGAGGCGATTCCGAGCAGGATGGTGTAGTGCCACTGTGTACGGGACTAAGCACCAAAAACAAAAAATGTCAGGAGTGTAGAACTGGGCTCTGATACCATGTTAGTTTGGTATAGAGAAAGAGAGAGAGAGAGAGAGAGAGAGAGAGAGAGAGAGAGAGAGAGAGAGAGACTAAATGAATGTGTTTGTTATATTCAGGCTTGGTTTGGCATAATCAAAAAAAGTCAAAAAGTCACTATCCTATCTAAGTCACATCATCTTATTTAAGTCACATCATCTCTCTACCACATCACTTCAAACCCAATCCATACCCAACCCATATTTCATAAAAAGTCAAAAAATATACTTATTTAGTTTATCCCAAATAATCCCAGTATATTAGTTACAAGTTGATGTTTCTCATTTATAGAAAAGAGCACCGAAAGGAGAAAGAGACAACATAATGATAGCTAAGCACTAAGAAAACATAATAATGAAGGTGTTGTTCCGTTACAGCATATATCTAATGTATATAATATATACTAACATCTCAAAAAGGCGCAGAACCGCAGTGAATCAAAAAATAAAAATAATAAATTAATAGACAAACCGCAGTAAATTTCCTTTTTTTAATCTTCATATTTGGGAGAGATGAATTAGAGTAGTAGAGAGAGAGAGAGAGAACATGGAGTTAATGAAGAGGATTCAGAGATGGTTCAAAGATCAAGAACGTCAAGCTTTGATCGTTCTAGGTAAATATATATTAATTGTATCTTTCTTGTGGAGCTTATACTATACTTCAATACTATAGCAACTAGTTTCATCATATTCTCTTTTTTTATTTTTAAATTTGCATTTCATTTCAAGGTTGTGATTTACAAGGCGTCTTGTCACAGACTGGGCACTTGTTGTCCTCCCGAGAAGCCGGCTCCACGAGTAGTACTGCATACCCCCATGCATTATGCCCAAGGACCAACCCAAGAGATGCAATCGGGATCTACCCTGCCTGCCTTACCGCTCACAAACTAATGCGCTTGCAAGGTGCTTGGTGTAGAACTCACATCCCCAATGAGTCGGTACGTGGCAGTCTGCTCCGTAAATTCATAAAAAAGCTCCATCATACTTTGTAAAGAGTTATAATTTAAATTCAGTTATTTGTTGCCTTTCTGAGTCTACCAAATAGACCACATCTATAAAGCCCCAACACATCTGAATCATCTTACCTTATCTTAGGCCTATTTTCAGAAGTGGGTTAAAAGTCACTTCCCAGCTTTTAACCCACTTCACTCTATCACAAAAAAATCAAAAAAAGTCAAAAATTAATTTTTAACCATCTTCTTAAAACACCCTTTAGTTAATAAGTATATCTTATCTTAGTTAATAAGTAATAGGGTAAATTACAAATATACCCATGAAGTTTGCTTCTTATACAGATTATCTCTTGTGATTTAAAAAATTATAAATAACAATTGTTATAATTTTTTATTTAACATACTTAATTGAAAAAAAGTTCTAACTATTTTTCTATATAATAATAAAATTACGTAAATTATTAATTGAAATAAATTTTTGAAATCATTAAAAATTGTTAATTGAATTGATAATTTATTAATAAAGAGAGCCATTTATTATGAAATTAAAAATTTTAATAAGTGAAATTTAATTTCTAAAATTAGATAAAACAATTTATATTTTAAGAAAATTTTAAACAATGTATTTATAATTTACCTTAAATAATAAGGGGCAATAAGAGAATTCAACTTCATCCACCACTACATGTCATTGATTCAAGCAATTGGAGACTAGGCCCAAGAGTGGAGAAACCGTAATATTTTTACTTCAACACATCTCAAGTATGGACACTTTTTTCCTCTAGTACGAATCATTATTATTATTATTATTATTTTAAGGTATCAAGTTCTTTCTTATATCTTCTTGGGCGGAGTATGCGAGTGTTTCAAGTTCATTTCAAAAAAAATAATAATAATAAAAATTTACATTAGCCAATAATTTTATTTTATTTTTCCTAATCCATTCAACACCCATGGTAATATAGATTGTTTCAAATCCGTCATTATCTATTTCAATGTTATATTTAAGACTGTCTTTATTTAAAAAATTTATTCTATTCATATTTTCAATTGAAATGAGTAATCAATCAAAACATGTAATTCAAGTGATTATAAAGAGACATTAGTGATATTATAATTTTATTTCATATTTGATTCAAGTTGAAACCTACTTTGCTGTTAAAAAAAGATAAAAAATCAAATTGTTCAATCACTCTTTAAATTTTCAAAAATAAAAATTCTATCTTATATCACTTGTGATAAATAATTCTAGAGAGGGTAATCTATTTTTCACCTAAATTTCAAAATTACCCTTGTTATTCTTTGTTGGAACACCTTATTCCTATTCCTAACATTTTTTTATTTTATTTTATTTTATTTTTGTGAACTAGTTATTCATATTGCTAACTAATTCCACACAATTACAAAATCAAGCAAGCCACCAAATTTCCAATTCCCATCTTATTCTTATCCTCGACAAACCCATCCACACCGAACCAATCAAAGCCCCGACCCCACTACCGGTCCTGGGCTAAGGTCACTAAGATTTGTGTCTACAGCTCTCAAATTTTAGCTTAAAATAACATTCCAAATTTATTCGTTTTAATTATATTAAAAGTTCAAAATTCAATCTTTTTTTATTGTTTGAGACTCAGTTTAAAAGGCCCCTCAAAAAAATTTGTTAGGCGAAATTAATATATATATATATATCATTATTGTTAGGCCTAATTAAAAATTTATATAGTTAGTCCAAACAAATATATATGGTATAATGAGTTCAAATAGAGTCTAATGTCAAGATTTTAATAGAATAAATAACTTTATTTTAATTTTTTTACCATCACTCTTTATCATATTTTAATTGAATAATTTTACCTTAATTTATTTTCCTTAATTTTGTTTGACCGTAATTTTTTTGCCCTCTCTCTTTATCATAATTTAATTGAATAATTTTGCCCTAATTTTTTCTCCCAATTTTTTTCTCAATAATTTGTGTTTTGTTATCAAATAATTAATGGATTGTGATTTGTGTGGATTATGATTGTGTTATCAAATATCAAATTACAATAATATAATTATTTCATTATCAAATATCAACGAATTATGCTGTTTGTATCGATTATTGCTAAATTATAAAACACCACCACCCTATTTTATCTTTTTTGAGTCTTTGTAATGATTTTTTCATATCTTAATGTATGAAAATAAATTTTAATGATTATATGTACAAGGAAACTTTTTGTAGCTACTAAATAATAAAAAAATTATTGATAACTTATTATTTATCTGTATTTTTTTTTTATAAAAATAGGGCAAATTACCTACACTTCCCTTGTGATTTAACAAAATTACAGATTTCTCCCTCAGGTTTAAAAAATTACATCCCGCTTCATCGCAATTAACGCCGTTAACGGATATCATAAATTGACTAAAATGCCCTTTTGACAAATAAGGGCAAATTCCCTACACCCCCTTGAGGTTTAGCTAAATTATAGATTTTTTTCCTGAGGTTTAGCCTAATTATCATTTTTAAATAAGTTATGAAATGCAAAATTAAAATGGAAAAACACTTATCACACTACAAAAAATTAAGGTTTTAGAGACCAAAATTTAAGGACAAAATTATTTTTAGGGAACCAAATATTTTTGTTGCGAAAAATGTCGTCATTATATTTTTAGCAACGAAAATTAAACATTAGTAATTAATTATTATCTTTTTGGTATCAATTTTTTGTCTAAAAAAATAAACCATTTTGAGATCAAATTATTTTGTCTCTAAGGCTTCGTTTGGCAAGTGCCCCTTTTAGACAAAAAGCTAAAAAGTTACTAAAAATATCAAAAAGCCAACAACCCATACCAAAAAGTTAAAAATTTCATTTTCTCTCTACTTTTAGCCCATCTTTTCGTAAAAAGCTAAAAAGTCATCCCAAACATATTAGTTTTTTTTACATCACATTTTAGCCAAAAAGTCAAAAAGTTACTGAAAATGCCTATTCCCAAACGAGGCCTAAAAGTCTATTTATTATTGACGTTTTCGAAATTTTATCGCTGAAAGTCTTACTTTTTACTTTTCAAGGCGACCTTTTAGCGACTATCCTCACGATTATAGAAATTAGTTCTTAAATGTCTTTTGTAACAAATTTTTCACTTTTAGAGATCAAAAAAATTGGTCTCTAAAATTCTTATATGTTGTAGTGCAGGATGGTAAAAATATCATAAAATTAACAAATAATTAAATAAGTGAAAAACACAAGAAATGACTTGTTAAAAAAATCTTAGAATATGTTTGGTTTGATTTTAAACATGTATTTTTAAATTTTAAAAAAAATTAAAAATTAATTTGGTTAAGAAAAAAATTTATTATTTTTATATAATTTTATTTTTTTTAGTGGTTAGAAATAATTTTTACAAATTAAATATATTTTTTTCATATTTATTTTTATTAAATTAGTTTTTTTTTTTTTAATTCTGAAATTTTTTTCTAAACAACAAATCAAACACATGGTTCCAAAAACTTAATTTTTTTTCCATCTAATGTAATTCTTTTGTAAATTTTATTGATTTATCAAAGGGATTTCAACAGGGGCAATATCGTCCATCAATTTATATTTTGGTAATATCAGCTAACCATTCTTAACATTTAGTTAACAGTAGGGGTTAAATTGTTATGTGAATATAAACTTTAGGGGACAAGATGTAATTTCTGAAACCTCAAGAAAATCTGTAATTTAACTAAATCTCAAAAAAGGTGTAGGTAATTTGCCCTAAAATACATATATATATATATATGTATAGGAGAGCCCACTTTCAAAATCCCATCTAGGGGTGTAATTTTGGCCCGTGGCTCGAGGTGGGCCTAGCCGTTTATTTAGGCTGAGGCCTTGAGAGGCTGTGGCTTGGGCCATCGTTTTGAAGCCCGATCCATTGGCCCCACTCAAGGCCTGCCCAAAAGCCCGACCCCCCCGACCCACCTGATACCCAGTGTTATTTTTAATGGAAAATAATAAAATTTTGGTGGAAAAAATAAAAAAACATTTTAAAAAATTGTTTAGGCCTGCCCTAGCCCGCTCAAGGCTCGGGGGCCCGCCCGGAGGCCTGACCCACTGGCCCGCCCAAAGCCCGAATACCCCTGGGCATGGGCCTAGTTTTCTGGCCTGTGGACCGACCCAGCCTGGTTCGATATTTTGACGAGAGCCCGCAAGGCCCGACATGGGCCGGGTCGAGTCGGGCCAAAATTACATCCCTAATCCCATCTCAAGTCCTATAAATCTCAGGGCCGACCCTGCCCTGCCCGCCCCGACCCGTAACTCGCAGTCCCCTCTTTCTTTCTTCAGCCACTATAGCTCCTCTCTATCTCCTTGCCACCCTTCCAGGTCCTTGAACTCAACCGTTCAGAAGTGGTGGGTTTCAGTCAGCGATGGGCAGAGGAGGTGGGGCTTCAGGTAACGATCCAAGGGGTTGATTCTAATGGTGATGGGCGGGTCAGTTTTGGTAGTGATTTGTTGTTGGATTTGGATGATGGTTGTGGTTGGGTATTTTGGTGGTGGTGGTGGTAGCGGTGGATTGCCAGAGTGAAGGGAGATGATAATTTTTGTGGTAGCGGTGCTATGGTTTGGCTGGCGGTGTAATCGTGGTAGGAAGGCAGGTGATGGGGTGAGGCTAGTGGAGATGTGATGGTATATGGAGGTGAGACCGTGGCGGGGTGTGGTGGGATGGCGAATAAATGGTTGATAATGGTGGTGTATGTCAAATTACTCAAATGTAGTTTTGCCAATTATCAAGGAAGGTCTATGTAATTTATCCAAAACTATTTTATATATTTCTCAAATTATGTTGTAAAAGAACATTTGATAATATAACTTCCCTAGATTTTTCTATGTTGGTTTTAACCTAGAAAAGGTAAATTATGTCGATTCCCTACTTTGTCAATGTAATCACATTGAATTGAATATTTAACGCTTCATGTTATTATAAAATAAGATCTGAATCTTTGTGCTAAAACCAGAATGTCTATATTGCAGGTCTGATTTACAGCAACAGTATGGCCTTGTATGTCTTGAATAACTTGGTGACCTTCTTGACTCACATTTGGAAGTTAAAGCTCAAGCATGCTGTGGCAATCATGAACGTTAAAGATAGAGCGGCAGGTATCATTGGGTTAGTGGAGGCCGCTCTCATAGATGCTTATCTTGGCCACGCTGGGATGTTGCTCATCACAAGTGTTCTTTACAACATTGTAAGTCACCAGAATTCTACACACCCCTTTCATTTGTGGCATAGCATTGCTAATTTGCTAGTAGTAGTAGTGAAGATATAGATACTACTCTGTTCTGACTGAAAATCGACAACCAAAACCAAACAAAGCTACTCATGCATTTGCTGAGGTTGATAGCCAGGAATTGGGTCTTTCTTGCATTTTTCCATAGTGAATTATACTTTTTAATTGATTCTCACCAATATAATAAAACAACTCATAATTTAGCCTTTTTTGAAGCCCTTCATGGATTTTGACTTGCTTTCTCAGACAAATTTAGTCATGGTCTTTGGTGTACTACACCCAAGTGCGAAGCCAAAGTTCTTACATCCTGCCAGAAAAAAATAAAAAATAAAAATTGGAGCATTAATGAATGAAATTTAATATTTGAGGGCTTTTCAATTGGTGTATTTATATAAATGATGCAAGTAAACAATAACCCTTTCTTTCTTAAATACTTTGAATATGCCAATGAATCAAATTTAACTCCAAAAATCAAATCGTGAACAATACAATGTAAACCCTAACTTTCTTAATTTTTTGATCCAAAATGTAATTAAATCTTTGATCGAACACCTTGACCATTTCTTCAGACTATGTTAACCACTAACCTAGGGTGGCCAAACCACCCACAGTGATTCTTTAGCTAGAAACCACTCAAATCTAGCATCAAAATTAGAGTCAAGATACATACACCCTTATCTTACATCAAAGCTGGTCCAAATTAATTTAAACTATTTTTCAAATTTTTCTCTCGCTAATAAATAGGAGAGGATTTGATACAGGGATTGGGGTTGCTAGTAATGTCAGTTCTTGATTGGTTCTTTTCCAATGGTGTAAAGTCATGTCCAGCAAGGGAGAAATTATGCTCTTCAAAGCTAACTGCTTCACCATTCTATTGGGGATTAGCTTTGATTGTTCTTGCCAAGGCTGGTCAGGGAATATGTTTGAAAGCCCTCACATTTGGTAAAATAAAATTCAAAAGGGGTCCACCCGAAACGAAGGTAATCAAATTTGTTTGGTTGCAGTTTGAAGTTCGTCAAAGAGAGATTCGAGACGAAAGGAAATGTCAGAAGAATATTATTCAAAATACCTGCAACATTGTTGGAACTGCAGGTGGCATCACATTGGTTTTTGTATTGTTAGTTTTTGCTCCTGATTGGTCTCATCGGTTTTTGAGATCTGCATATGTAATGGCAATTGGGATCGCTATATTTTTTAGTGGATACGCATTCCTTTCCCCCCTCCCCCCCCTTAACTGCGAGCAAGTGCCCTCACAAACATGTTGCGGGTCCTTCTGGCTGCATTCTTAAAGAGGCATCTTGACTTTACTAAGCAGGGTACATAATTTAACTATAGGGATGAAGATCAAACACCTCAAGGTCCCAAGAAAAGGATGACGCTCACTGATCACTATCGGTGAGTACACAATGATCATAAAGTTTATGCTTACATTTTTATGTTTCCTTTATAGAAAATTTAGAAACTATAAACCAAAACTTGGTTGGCATCTGTTTTTGTTTCAAAAAATATTGAAACATTTTGCAAAATGTACTAAATTATGATAGCATTATATTTGAAATAAAGTTGGAAATGGTATTGGTGTAAAATTTGTGTAGTTTTTAACATCTTTTACACTTGAGCAGGTGGCTCAATAATGCTACAATAAATGGGCCACGCAATTTCTGCTACTTTGCCGATGGATGGATTAATTGCACAATGGATGAGGTTGAGGAGACAAGGCTTCTGTTAAGAATGGTTCCAATCTCAGCTACCTTTCTTTTGTATGGGGTGATCAAATCCAATAGTAATACCTTTTTCATTGTGCAAGGAAATGCAATGGACAGGTCATTTCATTTCGTATTACAAAAAAAGCAGCATCAAATTCAACTGCCCATTCAAATCTTCCTTCCTATGGCAGGATTCGTGAATTATGCAGTGCAACCTCTGTATAGGATAGTATTTGAACGACGAATAAAGCGAATGAATGGGAGATACTCAGCTGGAATAAAGTTTGGTTTTGGAATGCTTGCCGCTTTTGCTTGTTGTAAAGTTGCTTGGTGGGTGGAGTATAAAAGGCTAAAACTTTGAAAGAACATGGCTTGTTAGGTAATCTCGATGCCATTGCACCAATATCTATATTTTGGCTGTCTCCACAGTTTGTGTAACAACCCACATTCATGTCTTAGTCATGCTTGCATGCATTTATATGATTTGCCATGTTAGGTTGCATTCATGAATCTTGTCTTGCTATGTTTAAGTGTTGCTTGCATTCTCTGTCCCTTCTTTGTTGTCCCCAAGCCTAGGTCATGTTAAGCCTAGGTCATGTCAAGCCTAGGTCATGTTATGCCTAAGTCATGCCAAGCCTAAGTCATGCCAAGCCTAGGTCATGTTAAGCCTAGGTCATGCCAAGCCTAGGTCATGTCAAGCCTAGGTCATGTTAAGCCTAGGTCATGTCAAGCCTAGGTCATGTTATGCCTAAGTCATGCCAAGCCCAGGTCATGTCAAGCCTAGGTCATGTTATGCCTAAGTCATGCCAAGCCTAGGTCATATCAAGCCTAGGTCATGTTAAGCCTAGGTCATCTCAAGCCTAGGTCACACCTTTGAACCTCTTACATCTTGGACCATCTTGGAACCACTTTGGTTGACCTCCACCATCACCTAGGCATATAGGCCGAGATGTTATCATCTAGGTGTCCGAGATCCTTAATCCTTGCACCTAGTGATCTTGTTCTGGGACTGGAATGACCTAGACCGAGGTGTGGCACATCTAGGCCGAGGTGTGGCACAGCTTGGCCAAGTGTTATCCTTCCTAGCCGAAACCATTGAGACCTTACTTGCCGAAGCCTATGTCCTTAGCCGAGATCATCACTTGCCGGAGTTCCCATGTCGTCTAGCTTGTTGAGTACGCTTTGTCTTACACATGTCTTGTCAATCTATCACCTTTTTTAGGAGAACCAACCAGCCATTGCCACGTGTCCGAGCTGAGTGTTAAATCAGCCGGCAGAGAGAGAAACCTATCATTTGTTATATCCTTGTTTTTGGAGAGGAGAGAGAAGCTCTAGGAGAGGAAGAGGAGTTCTTGTGGGAGAGTAGATTTCCAAACTTGATCCCTAGAGATCGAACCGTTAGATCCGTGTTCTAAGGTTAGATTCTTGATCTGCTCATGTCATTCTTCATGATCATGTTATTGCATTGCATGATTGAATATGATTTGTAAGCCATGCATTGCTTTGAAGTTCGGTTTTAGAGAGAGAAAATAGCATCCATCTGTTCTTCAAGAAAAGTCATGTTTTGATCTGAAAGCTCATGCCAAGATCCATGTTTTCATGTTTGTTTTCATATGATCTTTAAGTATGGGTACCCAGGTCCATGTTTTTGAACTCATAGCATGAAATCCCAGATTTTGAATAAAGAAGTTATGATTTTAGCATTCATCTCATTCATGTTCTTCATGTTCATGTTCTTCATGTCCTTCAAGGAGGAAACCCAGATTTCCAGACCTCATTTCCCTAGGTGTGATCACCGAGACCACTCTTGCCTAGATCACACACCTAGGCCAAGCATCGTATCTCACCTTGGCCTACCTTGCATGATCACTTGCACGTTAGTTTATCTTGCATGCACACCTAGGCTAACCACTGCACACCTAGGCCGACCATGGTACACCCTTGCCGGCACCTTGTAACACCTCGGTAGAGAGCTGCACATCGAAGCCTAGGTAACCACACCTCGGCCCAGAGGTGTGGGACCTCGGCCAAGACCTCCTGAGTTCACCCAGCTAAGTCATTTTGCCTAGATCATCTCTGTACATCCATTCTAGGACCTGGTTGGTACCCAGCATGTTTTCCCAAGATGTTTTCCAGCATGTTTTCCCTAGATGTTTTCCAGCATGTTTTCTCTAGATGTTTACCAGCATGTTTTCCCTAGATGTTTACCAGCATGTTTTCCCTAGATCATTTGCATTCATGTGAAGCTTGTTTTTAAGAGTGCATTCAATAGGCTTTGCCATGTGTTTGTAGGACTTGGACTTTTGCCTTGATCCCGACGTCCCAAGAACTATGTGAGTGGCATTTTTAATAAAGCTATGTTATCATGTTTTGGATAAGCTTTGCTTTGCTTCGTTTTGAAAAATATTTGTTAAGCATGAATGATTATCCCTATTTTGTATATCAAGTATAAGTTTTATGCATCAAGTATAAGCTTTGTTTTGGATGACATTCTTGGAATGTCCTCCCATGCTAGGGGACTCTAAGCCCAAGTAGCATCAACCTTTCGTGCTAGGGGACATTAAGCCCAAGTAGCATCGTCCTTTCGTGCTAGGGGACGTTAAGCCCATGTAGCATCCATGTTTGAAAAGTCTCAGCCACCGACGGTCTATGAACGGGTGGATTGTTTGTCCGGAATGTCATCACCCCAAGTATATGTTGATGTTTTAACATCCAAGAATGCTTTGAAAGTTTTGATTGATGAACTTGCTTCATCCCATGTTTTAACACAAGTTATGCCAAGTACACGTTTTGAACAAGCTATGATATATGTATTGTTTTGACAAGATTTCGGGAATCATTCATTTAACCCTTTATTACTCGTACCATTCACTGAGTATCCAAGCTCACCCTCTCCTTATATATATATATATATATATGTAGGTGGCAAGCAAGAAGGCGGTGACGCCTAAGATGTTATGTGCAAGATGTTTGATTCATGTTTTGTATTGTCTTGAAGATTATGCTTCTTAGTTGTAATTCATGTCTTTTGTATACTTCGGCTTGAGAAGCCTTTTGATCAAGATGTAACATGTACTTTATTTTATTTGTATCCAAGTTGTAAACTATATTAAGATGTATGTCATTTCATTTGATCTATGCACAGCTCTTATGGACTAATTAGATTTGTATATATTGCTTCCACACATGCTAGCCCCATATATAATAGTCTGATTGTGTGTGAATTTTGAAAGTTGGCCTTTGGTAAACTCGGATTACTGGCCATCACGGCACCATTCTACTAGGGGCGGAATGGGGTCGTGACAGAATGGTATCAGAGCACAAGTTCCTTACAGTACGTTGTTCACACACTTTGAGTCCTAAAGAGCATAGGATTTCCCTTAGACTTGATATTAGGATTGCATTATATTGCTTACTACTTGATAAGATGTGCATCATCTCAGCATAATCATGTTCACTTGCATACATGTCTATTTGTTCATGCATCATCTCGATATGATCATTTTCACTTGCATACATGTTTATTTGTTCATTTTGTTTTAAGAGTCACACTTTGCATACTCCTAGCATCATGAGAAGGGGTAGACCTCCAGTTAGCCAAGATCAATCTGAGGACAGATTGGACAGATCAGAAAGGATGGTAGAAGGTTTGGCCCATGAGTTAAGGCAAGCAAGGCAGCAAAACACCGGTACTACATCCACTCAAGCCGAGCAGACAGAGGGCCGACGTGCAGTTCCGCCTCCACCTCCTCCAGCGCCGCAAGTGCCTCTATAACCAGCTTTGTATGGGGATGGTACATTGACTTTGATCAGAGAGTTCAAGAAGATGAAACCACCGAGATTCCAAGGAGGTATAGAGCCGATGAAAGCAGAAGCATGGATTCTTGAGATGGAGAAGTTGTTCGAGATTTGTCCTAGCACTGACGCCCAGAAGGTGTCATTGGCAGCATTCACATTGGAAGACGACGCTCGTAGGTGGTGGATGATGATCCGAGAAGGTAATCCAGACTTGACTTGGGCCAGATTTTTGGAGTTGTTTTATGACAAACACTTTCCCCTCAGTGTCCGAGATCGCAAGACCACAGAATTTCAGATGTTAACACAGGGCAGCAAAACAGTGGCCGAATATGATCGTGCTTTCACCGAGTTAGCAAGGTATGCACCGCACATGGTCGATGACGAATACAGAAAAGCTAGGAAGTTTGAGAGTGGACTTCGGGAACCAATACAAGATCGGGTTAATCTGCTCAACATGCCGACGTATGCCGGAGTGCTAGATAAAGCCATCCTAGCAGAAGCCAACCTGAACAGAAGTCAGAGTTCGGGGGAGAATCAGAAGAAGAGGCACACCTATGACAATTGCAAAGAAGAGGCAGGTCCGACTGATGCCGGGAAGAAGACAAAGGTGGGGAGTTCCAACAATGCGAATCAGGAAGGTTTCACTAGGCCGACATGTACAAGTTGCGGGATGCGACATTTTGGAGTTTGTCATCGGGCATCTGGAGCATGTTTTGAATGCGGTAAGATGGGTCATCGTATTAAGGATTGTCCCAAGGTAAAGGCTAGAGATGGTAAGAAGGGATGAGAACCTGACATTCGAAATTGTTTTGGGGACAAGGTAAGTTAAGTTTGGGGACCAAACTTCTTTAAGGAGGGAAGGATGTAACAACCCACATTCATGTCTTAGTCATGCTTGCATGCATTTATATGATTTGCCATGTTAGGTTGCATTCATGAATCTTGTCTTCCTATGTTTAAGTGTTTCTTGCATTCTCTGTCCCTTCTTTGTTGTCCCCAAGCCCAGGTCATGTTAAGCCTAGGTCATGCCAAGCCTAGGTCATGTTATGCCTAAGTCATGCCAAGCCTAAGTCATGCCAAGCCTAGGTCATGTTAAGCCTAGGTCATGCCAAGCATAGGTCATGTCAAGCCTAGGTCATGTTAAGCCTAGGTCATGTCAAGCCTAGGTCATGTTAAGCCTAGGTCATGTCAAGCCTAGGTCATGTTATGCCTAAGTCATGCCAAGCCCAGGTCATGTCAAGCCTAGGTCATGTTATGCCTAAGTCATGCCAAGCCTAGGTCATGTCAAGCCTAGGTCATGTTAAGCCTAGGTCATCTCAAGCCTAGGTTACACCTTTGAACCTCTTACACCTTGGACCATCTTGGAACCACTTTGGTTGACCTCCACCATCACCTAGGCATATAGGCCGAGATGTTGTCATCTAGGTGTCCGAGATCCTTAATCCTTGCACCTAGTGATCTTGTTCTGGGACTGGAATGACCTAGACCGAGGTGTGGCACATCTAGGCCGAGGTGTGGCACAGCTTGGCCAAGTGTTATCCTTCCTAGCCGAGATCATTGAGACCTTACTTGCCGAAGCCTATGTCCTTAGCCGAGATCATCACTTGCCGGAGTTCCCATGTCATCTAGCTTGTTGAGTATGCTTTGTCTTACACATGTCTTGTCAATCTATCACCTTTTTTAGGAGAACCAACCAGCCGTTGCCACGTGTCTGAGCTGAGTGTTAAATCAGCCGGCAGAGAGAGAAACCTATCATTTGTTATATCCTTGTTTTTGGAGAGGAGAGAGAAGCTCTAGGAGAGGAAGAGGAGTTCTTGTGGGAGAGTAGATTTCCAAACTTGATCCCTAGAGATCGAACCGTTAGATCCGTGTTCTAAGGTTAGATTCTTGATCTGCTCATGTCGTTCTTCATGATCATGTTATTGCATTGCATGATTGAATATGATTTGTAAGCCATGCATTGCTTTGAAGTTCGGTTTTAGAGAGAGAAAATAGCATCCATCTGTTCTTCAAGAAAAGTCATGTTTTGATCTGAAAGCTCATGCCAAGATCCATGTTTTCATGTTTGTTTTCATATGATCTTCAAGTATGGGTACCCAGGTCCATGTTTTTGAACTCATAGCATGAAATCCCAGATTTTGAATAAAGAAGTTATGATTTTAGCATTCATCTCATTCATGTTCTTCATGTTCATGTTCTTCATGTCCTTCAAGGAGGAAACCCAGATTTCCAGACCTCATTTCCCTAGGTGTGATCACCGAGACCACTCTTGCCTAGATCACACACCTAGGCCAAGCATCGTATCTCACCTTGGCCTACCTTGCATGATCACTTGCACGTTAGTTTATCTTGCATGCACACCTAGGCTAACCACTGCACACCTAGGCCGACCATGGTACACCCTTGCCGGCACCTTGTAACACCTCGGTGAGCAGCTGTACACTGAAGCCTAGGTAACCACACCTCGGCCCAGAGGTGTGGGACCTCGGCCAACACCTCCTGAGTTCACCCAGCTAAGTCATTTTGCCTAGATCATCTCTGTACATCCATTCTAGGACCTGGTTGGTACCCAGCATGTTTTCCCTAGATGTTTTCCAGCATGTTTTCCCTAGATGTTTTCCAGCATGTTTTCTCTAGATGTTTACCAGCATGTTTTCCCTAGATGTTTTCCAGCATGTTTTCCCAAGATGTTTTCCAGCATGTTTTCCCTAGATGTTTACCAGCATGTTTTCCCTTGATGTTTTTCAGCATGTTTTCCCTAGATGTTTACCAGCATGTTTTCCCTGGATCATTTGCATTGATGTGAAGCTTGTTTTTAAGAGTGCATCCAATAGGCTTTGCCATGTGTTTGTAGGACTTGGACTTTTGCCTTGATCCCGACGTCCCAAGAACTATGTGAGTGGTATTTTTAATAAAGCTTTGTTATCATGTTTTGAATAAGCTTTGCTTTGCTTCGTTTTGAAAAGTATTTGTTAAGCATGAATGATTATCCCTATTTTGTATATCAAGTATAAGTTTTATGCATCAAGTATAAGCTTTGTTTTGGATGACATTCTTGGAATGTCCTCCCATGCTAGGGGACTCTAAGCCCAAGTAGCATCGTCCTTTCGTGCTAGGGGACGTTAAGCCCATGTAGCATCCATGTTTGAAAAGTCTCGGCCACCGACGGTCTATGAACGGGTGGATTGTTTGTCCGGAATGTCATCACCCCAAGTATATGTTGATGTTTTAACATCCAAGAATGCTTTGAAAGTTTTGATTGATAAACGTGCTTCATCTCATGTTTTAACACAAGTTATGCCAAGTACATGTTTTGAACAAGCTATGATATATGTATTGTTTTGACAAGATTTCGGGAATCATTCATTTAACCCTTTATTACTCGTACCATTCACTGAGTATCCAAGCTCACCCTCTCCTTATATATATATGTAGGTGGTGGCAAGAAAGGCGGTGGCGCCTAAGATGTTATGTGCAAGATGTTTGATTCATGTTTTGTATCGTCTTGAAGATTATGCTTCTTAGTTGTAATTCATGTCTTTTCTATACTTCGGCTTGAGAAGCCTTTTGATCAAGATGTAACATGTACTTTATTTTATTTGTATCCAAGTTGTAAACTATATTAAGATGTATGTCATTTCATTTGATCTATAAACAGCTCTTATGGACTAATTAGAATTGTATATATTGCTTCCACACATGCTAGCCCCATATATAATACTCTGATTGTGTGTGAATTTTGAAAGTTGGCCTACGGTAATCTCGGATTACTGGCCATCACGGCACCATTCTACTAGGGGCGGAATGGGGTCGTGACAGTTTGTACTGATGGGAATCATGGATGGATTAGCTCTTTATGGTATGGAGGATTTCTTTAAGTATCAGGTTCCAAAGTCAATGAGGAAGAGATATGCACTCGTACGCACTGAAGCTGTGATTGGATGGGGGAAAATAGTGAACATAGGGTTTATTATGATATTAGATGTGGTCGTCATGAAGTTGAGAGTTGAAGGTGGAAGTTGGATTGTAGACACTGTGAATCAGAGCCGTTTGGATCTTTTTTATGCTGCATTAGTGGTGGTGAGCATAGCCAATCTGTTAATCTTTACATATGTTGCTAGGTTCTACACTTACCGTGATTTTCCAGAAGAGGAAGATGATGACGAAGAAAAAGATCCACATGAAGAAATTAAAACTAGAAAGAAGCAAGACAAGATGGAACCCACACCTGATGAAGAAACTGAAAGAACAATAAGAACTCGGGCTATGCAAATGTTACTCAATTCAATGAAATCGAATTGATCCGTAGCAATTCACACCACTCTAACCACTATCCGCGTAAACTTTAAAATTTATAATCCGCCAACTGAACCGCTCCGTTCTGCTATACATATATATTTTTTAACCTCTAATGAAATATCAATGTAAAAATAAGTGTGAGAGATATTTAAGATATGAAATTTATTACAAATTAGTGGTTCTATATATATGAAACATTTTATATAAAATTACTCTGTGTTATATATGTAAAAACTATTATACAAATTAGTGTTATATATTATGCAAATGTATGGTAATTAGTTAGAATATTATTCAATCTGTCGATCCGTTAAAAATCACTCAAACCGCAATTTGTCAATCTGTCAATCCGTCATTCGATTTGTAATTTTACTCTCAAACCGTTCGAACCATATTGCATACACCCCTAATAAGAACTACATGATGCTGAAGAAAACTTGGAGAAGAGAACAGTAGTGGTAGACTTGGTCTAAGCAGCAATTTGATTTCTTGTGAATGTTCTTTTGAGTTGTTTAGGTTATTGATTCTTTTGGCTAGGGTTAAATCGTTAATTAATTGTATGATTATATTATACAAATTTTGTATTATATGGTAAAATTTATGAGCACTTTTGAAATTTATTCTTGTATTATTGTCATTATTACTATGTTGATTAATACGATGTTTCATTACATGTGTATAGATGTGAGTATTTATTTATTTGAAGGAAAAAAAATTTAGACTCATAAAAAGTTTTAATTTTATCTTTACTTATAGTGATATGACAGATTGTGTATTAATTTTTTTTTTATTTATTATAAATTTAAAATGAATTTACTCTGGATCATTGGTCTCAAAACCCTAGTACACACACCATGACAAACACAACACCACTATCCATGGTGATTGAAAGCGATTCGAATGAGCGAGAACTTGAAAGGGTCAAGAAGTCCCAAAAAAGTGCAGTGCCAGCCGAAGAACATTCACAACCATGACTACCAAACCTCCCTAAGGAAATCATCGAAGACGAGATACTCTCAAGACTGCCTGTTAAATCTCTGCTGCAATTCAGATGCGTTTCCAAATCATGGCGTTCATCAATTTCAAATCCCCAATTCGTGAAAACCCATCTTGGTATGTCATATAGGACCGATAATGATTTTATACAGCAGGGACTGATACTGAGATATATTCACGAATTTGATTTGATGTCGTGATCTTTTTACTATGTATTCAATAATAAGCAACCTGAACCTGATGATGAAGAAACTGCCGTTGAGTTTGATTGTCCATTTCAAGAAGATAGTAATGTCGTTTTTATTTTAGGTTCATGTAATGGGTTGGTGTGGGTCAATAGTCGACATTTTATACTTCTATGGAACCCATCTACTAGGACACACAAGATATTGCCAAATTTGGATGCTAAAAATGGGTTTACAAGAGCATGTGGGTTTGGTTATGATAAGTCTACCAATGGCTACAAGGCGATGAGGATCTTTAGTCAAGATCAGAACCAGAGTGGGGTGGGGGGGGTGATTTATTCATTAAAGATGAATTTGTGGAGGAGGATCGGAGACTTTCCTTATGGTATTCCTCCGCGTACATTTATTTCAGGGAAATTTTGAAATCAGGCTCTCCATTGGGCCACCTGTGTTGATATAGATTCGAGTTACTCTTCTTGGGTAATTGGTTCTCTTGATTTGGAGAATGAACTTGTGGGAATCCGAAATGGGTTTGTCCCACATTGATTTGAGAGACATCCATAACCCACTTAATTAGTTAACTAACTCTTCCTAACTAGCATGAGGCCTTTTCTAAAGAAGAACAAAACCGTGAGGCTCCGGCCAAAGTAGACAATATTGTGCTAGGGGGGTTGGGTTGGCTGCTTCATTTTAGCATCGTCTGTGGATGCCTCTGGCATTCTAAAGAAGAACAAAATCGTGAGACTCCGGCCAAAGTAGATAATATTGTGCTAGTGGGGTTGGGTTGACTACTTCATTTTGGCACCGTATGTAGATGCCTCTAACACAGTAGCACAATATTGTCTGCTTTGGCCAAAGCCTCACAATTTTGTTCTTCTTTAGAAAAGGCCTCACAAAAACATATGGACAAAACTGTGAGATTTCGGTCAAAGCGGACAATATTGTGCTTCATTTTGGCGCCATCTATGGATGTCTCTAGCACAAAAGCACAATATTGTCCACTTTGGCCGAAGCCTCACAGTTTTGTTTAAAAAAGGCCTCACAGAAACATATGGAGCACTTGTCCCACCTGATTATGAGGTTGTTGTTATTGATTTGACATTGTGTGTTTTAAAAGGATGCCTCCATGTGCTCTGCAACTTCTCGACTTGTGTTGATGTATGGGTAGTGAACGAGAATGGCGAGAGAGAACCTTGGACTAAGTTGTTCACAATACCATATTCTATAGTGTCAAGAATTTGCCACTACACACACTGTGCATTTCGAAGAATGGTGAAATTTTATTGAAATTTGGGAATTGGTTAGTTCTTTACAATCCGAAAGATGGTAAATTTAGGAATCCCGGAATACTGCAACTGTCTTCCAGTGGATACCTATGTTGAGAGCTTAGTCTCGCTTGATGGTAATAATTTGGGTTAGAGGCAAGAACAGTATCAAAAGCTAGAGAAAGGTAAAATTAGTATATCATATTATTCCTTCAACACTATATGTTTAATGCACAAAGATTTCTTTTCTTTTCTTTACATGGACATCCTTGCTTTTATGTCTATATGTTCAAACGCAAATCAAATAAAAATAAGACACCCAAAAGATCAAATGAGTTGTAGTTCTCTTCACTTTGGAGGCGTTTACAATTGTCGCATATTCATTTTCTCTTCCGAAGGTTATCTCTTTTAAGTAAGCATACTACACCATTCTTGTTATTTTGTCAATATTCATGCCCAATTTCAATCTATCTAGCTTTACCAGATTAGGGTTTTTCAGGGTGTCATATACTTCATGATTTGATTTTGAACTGTGAAGGCCATTGAAATAGCCTCGATTAGCATGTGTTGTTACACAAAATAATGCATGCGTGAGAGAGAGAGAGAGAGAAGGGGCTATTTTTGTTATTTTTTCTTTTGGATCTGTATGAAACTTCAATGGAGGTAATTGTAATTTACATTTAATTTTACTTTTATCTTGGTATGCTTCAAAATGGTCACCATTGCTTGTGTGAAAGTTGATGCCTAAACTTGTTTTATCTTTTTGAAAAGTTATAAAAAAAAAAAAAAAAAAATCCTAGCACTTTTCTGTTTGTGTTTCTAAGAGGTGTTTTTTTAATCTGATTAACAGTTTTTTGGATTCTCTTCAATTGGATGCCATTGTTTAGGGTTTAGGGCCTATTCTCATCCATTGTTGAAGTTGTAATGGAAGGGCAGCTCTAGCAGAAAACAAGATTTCGAAGTAATATATATTTTGTATTCCCCCTCCTCTTGATGTATACATTATGTTCATTTTCATTTTGTTGACATTGCAACTACTATAATTGAGGTGCAATTTTAGAGGCATCGCTCTTGTGGATATTCGTGGTTTATTTTTGGGTCTTAATTATATAGGCTTCTATTTTAATGACAGTCAAGTAATGAGTTGTCTTCTTCTTTTTTAAGCTTGTACTTCATCAAGTATTATCAGAAACTCAAAATAGATGCTGAAAAATTATTGGATGATTAGATTCTTCAAGCTTCTTGTGGGTCTTTGTTGAAGAAAGCACTTTATTATTCTTGTGCTTATTTATTTAACAAAGTAGATGTACAAAATAAATTATTCAAAATATCCTCAAATTATTCTTGTGCTTATTTATGTTTTAAATTTTTTCCAATTTACTCTTAAAGTTAACTTATGTTCAAAATTAGGCAAAAAATATCCTAACGACTGTCACATAACATAAAAAATATATTATTATATTGAGATTTAAGTTTATTTAATAGATGCGAGTTATATATAATAAAATATTTTTATGCCATGTTACTATCATTGTATTATTTTTTGTCTACTTTTTAATAGAAATTAATTTTAGAAGTAAACTCATAAAAAATTGAAACATGAAGGGCTAAAGAAAAAAAATAAATTTTAAGGGCCAAAGTGAGAAAGTAGCCAAACATAAATGGGCCAAAGTGTAATTTATCCATTTATTTTATTTTTTTGGTGGCTAAATCTCTTATTTTATGCAAACTTTTAGAGGGACAAGGGAAAAAAAAAGAAAAAAAGAAAAGAAAAGACAGGCTAGTAATAGTATATATAAAATTAGATAAACATGAAATATTTCTCAAATTGCAAAATTAATGAAAGCTTTGAAAGTAATTATTAAGAGGATGAATCTGGAATTTTAGGATAAACCTACCCTCCAACCTGTTTTTTTCTATTCTCTGTTGTATATCTGGTTACTGTCGTTAAGAATAGGGCTGAATAAGAAATCCGTAAAATCCGCAAACCGAATCGGTTCAATATAATCCGGTAGGTTTGGATTGGATTTTTGAATCTGTTATCCAATTCTGAATTGATAAATTGAGGAACCCTTTCTTGCGGATCATGTTTAGATTTCACTTCATGGTTCCGGATTGGAACTAATCCGGACCGTATGCAACTTAGATTATATTCACACCACACATCCATGATGTATACTATCCTATCTCTTATATATAAAACCAAAATCCTAATTTATAACATTTCATTATCTTCTCTTCTCTTCTCATTGTGTGCAACAGTTGCTTTGTTGCTATTGTTGTGTTATTTTATTTTAGTTTTGTAATGGTGTAATGGAAGAACTAGTTTTTTTAAAAAAAAAATTAATTTGGTGATGACTACTGCTATTGTTGCTGTGAAATTGAATATTATATTTGTTTAAATTAATTATGGAACAATATACATGTTTATGTTTTGAAAAATTATGGACAAATTAATGTTGAAATGAAAATGTTATATGATTTTTCTTTATTAATAGATTATGTGAATCCGTGGTTCCAAAGTGAATTGAACCATGTTTAAATGGTTTGGTTCGAATTGGTTCCACGATTTAAATGGTTTGGATTGGTTTCAATTTTTATGGAACCATAGACAACAAATTGGACTCCTTAATACGGCTCAGTGGTGATAATACGGCTTAGGCAAGATGGTCGAAAATCAATGATTGGACTCCTTAATTGTTATTTTTGATGTAAGAGCTTATGCATTTTCCATCATCTCATATTTGGATTATCAATAACTTATATGTAAATATATACAAGGTTTAAAAAATCGACTGTTCAAGTCACACATAGTGATTCATAGTAGTAGAGAATGGTTTTGTGAGTGCCTTTTAAAGTTAAATTTTGTCTTTAAATCTAGCCATTATATCCTATCTTAACCAATCTTATTTATCCTCTTATGTTTTAGTAAGATTTTTAATAAGACTGTTAATATATGTAGAATTATTCAGAATTTAATGAAATATTTTTTCTTGAGCCTATTATGTGGCTTGTGTTGTGTCCAAGCCCATTAGTACATGTCGTATTAGGCCCAAAACATTGGCCTAGCATAGTATGCCTAGATTCGTTTCATGCTAGGCCTGACTCTAAATGAGTCGTATTGGTCCGACTCATTTAATTAACACCTCTACTCAAGACAACACAATACATTGTTAGGGAAGAAAAGAAAGAAAAATAAATGTGATTTATAGACATAAAATTCATGTAAAAAACATAATTAGGATGATTTGTCAATCGCATTTATAAAATTATAATGATAATAATAAGTGTTTTGATTGAAAATGAAAAAACCACAAAGTATCAACTCTGTTTGCCCATAATTTCTGTAACACCCTCAAAATAATAACATAAGAACCCATCAATTTAGACATGCATTGATATAAAAGATAAATATTCTTCTATTCATCAGAGTAGTTCATTACAATGAGTATTATATGTTAACAACAAAAGCAAGTGCCCTACGGGCTTACAGCTTTCCAAGTTAACACTTGGTTACAAAAAAGAGTACTAACCCAAATACACATTAAGCCCTTGGCTTGAATTTACATGTAATACATCCAAAAGATAACAAAATGACAAAAGTTTGTCTGTCTCTTGCCTCCCAAGCTGTGTCCTTGGAGGTGGCATGCTACCAGTACCTGAAAATGATGTCCCATAAAGGGTGAGCCACAGCCCAGTAGAAATACACTAAACCAGCTATGAACAATGACTAAAAGATTAGCAGTTGATAGATGGTTAACACAGATACATCCACGTATATCACATTTTGGTTTCATGATATTAAGTCCATGTTACACTTCATTTCCCATTTCTTTTCAACTTTGAGTTTGAAAACAAGGCTCTACACCTAGCAAAATAACTTAATGAGGTTAAGACTCATCTTTAAAACACTTTCGAATTTCATGAAGGATACACATTTTAATGTTGTATCTATAACACATAAACCATTTCCCCACTTTACGAAAGATACACATTTCAGTGCTGTATCAACATAACATAGAATCACTTCTATACTTCACAATTAATAACGATATACATTTTAGTGTTATATCAAATCAATTCAAACACTTCCATAATCAACACTTGATACACATTGTAGCAATGTAGCAATGTCACACAAAAATCCGGTTTAGAGGTCCATTCCCTATCTTCCCCTAAACCGTGGAGTACATCCCCTATCTCTTCCCATACAACACATGTATATGAACATAGATCATATACAAACAATCAATACATAAAGTTAATGTATTATTTTAGTCGCTATATTCGATAGCATACTCAATCGATTAGTTTTAGTTTGCCTAATCATCATGCATTGTCTACAACAATCAAGACTATCCTCCACCGATAGCCCAAACAGTTATTTCTATACTGAAAATAAATGCACCAAATGGATATATAATCAACATTTCAACTAGGTGAGCGATGAATGAATCTAACTACACCCTTTAATCCCATACACATCCAATTCCAACTTTCTCAGTTCAATTCCTCTTTTCTTCAAATTAATTATACCAATTAATTTATCAATGTAATTAAAGCATTTCCCATAATTAACATCACAACCCTAAGGTTCCATTTCACTAATAATCCAATATTGATCTCATTTCTTTATGCCAAACATGTATATAAGTTTATATAAACAAAGCCCCAACTTTTGTAAAATTACACAAAGGCCCAAACTTTCTCAAAATTACCCAACAATCCCCAACTCATCAAAATGCTAAAATTCAAAGACAAAGCTCATGAGAAGGAGTAGGATATCCCTACCTCAAATTCGGAGCTCAAAGGGAGAAGATGACGAAACTCAAAGTGCTCCAAAACTCAATATGTTCAGATCAAAATGTAGCCCTCGACGATCAACACAACTTTTGTAAAAGCCAAAGGTGAGGAAATCACTCCTACTAGATCAATACTTAGAGAGAAGTTGAGTTTTAGTGAGAGAAGCTCTCAAATGGCTTTTTCAGAAAAGTAAAAGAGAGAAAAGATGTTGAAAAGTGATTCAAAAATGGAATCCCGAAGTTGATATAAAAATCACCTCGCTCGAGCGTGGAAAACCCTGCTCGAGCGTCACTCACAGACTCCCGCTTGAGCGTCAAAACTCCCGCTCGAGCGGCAGATACACACTCGCAGAACTTTTGCTGAACCAGGTCCCCGCTCGAACGTAAAACGCCCTGCTCGAGCATCACACACAAACTCACGCTCGAGCGTCAAAACGCCCGCTTGAGCGTCCAACACTGCAGAGGAAATACTGGGAGATGGAAAATCATGCTCGAGCGTCAAAACTCCCGCTCGAGCAGAGAAGCAACAACGAAGGGCCCGCTCGAACGTCAAAAGATCCGCTCAAGCGTGAAGGCAAAAATCTGGGCAACTACTCTTTGTTTCTAAGTTCAACCAACCTGTAACAAACCTGCCCAACACATCCTATAACTCAAATACAAAGTACGAAAGGATGCAAACAAGATATAAGTAACTACTAACATCTACGGAAACAAGTCCGGATCACTGTACACAAGGGGTAAAACCCGGGATCGCTATAACGTACATAAAATTTTATTTGTATGTTAACCACTAAAAAGAAAGAAAAGGCATACCATGTATTAAATGAGACTTGCCTAGCAACATCTTTATGTAATATATTAGGAAAAAATCAAAAAATAAAAATTACAAATCGATCAGGTCTAGACCACAACCTTACGAATTGATTTAGTTTAATTTTCTCAATAAATGGTTCCTGATTATTAAAATAAGTAACTCGTACTTGACAGTTCAGTTTGTGATTTTATAGTTATGGTCCTAATTTGAAATGGAACTGATCTGTTTAAATATGTACACACATGTATAGATATGTATATAATTTGTTATTTATCTTAAACACTCATAAATTGGATTTTTTCAATTATTTTTTCCAAATCATATTTTTTTACCTTTTTTCCTAACTCTAGGTCACAAGTGAGTGAATTTGGTATGCATTTATGATTGTGGGCTCATTGCTTTGTGCCTAAAATTGAGGAAAAAAAATAAGAAATGAGATTATGTATAACATTGCTCATTTATTATTCCATTTAGGTAAATTCAATATTAAGAAAAATATTTAAAAGAAAATTTCAATTACATTCAGTCTATATATTTTCTGTGTATTTCATTGCGCATGGATATGCAATGAACAGGTCATTTTGTTTCGTATTACCAAAAAAAAAAAAAAAAGCAGCATCAAATTCAATTTCCCATTCAAATCTTCCATCTCATAGCAAGATTTGAACGACGAATAGAGAGAATGAATAAGAGATACTCAGCTGGAATTAATGAAGGTTGGTTTAGGAATGCTTGCCAGTTTGACTTCTTGTAAAGTTGCTTGGCTTTGTGTAAAGGCCATTTGATTATTTGGATTGGATATAAAAAATTTAAAAAGATATGTAATATTTAAAGATAAAGATGAGATATAATATATTATAAGATATGAGATGAATTATATATATTGTAGAGTCACTTATGCTATATTTGGTTAAGATAGAATATAAGATGGGGTAAGAGGGAAGTGATTATTTTTAACCTTTAGATGAAAGATGAGTTATATCTGATAGTAGAGATATACAATACGATGGGGGTGGTATTGCATATCCTCCCTTTTGCATCATATACTATCTGGACTTTCTATATCTAAAGCAACCAAACACGGGATATAAGGAGAAGAAAAAAAAATGTAAACCTCATCTCATAGTATATCCGGTCTCACACCTATATCCGACTTTTATATCCGGTAAACAAACATGGCCTAAGGCCTTGATTGATTGTCCGAATATAATATGTCTTGAGATTTACTCAGTATATGCAATGAATAAGATATCTGGATTGGATAACATATCCCATGCTCATGTTTGTTGAGTTAAAGATATAGTACTAAATATTTCTTATCCATGTTTGTTTTACAAAAAGAATTATGGGATATAAGCAAGTAACACAATGGTGTTTGGGAAGAAGCTTTTTTGGGGTTTTTTTTTTTTTTTTTGTGTGTGGCTAAAATAGCACTAAAAAACAAAATAGGCTAAAATATTTAATAAGACAAAATGTCACATCAAACCCATAATCATTTCACTTTTTCTCTCACAAATATCATATTCAACTGTAAAAAAATTCAACTATCTTCCCAAACACAAAAATTTTAGCCTCCTAAAATAGTCAAAAACTAAAATAACCTACTAAAATAGCAATTTCCCAAACATCCACATTAATCTATTGTGTCCCTATACCTATAGCGATCCCGATTGTCCCTTTACTGTTCAGTTGTATTCCGAACTCGGTTCTGTGAAGTTGTTAGTTGTAATTTTCTTATTGTCATCCTTTAAATCGATTCGTTTGGGTTTTAGGATGTGTTGGGCTTGGTTGATTCAGGTTGGTAGAGTTTTGGCTCCCATTGTTGTTGAAGAGTTTTTGGATGGTCCGCTCGAGCGGGTCTTTTTGCGCTCGAGTGGGGTTTACACTCTTCCAGTATTTTGTGTCCCTGCAAAACTTCTGCAGGTGTGTTTTCTACGCTCGAGCAGGTCGCGCTCGAGCGGTCTTATTGGCGCTCGAGCGGGTGGTACATTTTTAGTGTATGTTCTGGGAGGGGGAAATCCACGCTCGAGTGGACTGGTTTTCACGCTTGAGCGGATGTACTTTATTCTTGTGTCTTGGCGCTCGAGCGAGACTTTTTGCGCTCGAGCGGACCTAGTTTTTTGTTCTTGATGCTCGAGCGTTGTGTTCTCCACTCGAGTAAGAATGTCGCATATCAGTTGGCAGCTGGGCTTTTTAAAATCACTTTTTACATTCACACACTCTCTCTTACTTTTCAAAAATGCCATTTGAGAGCTTCTCTCTCTAAAGTCTTCACTTCTCTCTAAGTGTTGATCTAGCTAGAGTGTTTTCCAAACCTTTGGTCTTTACAAAAAAGTTGTTGATCGTCGTAGGCTATCTTGTGATCCAAGAATCTCGGGATTTGGAGCATCTTCATTTTCGTCATCTCCTTCATTGGGTTTCATCTTTTGAGGTAGGGATTCCTACTCACAACTATGGGTTTTGACATAGATATTTGGGCATTTTGCTAAATGGTTGATTTTGGGAGTTAGTGTTTGAAAATGTTGAAAAGGGGGTTTTTGTTATTTTGATTCTAAAAATGTATATTTTGGGTTTCAAAATAATGATATTGTTGTTGGTTGTTGATATTTAGACCATTGGGTCAATATTGGGGAATGGGGTAGAAAACCCTAATTTGTTGTACAAATTAATTGGTATAATTAATTTGGAAAAATGGTGGTTATATGGAATTGAGTTGGAAATAATGAAATTGGCTCATTATATGGTAGAATGGTGGAGTTGGATTTATTAATCGCTCCCTTTTTAAAACATTGATATTTTTATCTGTTGGAGCTTTTATTATCTGTTTAGAAATAATTACTTTGGGCTACCGGTGGAGGGTAGTGTGATTGTTGTAGACAATGCATGATGATTAGGCAAACTAAAACTAATCAATTGGATGTGTCATAGAGTATGACGGTTGATAGAATACATTAACGCTATGTATTGTTTGATTAAGTATATGACCTTTGTGTATATACGTTGTGTATGGGGGAGGAGATAGGGGATGTACTCCACGGTTTAGGGGAAGATAGGAGATGGACCTCTAAACCGGATGTTGCTTGGGAGAAGATAGGGGATGGACTCCGCTAATACAGCTCATATGCTTGTCAGTTAATGTGTTGATACAGCTCTTATGCTTATCTATGGAAGTGTTGATATAGCTCATATGCTTATCTGTTGAAGTATGGATACAGCTTGTATGCTTATCTGTTGAAATGTTGATATAACTTATATGCTCGTTTATCGAAGTGTTGATATAGCTAGTATGCTTATCTATTGTGAAATGGGAATCGTTTAATATGAGTTACTGTTTCATGTAAGTTGTTGGCTAGGTTCTGAGCCGGTGCTGTGAATTGTGAACTTGATAAGAAATGGAAAATGAAATGGAACATGGATGTAGTAGTCATGTAATGGAAATGAATTATGAATGGATTTATGTGATTCAAACATTTATCAATTGCTAATGTCTTAGTTACTACCCATACTGTGTTTAGCATATCTCTACTGGGCGTCGGCTCACCTTATATGGGACATTATTTTCAGGTACTGGTAGCATGCCACCTCCAAGGACTTAGCTTGGATGGATATGAGAGTTGAAGACTTTCTTTTGATTATTTTGTTGTATTACATGTATATCAAGCCAAGGGCTTATTTTGTATAGAGTTAGTACTCTTCTTTTGTGTAACCAAGTGTTAACTTGGAAAGCTGTAGCCTGTAGGACAGTTGCTTTTGTTGTTAACATGTAATACTGTTGTAAGAACCACTCTGATGAATGGAAAGGTGTTGATTTCTTTATACCATTGCATGTCTAGAATGATGGGATTTATGTATTATTTTGAGGGCGTTACAATACCCATCAACACACAATATATATGTATGTTGATTATATCCAATCATTTGCCAATATACATATGTATATTAAATAAAAAATAATCAATTAAGTAATAACATAATCAAAAATTAAATAATAATATAAATTTGTTTAAAATATATAAGAAAAATAATTTAGAATCAATTAAGTTTTAACATTTTTAAAATTATTTTTCTAAATTTAATTGTGTATTCTAAATTCTTACAAATAAAAAATACATATTATAGTTTAATTGGAAAATTTAAAAATAAAATAAAATACATATCATAGTTTATTTGGCCCACTTATTTATTTAATTCTTAAATTGGAAAATATTTTTTGAATTAGAACTTTGAAAGTTCAAAACCTTTTAAATTAATATAATTATAAGTATATTTTTTATATTTAAAACTAAAAAAATTAAATTAAAAATTTGAATCTCAAAAAAGAAATAACGTTTTTGTTCATATATATTGTTTATGTAAAAACATTCAGCTGTAAAAATTTAAAAATAAAATTCATGAACATAATTATTTTGGTCATATACAATCAGATTTCTCATATACGCAATCAAATTTTTGTAAAGTTCATATATACACATAATTAGATTTCCCATTATAAAAGAGCAAAATTATATTTCTATCTCACCTGATGGGATATGATATAATAGGAGAGAGTAGGTATTGTACACCCACCATTTTAGGAAATATACAATCTAGTTGTATATTGTATCCTCCTCTAAAAATATTACAAACAAAAAATATATAAAACCCACGATATATAATCCCTTAAAATAGCCAAGGCAAAATAAAATAAAATGCATATCATAGTTTATTTGACAAAGGCAATTTTTTGGTTTTTGGGGCTAAAACCTACAAAATGACAAAATAAGCTAAAACAACTAATAAGATAAAATGTCACATTAAACCCATAATCATTTTACTTTTTCTTTCACAAACATCACATCCAATGGGAAGTTGATATTTTTGTTTATTATTTTAGTTTTTGGCTATTTTAGTAGGCTAAAATTTTTGTGTTTAGGAAGATAATTAGATTTTTTTTGTAGTTGAATGTGATGTTTGTAAAAAAAAAAAAATGAAATGATTATGGATTTAATGTGACATTTTATCTTATTAACTGTTTTAGCCTATTTTATTTTATTTTTTGTGAATTTTAGCCTCAAAAAAGCTAAAAACTTTCTTGCCAAACACCCCCTAAAAATTAATTTAGTTAGCGTTGATTGCATGTTATAGCTACTATATTATTTTAGTCAACATATAATGTTCATTGGCGACCAAAAAAAACTTTTGTCGTCCTTTGTTTTTTGTGTGGAATTTGGATGAATCGTACATATAATTTTTGGCGGGGTACATAATACTTTTGACATAAAACTTGTATTTATTGCCGTGGTATATAGATTACCTTTTGTCGTGGTACATATTATCATGGTAATTTGTACCATGCTAAATAGTCATTACAATGCATAGTAGTAAAAATATTTTTATGTACGGAGGCATTGTTTTGGTAACATTATTTGTTATGTATGACGTTATTATTTCTAATTGGAATATATATATAGTTGGTTTGTATATAAGTTCACATTAAAATGTATGCTTTTTTGTTTGATGGTTGTAAGTGAAATATGCGTTATGGAATGGGTGATAATATATACATATTGTTTTGTTTGTATACCTATTACAGGTTGCGGTGGATACATACAGGTTGTGGACAAATTACTTAAAATGAACAACAAATAAAAACATAAAATGATGTTTTTGGTGACAAAACAATTGGTAACCAAAAATGGAGTTAAATATTTTTAGTGACTAAAAATTTAGTAGCCAAAAAAGAATTAAAAACAGTTTAGACAACTAATTATTTAGTAGTCAAAAAAAGAAAAACACTTTTGGCGACAAAAGATTTAGTCGCCAAAACATAACAATTATATTATACGCGACAAAACCTTTGGTAGCCAAAAAAATTTAGACTTTAGCCAACTAACCTGTGTAGTAGCTAAACAACAAATCGGACTTTAGGCAACTACACATTTAGTAGCTAAAACAATGTAGATGCAAAAGAAAAACTATTGGCGACTAAAACTTGGTCGCCCTAGATACTTAGAAATTTTTGCAACAAAAAATTTTAGTAGCTGAAAATATGATTTAAATTAAATTAGTAGCTTGGGGCGACTAAGAGATTAGTCGCCAATTTAGCCTCATCAGCGACTAAAGGTTATTTTGTCACCAATACCTTTTACTTTTACCTACTAAAACATTAGTCGCCATTTATAGAACTTTTGGCGACTAGATTTTTTTAGTCGCCAATACCTTCCCCGACAATCTTCCTGCGACAAATCCAGTGACCAAAATATTTAGTCAGGAAAATATTTCGGCAACTAAAAACCTTACTTTTGGCAACCAAAAATTTAGTCGCCAAAAGTGCAATTTCTTGTATTGCCAATAACGACGATGATAATGATGATGATAAAGAATCGACGATGATGATGACTCTATGCGTGTATATGGAGAAACTTAGACCTGATCAAGTATCAAATTTTTTTCCATTGATATCGATACTAGTCGAGTTCAATATCGAGATCCCTCACCAATCACAATCAATCACCTAAAAGTTTTCAATCCTCCAACCAATTGTTCACTCCGCTTTGCGTTAATCGCCTCCTAACTATTTCTATTCGGTGAGACTGCAACAGAGGATCCAAGAGCCGTCCTAGTCTCCTAACTCTCCCACCGCCGCACCACCACCAAAAGCTGCGGCGACTAGCACGGTGGTCCTAGGCTGAAGGCACCGAAGCCTAATCCCCTAGTTGTAACCGTAGATGGAAAGATATATGCCCTAGCAGGGGTTGTTGATCTCGAAAAGTATAAAAGCAAATTTGGGAATCGAGATCTAGAACCGGTTTTGAGTACTTATTGAATGTATAATTGTTGTTGATAATCTTAGATATTGCTAAGTATAAAAGCAAATTTAGGGATTGGGAAGAAAAAAAATTTGGTTTTTTTTTTTTTTGGGGGGGGGGGGAGGGGCTAAAATAGCACTAAAAAACAAAATAATCTAAAATAGTCAATAAGATAAAATTTCACATTAAATCCATAATCTTTTTTTTTCCTAACAAATGTCATATTCAATTACAAAAAAATCTAATTATCTTCTCAAATACAACTACTTTAGCCTAATAAAATAGCTAAAAACTAAAATAGTCAACTTCCCAAACACCCACAAAATATATGATTGTTGTTGATAATCTTAGATATTGCTGTTGAGGTTCTTGGTTTCATTCTGCTGATGTTGTTGATAGTAAGTTGTTTCGGTGCACATTGCAATGTAGGTTCCCAAAAAATATTTATGTACACGATTTAGCGATGAAGAAAGAGTATGTAATTCCAGAGAAAGGATATGATGACTGTTTTTTTATTATGAAGGTGGGTATTTAGAATTGCTTCCTGTGGAGGGCTTGATCAACATGATTCCCAGGAAGGAGAATAGAACCACAGGTATTATTACTTATCTGGTGAAGAATAGGTACTGCATTGTTGCAGTATTGGATAATGTAGAGAAGGAAACATTTTGTTTGTGTATGCGTGCGTGCACATTTGATATTGAGGAAGTAGTCATGGTGATTGACAAGGACGGTAGCTAGCTTTAGAGAAAATAACCAATTGAACCGTCGTCATTTTTAGGCAAAGAATATTGTCTATCAAGATTTTGAACTTGGGGGTTTTTTGTATAGATTGTTCGTCCAATTGTGAAAAGTCAATTTTCATGGATAGTGCACGGAGAGGAAATATTTGTCACCTTCCGTACTCCTCGTGTCCAAACTTCGCTGCTTTTCGAATAACCTGAGAACATAAAGACGGTGAGCTACTCAGTGGTGTGCAGCCAGAAAACCCATCCGATTATCAAGTTAGCACACAGAGAGGAAGAAAGAGAGAGAGGAGACAAAAAAGTAGGTAGCTTTGATAACCAGAAGTTCCAGACCTATGCATGCAGGCGCAACACCAAATATAGCTTCTGTGCGCATCACTCTGCTTGTCTTTCTATGGACACGCGCCTATACTGCTCTCTCTATTCCTTACACGTGCGCACGTCATAATTGCCAAATAACATTGGCTAAAACAGGCAAACGGTATTGATGCGTACTACTGGTGGGTTTTCCTCCTTGCACTCCAATTGGGCCACGTAGCAGCTCTTGCCGTGCTACCCATAACCCGGCACAAGGCCGTTTACCAACTTCTATCAATCGACTCGACTCCGAGTTGTCCAACCGATCAACTGCGGCTCGACCAAATATTACTCGGTTCATACAGAGGACGGTGTCATTAGCTCGAACTATCCTTAGGTTGGCCCATTCCATATGTAGTATAGCGGTCCCGGGTTTACCCCTTGTTGTATAGTGGTCCGGACATGTGTCCGTGGATGTCGGTAATTGAGTATTGTCTTATTTACGTCCTTTCTTGCTTTGTTTTTGAGTTACAGGATGTGTTGGGCAGGTTTGTCACAGGTTGGTTAAGCTTTAGAACCAAGTCTAGTTGCCCGAGTTTTAAGCGGTCGCTCGGCGGACATGTTTGCGCTTCAGCGGATGGGTTGTTGTTGCTTATGCGCTCGGCGGAGGTTTTGGCGCCGGCGGAGAATGCACCTTCGATATTTCGTGCACCTGCAAAACTTCTGCAAGTGTGGTTTATGCGCTCGTGCGGGTCTTTGTCTTCAGCGCCTGATATATTTTGGAGAAGTTACGGAGAGAGACTGCGCTTTCGGCGGCTGGGATCTACGCTCGAGCGGACGAACTTTGTGTCTGTGTCTTGGAGCTCGAGCGGACAATGTTGCGCTCGAGCGGAACATGTTTTATGTGTCTTTACGCTCGAGCGGAGAGTCTTACGCTCGAGCGGACCTGTCGTATAACTGAGTGGGACTGGGCATTTTAAATCACTTTTTGACTTATCTTCTTTCTCTTACTTTACCAAAACGCCACTTTGAGCTTCCCACTCAAAAACCATTATTTCTCTCTAAGTGTTGATCTAGCTAGAGTGTGTTGTTCACCTTTTGTCTTCACAAAAAGGGTGTTGATCGTCGAGGGCGTCATTTTGATCCGAATAGTTTGGTGTTTGGAGCATTTTGGTTTTGGGTCCTTCTCCTTTTGAGCTCAAACTTTGAGGTAGGAATATCCTACTCCTCTTTATGGATTTTGTCTTTGAATTTTAGCATTTTGATATGTTGGTAGTTGTTGTGTAATTTTGGGAAACTTTGGGCCATTGTGTAATTTTATAAAAGTTTGGGGTTTTGTCTATAATAAACCTAGAAGCATGTTTGGTATAGAAACATGGAATTAATGTTGAAACATTAGTGAAATTGGAACCTAAGGGTTGTAATGTTAATTATGGAAAGCGTCCTAATTACATTGATTAATTAATTTGAATAATTAATTGTGGAAAAATGAGAATTGAAATAGAATTGGGTCATGGGTTATGGCGATGGAAAGAATACATTGATTTTATGTATTGATATGTGATGTGTATAATTGTGATATATATGCATTGTGTTGTGTTGGAGGAGATAGGGGATGGACTCAGCGGTTTAGGGAAGATAGGGATGGACCTCTAAACCGGATGTTCTTGGGAGGAGATAGGGATGAACTCGTAGATAGAGCATGTATGCTTATCTAGAAATATATTAGCGAGCATGTATGCTTGTCATGGAAAGTATGAATGTAAGCTGTTTTGTTTATATTTGTTGAAGTGATGAAAGAATGTAAAAGAATTGACCATCTATCAATTGTTAATCTTTTAGTCATTATTTATAAGCTGGTTTAGTATATTTCTCTTGAGGTGTGGCTCACCTATATAGAACATCATTTTAGTCTTGGTAGCATGCCACCTCCAAGGACTTAGCTTGGGAGGCTAGTGGCGGACGGACTTTTTGGTTGTCTTTCCTTGTGTGGGGTTACATGTGAATTCAAGCCTAGGGGTTAAAGTGGAAAAGAGTTAGCAACCTACATTCTTGTAACCAAGGGGTAACTTGGAAAATTTATGCTTAGTAGGGCATTTGCTTTGTTGTTAACATGTAGCAGAACTACGATGAATGGAAGGGCGTGGATCTTTTAAATATCATAGCATGTTAATATTGTTGGTTTAATATCATTATTTTGAGGCGTTACAACTTGGTATCGAGGCGTCTGGGGTTGAATACTTTAGTGCGTGGGGAAGTGATTAGGATCACAATGGGTTTGTCTCGCTTGATAGAGACTTAGGTGTCTTGTTATATGTTTATGTGATAACATGCTTATGTGATTATTTGGGTATGGGATTTAGTTTCTAGGATGTTGATTGGGTCTTTGGGTTTACGGGAGTCTTGTTGGAAAGGCACTTGATCAATCTTTGTTTCTAACGGTACTCTAGTAGCATTGGGACTATCATCATCGAAATGAAATCGTAAGTGCTATATGTGTTTATTTGCTTACGTGGAATGAATTACGATTATCCATGCATTAGGGCGTGAGTGTTTAGTTTTGGCACGTTTATAAATGTGCTAACGTTACGTTACCTTTATTAGGATGTCGGGGCGAGCAAGAGGTGGTAGGCGTGGTAGGCCTAGGAGGCGAGAAGTGCCATTCTGGGATGAGGTTCGGCGATTCGAGGAGGGTTGGTCGAGCCAATGTGGCCGAGCGATGGTCGGCGAGCTATGGGTGCCTTGGCAGGAGATAGCGAGGGCTTTGGGTATTCTCGGAAGCGAAATCGAACCAAGCGGCGGGACCTTCTTTCTTGAAGAGGAGTTCTTCGGTCTAACCCGGGAGGAGTTTGTTGGGGATCCTAAGGAGCCATTGAAGGCGAGCAGTGGCTAGAACGAGATGAGTAAAAGCGTTAAAATGCTAGGCATTGAGGGGAGCATTGAAAGTGACCTTGGCATCCTTCAATTTGAAGGAGATCTTGGTCAATGGTGGAAAGTATGAGAAAGTTCGTGTGGGTGGTACTTGGGAGGCGTTTGTGAATGCTTTCGGAGAGGTTTTATCATGATGGCTAGAGAGACTAAGGGATCGGTTTACCAAGCTTAGCGAGGAGGGTTTTGTCGTGGCGAGTTTGAGGCTACATTTACTAGCTTGTCGAGGTTTGCACTGAACTTGTGGCGGCAGGCGCCGTTGCTATGAGTTTGAGCGGAAGTTGAGGTGGGACCTCAAGTTGAAAGTTAGTGGACCTTACATTAGTCTGAGGCATTTGGTGGATCTTTGCGGCTCATATGGGTGATGATGCAGGAGGAGAAGAAGAAATATGGGGGCTCCAAGAGGGGCCAAGAGGACGAGTGATGGTAGGAGGCGAGGGGTTATAATCCTCGGCCGTCCCGAGTGGTTTGGCGGTCGACTTTCCGATCTGAGTCGAGCTCCGGGAGGCGGTCGAGGAGAGTTCTGTTACAAGTGTGTGGCCGGGTCACAAGGCTTCTGTTGCCTTGAAGGCGGGGTCGAGCTGCTTCGTCGGCCAGACCACAGTCGAGTTGAGGCGGGCGGCCGTGTCGTGTTACAGTGTGGGCGGCCGGGCACATGAAGAGGTATTGCCACGGTTGAGTGCCACTTGAGGCGTCTGGTTCTAGACGAGCGAGGATTTCAACCGGCTCGATCTGTCGGGCCTCGAGGGCCAATCCGGGGCTTCGTCGTCGGTCGATCTGGCGATCCTATGCTCAGGAGGCGGCGGTAGATCGAGGGCCTCTGGGCGTGTATCTTTGTTACATGAGGACCTAATCAAACTCCATCGATAGTGAGAGGTACTTTTTGTTTTACCTTCGGTTGCTAGAGTGTTGATTGACATGGGTGCATCTCATTCTTTTGTATCTGCTGCATTTGCATACGTGTTGGGCGGAGTTAGCACTTTTAGCATCTCCTATTTGCGTTGTGTCACCTATTGGGGTGAGTTAATTTTGAGAACGCGGATGTAGAGGTTGTGATATAAGGTCGGCGATCATCGACTTCCTTTTCCATTTGTAGTTATGCCCATGAAGGGCTTTGATGTTATTTTGGGTATGGGTAGTTATCGTCATCTGGGCGGTTATTGATTGCTACCGCCAGAGGTTACTTTGTCTGATGAGCAGGAGTTTTCCACTTTTTAGGAGACGGGTTGGTAGTATTGTGCCACGAAGTGCGGTCCATGGCGGAATGAGCTTAGTAGTTTACTTGCTAGTTTTGAGAATGGTGAGTGTGATGAGACCCAGTTGAGTTGCCAAGGGTAGTTTGTGAATCTGTGAGATGTCTTTCAGGATCTTATTGATTTGCCACCCCACCGAAGCGAGTTCTCTATTGATTTAGTGCGATGCGCGCCGATTTCTATGGCACCTTATCGTTTTGCCCAGCGAGTTGATTGAGTTGAAAGTTCAACTCCAAGAATTGCTAGATAAGGGCTTCATTAAGCCTAGTGTATCGTAGTGGGGAACCGGCCCTCTTTGCTAAAAAGAAAGCGGTGCCTTGAGGTTGTGTATCGACTAGGAAGTTGAATCGACTCTGATTAAGAATAAGTACCCTATGCCCGTATAGATGACTTGTTTGACCGGTTGAAGGGTTCGTTGTTTCTCTAAGATAGACTTGAGATCGGGTTACCACCGGTTGAGGTCGAGAGGAGGATATTCGAAGACGGCATTAAAATGCAGCGGTATGGCCATTATGAGTTCTGGTGATGCCATTTGGGCTTACTGCTTGCCGTGATCTTTATGGACTTGATGAACGGATTTTCGGAATTCTTGGATCGTTTTGTGGTCGTTTTGTGGATGATATTCTTATCTATTCACCCTCGAGCAAACACGAGGAACACTTGAGAGTGGTGCTTGAATTGCTTAGAGCCCATAGGTTGTATGCCAAGTTTGGGAAGTCGAGTTACGGCTAAGAAGTCAAGTTCTTAGGCCATGTAGTTTACGGGAAGGGGTGTCTGTTGATACATCCAAGATTGAGGCGGTGCAAAGGCTGAGCCTGACCTAAGAATGTGTTTGAGATTAGCGGTTTTACGGGATTAGTGGGTATTACCGTCGGTTTGTGAAAGATTTCTCGGGTTAGCTTCACGTTGACTAGATTGACTCGGAGAGTCGACTTTGTATGGGGTGAGACTTGTGAAAAGTCGTTTGAATTGAAGGTTAGATTGACCACCGCTCGGTCTTGATTATTCCAGAGAGGGTTGGGTTATGCGGTCTATTGTGATGCCTCACGAGGGTTTGGGTTGTGTGTTAATGCAAGAGGAAAGTAGTAGCCTATGGCTCACGTCGATTAAAAATACGAGAAGAATTACCCTACACACGACCTAGAGTTGGCGGTATTGTGATCTTTGCCTTGAAAATCTGGAGGCACTACCTTTATGGTGAGAGATTCGAGGTGTTCTCGGATCATAAAAGTCTGAAGTATCTGTTTTCACGAAAGACTTGAACTTGAGGCGAGGAGGTGGATGGAGTTTATAGAAGATTACGACTTGAGTTGCATTATCACCCGAGGAAGGCCAATGTTGTGGCGATGCCCTTAGTAGGAAATCCATTAGTGATGTAGCTTGTGTAGCCATCCGGAGTGGGAGATGTTGGGGGCACTTGGCGAGTTTGACTTATACAGGCGAATCCGTTGAGGCTGCGGCCTTGTTTTTACTGTTGTTCTTGTGACCTACACTTGTGACTCGAGTGTTAGAGGCACGAGAGGTGATCTTGAGGTAGAATCCCTCGGAGAAGATCTCTAGTGGGAAAGTTGAGAAAGGTTTGTGGCGTATCCCGACTGAGTTTGAGATCTGGAGACCGTCTGTTTGTCTTGCCGAGTCTGTCGAGAGGAGGTACTCAAGAGTTCCATCATTAGCGCCTTGCGGTGCATCCGGAGGTACTAAGATGTATCGGGATTTGGGTCGTCGGTTTTGGTGGCGGGGTATGAAGAGATGTGGCGATCTTCGTGTCTAAGTGCCTTACTTGTCGACAAGTGAAGGCCGAGCATCGAAGGCCAACGGGTTTGTTACAACCCTTGCCTATTGCGAGTGGAAGTGGGAGCATGTCACCATGGACTTCGTTGTAGGTCTTCAAGACTTCGGTGGGTAGTGACACTATTTGGGTCGTTGTAGACGGTTGACCAAGTCGGCGCATTTCATTCCAATCTTGGCGTGAGAGATTCGATAGATCATCTTGCCGACTTGTATGTTGGGACATAGTGAGATTGCACGGGGTCCCGGTGACGATCGTCTCGAGATAGAGATCCTCGTTTCTTGCTAGGTTGTGGCGAGTTTGCGAGTGCTTTAGGTACTAAGTTGACCTTTAGTCTGACTTATCATCCTCGGTGATGGGCGATCTGGCGTACCATTCAGATCCTTGAGGATATGCTTGAGGTTGTGTCCTTGATTTGATGGGACATGGGAGAGGCACTTACATTGGTGGAGTTTGCCTACAATAACGATTTCGATCTAGTATCGGTATGGCACCATTTGAGGCCTTGTATGGCCGACCTTGTGGAATCTCCGGTTTGTTGGGCGAGGTGGGTGACACACCTTTGTTGGGTCCGAGTTGGTTAGGGAGGCAGCGGAGAAAGTTGAGCTTATCCGTAGGAGGCTTATTCTGACCAGTCGTCGAAGTCCTATCTTGACCGTAGGAGACCGTTGGAGTTTGAGGTGGGTGATCACGTCTTTACGAAGATATCACCTAGGCGGGGTTTGTTGAGATTTGGGAAGAGTGGGAAGTTATCCTCGGTTTATTGGTCCTTTGAGATCCTTGGCGGATTGGCGAGGTTGCTTATCGTTTAGCTTTGCCGCCACAGTTGGCGGAGTTCATGGCGTGTTTCATGTGAGTATGCTTGAGTATGAGCGGATCCATCACACGTGTTGGATTGGACCGACTTAGAGGTAGATGAGGATGCCTCGTATGAGGAGAGACCGGTTCAGGTCTTGGATAGGCGGGATCAAAATCCTGCGTGGCAAGACCATCCCTTTGGTTAAGGTTTTGTGGAAACATCACGGAGTGGAGGAGGCCACTTGGGAACGTGAGTTGGGAGTCCGCGAGAAATATCCGGACTTATTTATTGATGTGTAATCAAGTATTGCAATTGTGTAATTGTAATGAACTTAAAGAACATTTGAAATGCCTTAAGTTGTAAAACATGGAGCATGTTTTGGTTAATGAGATGTTGTAGAACTTGCCTTGTTATGGGAGTTGATTATAATAGTGCATATGTTGGCCATATTATAGAAATTGAATTGTATCATGATTATTGCTTATGATATGAATTGTAAACCATCTATGGGAAATGGTTGAAATGGAAGGAAAATGCATGTGGAAATGTATATATTGTTAAATGCCTCTTGATGAGAGATGGAATGACCGGTAATGGGTGAATTGTGTAATGTTGTGATATAACATTGTTTAAAGGAGAGGAAAACTTGCCTTTCAAAACTTGTTTTAATTTAGGGACGAAATTCCTTAAGGAGGTTATAAGCGGTCCGGGTTTACCTTGTTGTATAGTGGTCGGACATGTGTCCGTGGATGTCGATAATTGAGTATTGTCTTATTCGTCCTTTCTTGCTTTGTTTTTGAGTTCTGAGGATGTGTTAGGCGGGTTTGTCACAGTTGGTTAAGCTTTAGAACCAAGTCTAGTTGCCCGAGTTTTAAGCGGTCGCTCGGCGGACATGTTTGCGCTTCAGCGGATGGGTTGTTGTTGCTTATGCGCTCGGCGGAGGTTTTGGCGCTCGGCGGAGAATGCACCCTTCGATTTCGTGCACTGCAAAACTTCGCAAGTGTGGTTTATGCGCTCGGCGGGTCTTTGTCTTCGGCGCCTGATATATTTTGGAGAGTTACGGGAGAGACTGCGCTCGGCGGCTGGGATCTCGCTCGGCGGGACGAACTTTGTGTCTGTGTCTTGGAGCTCGGCGGACAATGTTGCGCTCGGCGGAACATGTTTTATGTGTCTTTCGCTCGGCGGAGAGTCTTCAGCGGACTGTCGTATAACCGAGTGGGGACCGGCATTTTAAATCACTTTTTGAGTTATCTTCTTTCTCTTACTTTACCAACTGGCCATTTTTAGAGCTTCTCACTCAATAACCATAACTTCTCTCTAAGTGTTGATCTAGCTAGAGTGTGTTGTTCACCTTTTGTCTTCACAAAAAGGGGTGTTGATCGTCGAGGGCGTCATTTTGATCCGAATAGTTTGGTGTTTGGAGCATTTTGGTTTTGGGTCCTTCTCCTTTTGAGCTCAAACTTTGAGGTAGGAATATCCTACTCCTCTTTATGGATTTTGTCTTTGAATTTTAGCATTTTGATATGTTGGTAGTTGTTGTGTAATTTTGGGAAACTTTGGGCCATTGTGTAATTTTATAAAAGTTTGGGGTTTTGTCTATAATAAACCTAGAAGCATGTTTGGTATAGAAACATGGAATTAATGTTGAAACATTAGTGAAATTGGAACCTAAGGGTTGTAATGTTAATTATGGAAAGCGTCCTAATTACATTGATTAATTAATTTGAATAATTAATTGTGGAAAAATGAGAATTGAAATAGAATTGGGTCATGGGTTATGACGATGGAAAGAATACATTGATTTTATGTATTGATATGTGATGTGTATAATTGTGATATATATGCATTGTGTTGTGTTGGAGGAGATAGGGGATGGACTCACGGTTTAGGGAAGATAGGGATGGACCTCTAAACCGGATGTTCTTTGGGAGGAGATAGGATGAACTCAGTAGATAGAGCATGTATGCTTATCTAGAAATATATTAGCGAGCATGTATGCTTGTCATGGAAAGTATGAATGTAAGCTGTTTTGTTTATATTTGTTGAAGTGATGAAAGAATGTAAAAGAATTGACCATCTATCAATTGTTAATCTTTTAGTCATTATTTATAAGCGGTTTAGTATATTTCTCTTTGTGTGGCTCACCCTATATGGGAACATCATTTTCGTCTTGGTAGCATGCCACCTCCAAGGACTTAGCTTGGGAGGCTAGTGGCGGACGGACTTTTTGGTTGTCTTTCCTTTTGCTGTGTTACATGTAAATTCAAGCCTATGGCTTAATGTGTAAATGAGATAGCACTCTACTTTCTTGTAACCAAGTGTTAACTTGGAAAAGTCAGAAGCTTGAGGGCATTTGCTTTTGTTGTTAACATGTAACAGAACTCTGATGAATGGAAGGACGTGGATCTTTTATATATCATAGCATGTTAATATTGTTGGTTTAATATCATTATTTTGAGGGCGTTACATGTAGTCTGGTCCTTTGTTCAGTGTGAATTCTCCTCAATTGCAGACATAGCTCGGCCCACACTTCTCGACCGAACACCTAAATAGCTTGGCCATTTTGCTCATTGGATTTTTCCCTCTCAATTGCCCCTTAATTCCATCGGTTGCAACCTAATTGGGATTACTTCATTCTTGTGTAATTTCATTTTAGCTTAATTTGTCATTAAATTTCATGATAGCTCGGTCAAATTTTATCACTTGCTTCCAGGGCTTGCATTGCACGACTGCACAAATTTTCAATTTTCTCAAAATGTTTTTCAACCTTCGTATCTGCCACTTACTGTGCATAGCTCGACCCACCAGATGGCGCTCCAATGACTCAATTTGTAACGCCCTGAAATTTAACCCTAATAATGCATTGGCAACATAATCATAGAAATCCTAAGTGAGTCATCTTTCCCACTGAACTGAGGCTTAGGAGGTTTACATACATACATTACATTTCCACAAGGCTCAAGGCCAGTTCCTAGTTCATTGACCAAGATGACTTAACAAAATACAAACCTTCACGGCATACAAATTGTACCAATTACAAAAGTACACACAAAAGCTTCATTACAAAATCCTTCAAATACACAAAGCTAAAAAGATGCCAAGGATTGCTAGTGATGCCTCAAAAGGAGCTAGGCCTCGCCTTTGGACCGGTGCCTCATCGAGGTTGAGCGTCCCCGATCCCTGAAAAACAGATTAGGGTTGAGCGAGATGCCCAGTAGGGATATTTTATCCGGATTTCTAATTCCTTGAACAAATTATAGCATTAAGGTGAGATAATCATGTAACATAAGCTAGACAGGTATTATAATTAGGCAAGAGTCAAAAGATTACAAGGTCCATTATGTTCAATTTCAACCTTACATATGAAAAATTCACAATTCAAAGAAGTCAATTCCCATTCATTTCATCATATAAACCCAATATAAAGCAACCATTCCATTTTATGCACAATTCCCACATTCGCTGGCTACTATACGGTGGGAAGTGGGCACCCAAGAAAATCATCTGTTTTTCCACTTTTGCTGGCTACTATACGGCAAGACTGTGTGGACACCCAAAAACATGTTTTTTCCACATTTGTCCAGCGGTAAGCCTAGACAGGGCAATTGGACACCTTTTAGAGCTCCTCGCGCGGGTACGACACTACATCCTATTTTATACTCTTTCAATCCACTCACGCTGACTTGAGCATACACAAAAGTCAATTCGCACTTTAATTCCACAATAGACATCAAGTATCAATGCATATCAACACCACTTAAGCTCATAGACCAATAACATTTCATCTTTCATTGATTAAAATACAATAATATTCAGATATTAATTTCTCGTCAGAACCATGAATTAACTTAATGCTATATTAATCTAACCAATTTCTAATCAAATAGATACATTGGGATTTTGTTTTTAAAAAGGGATTTAGGAGGTTTTCCTCTACTATTCACAAATCTTGTTCTTTATCTACATCCTGACTAATACTAGAAAGAGATCTAGAAAGATTCAAACAAGTTAATGAGTGGCCAAGGAAGTACATAAAATGGGGTTTCACATAACAAAACTCTAATTAAAGTATCACTCACACATTATACTAAGAAATTTCTTCAAGAAAGAAAAGATACAAGGATAAAATGTCCCTACCTTGACTATCAAACCCCGATTTCGAACTCCTTCACAAACCTATCGCAAATCCCGGATCTAATCGGTAGATAGTGCTATCCTCCAAGTACTCCTCGTCTCTTGCTAACTAATTTGAGCGGATCTTGAAGGTATAGAAGCCATTGAAGATGAAGATCTAGGGTTTCCAAGAGAAAGGAGAAAGGAAAGACAAAAGTAGAAAAGGGAAACTATCAAAATGATCTAAAGCTGCTGCGTTTTAAAAGCTGTCATCGCATCCCCTGCTTGAGCGTGACTTACCATGCTCAAGCGTAAGACACAATCTAAAGATCCTGCTCGAGCGGCTAATTCCACGCCTGAGCGAAGAAAGAGAGGTCTCAGAAGTTTTACAGTGCTACAGTGAAATTACTGGGGACTAACATTTCACGCTTGAGCGGACATATACACGCCGGCGGACGCCTTTTTCTGGACTACGATCTTTGAGAGTACCAATTCCACGCTCGAGCGGGTATATCCCCGCTCGAGCGGACCTGAACACAGTTGTCACAAATTTCCCCCCTTAGGGAATTTCGCCCCCGAAATTGTTTTCGACCTCTCACCAGCTATAAGTTGTGACAATTCCCAAATAAACAGGTCTAAATACATCCATTTTCTAATTTTTTTTCTCTTATCTCTTTGCACCATACATCAATTTCTCTACATATTTCATCATTAATTGTCATGCATGAATACCCATAAATAGTCCTACCTGAGCATGTATCAATCAATAGAGGTATAACCACAAGGACTTCGTTTATACTTAACACAATTACCATTTAAAGTCAAACAAGCACTCCACGTCCAATTTAATTGTAATTCTACGTCAATATTGAAAAGAGCACTAAGAGTCTGTGGTTCAAGATTAACGTTATTAATCAGTTGAGAAATATAGAAAATGCTATACCTCACGGATTTGGAAACAGTTCGAGGTATGCCTCGCGGACTTCGGCTTCTCGTTCCCATATCGCTTCCTCTACACCATGGTGATACCACAACACTTTAACTAGCGGGATTGTTTTACCTCTCAATAATTGTTCCCGTGTATCAAGAATTTGTATTGGTTTTTCTTCGTATGATGTATCATCGTCTACCCCAATTTCTGACCAATCTAACACATGGGAGGGGTCGGGCTCATATTTACGAAGCATAGATATGTGAAATACATTATGGATTCGTGAGAGCTGAGGGGGTAATGCGAGACGGTATACTACCTCCCTGACTTGTTCAATGACGTCAAAGGGACCAATGTACCTTGGGGACAGTTTTCCACTTCGGCCAAATCTCATCAACCCTTTTCGTGGGGAAATCTTCAAAAACACATGGTCACCGACCTGAAAGGATAGGGGTCGTCATCTCTTATCTGCATAATTCTTTTGTCGTCTTTGAGCAGTGACTAGCCTTTTCCGAATGAGGGTTATTTTCTCAGTAGTCTCACGAACTGGATCTGGACCTAACAGAGATGAATCTCCCACTTCAGTCTAGCATACCGGTGATCTACATGGACGTCCATACAATGCTTCAAAGGGTGCCATTCCAATACTTGCTTGGAAACTATTATTATACACAAATTCAACCAGGGGTAAATACTTCTTCCACGACCCTTTAAAATCTAATACACAAGCCCTCAACATATCTTTTAGAATCTGAATCACACGTTCGGTCTGTCCGTCGGTTTGGGGGTGATATGCGGTACTAAAGTTCAACTGAGTTCCCAAAGTGCCTTGGAGACTCTGCCACAATCTGGCTGTAAAACGAGGACCCCTGTCAGACACTATACTGATTGGTACTTCGTGGAGACGGACGATTTCACGAACGTAAAGTTCAGCTAAGAATTCTACTGAATCCCACATGCTCATGGCGAGGAAGTAAGCTGACTTAGTAAGCCTGTCAACAATCACCCATACAGCATCATTACTCTTCTGGGTCCTGGGAAGACTAGAAACGAAATCCATATTGACGTACTCCCACTTCCATTCAGCAACTGGAAGGGGTTGCAATAGTCCAGCTGGTCTTTGATGTTCTGCCTTAGTTTGTTGACACGTCAAGCACCTGGATACGAAAGAGGCAACATCCTTCTTCATGCCCCTCCACCAGAATTGGCGGCTTAGGTCATGGTACATTTTTGTGCCCCCCGGATGCACAGTGAGATGAGAATGATGAAAGTCTTTCAAAACTTCATTTCTCATAGATTCAGGCACGAATAGTCGATCAAGGTAACGAACACTAGAGTCAGTATGAACATTTAGGCCCTTTTCTTCCTTTCCCAGTCGGATTCTTCCTTTGATGATTTCTACTTCTGGATCACCTAATTGAGCTTCAATCACTCTTGTAACGAGAGTGGGTTGTACGATAGTGGCAAAAAGAGTCGCTTGTGCCGAAGATTCATTGAGCCGCAAAGGATACTCATTAACATTTCCCAGCATCTTCCATTCATTTATCGCCAGATTGGCTATTGTACTCATTGACTTTCTACTCAAAGCGTCCGCTACCACATTGGCTTTGCCCAGATGGTAGTGTATTTCAAAATCATAATCTTCTAAAAATTCCATCCACCTTCGTTGTCGTAGGTTCAAATCTTTTTGAGAAAACAGGTATTTGAGGCTTTTATGGTTAGAAAAGACTTCAAATTTCTCACCGTAGAGGTAGTGTCTCCACAACTTCAAGGCAAAAACGACGGTGGCGAGTTCTAGATCATGGGTAGGGTAATTTCCCTCATGAACCTTCAATTGGCGTGAGGCGTATGCTACTACCTTTCCTTCTTGCATTAGGATACATCCCAATCCCTCCCTAGAGGCATCACAATATACTACATATCCTAATCCTCGTTCTGGAATGATGAGAATAGGTGCAGTAGTTAATCTAAACTTCAATTCTTGAAAAGAGTTTTCACATTCCTTACTCCAAACAAACTTTACTCCCTTACGGGTTAATCGAGTTAATGGCGATGCTAAGGAAAAGAAGTCCTTCACAAAACGGCGATAATAACCGGCCAAACCCAAAAAGCTTCGAATTTCTGAAACATCCTTAGGCTGCTCCCAATTTAACACAACTTCTACTTTTGAGGAATCTACCATAACCCCATCTCCCGAAACTACATGACCCAAAAATCTCACCTCCGTAAGCCAAAATTCACATTTTTCATATTTAGCATAGAGTCGGTGCTCTCTAAGAAGCTGTAAGGTCGTGCGAAGGTGTCATTTATGCTCTTCTTCTGAGGGTGAATAAATAAGTATATCATCCACGAAGACCACTACAAATGTATCAAAAAATTCTCTAAAGATATGATTCATTAAGTCCATAAATGTGGCTGGGGCGTTAGTCAACCCAAATGGCATAACCAAGAACTCATAATGACCATACCGGGTACGAAAGGCAGTCTTGGAAATGTCTTCATTCCTAACTCGAATTTGGTGGTAACCCGACCTCAAATCTATTTTGGAGAAACAGCAAGAGCCCTTAAGTTGATCAAAGAGGTCATCTAATCTCGGCAAGGGGTATTTGTTCTTAACCGTAACTTGATTTAACTTCTGATAATCTACACACAACCTTAAGGATCCATCTTTCTTCTTGGCGAACAATGCTGAAGCTCCCCATGGTGACGTGCTGGGACATATAAAACCCTTTTGAAGCAACTCCTGCAACCGTTCTTTCAGAACCACTAATTCAGCCGGAGCAAACCTATACGGTGACAATGAGATCAGTGTTGTACCCGGAAACAGGTCTATTGTAAACTCTACCTCCCTGTGAGGTGGTAACTCTGTGAGATCATCAGGAAAGACGTCGGGATATTCACTTACTACTCTTGGGAACTCATCTTGATTCACATCGCTTCCATCCTTCCACAAACTTGCTAAAAGGAAACTAACTTGATCTTGACCACCAGGGTTGTGTGACAAGGGTAAAAACCTATCGCACCTATCCCCCAATAATGTAAAACAATCACCACTTACAGTACACACTGTGACCCTTCCCCGATGACAATCTATTGTCGCCCGATACGCGACCAACCAATCCATGCCGAGAATCACGTCAAAACCTACCATTTCTAGCATTATAAAGTTAAAAGGAAGTTATCGACCTTCTACTTCAATTACACACCCTTGACATTCTCGAGTCAGATTAACCTTCCTCCCTACTGGTGATTCCACTATAAGTGGGACTTGTAGTTGTCGACTTGCTAAGTTCAACAATGATGCAAATGATGTGGCGATAAAAGAATGCGAAGCCCCAGTATCTACTAACACCTTTGCCCATGTGTTGAAGATGAGAAATGTACCTCGCACCACTGATGATCCTGTAGCTTGCTTAGGAGTAGTAACTGCATACACCCTTCCCTGCGACTTCTGCTCCCCTGCATCACCATTTTGGACGTATGTTTGCTGCGCAGACTGGGTAGACGAGGCTCCCTGAATTGTTTTGGATGCCTGTCCTGATTGCGCCGGTTGATATGATTGTCTCTGCCCTTGACTCATTTGTGAGCTCCCTGACTGTCTCGACCCTATTATCTCCAAACCCCCTGCTTTCTGTGGGCAGAACCTTTTTAAATGTCCGGGTTGGCCACACTGATAACAAGATTGTTGTTGATTTCTACCTTGAGGTTGACCCTGAAAACGCATTGACTGGGGTCTTACCCCACCCACCTGTCCACACTCTGCAACTTTGTGACCCATCTGGCCACATCTATAACATGCACTAGTAACCCGAGGCATGTTTTCTGAACTCCCGACCGACACGAGACTTGTGGACTTAGTTGGTGGCGGGGGTGATTGCCAGGACGATGAAGAACCTCTAGGCTTCTTGGAAGAACCCGCGTCACTTCTGGTATCCGACAGTCCCATTCTCTTTGATCTTTGCCTTGCTTCTTCAGTCTCTACTGTGATTTCCACATGAGCTGCAGCTTCGACTAAACGATCATAGTCACGAATCATATTGCCAACCACCTTCATCAAGATTTTCGGTCTCAGCCTCTTCTCAAATTCAAGACACTTCCTTTCTTCTGTTGATACCAATTCAGGTGTAAAACGAGATAAGCTAGTGAATTTGGCTTCATACTCTGCAACGGGCGTATCGAACTGCAAAAGTTGCTCAAACTGTTTTCTCAGTCGTTCCTTGGCAGTGGAAGGGAGAAATTTGTCCTGAAAAGCTTGCGCGAACGCTTCCTACGTAGGACCGACCCTATGCTTAACAGACTTCCACCATTGTCCGGCCTCCCCTTTCAATTGGTACGCTACTAATGCCACTCGCAACTCATTCTTCCTAATGTCTAAGATTTCGAAGCACTTGACCATTTGCTCCATCCACTCGTCAGCTTTCATCGGGTCTGGTTCACCATCAAACTCAGCAGGGTTGGAACGAAAGAACTCCTTTTTCAAGAAGGAAACCCTTGATTCGCCCTCAATGGTCCTGGCCGCTTGTTCGACTCTCAACAGTTCCATTGACTCACGCAATGCCCCCACCATTTCCCGAGCTAACACTCCCATAGTTCCTTGGGCCGGGGGGGCTGGTACATTGTTTTGGACCACACTTTCCTCTTGTGGAGGGATTTCAGGTTGAGCTGGGATGTTTCGATCACCCCGTCGGGGCATACCCCGTGCTCTAGCTCGCCCAGACATCTATAAGAAAATAAAAGAAACAAGGGGTAAATTCAGTAGCAATATATCAACACTTAAATGTCCTTACTCACTCCTTCTAAATACATCCCAATCAAACATGTAACGCCCTCATAAATAAACCCATATTATATAACATTAACATGCATTGATAAAAGAAAACCAATTATCATCTCATCCATCAGAGTAATCTTATTGAAAGACATTACATGTAATAACGAAAGTAAATGCCCTAGGGGCTTACATCTTTCCAAGTCAGCACTTGGACACAAAAATATGGGTACTAACTCATTTACACATTAAGCCCTAGGCTTGAGTTTACATGTAACATCAAATTAAAACAAAATAAATAACTAATCTAAACAGAGTCTTCAACTCCAAATCCATCCAAGCTAAGTCCTTGGAGGTAGCACATCACCTGAACCTGAAAATGATGTTTCCATATAGGGTGAGCCACAGCCCAGTAGAAATATACTAAACCAAATATAAGCATTGAATAAAGCGATAGCATTCAATAGATGGATAACACAAAATACCGATTTCATCATCATACAGTTTCATTTATATCAATATGGCTCAGAACCTGGCCAAACTATAACAGTGAACTATATATCACATCAACGTTTCTTCCAATATCAACAACATAAATGGGACAAAGGCTCATATCCAAACACTTTCATACTTCCCGATTGATACACATTTTAGTGTTGTATCAACAACATGTAAAAACACTTCAAATCAATAAGCACACATATAGTGATGCTAATGGAGTCCATCCCCTATCTCCTCCCAAACAAAATCCGGTTTAGAGGTCCATCCCCTATCTTCCCCTAAACCGTGGAGTACATCCCCTATCTCCTCCCAAACAAAATGCATATGCAACACACAATCAATACACGTATTTTCTGTATTAATTCAACAGTCAAAATCAATGACTTAACCAATGTGATTAGTTTCATTTTTCCCTAATCCACATGCAATGTCTACAACAATCACGACTATCCTCCACCGATAGCCCAAAACAGTTATATCTAAACAGGAAATAAATGTATCAATAAATGTAAATTTAACATTTTCATAGGTGAGTAATTAAACTAACCAACTACACCATTAAATCACTAAATTCCCCAATTCCATGAATTAAACTCAATTCCACATTTTTCCCTAAATTAATTATACAAATTTATTTATTTCAACCACTAGGGTTTTTCCCAAAATTACCAAACAACTCCCAACATATCAAAATACTAGAACTTAGAACAAAACCTATAATATGGAGTAGGAAATCCCTACCTCGATGTAAATAACCCGAATGGAGAAGATGACAAAAATCCAAAGTGCTCCAAACCCAAGATTGTTCAGATTAAAAGGAAGCCCTCGACTTACTCTATCTTTTTAATAAAGCACCTAGGGTAGAAACACCCTAAAAAGAGATGATACCTAGGAGAGAAGGTGAGTGGAGGGAGAGAAAAGTCGTACCTAGGGTTCTGGAATCAAAAAGAGGGTGAAAAAGTGTTTTAAAAACCGCTGCTGCCTATTTAAACCCGACAGGCTCGCTCGAGCGAAGGATTGGTCGCTCGAGCGACCAGACACAAGAATGACTCGCTCGAGCAAAGGAAAGCTCGCTCGAGCCAAGAATGTAATGCTTCAGGTCTGCAACCCAGAAGCACGCTCGAGCGACAGAATGCTCGCTCGAGCGAAGAAAAGCTCGCTCGAGCCAACAAGCACAGCTCTCAGGTCTATACTAGACGCAATCTCACGCTCGAGCGAAGATACCCTGGCTCGATCCACCAGACACAAAATACTACTCTCGCTCAAGCGAAGGCAAATTTCGACAAAGACTTGGTCAAACCCAACCCACAGAACAAACACGCCCGATAAATCCTATAACTCAAGAATAAGGAATTTAAAGGACAGCAACCACAATAACATAACGGGATCTACGGAACATAGGTCCGGATACAACAACCAAAAGGAAAAGACCGGGGTCGCTATGACCTCCCCCCTTAAAGAATTTCGTCCCCGAAATTAAGCATAAATTTTCGAAAATAGGTTTTTCTCAAATGCCAACAATATGACAATTCAATAATAAACAACTTGACCCAATACCGATCATTTCATCTCTTATCAAGAGGCATCTCACAATATATAGAAAGCAACATATATTTCAACCTGCATCAATATTATGCATTTTCCTTTCAATTTCAACAGTTTTCATATATATGATTCTTATTTCCATATCATATTCAACTTCATGATATAACGCCAATTGCACAATATATTCAACATATTCAGGTTTTTGCTAAACTTCCATTATAAGGCAAGTTTCAAGACATAATTCCATTAAACCAAAACATTCTCTATGTTTTACAACTTAAGACATATATAAAACTCTTAAGTCCAACAATATTACAAAATCTAAATACAAGATTACATATCAGCAAACATGTCCGAATATTTCTCGCGGACTTCCAATTCACGTTCCCAAGTGGCTTCTTCCACTTCATGATGTTTCCACAAAACCTTTACCAAAGGGATGGTCTTGCCTCGCAAAACTTGTTCCCGCCTATCCAAGACCCGAACAGGTCTCTCCTCGTATGAGACATCCTCGTCGACCACTAAATCGGTCCAATCCAACACATGTGATGGATCCGGCTCATACTTCTGAAGCATACTCACATGAAACACATCATGAACTCCGGATAACTGTGGCGGCAAAGCTAAACGATAGGCAGCCTCGCCAATCCTCTCAAGAATCTCAAAAGGACCAATAAACCGAGGGGACAACTTCCCACTCTTCCCAAACCTCATCAATCCCCGTCTAGGTGATATCTTTAGAAAGACATGGTCACCCACCTCAAACACCAAAGGTCTCCTCCTACGGTCGGCATAAGATTTCTGACGACTCTGGGCTGTAACAAGCCTCCTACGGATAAGCTCAACTTTCTCCGTCGTTTCCCTCACCAACTCCGAACCCAACAAAGGTGCATCACCCACCTCGGCCCAACAAACTGGAGACCTACACGGTCGGCCATACAAGGCCTCAAACGGTGCCATACCGATACTAGACTGGAAACTGTTGTTGTAGGCAAATTCCACTAAAGGCAAGTGCCTCTCCCGTGACCCATTAAAGTCAAGAACACAACCCCGAAGCATATCCTCAAGGATCTGAATAGTACGCTCGGACTGCCCGTCAATCTGAGGATGATAAGCCGTGCTAAAGGTCAACTTAGTGCCTAAGGCACTCTGCAAACTCTACCACAACCTAGCAGTAAAACGAGGATCTCTATCTGAGACGATCGTCACTGGGACCCCGTGCAATCTCACTATGTCCTGAATGTACAAATTGGCAAGATGATCTACCGAATCTCTCATGCGCATAGAAATGAAGTGCGCTGACTTAGTCAACCGGTCTACAACCACCCAAATAGCATCACTACCCCGCTGAGTCCTCGGAAGGCCTACAACAAAGTCCATAGTGACATGCTCCCACTTCCACTCGGCAATAGGCAAGGGTTGTAACAAACCCGCGGGCCTCTGATGCTCGGCCTTCACTTGCTGACAAGTAAGGCACTTAGACACAAAAGCTGCCACATCTCTCTTCATACCCCGCCACCAAAACTGGCGACCTAAATCCCGATACATCTTAGTGCCTCCCGGATGCACCGCAAGGCGTGAATGATGAAACTCTCGGAGTACTTCCTCTCGGCAGGACGCCGGTACAAACAGACGGTCTCGGTATCTCACACTTAGTTCGGGATACACCGTCAAACCCTTCTCAACCTTTCCATTGGAGATCTTCTCTCGAAGAGATTCCACCTCAAGGTCACCTCTTTGTGCCTCTAACACCTGAGTCACAAGTGTAGGCTGTGCAACAACAGAAAACAAGGCCGCAGCCTCAACAGATTCGACCAGAAGCAAATCAAACTCCCCAAGTGCACCCAACATCTCTCATTCCCGGATGGCTATACTAGCTACGTCGCCAACAAATTTCCTGCTAAGGGCATCGGCCACCACATTAGCCTTCCCCGGATGATAATGCAACTCGAAGTCATAATCCTCAATGAACTCCATCCACCTCCTCTGCCTCAAGTTCAGGTCTTTCTGTATAAACAGATATTTCAGACTCTTATGATCCGAGAATACCTCGAATCTCTCACCATAAAGGTAATGCCTCCAAATCTTCAAGGCAAAGATCACAGCTGCTAACTCTAGGTCATGGGTAGGGTAATTCTTCTCGTGCATTTTCAACTGACGTGAGCCATAGGCTACCACTTTCCCCTCTTGCATCAACACACAACCCAATCCCTCTCGTGAGGCATCACAATAAACAGCATAATCCAACACTCTCTCCGGAATAATCAAAACCGGAGCGGTGGTCAATCTAACCTTCAACTCCTGAAACGACTTTTCACAAGTCTCACTTCATACAAATTTGACTCCCTTCCGAGTCAATCTAGTCAACGGCGAAGCTAATCTGGAGAAATCTTTCACAAACTACCAGTAGTACCCAGCTAATCCCAGAAAACTGCAGATCTCAAACACACTCTTAGGCTGTGCCCAATCTTGCACTGCCTCAATTTTGGATGTATCAACAGACACCCCTTTCCTGGAAACCACGTGGCCTAAGAACTTCACATCCTCTAGCCAGAACTCACATTTCCCAAACTTAGCATAAAGCTTATGGGCTCTAAGTAACTCAAGCACTACTCTCAAGTGCTCCTCGTGCTCCTCCTCCGAAGGTGAATAAATAAGGATATCGTCTACAAAGACTACTACAAAATGATCCAAGAATTCCCGAAATATCCGGTTCATCAAGTCCATAAAGACTGTAGGTGCATTGGTGAGCCCAAATGGCATCACTAGAAACTCATAGTGGCCATACCGTGTACGGAATGCCGTCTTCGGAATATCCTCCTCCCTGACTCTTAACTGATGATAACCCGATCTCAAGTCTATCTTAGAGAAACAACAGGAACCCTTCAACTGGTCAAACAAATCATCTATACGAGGCATTGGGTACTTATTCTTGACCGTAGCCCGATTCAACTTCCGGTAATCTATACAGAGTCTCAAAGCACCACCTTTCTTTTTAGCAAAGAGGGCCAGTGCTCCCCACGGCGAAACACTAGGACGAATATAGCCCTTATCTAACAACTCCTGGAGCTGAATCTTCAACTCAACTAACTCAGTTGGGGCAAAATGATAAGGTGCCATAGAAATCAGCGCCGTGCCGGGCACTAGATCAATAGAGAACTCAATCTCTCGATGAGGTGGCAAACTAACAAGATCCTCGGGAAAGATGTCCGAGTATTCACAAACCACTCTTGGCAACACAATCTGGGTCTCATCACACTCACTACTCTCAAAGCTAGCAAGTAGACCACTAAGCTCACTCCGCCCTCACGGATCATACCCCGGTGGCAAAACACTACCAACCTGGTCCCCCAGAAAATGAAAACACTCCCCGCTCACGGTACAACAAGTGACCCTCTGGCGGTAGCAATCAATAACTGCCCGGTATGACGATAACCAGTCCATACCCAAAATAACATCAAAGCCCTTCATGGGCATAACTACAAAAGGAAACGGAAGCCTATGATCGGCGACCTCTATATCACAACCCCTAACACCTTGTTTCAAGATCAATTCACCCCCAAGGGGTGACACTACACAAATAGGAGATGCTAACTGTGCTAACTCCAACTCCAAAACAGATGCAAATGTAGCAGACACAAAGGAATGGGATGCACCCGTATCAATCAAAACACTAGCAACTGAATTGCAAAACAAGAAGGTACCTCTCACAATAGATGGAGCCGGTACGAGATCCTGTGCGGTAACAACATACACGCGCCCAGATGATCTCTGGTCAACCTGCTCACCCCTAGGAGCATAAGACTACTGCACAGACTGGGACGATGAAGCCCCCTGATTTGCCCTCGAGGCCTGAACTGACTGAGCTGGCTGATGACTCTGAGTCTGCCTCAAACCAGATGCACCAGATGTGCCACTCAACTGCGGGCAATACCTCTTCATGTGCCCTGCCTGACCACACTGATAACACAAGAGCGTCTGGCCTCTACCCTGACTCTGGCTCTGAGATCGAGCCAAAGATGACGCTACTCTCTGCCCACCTCCCTTCTACGGGCAAGCTGGAGACTTGTGGCCCAACTGACCACACTTGAAACAGGTAATGTCTCCCTGGCTGCCCTTCCCAGAACTAGCACTCGGCACAAGAAAAGTCGATCTAGAAAAACTACCCTGAGACTGCTGAGGGTTAAAACCCTTCTGTCTCCTGCCATCACTCTGACCATCCTGACTCCTCTTGGAGCCTTTCTGCCCTTCCTCCTCTTCCTGCATCATGATCTCGGTATGGGCTGCAGTATCAACAAGACGCCCATAATCTCGAATCATAGTCCCTACAACTCTCAACTTGAGGCCGCGCCTCAACTTCTTCTCAAACTCAATGCAATGCCATTCCTCAGACGCTACCAACTCAGGTGCAAACCTGGACAAGCTAGTAAATGCGGCTCCAAACTTGGCCACTGAAGAACTGTTCTACTTAAGCTGGCAGAACTGCTCTCTCAACCTCTCCTTAACAACTGAGGATAGGAATTTCTCTTGGAAAGCATCGACAAAAGCCTTCCAAGTCCCCCCTATACGACTCTTAGTGAACTTCCACCACTGACCCGCATCCCCCTTAAGCTGAAAAGATGCCAAGGTCACCTTTAGTACCTCGTCTTCGATGCCTAGCATCTCAAACGTCTTCGTTGTCTGTTCGAGCCATTCATCTGCCTTAAGTGGCTCTTTAGGATCACCTAAAAATTCGTCCGGGTTAGACCGGAAGAACTCCTTCTTCAGAAAAGAAGGCCCTGCATCCGTAACATGAACTTGAGCCTGATTCTCAGCTCTGAGAATGTCACGACCCCAACCCGCCCCTAGAAGGTCGGCGCCGAGATGGCCAGTGACCCGAGGTTACCAAAGGCCTCTTACAAGAATTCACACACAAATCAGAGTAAATATATGGGGCTTACAAATGCGGAAGCAATAAATAAAAGAAACAAGTAGTCCATAAGAGCAGTGCTTAAGTTAAATGGAATGACATTCATCTCAAAATGGCTTTTATATACAACAAAATGGAGTACCAAAAATTACATCCTGACTAACAGGCTTCTCGGCCATTAATTACAAAACACAAGGAAATAACAAAGAAGCATGATCTTCAAGATGTTGCAAAACAAAATACAAAACACGTCGGCAAACACATCGGCAAACAAGTCTAGGCGTCTCCGCCGTCCTGCTCATCACCTACATATATATAGAGAGGGTGAGCTTGGATACTCAGTGAATGGCATAAACAATAAAGGGTTTACATGAATGATATCCGAGGTCTTTTAACAAAACAATACATAGTATAAATCAAGTTGTCTTTCAAATCTTTCAAGCTTCAAGAGATGCTCATTAACATCAATATAATACAAGAGATAACATTCCGGACAACAACCCACGCGGTAAAACCGTCAGTGGCAAGGCAAGACAAGAATGTGCTACAAATGCTTATAGTCCCCTAGCACGTACGGACTTCCAAACTTTGTGCTACAAGTGCTTATAGTCCCCTAGCACGCGTGGGACTAGTGCCACAAATGCTTAAAGTCCTGGCACATACGGACTCCCAAACTTTGTGCTACAAGTGCTTATAGTCCCCTAGCACGGACTTCCAAGAGTGTCATCAAAACAAGATATAATACTTGGCATACAAAATAGGATAATCATTCATGCTTACAAATACTTTTCAAAACAAGGCAAAACAAGACTTTTATCAAAACATTGCACATAGCTTTATTAAGAATGCCACTCACATAGTTCTGCGGACGTCGGGGTCAAGGCAAGTCCAAGTCCTACAAATACATGGCAAGTTCACTGAATACACTTTCAAACAAGTTTCACATGCATGCAAATGATCTCGGCATGCTCCAAGACTAAGTCAAATCAAAACAAACACTGTTTCTTATTTCGGAAAACATGCTGGGCACCTCACCAGGTCTAAGCCGAGGTTCCACACCTCTTCGCCGAGGTGAGGTTCCGGGGCCACATTCAAAGCAAATGAAGTCGGGAAAAACCTAGGTTTTCCCTCTGCTCAGGAACATCAAGAACATGATCATGAAGAACATGAAAATATGAATGCAAGGATCATAACTTATCATTTACAAAATCTGAGTTTTCATGCTATGAGTTAGAAAACATGGACCTGGGCACCCATACTAGAAGATCTTGGTGAAACAAACACAAAAGCATGGATTTCAATGCAAGCTTTCGGATCAAATCAAGGTTTTTCTCAAGAACACATGAACGTTCATATTCTCTTTCCAAAACCAACTTTAAGTCAAAGCATGACATGCAAAAACAGAATCAATCATGCAATGCAGCTAGGTGATCATCAAGAATAACAAAAGGAGGTGAAGATTCTAACCTCAAATCACAAACCCAACGGATCAAACACCAAGGATCAAGCTTGCTATCTACCTTCTCTCTCTAGAACTCTTCCTAGAGCTTCTCTCTCTCAAGAACAAGATATGATACAAAATGAGACATTTCTAGATTTGCCGGCTAACATAACACTCAGCTCGGACACGTGGCGTGATTGGTTGGTTCAACTTAAAAAGGTGGTGATTGAAAAGACAAGACTCGACAAAAGCGTGTTCAAGAAGCTAGGCAAAGGGACTCCGCAAGTAATGACATCGGCTAACAACAAGACTTCATGAGTAAAAGAACAATGATCTCGGCTAGGAAGAACAACACTTGACTAAATGCCACACCTTGGCCTAGATGTGCCACACCTCGGTCTATGTCATACCACTCGAGCCAAGATCACTTCACAAGGTTAACATCTCGGCCCAAATAATACACATCTCGGCCTTGGCGATACACACCTCGGCCCAAATGATAATCATCTCGGCCAATATGTTAGGACAAAGGTGGAGGTCGACAAAGGAATTCTAAGGTGATCCTAAGGGTAAGAGTATCAAAGGGGTGATCTAGGCTCAAGATGACTTTTGAAACACAATCTCACCAAGAGACATAACATCCAAGTGACACTTATGCAAGACAAGTCAAGATTCAAAATGCAAGCTTATCAAAGCAAAACCATATAAAATGCACATGAGCAAGATCAAAGCAGTGCGAGGGTTGTTACAGAGAATGCCTACTGACTCCCTGAATGCCCCTGCTATCTCCCGGGCCAAAGCGCCCATAGCCTGATGTCATACTGGCTCGGCCACATTGGCCTGGCCAACTCCCTCCTGTACTGCCGGAATCTCTTCCGGTATAGGCACTTCCTGCCTACCCGGCCTACCACGCCTACTGCGTCCTCGTCCTCATCCTGACATCCTAATAAAGGTAACAAAAACGTTAGCACATTAATAAGTGTGCCAAAACTATAACACTTGCGTCCTAATGCATTGGACAACAGTAATTCACTCTACGTAAGCACATAATCACATAAGCACCTACGAATTTCATTCCTGGATAATGATAGTCCCGATGCATCACTAAAGTTCCGGTTGGAAACAACATTGATCAAGTGCCTTTCCAACAAGACTTTCAGAAACTCAAGGTTCCAATCAACATCCTAGAAACTACATTCCATACCCACATAGTCACATAAACATGTTATCACATAAGCATATAATAGTACATCTAAGTCTCTATCAAGCGAGACGAACCCATTGTGATACTAATCACTTCCCACGTACCCAAAGTATTCGAACCCGATACGCTCTGATACCAAATTGTAACGCCCTCATAAATAAACCCATATTATATAACATTAACATGCATTGATAAAAGAAAACCAATTATCATCTCATTCATCAGAGTGATCTTATTGAAAGACATTACATGTAATACGAAAGTAAATGCCCTACGGGCTTACATCTTTCCAAGCCAGCACCTGGACACAAAAATATGAGTATTAACTCATTTACACATTAAGCCCTAGGCTTGAGTTTACATGTAACATCAAATTAAAACAAAATAAATAACTAATCTAAACAGAGTCTTCAACTCCAAATCCATCCAAGCTAAGTCCTTGGAGGTAGCACATCACCTGAACCTGAAAATGATGTTCCCATATAGGGTGAGCCACAGCCCAGTAGAAATATACTAAACCAAATATAAGCATTGAATAAAGCGATAGCATTCAATAGATGGATAACACAAAATACCGATTTCATCATCATACAGTTTCATTTATATCAATATGGCTCAGAACCTGGCCAAACTATAACAGTGAACTATATATCACATCAACGTTTCTTCCAATATCAACAACATAAATGGGACAAAGGCTCATATCCAAACACTTCCATACTTCCCGATTGATACACATTTTAGTGTTGTATCAACAACATGTAAAAACACTTCAAATCAATAAGCACACATATAGTGATGCTAATGGAGTCCATCCCCTATCTCCTCCCAAACAAAATCCGATTTAGAGGTCCATGCCCTATCTTCCCCTAAACCGTGGAGTACATCCCCTATCTCCTCCCAAACAAAATGCATATGCAACACACAATCAATACACGTATTTTCTGTATTAATTCAACAGTCAAAATCAATGACTTAACCAATGTGATTAGTTTCATTTTTCCCTAATCCACATGCAATGTCTACAACAATCACGACTATCCTCCACCGATAGCCCAAAACAGTTATATCTAAACAGGAAATAAATGTATCAATAAATGTAAATTTAACATTTTCATAGGTGAGTAATTAAACTAACCAACTACACCATTAAATCACTAAATTCCCCAATTCCATGAATTAAACTCAATTCCACATTTTTCCCTAAATTAATTATACAAATTTATTTATTTCAACCACTAGGGTTTTTCCCAAAATTACCAAACAACTCCCAACATATCAAAATACTAGAACTTAGAACAAAACCTATAATATGGAGTAGGAAATCCCTACCTCGATGTAAATAACCCGAATGGAGAAGATGACAAAAATCCAAAGTGCTCCAAACCCAAGATTGTTCAGATTAAAAGGAAGCCCTCGACTTACTCTATCTTTTTAATAAAGCACCTAGGGTAGAAACACCCTAAAAAGAGATGATACCTAGGAGAGAAGGTGAGTGGAGGGAGAGAAAAGTCGTACCTAGGGTTCTGGAATCAAAAAGAGGGTAAAAAAGTGTTTTAAAAACCACTGCTGCCTATTTAAACCCGACAGGCTCGCTCGAGCGAAGGATTGGTCGCTCGAGCGACCAGACACAAGAATGACTCGCTCGAGCGAAGGAAAGCTCGCTCGAGCCAAGAATGCAATGCTTCAGGTCTGCAACCCAGAAGCACGCTCGAGCGATAGAATGCTCGCTTGAGCGAAGAACTCGAAACTCGCTCGAGCGAAGAAAAGCTCGCTCGAGCCAACAAACACAGCTCTCAGGTCTATACTAGACGCAATCTCACACTCGAGCGAAGATATCCTAGCTCGATCCACTAGACACAAAATACTACTGTTGCTCGAGCGACAAAACTCTCGCTCGAGCAAAGACCCGAAATTCTGGACAGCAACACTTGGTTTCCAAACCCAACCCACCTGTAACAAACCTGCCCAGTAAATCCTATAACTCAAGAATAAGGAATTTAAAGGACAGCAACCACAATAATATAACAACGGGATCTACGGAACATAGGTCCGGATACAACAACCAAAAGGAAAAGACCGGAGTCGCTATAAAACAAGAAATGAATCATACACAAAACACAGTTGTCTTCCCTAGAGGTTAGCTAATTCCGTGGCAATCATGGACCTCCAAGTGGAAAAGGTAGTGATCAAGTGTCTTTCCATGAGGATTTCAAAGAATGCATGGACAAAGCCACATCTGGGGATCCCAACCCACTTTCTACATAATCACTTAAAGCACCAAACACCAACAGTCAGTTCAAAAGTCTAAGGGCCTCATTGCGACTAATCTCACTTTCTATGAGCCCAACGTATTCTAACCTAGGCTCTGATACCAACTTGTAACGCCCTAAAATTTAACCCTAATAATGCATTGGGAACATAGTCACAGAAATCCTAAGTGAGTCATCTTTCCCATTGAACTGAGGCTTAGGAGGTTTCCATACATACGTTACATTCCCACGAGGCTCAAGGCCAGTTCCTAGTTCATTGACCAAGATGACTTAACAAAATACGAGCCTTCACAACATACAAATTGTACCTATTACAGAAGTACACACAAAGGCTTCATTACAAAATCCTTCAAATACACAAAGCCAAAAAGATGCCAAGGATTGCTAGTGATGCCTCAAAAGGAGCTAGGCCTCGCCTTTGGACTGGTGCCTCATCGAGGTTGAGCGTCCCCGATCCCTAAAAAACATATTAGGGTTGAGCGAGATGCCTAGTAGGAATATTTTATCCGGGTATCTAATTCCTTGAACAAATTATAGCATTAAGATTAGATAATCATGTAACATAAGCTAGACAAATATTATAATTAGGCAAGAGTCAAAAGATTACAAGGTCCATTATGTTCAATTTCAACCTTACATATGAAAAATTCACAATTCAAAAGTCAATTCCCATTCATTTCATCATATAAACCCAATATAAAGCAACCATTCCATTTTATGCACAATTCCCACATTCGCCGGCTACTATACGACGGGAAGTGGGCACCCAAGAAAATCATCCGTTTTTCCACTTTTGCCGGCTACTATACGGCAGGACTGTGTGGACACCCAAAAACATGTTTTTTTCCACATTTGTCCAGCGGTAAGCCTAAACAGGGCAATTGGACACCTTTTAGAGCTCCCCGCACGAGTACGACACTACATCCTATTTTATACTCTTTCAATCCACTCACACCGACTTGAGCATACACAAAAGTCAATTCGCACTTTAATTCCACAATAGACATTAAGTATCAATGCATATCAACACCACTTAAGCTCATAGACCAATAACATTTTATCTTTCATTGATTAAAATACAATAATATTCAGATATTAATTTCTCGTCAGAACCATGAATCAACTTAATGCTATATTAATCTAACCAATTTCTAATCAAATAGATACATTGGGATTTTGTTTTTAAAAAGGGATTTAGGAGGTTTTCCTCTACTATTCACAAATCTTGTTCTTTATCTACATCCTGACTAATACTAGAAAGAGATCTAGAAAGATTCAAACAAGTTAATGAGTGGCCAAGGAAGTACATAAAATGGGGTTTCACATAACAAAACTCTAATTAAAGTATCACTCACACATTATTCTAAGAAATTTCTTCAAGAAAGAAAGATACAAGGATAAAATGTCCCTACCTTGACTATCAAATCCCGATTTCGAACTCCTTCACAAACCTATCGCAAATCCCGGATCTAATCGGTAGATAGTGCTATCCTCCAAGTACTCCTCGTCCCTTGCTAACTAATTTGAGCAGATCTTGAAGGTATAGAAGCCATTGAAGATGAAGATCTAGGGTTTCCAAGAGAAAGGAGAAAGGAAAGACAAAAGTAGAAAAGGGAAAGTGTCAAAATGATCTAAAGTTGCTGCGTTTTAAAAGCTGTCATCGCATCCCCCGCTCGAGCGTGACTTACCACGCTCGAGCGTAAGACACAATCTAAAGATCCTGCTCGAGCGGCTAATTCCACGCTCGAGCGGAGAAAGAGGGTCTCGAAGTTTTGATGCTACTGATGAAATTATCGGGGCTAACATTTCACGCTCAAGCGGACATATATATACGCCGAAAGGCCAGAATCGACTACGATCTTTGAGAGTACCAATTCCACGCTCGAGCGGGTATATCCCCGCTCGAGCGGACCTAAACACAGTTGTCACACAATTTGTTTCATTTTTGCATTTGGTGGAATGGGTGTTGGGCCCAGGCCTTCACTTTTCCAAAGCTGAACGAATTTTATAATGAAAAAGCTTAGTGGGTCTCATTTGGAAATCTTGCTTGTGCATGAATTCAACAACAAACATATTAATTAATATGTTTGTGTTTTGGAGGGTCCCACCATGAAGCTTTGGAAACAATCTAATGCTTTGATGTAGAATTCCATTGGTGACCGAGCTGCTGTTGTGTTCTTAGTAAACCAAATTAAAAAAATATCCATTACCGAGCTGCAATTTTCTGTCCTCATAATTCCTCAATTTTGAGACCAAGCCAGGAACTGTGCACATAGCCGAGCTATAATTGCTCCGTGCTTTCCACCGAGCTACCGAACTTGGTCCCACCATGATGCTTTGTATATAATTTTTCAAAAATACTTTAGATCACTAATTAGTGGTGGCTCTAATGATGTGGTAATGAGTCCCATCCACGGCCACAGTGTGTACTGTGCCTTTTTTTTTTTCTTTCTCAATTTCCACCTCACTATTGGTGGATTTAGAGCTCCCTATTTAAAGCACTAAACCATTACTGATAATTTGTTTTTGTTTTTTGGTTGGAAATTAAGTCAGTACTGCTAGCTCCTGTGAAGCTCGGTCCTCCACGCAGCTCGATAACTCTCTTTGTTATTAGTTTGTGTGGATTCAGATACTTGATGCATCTTGCATCTTCATTTAATTGAAAGAAATAAAATACAGTACGAAGTGGAAGAAATTTTTTTTTAAACCATTGAAACCTTCATTAGCTACCAGATTAGCTCACTTGTTATTAGAATCTCAGACATCTTCAACTTTTTTTTTTTGGGAGGGGGGTCTTGAACATCAACAAAATTTGCAAAATTGGAGGGATTTTATTTATTTATTTATTTATTATTATCATTTATGATTGTGGGAACTTTCTGGAGTTTCAAATATTTTCTATTTTCAAAATAAGTTTTTGAATTTTTTTAAAAAAATTACAAATTAATTTGAGACATAAACACTAAAAAATTATTTTTGTCTTAAAAAAAGAGAAAATTAAATAAAATGAGTTTTAAGAAAAAGAATTTGAAAAAAAATTACTATTTTATGTGAAAGGTGATATGACTAAGGCCTCTTTTGGCAAGTGGTGATTTTAGTAAAAAAAGTCAAAAAGTTCCTAAAAAAATAAAAAAGCCAACAACTTATACCAGAAAATCAAAAATTCTCTTTCTCTTTACTTTTTGAACATCTTTTCGTAAAAAATAAAAAAGTCATCCTAAAAATACTAATTTTTTTATATCATATTTTAATCAAAAAATTATTTAAAAAGTCTGTTACCAAACGAGGCCTAAAAATAAGTTTTTTAATTTTTGAACCAATATTCCAAAATGGGCCTTTGGGTTGGTGGTGCGCGTAATGCCAACATTTCTAGCTGATGTAGTTTTGATTTAATTAATAATTACTTGGCCATCAAGCCAAAATAAATATTTTCCTTATAGTTTCCTTTTTTTAATATAATAACAATAATAATTGGGTTTCGGAGTTTCACAGTCTTGGTTTGGCATTTGGGTTAGGATGGGTTGGGATTAAGGCTGAGCAAGAAATCTATAAAATTCGTAATCCGATGCAATCCAGTCCAATCCGATAGGTTTGGATTGTTTTTTTGAATTCTTGGTTTGGTTTCGGATTAGAAATTTCAAAATCCGTAGGCCACGGATCGGTTTTGGATTGGAACCGATCCAAACTGTCTAGAAATAATCTATATTTATACCATATACAGTGTATGTTTTTTCTTTGATTTCTGGTATAGTATTATTCATTGTGCTAAGGAAGTAAGACAAAAGGTAGAAGACTTAGCCCTCGTTTGGTTTTCTCATTGGAGCTAAAAAAGCACAAAAAGACAAAATAGGCTATATAAGCCAATAAGACAAATATTGTTTTTTACCCATAATCATTACACTTTTTATCTCATAAAAGTCAAAACAAAAACCAAACAAGACTAAAAAAGTCCCAACACAAAAAAGTTGGCTATATTAACCAATGCCCAACGACCCCTTAGTCTGCATGTTACCAATTAAGGTACATCCATAAAGATTGAAAACTGGGCTCATTCCTGAAGTAACCTGAGAAAAATAAATATAAATATATTGAAATAAGTTAACCATATTATATATATATATGTATTTTATATTGACAAAAGCATTCATCACACTAAAACCTTCCATTGATGACCCATCTAGCTTATTCAGTAGCAAACTGATTTATCAGCAATATTAGCTAATTTGATAGAAAACAAATACATTACCAAAGAATTATGCATGATCTTATCAATTGCTAACATCAAAATGATGGTTCAGTTATTACTTAACAGTAACATACAAATAAACCCACACAAAGGATGTTGTTTGCTTTAAATATTCTATATTCTTTTTTTGTTATTTAATTATATGAATCTATGGTATTAAACCAATTCAATCCTTGTTTAAACGGATTGGTTCAGATTGGTTCAACGATTTAAACGGATTGGATTGGTTCTAATTTTTCAGAAACCGTAAATAACATATTGGTCTTGGTTTTCTCCCAACCTGGACCAATCCAGACCATGCTCACCTCTAGTTGGGACTAAAATTGTCAAAAAAAAAAAAAAAAAATTGTCTCAGGTTAAAAATTGTCATATTCAAATCATAATCATTTTATTTTTCTCTGACAAAAGTCAAAAAAGTCAAAATACCTATTCCAAATTAGGCTATTTTAGCCCTATGATAAAATAGTCAAAAAATCAAAAAACTAACCCACATTCCAAATGAAGCCTTATTTTAAGATTCATGTTAGAAATCTCATGCTGTGTTTAGTTGGAAGATTTAAAGAGGGATTTGGAAAAGGAAAAGGGAAAGGAAAAAATTAGATGAAACAAGAATAAAATATATTTACATTTCATATGGTTTCACACACCTTTTTCTTTTTTCTTTTTAAATCTCTTTCCAAATCTCTCAACTAAACACAACGTCAAGAAATCTTTGAGGATTCATATGATTCAATAATAATTTTTAATATCAAACTATTTTGATTGATTGATTTAATTAATTTTTTTAATGAAATTTAGAATTGTTTGTGATTCAAATAATTTAAGGGGTTTTTTTTTTTTTTTTTGCACAATCAATCAATTTAAATAATTAATTTTTTATGAAATAACTATTATTTTCTCTGTTGGGAATAGTATTGGTGTATGTATCAATTGAATTATACAAAATAGATTTGTGTGTGAAATTTCTTTGAGATGTTTCTCTAGTCACTGTACACTTTACACACTTAATAATCTCTTGTGCATATGAAATTTCTTTGCAAATAAAGTCAGATAAATTTACTCTCTTGTGTATTTGATTTTCATTGGACACATTACACACTTGCATGTTTATTTCTCTAGCACATTTGATTTTTTTTTTTTTTTTTTTTTGAAATTTCTCTGTCATGTTGATCTTTTTTGGCCATCACACACTTGCAATCTGACTTGCATATAAAATTTCTCTACAAATGTAGTCAGAGAAATTTACTTCCATGTTGATTTTTTCAAACACATTTGACTTTCTCTATAATTTCTTTGCAAATGTAGTTAAAAAAATTTACTTGCATGCTAATTTTCTTTAACACATTTGACTTTATCTGAAATTTCTTTGCAAATGTAAGAGAAATTTACTTTCATATTGATTTTCTTCAACACATTTGAATTTCTTTGTACATGTAAGAGAAATTTTCATGTGGATTTTCACTTTCATGTTGATTTTCTCTAACACGTTTGACTTTCTCTGAAATTTTTTTGTAAAAGAAATTTACTTTCACATTGATTTTCTCTAACACATTTGACTTTCTCTGAAATTTCTTTATAAATGTAGTCAGAAAAATTTACTTTCACGTTGATTTCTAACTCAGTGAAATTTTGTCAATTTTTTTCCCAAATTTCATATTCATCATTGATCTTGTTTGATAGATCTCAACAAGGGCATTCTAAAAGTATAATTTTTGTTAAAAATGAACATCTAAATCAGAAGTTATTGAATTTTTAAGTTTTCAAAAGTTTCACAAAGTGAAAGACGTTAAATTGAATATAAAACGCAAGGATATTTTGGTTCAATAATTTTGGAGGAAAGAAGTGCGTATTTTTGAGGGACCTAAGGTAGTATGAAAGTTTGGGATGTCTTTATCTTCTAAAATTATAATATTAGAGACCTTAAAAAAAATCCTAAAAAATTTCAAAATGCAATTCAAAACTATTTTCAAACCTCATAACCAAACAAGTTTTTCTTTTCAAAACTCATTTTAAAAATTTATCTTTTAAAACATAACTCAAAACTTAAAACTCATTTAAAAAATTAAACTAAAAGGAAGCCAATCTTTTTTTTCACAAACTCTTATCCTTAAAAAATTAAGAAAATATTAAATATATGTATATTAAACCGTTGTGTCAACATAGGTGACTACACTAAACCGCTGTCCACGGTGAATCAAATAATAATAATAATAATAAATAAATAAATAGACAGACCGTGTTTGACAAGTTCTTTTTATATTTTTTATGAACATCTTTATATTTGGAAGAGATGAATTATAGAGTGTTGGGAAGTTATTACCAATTGAGCATAAGTATAAATAAGATTATTGGAATTGACTTGCAACTAAGCACTACAAGAATCTGCACATTTAGCGACCACTTTCCGCGACCAATATAAAAGTTGGAAACTAAAAGTTACCTTTTGGCAACCAAATATTTATTAGTCACGAATGATCATTATTTTTGGCGACCAATATAAGTTGGTCGCAGAAGGTCATATTTTGGCGATCAAAAAATGAGTTGGTCGCAGAAAGTGATATGCTTTTGGCAACCAACTATAAATTTGGTCGCGGAAGGTCACATTTTGGCGACCAAAAAATAAGTTGGTCGTGGAAGATAAAAAATAAGTTGGTTGTGGAATTGGCGACCAAAATTTTAGTCGCCAAAAACTTATTTTCCCCGACCAAAAAACTTATCTTAGTTGTCGTATATTGAGTTTTGGCTACTAAAACAATTTAGTCACCGAATGGAAAATAAAAAATTATTTTTTTCTTTTGGTCGCCAAAAACTTATTTTAAGCAACCAAAAAAAATCAATCACCAAATTAATAATTTTAGCGACTAATATTTCAGTCGCCGTTGATTGAGATTTGGCAACTAAAAAGGTTTGTCGGTGAAGGTACCTTTTCTGCGACTAATTTAGTCTTTTCGTCGCCAAATATTAATGAAATTTTTTTACTTTTGATCTTTGCCGACCAAAAATGTGGTCGGCAAAATACTTATTTTTAGTGACCAAAAAACAGTTTGTCAGCAATAAAGTTAAACAATTTCAAAAGACACAGATTTATTTTTTGGTGGGAATATACTCTCACATTACCTCCCAATTTATTAGTTATGATTTATTTTTATTTTTTTCATATTTTCTATTAATATGTACATACACCCAAACAAGTTCAGTCTCTTGCTCTCTCTCTCTCTCTCTCTCTCTCTCTCTCTCTCTCTCTCACACACACACACACACAGACTCACCATCGTTGATTCGCCGTTCACAGTCACCGTCGATTTTTCACCGTCGATTTTTCATCGTCGTTCACCCTCGATCTTCCACTATCGCGCATCATTACATCGCTATTGCCGCTCGCATTGCTTCGCTTTTCTCTTCTTCTCTTTATCTTTGTCCCTCTCGCTCTCTGTTTCTCTATTTCCCCATTTCCCTCCACCTTATTTTTAGTGAAACTGGGCTGAAGCCCATTTGGACGCTCAGCAAGATTCAACTTAGCCAACCCTAAACCTCTCAACTCACACACATTCACCTCGTTCACCATATATATTTATCATCTTCTCCAAAACAGCTCTCATAGGTCTAGGGTTTCTTGCAGCTGTGCAACAATGGTAACCTCTCTCTCTCTCTCTCTCTCTCTCTCTATACATACAAATGTATGTGTAGCTAATTTCAAATTAGATTTAGATTTCGAGTTAGATTTCTTTCAATCTTTTTTTCAATTCTAACCTCCTTTACTAATGGACTCCTCAGAAGTCATATCGTGAGTATATTCCTTCTCCACCATGAACAACCACCATCAGCCCTCTTTTCCCTTTTACCCCTATTTCTCCCCCCTCTCTCTCTCTCTATATATACTATATAATTGTTATATGAATTTGGCTATGGTGAGAGTATGTGGATGCCCTGTTCGATGAAATTCCAAAATGGGTTTTGAATTAGAGAAATCATGATAGTCTGTTGAATGAACTGCGTTTGGACTGATTGTCTTTTGATTATATTAAAAGATGTTGGAAATAAAAAGAATACAAGAAATGTTACTCTATATAAATGGTATGAATTTATTGCTTTATAGTTCTGTTTAGCTTGGAGTGGACAATTTAGGTGGATATAAATTATTCTTATATTGCTGGTCATTTTTTGGGTTTTCTTTGAGCTTCTGTTAGTTGTTAGAAAAAGAGTAATAGACATGTTCACCAGCCAACGTTCTAACAGCACTTAACATGGGAAAATGTGTTATGCACATTTGACCTGCTATGATTTTGTCTTGTGAATTGTAATGTAAAATTTCATCTAGAATGATGATTTAAGTTTACATTTAAAACTTTAGGGAATTTTCACATGCCCAATATTTCTCTGAAATTCTAATTAACTTTTGGAGCTATTCTTATTTGGAAAAAGAATTATGGGGTAGTGCCTATTATTTACCCATTGGCTGGTATAGAAATTTTTTCAAATATAACACCATACTACCATATACCTAGTGTTGTCTTATTTTTTTAAGTTATTATTGTTATTTTTTTTCCTACAAATGAAATTACTTCAAGTTAATGGTCATATGCGGTTATCGAAGCTGGAGTTTTGTTTATATGTGGTTATTTCAAGTTACATTTCTTTGTTGCTTTGAAGCTGTAATGGTATTGAATATGTAATTATTCCCCTGGTGATCAAGTGATTCCATTTAAATTGATTAGCTTATATCTAAATAATGTTGTTGTTGTTGTTGTTGTTGTTGTTGTTGTTGTTGTTGTTTATTTATTTATTTATTTATTTATTTATTTTATTATTATTATTATTATTATTATTATTATTATTATTATTATTATTATTATTATTATTATTATTTCTCCATATTTTAAAACTTGAGCTCTTTCCTTTTTTTTTTTTAATGAAGCAAAATTGTCATCTGGTACCGAAACTATAAGCAATTTTTAATTATGGTTCTTAATATGAACATACAGGGGCTTATGTTGGTGAAACTGCTTGTCAACAAGTATCATGCATATGGTTGTCTTAAATATGGTTTGAGTCCCCATTCATATGAGGTTTGTATCATTGTCATTGAATTAATAATAAAAAATTTTGTAGCTATTTCAGTGTCATTTAACCTGGTAGCTATTTCAGTGTCAGATCTGTTTGTGACATAGCCTATAGCGACCCCGGTCTTTTCCTATTTGATTACTGTATCCGGACTTAGGTTCCATGGATCTTGTCATTGTTTAATTGTTACTGTCGTCCTTTATTTTCTCATGTGAGTTATAGGATGTGTTGGGCAGGTTTGTTTCAGGTTGGTTAGGTCCGGAAACCAAGTGTTGCTGTCCAGTTTTTGAGTTAGTCACTCGAGCGAGGGTTTGGTCGCTCGAGCGAGGGTTGAGTTTTGTCTCTGGTGGCTCGAGCTAGGGTTTCTTTTTCGGCGAAGCGATTCGTCTAGTATAGACACGAGAGCGATGTTTCTTCGCCGGCGAGCCTGTTCGATTTAAATAAGCAAAGAACGGAATTTAATCGATTTTCATCTGTTTTGGATTCCAAACCCTAGGTCGACTTCTCTCTTTCCTACTCATCTTCTCTCTTGGGTTTGATCTATTTAGAGTGCGTTTCTACCCTAGTTGCTTTATTAAAAAGGTAGAGTGGGTCGAGGGCTTCAGTTTAATCTGAACAATCTTGGAGTTGGAGCACTTTGAGTTTGGGTCATCATCTTCGTCTTCTTCTTTTTGGGTTATTTCTTCGAGGTAGGGATTTCCTACTCCAATTTATGAGTTTTGTTCTAAGTTTTGGTATTTTGATATGTTGGGGGGGTATTTTGGTAATTTTGGAAAAAACCCTAATTGTTTAAATAAATTGAATTGTATATTTAATTTAAGGAACATTGGGAAATTAGTTAAATTCATGAAATTGAGGAATTTATTGATTAAATGGGATAGTTGATTAATTTAAATCACTCGTTTATCGAATTGTTGATTTATTTATTTCCAGTCTAGAGATAACTGTTTTGGACTATCGGTGGAGGATAGTCATGATTGTTGTAGACATTGCCTGTGGATTAGGGATAACTGAAACTAATTACATTGGTTAAGTCATTAACTTTGACTGTTGAATTAATACAGACATCATGTGTATTGATTGTTTGTTGTAGATGTTATGTGCTTACATACATGTATTGGTTGAGCATTGCATATGCATATTGTGTGGGAGGAGATAGGGGACGTACTCCACGATTTAGGGGAAGATAGGGGATGGACCTCTAAACCGGATTTTTGTTTGGGAGGAGATAGGGGATGGACTCCATTAGCATCACTTTTATGTGTGCTTATTTATATTGAAGTGTTTTATTGTTTGGGAGGAGATAGGGGATGGACTCCATTGGCATCACTTTTATGTGTGCTTATTTATATTGAAGTGTTTTATTGATACAGCACTAAAATGTGTATCAAACTGGAAGTATGAAGTGTTTTGATGTGAGTTTGAGTCTCATTTATTATGTTAAGATTGGAAATAATGTACGGTGACATACAAATTCACTGTTATAGTTTGGCCAGGTTCTGAGCCATATTGGTAAAAGGAAAAGTGGAATAACTAATGGAAAGTGAAACTGATAATTTGTATTATCCATCTATTGAATGCTATTGCTTTATTCAATGCTTATATTTGGTTTAGTATATTTCTACTGGGCTGTGGCTCACCCTATATGGGAACATCATTTTCAGGTCTAGGTGATTCACTACCACCAAGGACTTAGCTTGGAAGGATTTGGACAATGAAGCCTTGTCTTTAGTTATTTGTTTTTATTTGAATTACATGTAAACATTCAAGCCTAGGGCTTTATTTGTTTTTGAGTTAGAACTCATGTGTTTGTGTCCAAGTGTTGGCTTGGCAAGATGTAAGCCCGTAGGGCATTTATGTTGGATGTTATATGTAATGACTTTATTTAGGATACTCTGATGAATGAATTTTGGTTTATTTTCTTAATTAATGCATCGTATTATTGTGTATGTTATGGGTTTTATTTTGAGGGCGTGACATAGCCTCTTCAGATTTTTGATCTTTGGATCTGTTGTCTTTTAGAATGAGGCCCTTTGGCTATCCAGCTATCTTGTTTGTTTTCTCTTGAGGTTTTTGTTTCTATTGATTCAAAGGTAAGCAATGAAAGATAGCAGGAACCCTAACACGATGGTCAGATGCAACTTGATGTGAGCATTACTGCAGTATCTGCTATTACAGTGTGGGTTTAAGGCAGCTGATGGTTCAATGCAGTACTCCATCCTACTTGTAGTTGACTCATGGGATTGATGTCCCTAAAAATTGTAGTTATTGGTTAATTCTGTGCCAATGTATTGTGTAATTTTGTATAACATTAATTTCATTACACATCAATTATTATTTTATTGATTTTTCCCTCGAGAACATTTGTTAGTGGTATAATTCTTTAAAAACATCCATGACAAACTCAAGTCAAGTCAAGTGGTTGTTCATGTTTTCTTCAAGATGCATTTCCCTGTGCAGGGAATCTCAGGTATTTTGTATGTCATGTGCATCTTGATGTCTGACATCCTTTCTTCATGTCTTTTTTGCTCCATTCCTATTTTGGTTGTTCAATGTCACCTATTCAACATTGTTGCTTCTGGTTGTCCAAGAAAAGAGGAAATTTAAATTTTTTTCCTTTTTTGGTGTGGCCCTTTGATGTGTCTAACCTTTTTTTGGCCTTGTTATCATGGGTTAATCGGCTAGCATAAGAAATTGGTCTTATTTTGAATATTCCTTTGGTGCTGATCTTCCCTTCTGTTTGTTTATTTTTAGGATGTTGACACCATAACCATTATTGGAAGAATGAAGAAGAGCATTAATCTGTCAGACAGGGGACTCCTAATGGACAAGGTTTGATATCCTTAATGTTATTTACTATCCCAGTTGAATAAGCTAAGAAATAGTTATTTGTCCCTCAATAGTTTCTATTAAGTTTAGATACATTGCATTTTGAAGTATTGCACAAAATATTATCTCAAAATTAGTAATGAGGTTTTAGCTTTTTGTTTTTGTTTTTGTTTTTGTGTTTTTTTTTTTTTTTTTGGTATTGAACATTTGGAATTATGTTGGTTTTAGTTTTAAATTCTAATTTAATTTAAATCACTGGATTGGTGCTTCTAAGGGGCACTTCTTTTTAAAACTCAAATAATTGAAAACTTTTAACATTATTTTGTGAACAATATGGTACATTGGTGAAGCCTTTTCAGGTACAAAAATCTTATAGATGAATGTTACAAAAAGAAAAACTGTTAATATGTCTCTCATAATGTTAAAAAAAAAAAAAAAAAAAAAAAAAAAAAATTGTTGAATAATTTCATCTAATTTAGAATTATGTTTTATTCATGTTATCTGTTCATGTCAAATGCAGGTTCAAATATCAAAGAAAGGAAATAAGAAGTAGATAGGACAAACTTAATGAAAGAAGGCCTCTTTTTTGTTGTAAGTTTTATTCTTAAAATTAAAGTTGTTGAGGTGGAATATTATTGTAACTCATCATCTCTGCTGTGGTGATTTCTAAGAAGTGTTAATTTTGTTATAGATTTTTGTTCGACAAAGTGCCTAATTTTTAGCAGTCCCTGAAGCATGGTAAATGATATTGAGAAAATTCAGGGTATCAGAATACTAAAACATTTGAGTTGATGTCATATTTTGGACAACATATTAAAATAGATGATCTAAAGGTTTTATTCTAATTGATAATAGATTATAAGATGCAGCAATGGTGGACCTGGACATGTTTATCATATAGGCACTCTGATTATGTTTATCATATATGTTTATCACATACATGTTGATAGGATCCGTAAAAGTGAACTAGCAATCCATGGATGGGCAACAAGACATTGAAATTGCAATAGGATGTCATTGTGGTATGAGCATACCACAGGAAGAGCTGAAAAATTGTTCCAATAGCCTCATACCTTGTTATTTTCTTTGATTTCTTTGTTCTTTTAATTTTTGGTGAGAGCAGAGTGTAGTTTGAGATTGAATTTTTAGTGATTGTTTTTGCCAAATCACAGATTGTACGTACTATTGCTCTTGTATACATGTTAAATTCTCAAGTTTTCTTCTTAGTTAAATTCTTTGGCTGTGTTGAATGAATTTTGTTCCTTAATTGTGGTACCGAAACTGTGAGCAATTTTTAATTTTTTAAATGTTATTGTTCCTTAATTGTGGTTGGGTTGAATGAATTTTGTTCAATATTGGATTGAATGTTTAAAAACAAAAATTGAATGTTCTCAACAAAAAAAATAAATAAATAAATAGAGAGATTTGGTGACTAAAAAATTGGTCAGCAAATTCTACACTTTTGCGACTAAAATCATTGGTCGGCAATTCCTTACCTTTTGGCGACTAAATTGTTAGTCGGCGATTCCTCGACTTTTGGCTACTAATCTGTTTGGTCGTGGAATGTGACAATTGGCGACTAAGATATTTGGTCGGAAAAATATCACTTTTCGCGACCAAAGTGTTTTATCGACAAATTGGATAACTCATAGTAATGATATATTTAGCGACCAAAAATTTAGTCGACAAATCCAACTTTTCCCGACCAACAAAAATTTTGGTCGCGAATTACTTTTGCAGACCCTCAATTGGCGACCAAAGTAGTGACCAAAAAAATTGGTCCCGGATAACTTTTGCCGACTACAAATGGCCTTTTAGCGACCAATTTTTTGGTCAGCAAAAGTGCTATTTCTTGTAGTGAAGCAAAGCAAAACAAAAATTTCACAGAAGCAGTCGCCCTGGATGACTGGGTGAGGAAAAATTATTTTTCAAAGAGAAATAGACCAACAAAACACAATAATACTTCAAGCAAACAATTATGCAAGAAGATTATGCGTAATATAATAAATCAGAAATTGTAACACAAAACAATACAATACCATCGAGGCTTGTGTTGGACACCAATTTCCTTAAGGTTAATTTGCCCCTACAGAGGTGCTCAACCAACCTCCTAAGATACAACGATTAAAATCCAAGGCCACAACACAACGATCTCAGAAATAGCGAACCAAACTTGTGTTACACTCTCCATGACTCAAAGACTCTGAAATGAAAAATGATGAAGAAAACAGAGTACAAATTTTGGAAAAATCGATGCGATTGTGACTCTGATTTAGATTGTAATTTGATATGAATTTTCTTCTCTACAACAACTTAGGAAGAGTGGGGTATTTATAAACTTGAGATGGTTGTGTGAACAATCTCAAATCTATTCTAATTTCGATGATCTGACTTCTCGAAGTCATTGGAAATGTAATGAGAAGCACAGTGTCCTGTACAAAATTCAGCGATGAAGTTACCAGAATTTTGCCTATACCAGATCAAACCTCTATCTAGAATTATCAAGAAGAAGAGAGAATCCAAATCACAATTCAAATTGAATTTCCATTAGAACCCTTTGAAGTTTCTGGACGAAACCAAAGACGAATTCAAATTTCAATTCGTTCAACTACCGTGTTGCTGAAGCCTTCTTCAGAGTCAATTTCGCATTCACTCAGAAAATGGTTTGAACAACCATATATACGAAAAGAAACACACCCGGCAAAGAATGCGTTTCCACCTGAACACACGTCAATCGATGTCAGGAGTGTATCTCAATTTAGGCTCAAAGTGAGGTAAAACACATGGTTTCACAAACTATTTTTCCAACGATCCCCCATATGAATGGAAGTGACGACGACGGACATGCAATAACATGTAGACTAAGATAGAGTACATAAAGGTAACACACCGCATCGAGATAGGTAGCTTTTGGTTTTGAACATTCCCTAGTGAAAAGCCTATCAAACATACTAGCTAACTACTAGACGCAATACCGTTGACTATTCAGTTGTTTGTGTATGCCAAGATAATAGACTACAAATAGTGTATTGCCAACACAACTTGGTTCTCACGATTATGTTCATTATGGCCCTGAACAATGCTTAGTATTCATGAGTGCTCTAGAGAATTTAGCCTTATTAATTCTCATAGAACTGGCCTAGTTCACACTCATATAGGTGACCTCGCTTATAAGGAGTATCTTGTTATACCCCAACTTGAATAATCAAGTTATAAGAGTCATTAAGAGCAAAGCTCACCATACAGATGCTGCAGGTATCACTTTTCTTATCATAAAAATGGGTAGGAGATAATCTCTAGGTAAGAGATAATTTCCTTTAGTGATATGGAAATCATCTATAATTCGGTTGTCCCTTTGAACTTAGATTTTTGGATCTCCAGTCAACTAAATTGGGTTGTCATTATGGTGACTTCAAATAATAGGCTTAAATGATAAATAATACAACTGCTTTCTGTCTAGCCTTTTAGTCAATGGATCCTTTGACTTTATACACTCAACGAAAATAATTCCATGTGAAAGCAATTGTCTAACGGTATTGTGTCGTCAACGAATATATCTAGACTTTTCGTTATACATCACATTTTGTGCCCATCCTATTTTTGCTTCACTATTACAGTGAAAGCATATAGTTAGCATAATTTTAGGTCACATTGGAATCACTTCTAAGAAATTTCGAAGCCACTCTACTTCTTCTCTAGTTTTATCCAACACAATAAACTCATATTCCACTGTAGACTTTTATATGCATGTTTGGTTGGATAATTTCCAAGAGATTGCATTGCCTCCTAAGGTAAAGACATATCCACTCATGGATTTTTAGTCTTTCATATCTAGTATCCTATTTGCATCACTATACCCTTCTAGTATTGTTGGATATCGAGTATACTGTAAGCCATATCTTTTGGTATCTCTTAGATATCTAAGCTCCCTCACTATAGCTTTCTAGTGCTCTTTCCCTAGATTACTTGTGTACCTACTCAACTTGCTTACGGCATAAGCAATATTAGGCCCAGCGCAATTCATAACGTATATCAAGCTTTCAATAGTATAAGAGTACTCTGTGATATACTTTCACATGTATTTTTCAATAAATGAAATCCAATCTCAACAGGTGTTTTGGCAAGACGATTGTCATGCTCACCAAATTTCTTCAAAATCTTCTCAACATAGTGAGACTGAGATAAAGCATATTTGTCAGCAGTTTTTTGTAATCTTCATTCCAAGAATTACATCTGCAACTCCTAAGTTCTTCATGTCAAACCTTTTGTTTAACATCTTCTTTGTGGACTTTATCATGTTATTATTACTCCCAATAATGAGCATGTCATCGTAAAGATAAACTATGACATATTCTCTGTTTATTTTTTCATATAGATGCACTTGTCACATTCGTTGATCTTAAACCCATCCGAAATCATGGCTTTATCAAATTTCTCATGCCATTGCTTCAGTGCTTGTTTCAACCCATAAAAAGATTTTGCATGCTTACAGACTTTCTTCTCTTGGCTTGAAACTACAAACCCCTCAGGTTGTTCAATATAGATCTTTTCATCTAAGTTTCCATTTAATAAAGTTGTCTTAACATCCATTTGATGTATCTCAAAATTATACAACATCGCAATTGCTATTAGCATGCGTATGGATGTTATTCTTGTAACAAGGGAATATGTATCAAAATAATCTTTTGCCGATACCCCTTGACTACAAGTCTCGCTTTATACTTGTCAATTGAATCATATGTTTTCATTTTTCTCTTGAATGTCTATTTATATCCAAGTGGTTTACATCCCAGAAGGAGATCAATCAATTTCCAAGTATGATTTTGCATAATGGATTCAATTTCACTATTAAGAGCCTCTTTCTACAAAGGTGCTTCAGGACCTGATATCTTTTCCTTAAAGCTTTAAGGCTCATTTTCTAATAAATATGTTACAAAATCAAGACCAAAGGATTTTAAAATTCTAGCCCTCTTACTCCACCTAGGTTCATTTTCCTCTTGATGTTCTTGGTCCTCACCATTACTCATAACAGCATCATAAGTCCTCCTGATAGAACTTATGTTTTCAGCTTTCCGAGTCATAGACTCTACAACTGTCTTGAAAGGAAATATATGTTCAAAGAACATTACATTCATTGACTCAATAAAAGTATTCTCATGCATATCAGGATTTTCAGATTTATAAATCCGAAATCGATATGCAGTACTATTATTCACATAACAAATGAATACACAATCAATGGTTTTTTATCCAATCTTAGTCATCTTTGACCTAGGGATCGCCACTTTTTCCAAACACCCCCACATTTTGTAGGTAGGCTTCCAACATTTCCACAACTCATATGGTATTTGACTTGTCTTCTTGTGGGGTATTCTATTTAAAATAAAATTTGCTGATAGAACTGCCTCCCCTCACAAGTTCTAGGGTAAACTCGAACTTATCAACATGGCATTCATCATCTCTTTTAGAGTTCAGTTCTTTCTCTCAGCCACTCCATTTGAGTGAGGAGAATAAGGTGCAGTAGTTTGATGAATAATTTCGAATTGAAAACACACTTTCTCAAATGGACCATTATATTCATCACTTTTGTCACTTCTGACAACCTTAATTCTCTTGTCAAGTTGGTTCTCAATCTCAACTTTGTATTGCTTGAAAGCCTCTAAGGCTTCATTTTTTACTTTTCAACAAGTAAACATAATAATACCATTTGCTATCATCAATAAAAGTAATGAAATACTTTTTACCTCCTCTTGTTTGAACATATTTCAAATCACAAATATCTTTATGAATCAAACTCAAAGGTTCAGTACTTCTCTCTACTTTAGTGAATAATGCCTTAGTAAGTTTTGCCTCAGCGCAAACTTCACACTTGTCCTAACAATTTTGTCTCACGAACAATTGAAAAAAGACTGATGTTTACCAACCTATCTGAAAGGTTGTCAACTTCGGTCACATGTGCTTGTGCAGGTCTCCTGCTAGAACCTTCGTTGTCCTTGTGCTGATGGAAATTCAATGCTCGATGTCCATCTTTACCGCACACAAAGCACATGCCTTTGAATTTTTTGTTGTTCAACTCTTGGAAGCCCTGTTTAGGACTCTTCCCAGCATACTTCCTCTTTCTGTTGTTGGATTTAGAACATTGTCCTTGTTCCACAACATTCGCTTTGGCTTGCATGTTGTCATTGTCTGCCTTCTTGTCGGAACTGTGGTTATCTTTCTCAATAAAGAGCTGCACTATCAATTCCTTTAGTTTCATCTCCTTGCGCTTATGCTTAAAGATAATTCTTAAAGTCCTTCCACGACGACGACAACTTCTCAATAATTGTCATAACTTGAAAGGATTCATTAAGAATCATTCCTTCAGCATGAATCTCATGGGGAATTAACTGAAAGTCTTGCACTTGACTAATAACAGTCTTGGAATCATCTATCTTATAATCCAAAAAACGTCCGACAACAAATTTCTTTGCACCAATGCTTTTTGTCTTATATTTTAGTTCTAAAGATTCCCATACTTCTCTAGTAGTCTCCTGCACGCAATACACATTATAAAGTGTGTTTGCGAGACTATTGAGAATATAATTCCGACATAGGAAGCCTACATGCCTTCTAGGCTTCCACTGTAGCCACAATTTGTCGATCAGTTTCTCCATCTCTCAGTACTAGTACAATTTCATGGGAATCTTGAACCAGAATTAAAGTAGTAAGATAAAATAACAATTTTTGTTGTCATATTTAAAATCAATTCTCTCAAATTTTTTTGGTTTTTTTTTTCCCCTTTCTCCATGATTGACCAATACTGACGGAGTCACTATTGGCATCACAATTATTGGGGCAATAACAAGGGTAGGACGAGTCTCAGCACTCTCCTTTTTAGTTGTCATAATTTTAAACATTATAATACAATATAATAGCATATTTTGCAAATAATGAAAAACTATATTTCAAAAAAGAAATAATTTTTCCAGTCTATTATACTGGCAATGTTAGTGGCGGCAGCGGCGGTGACAGCAATGGGTATGGTGGTGGTGGTAGCGATAGCAATAGCAATGGTAGTGGTGATAGTGGTAAAGGTAGTGGTGACAGTTGCATCATGGTGGTGGTGACGGTGGCGGCAACGGTAGCGATGGTAGTGGTGGCAGTATGGTAGTGGTAGTGGTAGTGGTAGTAGTGGCAGCGATGGTGCTGGTAGTAGTAGTGGAAGTGGCATGATGATGGTGGTAGTGGTAATGGCGACGGCGACGGTAGTGATGGTGGCATGGTAGTGGTGGTAGCGGTGGTGATGGTGAGGGTGGTAGTTGTAACGGCGGCGGCAGTATTGGTAGTGAATTAAATATAGTGTATACTGATACTTATGTTTAGTATTTATAAATTCAACCAAAATTAAGTAAGTTTCATATGACTTAAATTTTTTAAAAAATTTTGGCCTACATTTTAAGAGACAACTAAATTTTTAAGTGATATCAATTGTGATTATCAAACACACTTAATTGATTATCACTTACTATATTCAATTTTAAGTATTGAATGATGTTATCAAACGCCCCCTTCATTGTCGATCTTGAACTCTAGTCTCTTGTCTCTCATCGTCATTTCAAATTCATCAAATTAGTCATGTTCATAAATACAAAGTTGAACAAACTTAATATGTTCAAAAATTTATATCTAAACACTGAATAAAAGCTTAATTTATTTTAATCGAACTAATTTAAAATGTTCAATTTTTTATGTATGAATATTTAATAGTCAATCTTAATAATTTGAACAAAATCATTTTGTTCAAATATAAATAATCGAACATTGTATAAAAGCTCAACTCTGATTATCCGAACATGACGAGCAAACTCATTTTCTCAACATACGAACAAGATAAATAAAAAATAAAAAAATTATCATAAACTAACATTTTCAATGTTCAAATCAACGTTTTCAATGTTTATATCGAAACCAACCATCTCAGTGTCATCCATGGTGTGATACCTCTGTTCCGTAATATGCAAATTGGTCCTTAATTTGAGCATGATTATGTATTTAGCATGATTTTATGTGCCATTATGTGAATATATGTGATTTTGAAGTTTTATCTGTTCACCGTAGGCATGTCTGTTTGAATAATCTTCTTTGGAAATTAAATTGAGGGCCTTATCGACCACTGAACCCGAAATTGATTACGCCATTGTGATTGGCATAATTTTTAGAGCCTACGGTGAAATTTAATTAAAAATTTATTCAGGTCAAATTAAATGGATTAAATCGATGAATAGTGCCAAATTGCTTTATTATTATTATTATTATTATTATTATTATTATTTCATGAGTGGTGATTTATGTAAAAAGGCACTATAGAACCATTCCCTCTTATATCCTCATTTGGCTGATCAAACACTAAGGAAAAAGGGGAGAGGGTCGGTTAGAGTGAGAGAGAGTGTAAAGAATTGGAGTTTTGGTTAAAGACTTGAATCTTTTGAAGAGTTAGCTCAAGAATTGACTAGAGCTTAGAAGATCAAAGCTTCTAGGTGAGTAATTCTTGAAGTATAAATTGTAATTTTGTGTGCTCAAGCTAATTTGGTGATCAAGAGTAAGATTGAAATGAAATTGGGTTGTATTTGTTGAATTGAAGCTTAATGTGTGCATGTATGTAAGAAATCACCTTGATATTGCATGTTTGAGCACAAATGTGTATAATCCATGTGAAATGTTAAAGGAAACTCATGTCTTGATCACCATTTGTGTTATCTAAGTTGAGAATGTGGCTAATTCATCACATGCATGTACAATTTGAGAAGATATGAGCTTGAAATGCATGAATATGTATGATAGAGTTGAAGTTGATGTCAATTTGAAACATGCAAGAGTGTAATCCTTGAAATTGAGCCTCCTAATGTTGTAATCTTGTATTGGTAGCATGTTAACATGTGTAAATGTGTAATTTGAGCCATTGCATGCAAATAATGTGGTTGAAATGTCGAAGTTGAGCTCAAGAATAGATTCTGGGTTTTTCAGAATTTTGAGGCCCGCTCGAACGGGAGAAACTCCACTCGAGCGTAAATTTCGTGCTCCCAGCACTTTTTGCAGAGTTGGATATTCGCTCGAGCAGGATGTTTCACGCTCAAGCGGGGAGTTTTTGTAGACAGGCCTTCCGCTCGAGCGCTCTATTCCACACTCGAGCGTATTTTTCATGCAACCAAGATTTTTCGGCCGAAAGGAAGTTTACGCTCGAGCGGGGACCCTGTTTTCTAAAATTTTGTATGCTCGTTCTGTATTTCATTTTCCGTTCTATTTCACTTGTAAGCACTCTTAGGCATATGTTAAGCATTGTAAATGAGTTAATGAGATAAGAATGAAGTCTAAAGAGGAATATGTGAATTAAAGAACGGATTGAACTGTTAGTGACCCTTCTGTGTTCATGAAATGTGTAGGGTCAAGCTCGGTGGCAAATCCACGTTTATCACTGTGAGTAATATCGATATTTGAATGCTTGTAAATGTCCAATTGTTTATTCCCTTATAAGCTCTGTGAGTTGCTAATTGGGATTGTGGACAGAAGTCTGACATGAATAAGTAAATGGACCAAAGGTCGTTTTGATAAACGCAAATGGACCAAAGGTCGTTTTGATAAACACAAATGGACCAAAGGTCGTTTTGACATGAATGAGTGGGCCAAGGGCCGTTTTGACATGAAATAGTGGGCCGAAGGCCGTTTAGATATAAATGAATGGGCTGAAGGCCATTTTGACAGAGATGAATGGGCCGAAGGCCATTTTGACATAAACGAATGGGTCGAAGGCCGTTTTGACATGAATGGAAATCTGAAAGGGCTAAGGGCAGAATGTTCGAAACTTCAGTCACTTGATTTGAATTTCGTATAGTTATACGTATATATATATCTGTCAAATAGAAATGTGGATTGGGCCTAAGGCCGTTTGGAATATGTTGTTTTACATTGTTATGTAATTTCTGTATTTGATATTATTCATTGGGCTATCACTCATGCTCATTCATGTGTCTGTAGGTGAGCCAAGAGAAGTCCAAACCCAGCCCCAGTGAAGTCTGCCAGGAACAACAAGAGTTTTGGAGAGTCAGCCTTGTGTCTCACGCACGAGACCTATCCTTGCCATTTTGTTATGCATTTCTACTTTGTCTTGTTGGCAAGGTCTTTGTGTATATTTGTATATAGTCTGTTATGGGTTGGCTCAGTTTAGATGATCCTGTCTGTAAAGAAGTTTATGCTACTGTACTTTTGATGTGGGTTATTAACGTATATGTGCATGGTTGTTTTGAGTGCATATAAGCACGGCTTTACGGACAAAGTTTGAAATTTTTGCTTCCATGTGGCCCCTTTTCTCTGATGAGTTATGTCTGTTAAGGTTTGAGGCCGTAGGTAATCTCAGGATTACTGGCCAGTTATGTCCTTAACCCATAGGGGCGGGTTCGGGCCATGACACATGGTATGCAAATATTCAAAACTAATTGATTTCAATATTCTTAAAACTTAAATCTTCAAAGGCAATAATGTTTTGAGTTTGAAAAATAAGTATAACGGAGAAAAGAATGAAATGAGCTAATTGATAATAAATGATATCATAAGTGTATTTCAATGGTGAAGATGATAAACAAATATAACATTCATATGTTAAAACCCTAAACCCTATAGGAATGATGGTGAGTGAAGAGTATTTTATATTTTTAAATATGAAATTTTTGAATGAATAGAATACACCTCATGTTGTCCTTAATGGTCATTTCATTAGAAGATATTATTGAAATATAAATTTGATCTATTAATGATATATATTAAAAGTATTAATGATGTATAAATAGAATCAATCTCAAATTTTTAGTTTGATATTTTACCTCATATTAGAAACTTGGATAAAAATCAAAAGTCAATTTTTAACCAATTTCCTAAAATAACCTTAAAATATAGAAATTGTGTCAATGTGTGACCGCTAAATCACGGTAAATCAAAAAATAATAATAATAAACTAATAGACAGACCGCACTTGACAAGTTTCTTTATTTTATAAACATCTTCATATTTGGGAGAGATGAATTGGAGTAGAGAGAATATGGAGTTAATGAGGAGGATTCAGAGATCGTTCAAAGATCAAGAACGTCAGGCTCTGATCGTTCTAGGTAAATGTATATTAGTTGCGTCTTTCTTGTGGAGTTTATACTATACTTCAATACTATAGCAACTAGTTTCATCTTATACTCTTTTTTATTTTTAAATTTGCATTTCATTTCAAGGTTCTGATATATATATCATCGGCAACTGCAACTACTAGCATATTATAATTTAAATCCAGTTATTTGTTGCCTTTCCAAGTCCACCAAATAGACCACATCCACAAAGCCGCAACGCATTTGAATCATCTTATCTTATCTTAGTTAATAAGTAATATGATAAATTATAACTACGTTCTTAAAGTTTGATTAAAATATAAATTAATTAAAAAAATTATAAATATCTTATTGTTAGAATTTTTTATTTAACAGAATTAATTGAAAAAAAAATTAACTATTTTTTTATATAATAATAATAAAATTACCTGAATTATTAATTGAAATAAAATTTTGACATTATTAAAAATTGTTAATTAAATTGATAATTTATTAATAAAGAGAGCCATTAATTATGAAATTAAAATTTTCAATAAATAAAATTTAATTTTTAAAACTACATAAAGTAATTTATATTTTAAATAAATTTTAAAATATACATTTATAATTTACCTTAAATAATAAGAGGCAATAAGAGGATTCAACTTCATCCACCACTAACATGTCATTGATTCAAGCAATTGCAGACTAGGCCAAGAGGGGAGAAAATAATATTTTAAAAAAATGTTATAAATCTCAAATAAATTATTAAATTTTTTATCAAATTTTTTAGATGGGTGTGAGATCCATACAAATTACATATGTATAGATCCTATACGAGGTTTGATAAACATTTTAATAATTTATTTATATCCGTAACATAGCTCTAATATTTTTAGTTCTACACATCTCAAACATGGACACTTTTTCCTCTAGTATAAATTATTTATTTATTTTTTTAAGGCATCAAGTTCTTTCTTATATCTTCTTGGGCGGCGCGGAGTATTCGTATTTGAGTGTTTCAAGTTCATTTCAAAATAAATAAATAAATCATTTACACATTAGCCAATTATTTTATTTTATTTTTACTAATCCATTCAACACCCATGATAATATAGATTGTCTCAAATCAGTCACTGTTTATTTCAATATTATGATTAAGACTATCATTGTATAAATGATTCATTCAATTTATATTTTCAATTGAAGTGAGCAATCAATCAAAAAATATAATTCAAGTGATTATAAAGAGGCCTTAGTAATATTAAGTTTGGACTGAATTTTTGAATCCGTAGTCCAGATATGGATTGAAAAATTGAGGAATCATTTCCAGCGGATCGTTTTCGAATTTCACTTCACGATTCTGGATTGGAACCAATCCAGACTGTATGCAACTTAGATTATATTCACATCATACATCCTAGATACATACTATATCCTATCTCCTATATATCAAACCAAAATTCTAATTTATAACATTTTATTCTCTTCTCTTCTCTTTGTGTGTAATAGCTGCTTTGTTGCTATTGTTGTGCCATTTTATAGTTTTAGTTTTGTAATGGTGTAATGATAAAAAATTATGTGAGAGGTAATGTGACCTAAAATAGATAAAAAGTTTCAAAAGACTCCTCAATATTCTAACTTATTAAAATAATTAAAAATTAAAATAATCGACTTCAAAAAGAGGCCATAAAGTGGAGAGAGATTGTGATTCTAGAGAGACTGAGTCAAATATCAGCTTGGCTCAACTCACCTCTTCTCTTTGACGCGGTTTTTTTTTTACGAACCTAAAAATCTCTTGTCCTCTTCTCTTTGACGCGTTTTTTTAGCAACCTAAAAATCTCAAAATCTCTTGTCCCCCTCTCTTTGACGCGGTTTTTTTAGGAACCTAAAAATCTCTTGTTTTCGCGTGTATTGACTATACTCCATTCCCACCCTCCCTCTCTTCTCTTGAAAAATTTTTTGGGTGTGAGAGTACCACGCTAGCAGCCATGCGATACCTTTCATGAGAGATGGACAAAACACAAGAAGTCAGATTATGTCAGCAAGTGACCACATCAAAAAAAATTTGAAAAATGTTTGGAACTCCTTTGGAGATGACCTCACACTCATAAAGTGATCTTGGCCCTCAATATATGTGTGGGATCCTATAGCGATCCCGGTTTTCCTTTTCTATATTTGTTGTACTCCGGACTTGGGTTCCGTGGAGTTGGTAGTTGTATATCTTGTTGTCATCCTTTAATTCCCTATGTTTGAATTTTAGGATGTGTTGGGCGTGTTTCGAACAGGTAGGTTGAGTTTTGGTCTCTAGTGTTGTTGCCCAGAATTTTGGTGTTGCGCTCGAGCGGGTCATTCTGCGCTCGAGCGGAGTTTGCTTTTTGGTTGACCGCTCGAGTGGGTCTTCTTGCGCTCGAGCGGAGTTTACACACTCCCAGTATTTCGTGCCTCTGCAAAACTTCTACAGGTGTGTTTTTCACGCTCGAGCGGGTTTTCTTACACTCGAGCGGGTAGTGCTTTCTCTGTGAAAGTTCTGGGAGGGGGGATTCTATGCTCGAGCGGACTGGTTTTCGCGCTCGAGTGGATGTACTTTATCTTTGTGTCTTGGCGCTCGAGCGGGCCTTATTGCGCTTGAGCGGACCATGTTTTTTGTTCTTGACGCTCGACCGTTGTGTTTTCCGCTCGAGCGGACCTATCATATATCAGAAGGCAGTTGGGCATTTTTGAATCACTTTTTTCATTCACTCTCTCTCTCTTACTTTCTAAAAAGATATTTTGAGAGCCTCTCTCTCTAGAAACTCCCTTCTCTCTAGGGTTTGATCTAGTTAGGGTGCATCCCTTTCCTTCAGCCTTTGTAAAAGTTGTGTTGATCGTCAAGGGCTTCGTTTTGATCCAAAAAGTTTGGAGTTTGGAGCACTTTGGTTTTGGTCTCTTCTCCGTTTGAGCTCTAACTTCGAGGTAGGGATATTATAGCGATCCCGGTATTCCCTTTACTGTTTAGTTGTACTCCGGACTCGGTCCCGTGGAGTTGGTAGTTGTGTCTATCTTGTTGTCGTCCTTTAATTCCATTTGTGTGAGTTTTGGGATGTTTTGGACAGAAGTGTTACAGGTTGGTTGAGCCTGAGTCTCAAACCTAGTTGCCCAGGTTTTTGGTGTTATGCTCGAGCGGGTTGTTCTGCGCTCGAGCGGGTTTTGGTTTTTGGCAGTCCGCTCGAGCGAGACTTCTTGCGCTCGAGTAGGATTTACACACTCACAGTTCCTGCAAAACTTCTGTAGATGTGATTTCTACGCTCGAGCGGATTTCCTGCGCTCGAGTGGGCTTGTTGGCGCTCGAGCGAGTAGTACATTGTTGGTGTAAGTTCTGGGAGGGGGGAATCTGTGCTCGAGCGGACTGGTTTTCGCGCTCGAGCGGATGTACTTTATTCATGTGTCTTGGCGCTCGAGCGGGTATTCTTACGCTTGAGCGGACCCAAATTTTTGTTCTTGACGCTCGAGCGTTGTGTTTTACGCTCGAGCGGAAGTGTCGTATATCAGTCGGCAGTTAGGCTTTTAAAATCACTTTTTACATACACACTCTCTCTTCTACTTTTCAAAAACACCATTTGAGAGCTTCTCTCTCTACATTCTTCACTTCTCTCTAAGTGTTGATCTAGCTAGAGTGTTTTCCAAACCTTTGGCCTTTACAAAAAGGTGGTTGATCGTCGTGGGCTATCCGTTGATCCAAGAATCTTGTGATTTGGAGCAACTTCCTTTTCGTCATCTTCTCCTTTAGGTGTCACCTTTTGAGGTAGGGATAATCTACTCCTCTTTATGAGCTTTGTCTTTAAATTTTGGTGTTTTGAGATGTTGGGAGTTGTTGTGTGATTTTGGGAAGGTTTGGGGCTTTTGTGTAGTTTTACAAAAGTTGGGATTTTATTTATAATGAACCTAGAGGCATGTTTGGTATAGAGACATGGAATAAATGTTGGAACATTGATAAAAATGAAACCTAAGGGTCGTAATGTTAATTATGGAAAATGCCCTAATTACATTGATTGATTAATTGGGATAATTAATTGTGGAAAATGAGGAATTGAAGGGGAAATGTTGAGATTGGAAGTGCATGGGATTAAAGGGGTGTAGTTGAATTACTTATCACTCACCGAATTGAAATGTTGATTATATATCCATTTGTTGCTTTTATATTCTGTATAGAAATAACTGCTTTGGGCTATCGGTGGAGGATAGTCTTGATTGTTGTAGACAATGCATGATGATTAGGTAAACAAAAACCGATCATTGACATGTGTCTTTGAGTATGACAGTTGAAAGAATACATTAATTTTATGTATTGATTGGTGATGTGTATAATAGTTGTTTATATGCATTGTGTTGTGTTGGAAGAGATAGGGGATGTACTCCACGGTTTAGGGGATCATAAGGGATGGACCTCTAAACCAGATGTTGTTTGGAAGAAGATAGGGGATGGACTCCATGGATATAGCTCATATGCTTATCTAGTAATGTGTTGGCACAGCTCATACGCTTGTCTTTGGAAGTGTGATATTGCTCTTAGGCATATCGATGGAAGTGTTGATATAGCTCATATGCTTATCTGTTGATGTGTTGATATAGCTAGTATGCTTATCTTTTATTTAAATGGGAAAATGTTTGATATGAGTTACAGTCTCATACGAGTTGTTTGGCCAAGTTCTGAGCCATGGTTATGAATTGAGAATTAAAAAGAAATGGAAAATGAATTGTAACATGGACCTGTATGTCATGAAACTATAAGATGGTAGAAATGAATGTATTAGTGTTGGCCATCTAACAACTGCTAATCTTTTAGTCATTGTTCATAATTGGTTTAGTGTATTTCTACTGGGCTATGGCTCACCCTATATGGGAACATCATTTTCAGGTACAGGTAGCATGCCACCTCCAAGGACATAGCTTGGGAGGCTTGAGGCGGACAGACTTTTTTGTTGTATATCTTTTGATGTATTACATGTAAATTCAAGCCAAGGGCTTAATGTGTAGATGAGTTAGTACTCTCCTTTTTGTAACCAAGTGTTAACTTGGAAAGCTGTAAGCCCTTAGGGCATTTGCTTTTGTTGTTAACATGTAATACCTTTTGTAATGAAACTCTGATGAATAGAAGAATGTGGATCTTTTATATATCAATGCATGTCTATACTGTTGGGTTTAATGTTATTTTTTTTTAGGGCGTTACAACTTGGAATCAGAGCGTACCGGGTTCGAATACTTTGGGTACGTGGGAAATGATTAGGATCACAATGGGTTTGTCTCGCTTGAAAGAGACTTAGGTGTAGTGTCATACGTCATGTGTTTAATTGATAACATGCTTATGTGATTATTTGGGTATGAGATTTAATTTCTAGGATGTTGATTGGATCCTTGGGTTTCTGGGAGTCTTGTTGGAAAAGCACTGGATCAATGCTGTTTCGAACCGGAACTCTAGTAACGCCTTGGGACTGTCATTATCCGGGAATGAAATTCGTAAGTTCTTATGTGTTTATGTGCTTACGTGGAGTGAATTATAGTTGTCCATGCATTAGGACATGGGTGTTTAGTTTCAGCACATTTATGGATGTGCTAACGTCTTTGTTATCTTTAATAGGATGTCAAGACGAGGTGGTAGGCGTGGTAGGCCTAGGAGGCAGGAAGTACCTTTATCGGATGAGATTCCGGCAGTACAGGAAGGAGTTAGTTAGGCCAATGTGGCCGAGCCAGCGGGTCAGCAGGCTATGAGTGCCTTGGCTCGAGAGATAGCAGGAGCTTTGGGAATTCTCAGGGTTGGGAATCAGGCAGTTGAGGCAGGGCCTTCTTTCTTGAAGAGGGAGTTCTTCCAATGTAACCCAGAGGAGTTTGTTGGAGATCCAAAGGAGCCATTGAAGGCAGATGAGTGGTTGGAACAAATGAGTAAGACGTTCGAGATGCTTGGCATCGAGGACGGAGCACTGAAGGTGACCTTGGCATCCTTCCAGCTGAAGGAAGATGCGGGTCAATGGTGGAAGTATGAGAAGGTCCGTGTTGGTGGTACTTGGGAGGCGTTTGTAAATGCTTTCCATGAGTGGTTGGAACAAATGAGTAAGACGTTCGAGATGCTTGGCATCGAGGACGGAGCACTGAAGGTGACCTTGGCATCCTTCCAGCTGAAGGAAGATGCGGGTCAATGGTGGAAGTATGAGAAGGTCCGTGTTGGTGGTACTTGGGAGGCATTTGTAAATGCTTTCCAAGAGAAGTTCTTATCTGCAGTTGCCAGGGAGAAGCTGAAGGATCAGTTTAGCCGGCTTAAACAGGAGGGTTTGTCTGTGGCCGAGTTTGAGGCTACATTTACTAGCTTGTCCAGGTTTGCACCTAAACTTGTGGCGACCGAGGAACGCCGTTGCTACGAGTTTGAGTGAAAGTTGAGGTGTGGCCTCAAGTTGAGGGTTGGTGGTTCTTACATACGAGAGTATAGACATTTGGTAGATACTGCAGCTCATATGGAGCTTATGATGCAGGAGGAAGAGGAGGAGAAACATAGAGGCTCCAAGAGGGGCCAAGATGGCCAAGGAGATGGTAGGAGACAGAGGGGTTATAACCCTTAACAGTCTCAGGACGGAGTTGCTAGATCGACCTTTCCGGTGCCGAGTGCAGGCTTGGGGAGAGGTAATCAGGGAGGTTTGACTTGTTATTCTTGTGGCCAGCTGGGTCACAAGTCTTCGGTTTGCCCGCAGAAGGGCGGAGGTCAGAGAGCTGCTTCTTCTTCAGCTAGACCACAAAGTCAAAGTTTGGGCAGGGGGCAGCCCTTGTCTTGCTATCAGTGTGGACAGCCTGGGCACCTGAAGAGGTTCTGCCCACAGTTGAGTGCCACTTCAGGAGCGTCTGGTTCTAGGCGAGCATGGTTTCGGCCATTTCGGTCTGTCAGCCTCGAGGGCCAATTCGGGGGCTTCGTCGTCCCAGTCAGTGCAGCAGTCGTATGCTCCTAGGGGTGAGCAGGTGGACCAGGGGCCTACAGGGCGCGTGTATGCTTTTACCGCGCAGGACCTAGTACCGACTCCATCAGTAGTAAGAGATACCTTTCTGTTTTGCAACTCGGTTGCTAGTGTATTGATCGATACAGGTGCGTCTCATTCTTTTGTATCTGCTGCATTTGCATCTGTGTTGGAGTTGGAATTAGCGCTATTAGCATCTCCTATATATGTAGTGTCACCTGTTGGGGGTGAGTTGATTTTGAAACACGGATGTAGAGGTTGCGATATAGAGGTCGCCGATCATAGGCTTCCGTTTCCTTTTGTAGTTATGCCCATGAAGGGCTTTGATGTTATTTTGGGTATGGACTGGTTATCGTCAACCGGGCAGTTATTGATTGCTACCGCCAGAGGGTCACTTGTTGTATTGTGAGCGGGGAGTGTTTCCATCTCTTGGGAGACCGGGTTGGTAGTGTTGTGCCATCGGGGTATGATCCGCGAGGGCGAAGTGAGCTTAGTGGTTTACTTGCTAGCTTTGAGAGTGGTGAGTGTGATGAGACCCAGGTTGTGTTGCCGAGGGTAGTTTGTGAGTACTCGGACGTCTTTCCCGAGGATCTTGTTGGTTTGCCACCTCACCGTGAGATCGAATTCTCTATTGATTTGGTGCCCGGCACGGCACCGATTTCTATGGCACCTTATCATTTTGCCCCAGCCAAGTTGAGTGAGTTGAAGATTCAGCTCCAGGAGTTGCTAGATAAGGGGTTTGTTCGCCCTAGTGTTTCACCGTGGGGAGCACTGGCCCTCTTTGCTAAAAAGAAAGATGGTGCCTTGAGATTGTGTATCGACTACCGGAAGTTGAATCAGGCTACGGTTAAGAATAAGTACCCTATGCCCCGTATAGATGATTTGTTTGACCAGTTGAAGGGTTCCCGTTGTTTCTCTAAGATAGACTTGAGATCGGGTTACCACTAGTTGAGGGTCAGGGAGGAGGATGTTCCAAAGACGGCATTCCGTACGCGGTATGGCCATTATGAGTTTTTGGTGATGCCATTTGGGCTTACCAACGCACCGGCAGTCTTTCTGGATTTGATGAACGGAATCTTCCAGGAATTCTTGGATCGTTTTGTAGTCGTCTTCGTAGACGACATTCTTATCTATTCACCTTCAGAGGAGGAGCACGAAGAACACCTAAGAGTGGTGCTTGAGTTGCTTAGAGCCCATAGGCTGTATGCCAAGTTTGGGAAGTATGAGTTTTGGCTAGGAGAAGTCAAGTTCTTAGGCCATGTGGTTTCCGGGGATGGGGTGTCTGTTGACACATCCAAGACTGAGGTAGTGCAAGATTGGGCACAGCCTAAGAGTGTGTTTGAGATCCGCAGTTTTCTGGGATTAGCTGGGTACTACCGTCGGTTTGTGAAGGATTTCTCCAGGTTAGCTTCGCCGTTGACTAGATTGACTCGGAATGGAGTCAAATTTGTATAGAGTGAGAGTTGTGAAAAGTCTTCCAGGAATTGAAAGTTAGATTGACCACCGTTCCAATCTTGATTATTCCGGAGAGAGGGTTGGGTTATGCTGTTTATTGTGATGCCTCACAAGAGGGTTTGGGTTGCGTGTTGATGCAAGAGGGGAAAGTGGTAGCTTATGGCTCATGCCAGTTGAAAATTCACGAGAAGAATTACCCTACACATGACCTAGAGTTAGCAGCAGTGATCTTTGCCTTGAAAATCTGGAGGCACTACCTTTATGGTGAGAGATTTGAGGTGTTCTCAGATCATAAGAGTCTGAAATATCTGTTTACACAAAAAGACTTGAACTTGAGGCAGAGAAGGTGGATGGAATTCATTGAGGATTACGACTTCGAGTTGTATTATCATCCGGGGAAGGCCAACGTTGTGGCCGATGCCCTTAGCAGAAAATCCATAGGTGATGTAGCTTGTATAGCCATCCGGGAGTGGGAAATGTTGGGGGCACTTGGTGAGTTCGATTTGCGTCTGAGCGAAACTGTTGAGGCTGCAACCTTGTTTTCTGTTGTCGCGCAGCCTACACTTGTGACTTGAGTGTTAGAGGCACAGAGGGGTGACCTTGAGGTAGAGTCCCTCCGAGAGAAGATCTCCAGTGGGAAAGTTGAGAAGGGTTTGACGGTGTATCCCGACCTGAGTGTGAGATACCGAGACCGTTTGTTTGTGCCGGGGTCTTGCCGAGAGGAAGTACTCCGAGAGTTCCATCATTTGCGCCTTGCAGTGCATCCGAGAGGTACTAAGATGTATCGGGATTTGGGTCGCCAGTTTTGGTGGCGGGGTATGAAGAGAGATATGGCAGTCTTCGTGTCTAAGTGCCTTACTTGTCAGCAAGTGAAGGCCGAGCATCAGAGGCTAGCGGGTTTGTTGCAACCCTTGCCTATTGCCGAGTGGAAGTGGGAGCATGTCACTATGGACTTCGTTGTAGGTCTTCCGAGGACTCAGCGGGGTAGTGATGCTATTTGGGTGGTTGTAGACCGGTTGACTAAGTCAGCGCATTTTATCCCTATACACATGAGAGATTCGGTAGATCATCTTGCAGACTTGTATATTCGGGACATAGTGAGGTTGCACGGGGTCCCAGTGACGATCGTCTCAGATAAAGATCCTCGTTTTACTGCCAGGTTGTTGCAGAGTTTGCAGAGTGCCTTGGGCACTAAGTTGACCTTTAGTACAGCTTATCATCCTCAGACTGACGGGCAGTCCGAGCGTACTATTCAAATCCTTGAGGATATGCTTCGGGGTTGTGTCCTTGACTTTAGTGGAACGTGGGAGAGGCACTTACCATTGGTGGAGTTCGCCTACAACAATAGTTTTCAGTCTAGCATCAGTATGGCACCGTTTGAGGCCTTGTATGGCCGACCTTGTAGGTCTCTGGTTTGTTGGGCCGAGATGGGTGACACACCTCTGTTGGGTCCGGAGTTGGTTAGGGAGACGACAGAGAAAGTTGAGCTTATCCGTAGGAGGCTTGTTATTGCCCAGAGTCGTCAGAAATCGTATGCTGACCGTAAGAGGAGACCGTTGGTGTTTGAGATGGGTGATCATGTCTTTCTAAAGATATCACCCAGGCGGGGATTGATGAGGTTCGGGAAGAGTGGGAAGTTGTCCCCTCGGTTTATTGGCCCTTTTGAGATCCTTGAGAGGATTGGCGAGGTCGCTTATCGTTTAGCTTTGCCGCCACAGTTGTCTAGAGTTCATGACGTGTTTCATGTGAGTATGCTTCGGAAGTATGAGCCAGATCCATCACATGTATTGGATTAGACCGACTTAGAGGTAGATGAGGATGCCTCGTATAAGGAGAGACCAGTTCGGGTCTTGGATAGGCGGGATCAAGTCCTGCGTGGCAAGACCATCCCTTTAGTGAAGGTTTTGTGGAAACATCACAGAGTGGAGGAAGCCACTTGGGAACGTGAGTTGGAAGTCCGCGAGAAATATCCGGACTTGTTTGTTGATATGTAAACTGTATTGAGATTTTGTAATTTTAATGAACTTTAAGAACATTATGTATGTGTCTTAAAATGTGAAACATTGTGAATGTTTTAGTTTATGGGTATAGTGCGGAAACTTGCCTTGGAATGGAAGTTGATTATAATATTGCATATGTTGGCTATATTATAGAACTGGAAATGTATCATGAGTAGTGATTATGATATGAAATTGTGAACCATGTATGTTGGAAATGGAAGATAAATGCATGTTAATGATGCACTTGTAATATATGTTGTTTTTACATATTGTGGGATGCCTCTTGATAAGAGATGGAATGACCAGTAATGGGTCGAGTTGTTAAATGTGGTAATATAACATTGCTTAAAATGAAAAAAAAAAAACTTGTTTTCCAGAAACTTGTACTTAATTTCGGGGACAAAATTCTTTAAGGGGGGGAGGTTATAGCGATCCCGGTATTCCCTTTACTGTTCAGTTGTACTCCGGACTCAGTCCCGTGGAGTTGGTAGTTGTGTCTATCTTGTTGTCGTCCTTTAATTCCATTTGTGTGAATTTTGGGATGTTTTGGACAAGAGTGTTATAGGTTGGTTGAGCCTGAGTCTCAAACCTAGTTGCCCAGGTTTTTGGTGTTACGCTCGAGCGGGTTGTTCTGCGCTCGAGCGGGTTTTGGTTTTTGGCAATCCGCTCGAGCGGGACTTCTTGCGCTCGACAGGATTTACACACTCACAGTATTTTGTTTCCTGCAAAACTTCTGTAGATGTGATTTCTACGCTCGAGCGGATTTCCTGCGCTCGAGCGGGCTTGTTGGCGCTCGAGCGGGTAGTACATTGTTGGTGTAAGTTCTGGGAGGGGGGAATCTATGCTCGAGCGGACTGGTTTTCGCGCTCGAGCGGATGTACTTTATTCATGTGTCTTGGCGCTCGAGCGGGTATTCTTACGCTCGAGTGGACCCAGATTTTTGTTCTTGGCCTTTCGGCGTTGTGTTTACGCCGGCGGAAATGTCGTATATCAGTCGGCAGTTAGGCTTTTAAAATCACTTTTTACATACACACTCTCTCTCCTACTTTTCAAAAACACCATTTGAGAGCTTCTCTCTCTACATTCTTCACTTCTCTCTAAGTGTTGATCTAGCTAGAGTGTTTTCCAAACCTTTGGCCTTTACAAAAAGGTGGTTGATTGTCGTGGGCTATCCGTTGATCCAAGAATCTTGTGATTTTGAGCAACTTCCTTTTCGTCATCTTCTCATTTGGGTGTCACCTTTTGAGGTAGGGATAACCTACTCCTCTTTATGAGCTTTGTTTTTAAATTTTGGTGTTTTGAGATGTTGGGGGTTGTTGTGTGATTTTGGGAAGGTTTGGGGCTTTTGTGTAGTTTTACAAAAGTTGGGATTTTATTTATAATGAACCTAGAGGCATGTTTGGTATAGAGACATGGAATAAATGTTGGAACATTGATAAAAATGGAACCTAAGGGTCGTAATGTTAATTATGGAAAATGCCCTAATTACATTGATTGATTAATTGGGATAATTAATTGTGGGAAATAAGGAATTGAAGGGGAAATGTTGAGATTGGAAGTGCATGGGATTAAAGGGGTGTAGTTGAATTACTTATCACTCACCGAATTGAAATGTTGATTATATATCCATTTGTTGCTTTTATATTCTGTATAGAAATAACTGCTTTGGGCTATCGGTGGAGGATAGTCTTGATTGATGTAGACAATGCATGATGATTAGGTAAACAAAAACTGATCATTAACATGTGTCTTTGAGTATGACAGTTGAAAGAATACATTAATTTTATGTATTGATTGGTGATGTGTATAATAGTTGTTTATATGCATTGTGTTGTGTTGGAGGAGATAGGGGATGTACTCCACGGTTTAGGGGATGATAGGGGATGGACCTCTAAACCGGATGTTGTTTGGAAGAAGATAGGGGATGGACTCCATGGATATAGCTCATATGCTTATCTAGTAATGTGTTGGCACAGCTCATACGTTTGTCTTTGGAAGTGTGATATTGCTCTTAGGCATATCGATGGAAGTGTTGATATAGCTCATATGCTTATCTGTTGATGTGTTGATATAGCTAGTATGCTTATCTTTTATTTAAATGGGAAAATGTTTGATATGAGTTACAGTCTCATACGAGTTGTTTGGCCAGGTTCTGAGCCATGGTTACGAATTGAGAATTGAAAAGAAATGGAAAATGAATTATAACATGGACCTGTATGTCATGATACTGTAAGATGGCAGAAATGAATGTATTAGTGTTGGCCATCTAACAACTGCTAATCTTTTAGTCATTGTTCATAGTTGGTTTAGTGTATTTCTACTGGGCTGTGGCTCACCCTATATGGGAACATCATTTTCAGGTACATGTAGCATGCCTCCTCCAAGGACATAGCTTGGGAGGCTTGAGGCGGACAGACTTTTTTGTTGTATATCTTCTTTTGATGTATTACATGTAAATTCAAGCCAAGGGCTTAATGTGTAGATGAGTTAGTACTCTCCTTTTTGTAACCAAGTGTTAACTTGGAAAGCTGTAAGCCCTTAGGGCATTTGCTTTTGTTGTTAACATGTAATACCTTTTGTAATGAAACTCTGATGAATAGAAGAATGTGGATCTTTTATATATCAATGCATGTCTATACTGTTGGGTTTAATGTTTTTTTTTTTTTAGGGCATTACAGATATCCTACTCCATCTTATGAGCTTTGTCTTTAAATTTTGGTATTTCGATATGTTAGGGGTTGTTAGGTAATTTCGAGAAAGTTTGGGGCCTTTGTGTAATTTTCAAAAGATGGGTTTTCAAATATATAAACTTTTATGTATGTAATACATTGGAAAACGGACTTGGTATTGGATTATTGATGGAAAATGGAACCTTAGGGTTGGTGTTGTAATTATGGGAAAAAGCCCTAATTGCATGACAAATTAATTTGTATAATTAATTTTGGGAAATGTGAAATTGAATAAGAAATATTCAAATTGGAAAGGTTTGGGATTTAAGGGTGTAGTTGAATTAATTTATCGCTCACCTAGACAAATGTTGATATTTTATCCGTGTGGTGCATTTATTTCCTGTTTAGAAATAACTGCTTTGGGCTATCGGTGGAGGATAGTCTTGATTGTTGTAGACAATGCATGATGATTAGGCAAACTAAAACTAATTAATGGAATGTGTCATCGAATATGACGGTTGAGAAATACATTAGCTTTATGTATTGATTGATTATGTATATGATATGTGTTTATATACATTGTGTTGTGTGGGAGGAGATAGGGGATGTACTCCACGGTTTAGAGAAAGATAGGGAATGGACCTCTAAACCGGAATTTGTGTGATATTGATACAGCACTACAATGTGTATCATGGTGAAGTATGGAAGTGTGTGTTTGATATGATATAGCACTAAAATGTATATCATTATCATTTGTGAAGTATAGAAGTGTTTCTATATTATATTGATACAGCACCAAAATGTGTATCACTTGTAAAGTAAGGAAGTGGTTTATGTATAAATGATGCAACACCAAAATGTGTATCCGTCATGAATTTTGAAAGTGTTTTAGTAATGAGTTATGATATCATTAAATTATTTGGCCAGGTTTTGAGCCTTGTTTTCAAACTTAAAGTTGAATAAGTAATGGAAAGTGAAATGTAACATGGTTAAGATTGTCATGAAACGGTAATGTGGCATGAATTGGAATATAAGTAAGGACCACCTGTTGAATGCTATCATTTCAGTCATTGTTTATAGTTGGCTTAGTATATTTCTACTGGGCTGTGGCTCACCCTATATGGGACATCATTTTCAGGTACAGGTAGCATACCACCTCCAAGGATGTAGCTTGGGAGGCTTGGGACTGTTGGACTGTTTTGTGTTTTTGGTTGTATTACATGTATATTAAGCCAAAGGCTTTCTTTGTATAGAGTTAGCAGTCTCTTTTTGTAACCAAGTGTTGACTTGGAAAGTTATAAGCCTTTAGGGCATTTACTTTTGATATCAACATGTAATACATTTTGTAAAGATTACTCTGATGGAATACAATTATGCTTTATTTTCTTATATATGAGCATGCTATTGTTGGTTGATTTATGAGTTTATTTTGAGGGCGTTACAGATCCACTCTTGTATGTGTAAAATCTACATCATGAGTAGTTCAGATTTATAAGAATATTGTGAAGATCTTGTGGGATGAAGATGGGGTCTTAATCATTACTAAAAAAAACTCTCAACTAACCGAAAATTCATGGATGGTTTGAAATTCTCCCTCCTCTCACTTGCTTTTAATAACCAAAAATGCTTGGTAGCCCAAAAAGAAAGGGCTCGAATGGCCCGAATGGGTGTTTGCTAAACGTTCAGCTTGACGACTGGCTGGACGTCCCCTCGGATGACTGGTGAAAACTTGTCTACCGCGGTTGTCACCTTTGTCGACCGCGGCTATCAATCTTCTCACCGGACGACCGGCCGGCCAGATGATCGCTTAGATATCTGCCCAAACGACCAGGAAGACGAATTTCGAGCCATTTTAACCAACCTCCTTTTCGAACAACCAAGCATTGCTCTTTTAATAACATATTTTCTCTCTCCCCAGTTAATTAAATTTTTGTTTTGTTTTGTTTTGTTTTTTTTTTTACTAGTGTTCACTCATGCTATGTACAGATTGTATTTATAATTATTTATATATATAAATTGTGATTTTTAAATGTTTTTTTTTCACACAAAAAAATATATTAAAAAAAATATAGCATATTTTACACAATATATTTTATGTTTGTTTTTATTCAAAATTTAAAAATAATGTATGGCTAAAATTTATAGTAACTAAATTAAGAAAAAAATTATTCCTAACAACATTTTTTTACTTCTATATAAATACTTAAAAAAATAAACTTGAAAAAGATAGTCAATATAATATTATACATTGAGTAAAAAAATGTGGTTAGCAATTATGGTTTCATAAATTTACTATAGTTTTAATTTCAAATTTAATATATATATATATATATTTTAAAAGCATTTTATTTAGCTAGTACCAAATAGAATTTTCTTAGCAAAAAGAAAAGTTCTAAAATTTTGTTGTAAATTTTCAAATGTCTATTGTTAAACATTATATTCTCTTTACTTGTTTGCTTGCTTGCTTACTTTGGGAGTTTTGATTTTTGATAAAATATAAAGTTTAACAATATAAGCAAGCAAAATAAAATGCTTTTAAAATAGTAAATTTATGTAAGCATAATTGCTAATCATATTTTTTACTTAATGTATAATATTATATTGACTACATTTTTTAAGTTTATTTTTTTAAGTATTTATATAGAAGTAAAAAATGTCGTTAGGAATAAATTTTTTCTTAATTTAGGGGTCTTTTGAGAAGAGGGTAAAAAGCTAGCTTTTAATTTTTTACCAATTTTGGGTCACATTACCTTTCACATTTTTTACTTACAAAAAGACAAAATAAACTAAAAAAGCCAAAAAGTTAGATTTTACCGACTTCCCAAAACACTTCTTAGTTATAAATTTTACCAGTACATTATTTTTAAATTTTGAATAAAAACAAACATAAAATAATTGATTGAAGATATGTTGCATTTTTTATATTCCTTCTTCTGTAAAAAAATAAATTAATTAATTAATTAAAAAAATAAAATAAAAATCATAATTCATATATATATATATAAATAATTGTAAACACAACTTGTGCATAGCACGTGTGGAACACCAGGAGCAAAAAAAAAGTGAATTAAATAGGGGAGAGAGAAAATAGAATAATGTTATATGTATCAATTAATGTACTAACTAGTAAATATAAGCAAGCTGTAACGCCTCCAAAATAATAACATTAGAACCCATCAATATAGACATGCATTGATATAAAAGATAAATATTCTTCTATTCATCAGAGTAGTTCATTACAATGAGTATTACATGTTAACAACAAAAGCAAATGCCCTACGGGCTTACAGCTTTCCAAGTTAACACTTGGTTACAAAAGTACTAACTCAAATATACATTAAGCCCTTGGCTTGAATTTACATGTAATACATCCAAAAGATAACAAAACGACAAAAGTCTGCTGTCTCTTGCCTCCCAAGCTATGTCCTTGGAGGCGGCATGCTACCTGTATCTGAAAATGATGTCCCATAAAGGGTGAGCCACAGCCTAGTAGAAATACACTAAACCAGCTATGAACAATGACTAAAAGATTAGCAGTTAATAGATGGTCAACACAGATACATCCACGTATATCACATTCCGGTTACAAGACATTAAGTCCATGTTACACTTCATTTCCCACTTCTGTTCAACTTTGAGTTTGTAAACAAGGCTCTATACCTAGCCAAATAACTTAATGAGGTTAAGACTCATCTTTAAAACACTTTCGAAATTCATGAGGGATACGCATTTTAATGCTGTATCAATAACACATAAACCATTTCCACACTTTTCGAAAGATACACATTTCGGTGCTGTATCAACATAACGTAGAATCACTTCTATACTTCACAATTGATAATGATATACATTTTAGTGTTATATCAAACCAATTCAAACACTTCCATAATCAACACTTGATACACATGGTAGTGCTGTATCAATGTCACACAAAAAATCCGGTTTAGAGGTCCATCCCCTATCTTTCCCTAAACTGTGGAGTACATCCCCTATCTCCTCCCACACAATACATGTATATAAACATAGGTCATATACAATCAATCAATACATAGAGTTGATGTATTATTCCAATTGCTAAACTCAATAGCATATTCAATCGGTTAGTTTTAGTTTGCCTAATCATCATGCATTGTCTACAACAATCAAGACTATCCTCCATCGATAGCCCAAAGCAGTTATTTTTATACTGAAAATAAATGCACCAAATGGATATATGATCAACATTTCCACTAGGTGAGCGATGAATGAATCCAACTACACCCTTTAATTTCATACACGTTCAATTTCAACATTCTCAATTCAATGCTTTATTTCTCCAAATTAATTATACAAATTAACTTAACTATGTAATTAGGGCATTTTTCCCATAAGTTACATAACAACCCAAAGGTTCCATTTTCATCCATAATCCATCATTTAACTCATTTCTCCATGCCAAACATGCATATTGGTTCATTATAAATAAAACCCCAACTTTTGTAAAATTACACAAAGGCCCAAACTTCCTCAAAATTACCCAACAATCCCCAACTCATCAAAATGCTAAAATTCAAAGACAAAGTTCATGAGAAGGAGTAGGATATCCCTACCTCAAATTCGGAGCTCAAAGGAAGAAGATGACGAAACTGAAAGTGCTTCAAAACTCAATATGTTTGGATCAAAATATAGCCCTCGACGATCAACACAACTTTTACAAAGGCCCAAGGTGAGGAAATCACTCATACTAGATCAAATCTAAGAGAGAATGTAAGGTTTTAGAGTGAGGGGCTCTCAAATCTGTATTTGGGAAAGTAAGAGAGAGAAAGTGTGTTGAAAAAGTGATCCAAAAAGTCGGATCCCATGTTTATATAAAAGTCGCCCCGCTCAAGCGTGGAAACCCCCGCTTGAGCGTCACTCACAGACTCCCGCTTGAGCGTCAAAAATCCCGCTCGATCGGCGGATGTACACTCCCAGAACTTTTTACTGAACCAGGTCCCCGCTCGAGCGTCACACACAAACTCACGCTCGAGCGTCAAAACGCCCGCTCGAGCGTCCACCACTACAGAAGAAATACTGGAAGATGGAAAATCACGCTCAAGCGTCGAGACTCCCGCTCGAGCGTCAAAAGCTCCGCTCGAGCGTGAAGGCAAAAATCTAGGCAACTACCCTTGGTTTCTAAACTCAACCAACTCGAAACAAACCTACCCAACACATCCTATAACTCAAATACAAGGTACAAAAGGATGTAAACAAGACATAAGCAACTACTAACATCCACGGAAACAAGTCCGGATCACTGTACACAAAAAGAAAAACCCGGGATCGCTATAACCCAAAATAAAATGCTTTTAAAATAGTAAATTTATGTAAGCATAATTGCTAATCATATTTTTTTACTTAATGTATAATATTATATTAACTACATTTTTTAAGTTTATTTTTTTAAGTATTTATATAGAAGTAAAAAATGTCGTTAGGAATAAATTTTTTCTTAATTTAGGGGTCTTTTGAGAAGAGGGTAAAAAGCTATCTTTTAGTTTTTTTACCAATTTTGGGTTACATCACCTTTCACATTTTTTACTTACAAAAAGACAAAGGCCCTGTTTGGTAGAGCTGTGTGAAAGTGATTATAGATTATAACTTATAATTGTGAGTAGAAGCTGGTAACATGTTTGGTGTAACTGTGGGATTATAGATTTAAGCAGCAAAGTAGTGTTTGGTAAATAAGCTGTAAAATAGCTTTTTGCTGTGCAATTGTCATTTTTGCCCTTATGAACAGAAAATTTGTAATTTTTGTCATTTTGTTCTCTTTAAATTTTGAAAAAGTTATTTCATTAATGGAAGTTGATTAATTAGTACCTAATTTGGTACATTTCATTATTTTTTGTAATAATTTTTATTATTTTTTTTGTAACAATTTCATTAATTAGTACCTCAAAATTTTTTTTTTATATTTTTTTTTTTTTGTAATAATTGAGTTGACAAGGAAACAAAAAAATGCCATTGCAATAAAAATACAATAAATTACTATTAATGCAAGAAAAATAAAACTTCATAGATATTTACAAAACTCCTAATTTCGTCTGCAAATTGACATACAAATATTATGTCTCCACACTTCCATCTCGTTGTCATTACATGCAACATCATTTCCATGGCGTGCTTGCTGAGACAAAGATCATTCCTCTTCATTAGGCACATAATCTGTGAATCTATCATAAGAGTCAAATGCAATATCGTGGAACTTACTTCGTCGGATGAAATTATGAATTGCCATTGTTGCACAAACAAGTTTGACTTGGGTCGGCTACTTGTAGTTTGGTGGGATATCCTTTATCATCGGCCATCTTGCTTTCCAAACCCTGAACGTTCTTTCTATTACAATTCTAAGGGATGAATGTGCTTGGTTGAATTTTTCTTGTGCATTTTGGGGGGGTTGGTTATAGTGATCCTGGTTCTTCCTCTCTTTATTTATTGTATTCCGGACTCGGTTCCGTGGATGTGTTGTTGTCTCATTCTCATTTCTATCCTTTACTCTTTGTATTTGAGTCTTGGGTTGTGTTGGACAGGTTTGGAACAGGTTGGTTGTGTTTTGAAACCTAGAGTTGATGTCCAGAATTTGGCATGCACACTCGAGCGGGAGTTTTGATGCTCGAGCGGGCCCTTTGTTGTTGCTTCTCCGCTTGAGCGGGAGTTTTGACGCTCGAGCGTGATTTTCCATCTCCCAGTATTTTCTCTGCAGGTCTTCAGATGCTCGAGCAGGAGTTTTGACGCTCGAGCGTGACCCTTTGATTTTGTCCCTCCGATCGAGCAGGGAGTTTGACGCTTGAACAGGGACCATGGTCTGCAAAACTTCTGCAAGTGTGCATTCGACGCTCGAGCGGCGCTTTTGATGCTCGAGCGTGAGTCTGTGTCTGACACTCGAGCGGGGGTTTCCATGCTTGAGCGGGGTGACTTTTATATCAGTCCGAGTTTTGAATTTTTGGATCACTTTTTGGTTTCCTTTCTCTCTCTTACTTTTCGAAAACCACCATTGGAGACCACCTCTCTCTAAAACCTCACCTTCTCTCTAGGATTCGATCTAGTTTGAGTGATCTCCTAACATTGAGCCTTTACAAAAAGTGTTGATCTTGGTGTGGGCTATCTTTTGATATGAGAATCTTGTGATTTGGAGCACTTTGAGTTTTCATCTTCTTCTCCGTTGAGCTCCGAAATTTGAGGTAGGGATTCCTACTCATTCTTATGTGCTTTGACATAGATTTTGAGCTATTTGTATAGATGGGTTGATTTGGAAGGTTAGGGTTTGAAATATGTTATTTTCAAAAGAGGGATTTTGTTATTTTGACTCATAAATATGTATTTTGGGTCTTAAAATGATAGTATTGATGTTGTTGATAATATTTGAGCCTTTGGGTCAATATTAAGAAAAAAGGAAAAAATGCCATGTTTGGGTATATTTGGGTCATTAGTGTAATTAATGACAATTGTTATGGAAATGTGAAATTGAGTTGGAAATAATGAACTCGGCTCATTATGAGATAGAATGATGGAGTTGGATTTATTAATCGCTCACTTTGAAAATGTTGAGATTATATATATCTAGTGAGGCATTTATTATCTGTTTAGAAATAACTGCTTTGGGCTATCGGTGGAGGATAGTCTTGATTATTGTAGACAATGCATGATGATTAGGCAAACTAAAACTAATCAATTGAATATGTCATCGAATATGACGGTTGGAATAATACATTGAATTTATGTATTGATTGATTATGTATATGATATGTGTTTATATACATTGTATTGCGTGGGAGGAGATAGGGGACGTACTCCACGGTTTATGAGAAGATAGGGGATGAACTCCTAAACCAAATGTTATGTGAGAGGAGATAGGGAATGGAATCCATAGATACAGCAAATCTGTGTATCTATTGAATTATTGATACAGCAAATCTGTGTATCGTTTGTAAGGTATGGAAGTGTTTTAGGTGTTATTGATATAGCAAATTTGTGTATCTATCGATGCTTATGGAAGTGTCTTGATGTGAATTATTATTTCATTTGAATTGATGAAATGGAAGAATTATTGATATGAGATGTAATCTCATTTAAAGTATATGGCCAGGTTCTAAGCCAGGGTTATGAATTGAGAAATTGGATGAGAAATGGAAAATGGAATGAAACATGGACATATCTGTCATGTAATTGAAATAGATTATGAATTGATTCATGTGAGTTAAACATTTATCAAATGCTAATGTTTTAGTTATTGTTCATAGTATGTTTAGCATATCTCTACTGGGCGTTGGCTCACCCTATATGGGACATCATTTTCAGGTACCGGTAGCATGCCACCTCCAAGGACGTAGCTTGAGTGGCTTAGTGGCTGGGACATCTTTTGTGATTACATTCTTGTATTACATGTATATCAAGCCAAGGGCTTATTTTGTATCTTGAGTTAGTACTCTCATTTTGTAACCAAGTGTTGACTTGGAAAGTTGTAAGCCTACAGGGCACTTACTTTTGTTGTCAACATGAAATACATTTTGTAATGAATACTCTGATGATATGTAATTATGCTTTATTCTTTTATGTCTAAGCATGTCAAGAATGTATGATTTATGGGTTTATTTTGAGGGCGTTACATTGACCATGTTCAAATTAAGCTGGATGGTATCTCTCTCCTTTGTAAGGTGCAAGATATCCTTTCATGTTTGGATAACCAACATCCACCAAGTAAAACTCATCTATTTTAAAATTCCAAAATGAAATTAAAGTAAGCAATTATAAATGCAAAAATAAATATGAAGATGTGAGTGTGGTGCATCTATTGTAGCAATCAAATATAAAACAGTTACCTCCTTGTGGTTTTGGAAAATTAAAACAAGGATTCCTAATTGCATCTGAAAAGATCCGAGTATCGTGTGCACTTCCTTCCCATCCTGGTAGGCAAAATGTGAAACACATATCAAAGTCACATGCGGCCATTATGTTTTGAGTCTCATATCCCTTTCTACCTATTAGACGAGCTTGCTTATCTGGAGATATATATGCTTTGATGTGTGTTCCGTCAATTGCTCCAATACAATCCTATTACATAATAGTGAATAAAAATATTTTTAGCCATAGATTATTGGAAATATCCTACCAACATTAATTATATGTAACACACTAGTTGCACTTGTAGTTAATTATTTACCTTCAAATGAGGATAATATTTGCGGTTGCATTGAATATATGGATGGACACCATTAGTCGGTTAAGGCCTTACCCAATCAACGGACATCATTGTAATAGCCTTTAACACCTTCTTGAAGTATTTTGAAATAGTCTCGCCAGAATGTTGAAACCTTTCTTGGACATTTCTATTTCGAATGTCACCGCCAACAATAAACAAAAATATTGCAACCTGCTCTTGAACCGAGACTTTTCATCCAGTTTCAAGGCCATACTTTGTCTGTAACAAATTACACAATTGATAAAATACCTCTCTTTCTATTTGAAAATTTTCAAATATTCTTGTTCGATTCCCTTCTTGTAATTCTACCATCCACATCTCTCCTGTTAAACAAGATGTCCTGCATGATTCTTTTATCAAATAATTTGTTGCATATGTCACTACAACTGTAGCTGCCGTAGCTAAGAGCATATTATTATTTTGTTGGGTTTGCGATGTGCTGCCTTCATCTTCAGTATCTTCATCATCATGGTCATCATTCCATTGATCTTCATCACTGTTACTCATCTTTAAAATACCTAATTAATTAAAGGTTTAGTTACTATTCCTTACGTGGCAGTATTCCATTGGCCATATTCCTTACATGGCAGTACCATATTTACGCGGTAGTTTTTGTGTCTAAGTGCCTTACTTGTCAGCAAGTGAAGGCCGAGCATCAGAGGCCAGCGGGTTGGTTGCAACCCTTGTCTATTGCCGAGTGGAAGTGAGAACATGTCACTATGGACTTTGTTGTAGGTCTTTCGAGGACTCAGCAGGGTAGTGATGCAATTTGGGTGGTTGTAGACTGGCTGACTAAGACGGCGCACTTTATCCCTATGCGCGTGAGAGACTCGGTAGATCATCTTGCCGACTTGTATATTCGGGACATAGTGAGATTGCACGGGGTCCCAGTGTTAATCGTCTCTGATAGAGATCCGTGTTTTACTGCTAGGTTGTGGCAAAGTTTGCAGAGTGCCTTGGGCACTAGATTGACCTTTAGCACGGCTTACTGTCCTCAGACTAACGGGCAGTCTGAGCGTACTATTCAGATCCTTGAGGATATGCTTCGAGGTTTTGTCCTTGACTTTAGTGGGTCGTGGGAGAGGCACTTGCCCTTGGTGGAGTTTGCCTACAACAACAGTTTTTAGTCAAGTATCGGTATGGCACCGTTTCAGGCCTTGTATGGCCGACCGTGTAGGTCTCCTGTTTGTTGGGCCGAGGTGGGTGATGCACCTTTGTTGGGCCCGGAGTTGGTTCGGAAAACGACAGAGAAAGTTGAGCTTATTCGTAGGAGGCGTGTTACAGCCCAGAGTCGTCAAAAGAGTTATTCCGACCGTAGGAGGAAACCGTTGGTATTTGAGGTGGGTGATCATGTCTTCTTGAAAATATCACCTAGGCAGGGTTTGATGAGGTTTAGGAAGAGTGGGAAGTTGTCCACTCGGTTTATTGGTCCTTTCGAGATCCTTGAGAGGATTGGCGAGGTTGCCTACCGTTTAGCTTTATCACTGCAGTTGTCCGGAGTGCATGACGTGTTTCATGTTAGTATGCTTCGAAAGTACGAGCCAGATCCGTCACATGTATTGGATTGGACCGACTTAGAGGTAAATGAGGATGCCTCGTATGAGGAGAGACCGGTTCGGGTCTTGGATAGACGAGATCAAGTCTTGCGAGGCAAGACCATTCCCTTGGTAAAGGTTTTGTGAAAACATCACGGGGTGGAAGAAGCCACTTGGAAATGTGAATTGGAGGTCCGAGAGAAATATTTGGATCTATTTGTGGATGTTTGAGCATATATTGTTTATTTTGCTGTATTGATAAACCTTAAGAGCATTGTATATGTCTTGAGTTGTAAAACATTGTATATGTTTGGTTTATGGAAATATTATGGAACTTGCCTTGAAATGGAAGTTTATTTTAACATTGTATATGTTAACACTGTTTTAGAAATGCAAATATATTATTGGCATTGAGTATGTTATGGAATTGTGGACCATGTACATTGAGAATTGTTGGAATTGAAAAAGATGCATGTTGATAATGCATGTTGGAACATATATTGTCAGCCGCCTCTTGAATAGAGATGGGATGATCGGTAATGGGTCAGGTTGTGAAATGTTGGATGGTAACACTGTAGTGAATCGAGAAATATTGTTTTTGAAACTCGTATCTAATTTCGAGGACGAAATTCTTTAAGGGGGGGAGGTTATAGCGACCCTGGTTTTCCCTTCATTCATTATTGTATCCCGGGCTTAAGTTCTGTGGTGTGGATTGTTATATATATCTTGTTTCCGTCCTTCAATACTTTGTATTTGAGTTATAGGATGTTTTGGGCAGGATTGTTACAGGTTGGGTGTGTTTGGGAGCAAATAGTTGCTGCCCAGAATTTTGGTCCTTCGCTCGAGTGAGCATTTTGTTGCTCGAGCGAGCTCTTTGTTTTAGCTCCTTCGCTCGAGCCAGGGTTCCTTCGCTCGAGTGAGAGTCGAGTTTTGTGTCTGGTGGCTCGAGCGAGAAGTCCTTCGCTCGAGCTTGCATCTGCGTCCAGTTTTGGACCTGAGAGCTGCAATTCTTCGCTCAAGCGAGCTTTCCTTCGCTCGAGCGAGCGAGATCTATGTTTTGGGTTTCTTCGCTCGAGCGAGCATTCTTGCGCTCGAGTGTGCTTCTGGGTTGTAGACCTGAAGCTTCGATTTTTGGCTCAAGTGAGGCTTTCTACGCTCGAGCGAGTATTCTTTGTGTCTGGTCGCTCGAGCAACCAATCCTTCGCTCGAGTGAGCCTGTGTTATATCAATAGGCAGCAGCGGAGAAACACTTTACTTTTTCATCTCTTTTGTTTTTAAAACCCTAGATCCGTCCTCTCTCTCCCTCTATACACATTCTCTCTAGGGATTGATCTACTTCTAGTGAATTTCTAGCCTAGCCTATTTGTAAGAAAGATAGAAGGTGACTTGGGCTTCCTTTTAATCTGAAAAATCTTGGATTTGGAGCACTTTGGGTTTTGGTCATCTTCTCCATTTGAGCTCTTCATTTCGAGGTAGGGATAACCTACTCCATCTTATGAGTTTTGACATAAGTTTTATGCATTTTGAGTAGTTGGTGGTGTTGGGTAATTTTGGAAAAAGTTAGGGTTTGATTTGTAATTTGATAAAAGGGGGTTTTTCATATATTAAACTCCATGTGTATGTAAGACTTGAAAAATGGCATTATTAGTGTCAAATTGAGGAAATTGAACCTTAGGATTGATTTTTGATAAAGGGGGAAATGCCCTAATTTTATTGAATAATTAATTTGGGGAATTGTGAAATTGAGTTGAAATTCATGAAATTGGGGAATTATGATATTGTAGTTGGATAATTTAATCACTCACCTATGAAAATGTTGAGATTACATCTGTTTGATGCATTTATTATCTGTTTAGAAATAACTGCTTTGGGCTATCGGTGGAGGATAGTCATGATTGTTGTAGACATTGTATGTTGATTAGGGAAAACTAAAACTAATCACACTAAATGAGTCATTGAATATGACGGTTGAATTAATACAGCAAATACGTGTATTGATTGGTTTTTGTATATGACAAGTGTTAAATACATTGTATATACATATTGTTTGGAAGGAGATAGGGGATGTACTCCATGGTTTGAGAGGTGATAGGGGATGGACTCTCAAACCTGTTTGGGAGGAGATAGGGGATGAATTTCATTGATACAGCAAATATGTATATCACTTGAAGTGTTAATACAGCAATTGTGTGTATTAAATTGAAATATTTGAAGCGTTTTAAATGTAAGTCGTAGACTCATTTGAATTGTGAATAAAGGAAATGTTTTATTAAGGGATGTAGTCTCATGTAAAATGTTCAGCTAGGTTCTGAGCCATGTTTATGAAATGATTTGGATAAGTAAAGGAAAGTGGAATGTAACATGGACATGATTGTCATGGAACTGTATTGTGATATAAAATTTGGTTCATAAGTGTTAACCATCTATCAAATGTTATTGCTTTAGTCATTGCTCATGTTTGGTTTAGTATATCTCTACTTGGCTTTGGCTCACCCTATATGGGACATCATTTTCAGGTTCAGGTGACATGCCACCTCCAAGGACTTAGCTTGGAAGGTTCTGAGAGTTGAAGACTCCTTTTGTTGCTTTGTTATTATGGTATTACATGTAAATTCAAGCCAAGGGCCTAATGTGTATGAGTTAGTACTCTCTTTTTGTAACCAACTGTTGGCTTGGAAAGTTGTAAGCCCGTAGGGCATTTACTTTATTGTCAACATGTGATATCTTTTGTAATGAATACTCTGATAAATAGAAATATGCTTTATTCTCTTATGTCTATGCATGTCAAGAATGATGGGTTTTATGTATTATTTTGAGGGCGTTACAGACGGGGACGATGGCGGCGGTGATTGACGGCCGATTCCTTCCTTCTCTCTCTCTCTCTCTCTCTCTCTCTCTCTGTTCATCATCACCAACAGAGAAGTGAGAGAAGAAAGAGAGGAAACGGTTCGATCGGACTGGTTGTGGGGAGATCGGAGGCAGCAGCGACGATGGCAGCGTCAATCGACAAGGACGATGGTGGCGGCGATCGACAGCCAAGCCCATCTCTCTCTCTCTCTCTGTGTTCTGTGTTCACTCTTCTCTTCTCTTCTCTCCTTTCCTTTCTCTCTCTCGCTTCTATGTCTCTGTTCCAAAACAGGAAAAGGAAGAAAAAGAAAAAGAAAAAAAAGCAAGAAAAGGAAGAAACAGAAAAAAAAAATGAAACTCCAAACAATCATTTTGGATTTCGAGCCATTGATTTTGGGCCCCCAAACAATTCTATCAATGCTCTTTTTTTTTCGATGTGGTAACATGTTGACATAATCTGACTCCTTGTGTTTTGTCCATCTCTCATTGGTGGAAAGGTACCCTCTCTACACCCAAAAGTTTCTAACAATTGTGTCAACATAGTGGGACCACTGAATTGCGGTGAATCAAAAAGTAATAATAAAAACTTAATAAACAGACTGCGTTAAGTTTCCTTTTTTTAATGAACTTCTTCATAGTTATGAGTAATGGATTAGAGAAGTAGCGGGAGAATATGGAGTTAATGAGGAGAATTCAGAGATGGTTTGATTACCAAGAACATCAAGCTCTAATCGTTCTAGGTAAATATATTAACAGTTCCGTTACAGGGCCCGAAATACCCAACGGCTCAAATGGTTCGAAATGGCTTCCCTCCGAAATTTTGATGCACGTGGAGCTCACGTGTTCTGCACAAAGTAATGAAATGAAACAAAAAACATCTTCATCAATAAAAAAAAAAATCAGAAAAAAGAAGAGGAAGAAGAAGAATCAGATCCAGATCAGCCATCAACAACATCTTCATCATCAACACATCATCAACTAGAAAAAAAAAATGCAATCCAACAAAAAAAAAATGTAGAATCTAAATTTTTTTTCAACAGAACTGTGTGTATAAATCATCACCAACAGAGAAGGGAGAGAAGAAAGAGAGGGGACGGTTCGATTGGACTGGTTGTGGGGAGATCGGAGGCGACAGTGACGATGGCGGTGTCGATCGACGGGGACGATGGTGGCGGTGATCGACGGCCGATTCCCTCTCTCTCTCTCTCTCTCTCTCTCTCTCTCTCTCTATGTTCATCACATCAACAGAGAAGGGAGAAAAGAAAGGGAGGGGTTAGTTCGACCGGACTGGTTGTGGGGAGATCGGAGGTGGCAGCGACGATGGCGGCGTCGATCGATGGGGACGATGGCGGCAGCGATCGACGGCCAAGCCCCTCTCTCTCTCTCTCTGTGTTCTGTGTTCCCTCTTCTCTTCTCTTCTCTCCTTTCCTTTCCCTCTCTCACTTCTGTGTCTCTGTTCAAAAATAGGAAAAGGAAGAAAAAGAACAAAAAATGAAATCCAAAGCGATTGTTTTGGGTTTCGAGCCATTGATTTCGGGCCCTCAAACAATTCCATCAATGCTCTTTTCTTTTTTTTTCGATCTGGTAACATGTTGACATAATCTGACTCCTTGTGTTTTGTCTATCTCTCATTGGTGGAAAGGTACCCTTTCCGTACCCAAAAGTTTCTAACAATTGTGTCAACATAGTGGGACCACTGAACCGCGGTGAATCAAAAAGTAATAATAATAAATTAATAAATAGACCGCGTTAAGTTTCCTTTTTTTAATGAACTTCTTCATAGTTAGGAGTGATGAAATAGAGAAGTAGCGGGAGAATATAGAGTTAACGAGGGGAATTCAGAGATGGTTCAATTACCAAGAACGTCAAGCTCTGATCATTCTGTATATTAACAGTTCCGTTATAGAGCCCGAAATACCCAACGGCTCGAATGGCTCGAAATGGTTTCCCTCCGAAATTTTGATGCACGTGGAGCTCACGTGTTCTGCACAAAGTAATGAAATGAAACAAAAAAACATCTTCATCAACAAAAAAAGTCAGAAAAAAAGTAGAGGAAGAAGAAGAATCAGATCCAGATCAGCCATTAAAAACATCTTCATCATCAACACATCATCAACTAGAAAAAAATACAATCCAACAAAAAAAAAATGTAGAATATAAATTTTTTTTCAACAGATCTGTGTATACATCATCACCAACAATGAAGGAAGATAAGAAAGAGAGGGGACGGTTCGACTAGACTAGTTGTGGGGAGATCGGAGGCGGCAGTGACGATGGCAACGTCGATCGACGTGGACAATAGCAGCAGTGATCGACGACCGATTCCCTCTCTCTCTCTCTCTGTTCATCATCACCAACAGAGAAGTGAGAGAAGAAAGAAAGGGGACGGTTCGACCAGACTAGTTGTGGGGAGATCGGTGGTGGCAGCAACGATGGCAGTGTCGATGGACGGGGACGATGGCGGCGGTGATCGACGACCAGGCCCCTCTATCTCTCTGTGTTCTATGTTCCCTCTTCTCTTCTATTCTCTCCTTTCCTTTCTCTCTCTTGCTTTTGTGTCTCTATTCAAAAATAGAAAAAGGAAGAAAAAGGAAAAAAAAAAAAAAAAAAACAAGAAAAGGAAGAAAAAGAAAAAAAGAAAATGAAACCCAAAATGATCCTTTTGGGTTTCGAGCCATTGATTTCGGGCCCTCAAACAATTCTATCAATGCTCTTTTTTTTTCGATGTGGTAACATGTTAACATAATCTAACTCCTTGTGTTTTTTCCATCTCTCATTGGTGGAAAGGAACCCTCTCCGCACCCAAAAGTTTCTAACAGTTGTGTCAACATAGTGGGACCACTGAACTGCAGTGAATCAATAAGTAATAATAATAAATTAACAAATAGATCGCGTTAAGTTTCCATTTTTTAATGAACTTCTTCATAGTTAGGAGTGATGAATTAGAGAAGTAGCGGGAGAATATGGAGTTAATGAGGAGAATTCAGAGATGGTTCGATTACCAAAAACGTCAAGCTCTGATCGTTCTAGGTAAATATATTAACAGTTCCGTTACAGGGCCCGAATAGCCAAGGGCTCGAAGGGCTCGAATGGCTCGAAATGGTTTCCCTCCGAAATTTTGATGCACGTGGAGCTCACGTGTTCTGAACAAAGTAATGAAATGAAACAAAAAACATCTTCATCAACAAAAGAAATCAGAAAAAAGTAGAAGAAAAAGAAGAATCAGATCCAGATCAGCCATCAAAACCATCTTCATCATCAACACATCATCAACTAGAAAAAAATACAATCCAACAAAAAAAAAATGTAGAATCTAAATTTTTTTTCAACAGATCTGTATGTATAGATCATCACCAACAGAGAAGGGAGAGAAGAAAGAGAGGGGTCGGTTCGACCAGACTTGTTGTGGGGAGATCAGAGGCGGCAGCGATGATGGCCGCGTCGATCGATGGGGACGATGGTAGCGGTGATTGACGGCCGATTCCCTCTCTCTCTCTCTCTGTTCATCATTACCAATAAAGAAGTGAAAGAAGAAAGAGAGGAGACGGTTTGACCGGACTAGTTGTGGGGAGATCGAAGGTGGCAGCGACGATGGCGGCGGCAATCGACGGCCAGGTGTAGACACCCCATTTTTGACCGTCCTCAAGACTTAGACGTCACCGCTTGAACACCCGATGATTATCCACGTTCGTGTTCGTTTGGAGTTCCCGGAGTTCTCGGCTACGCGCCTTACCTCAGGACCTCTGAACTTGACCGTTTTGTGTCTGGTTTTGCACCAAACACTTGTGCTTTGCCTTTGAGGGGCAGAGAATGCCTTATGAGGCATCCCCACACACCACCGGCAGTGGCTAGAGGCCACCGGCCGGTTGATGTTGTCATCGGCACTATATTGTGCCGATCGGCACTCTTTTGTGCCGGTCGGCAGTAAATTTTGTCAAAATGACAAATTTGCCTCGCCGACCATCAGGCAAATGCTTTTGAGATATTTTTAAGCAGCTGTCTACCACTTTCTTCCCCTCCATACACATGTATGGAGGGATGAGCCTCTTGTTTGCTTAGTTGCTAAGCTTACAAGATTGCCTCCTCTATAAGAAGAGGCCTTGTCTTCTTGGCTGAGGGGTTAGCCATTTGAGAGACTAAAAACCAGAGCTTACACTCTCTCTCTCTATATTTTCCCTCTCTCTCCTCTTGTGTGTGTGTTTTTGGGCCTAAAAGTGTAGTTTTACCTCAATTTTGCACCATTACACACACTATTACACCTTAGCTCGAGATTGAGAGACTTGGGAGGTTGATTGTTGTGATTTTGGACTGGTTTTGATCACTAGAGGAGAGCTGCTCCACCTGTTCTTCAAAGGATCTTCAAGGGTAAGAACATTACTTTAGATTCCCCATTCTTGCTCTAGCTTTCTACTAGTCTTGCCTTGTGTTTTTGGTTTTGTGTTTAACATAAAAAACTCTTGTTTTTACTTGCTCTTGAACCTTCATCATGGTCATTTTGTGGTTTGAGTAAAGGCTCACCCCTTTGGGCCTTGTTTGGCCTTTTTGGTGTCTTTTTGGTAAGGCCTTGTTTACTTGGTTTTTTTTTTTTAGCCTTCTCACCACTGAAAACCAGTGGGTTTTCAGTGGTGAGGAAGATGGTTTTAAGTCTTACATAGGGGAGGGACACCCCTCTCCCCTTGGCCCCTTGTTTGCCTTTGTTTTGGGCTCAAATAATAGCATGTGTGCATGGTTGGTTTTGGCTTCATTTCAGAGCGTATTTGTGGTTCATATGACACGTTATGCCTCTGTTTTAGGTTGGTTTTATGGTCCTTAACATGCCTCTTATGTTTGCTTTGAAATGCTCTCTTATGCCTAGAAATATGGCATGCTTTGAGGCCATGTTTTCTCGCATGTTTTATGCTTAGTTTCATGGAGATACTAACATCATTTTGCCATGTATAAGGGCTGTGGGCCACTGTTTTGTCATATTTAGCATGCTTGACATGGTTGTTTTGCATGATGGCTTGTAAGCCTTGGGTAGGTGATCCATGTACATGCATTGGATAGTCTATTTAGATGATTTGGGATCATTTGACATGCTATTTCAGACCCTAATCCATGCCCATATGTTTGTACTTGTCATCTCTTTCATGCTTTAAAGGTGTGTCCTTTTATGCCTAAGAATAGGCCTTGTGTATGCTTCCATGATTAATGCATTTTGGGGGTGCCATGTGAGGGGATTTGGGTGTCATTTTGCATACTAAAAATCTGTTTTTGGTTGTTAGATTCATGCCATGAGTGGTTGTGTAAGTAGTAGTAAGATGCTCCTTTTGGTGCCTTAGGTTTAGGCCCATGAACTTGCATGTTTGTATAGCATTTTGGTCATCATTTAGGGCTTGTTTTGCCACTGTTTTGGGGTGGTTTGAGGGCTGCCCCATTGAAGTTAAGGCCACCATTGTATGTTCATTATATGCTTGATGCATGCTTGGTCCATCGAGTGTTGTAGTAGGTTGGTCCCATTGCTTGATTGGCCCATGTTTGCATGCCACTTATACCTTGCATGCTCTAGCATTTTGCATGCCTATTGTGATAGTTGCATGACATTTGGTATGCCTTGCATCTTAGTTCCATTGTTGCATCATTCGAGGTATGTTGCATACATGCATTCCATGGCTTGGCTTGGGGATTGTCAAGCCAAGCATAGGGTTGAGAGGAGTTCACACTTCAAGTGGTGCAACTTGTCTCAATTCTTGGTCACCAAGACCTTTGACTAACACATGATAAGGCCTTGGATTTCATTTGTTTGTTTGCATGCATTACCATTAAAATGCAACCTTGGTTCCTTAGGCCATCATGCATCAAGATGCATAATTGATGGCCCAAGAACCAAGAGTCATGCCTCCTTGAGTCCCCAAGCATGATAGGAGGCATTGGCCATGCTTACATATGCTCAAAATCCATGCCATGCACTGCTGGTTTGCTTTCTTCAAAACCGTCCTCTGCAGAACTTTCGCAACCGGCAAGATAATGTGCCGACCAGCACACTTTTTGTGCCGATAAACCCTACAAGAAGCCGGTGGCCAATTTTAGCAGCCGGTGGTCACTCCCTCCAGCCGGTGGGGTACTGCAGTTCATATAGAAGGTATTCTGGGACTTTGGGAATTTTTGGAGAGGCAGGCAAGAGAAATGTAAACAAAGATGTCATGACACGGGTTTTCCCGCAAGTCGGATCAAGCATGCATCATTCACAGATCCCGAGGCGTAGCCACCTTTCCTTTTGCATTTATTTGATAAATAATTAGAAATTTTGTAATAATTAATTTATTTATTATTCGGATTGTAATATTTATTCTGACCCTGCGAGGCGTAATTGTAATAAGTGTGGGTGAGTGATGTGTATGTCTTCCAACCCCATTTCTTTCTCCTTTTATTTACCGCTTATGTTGGTAAATTAGGGCATTTTAAATTAGCATACCTTATGCAATGCATGCGCATTCATGCATTTGTTTACATGCATCGGCTCTGTACATCATACAAACCGCATCGTACTTTCAATTCCAAATTGAATACGTGTTATTTGTAGCATTCCATATGCCATGTTTAGGATAGCTCGCCTAGATCGCATCCTTGCTCGTGTTGCATTAGCCACTTAACATGAACTAGGACATGCATGTCTGCTAACTAGTTCATTGTTTTGGCACGGAGTACGATGTAAGTATTTTACGCTTTAGCATACCACATGCGTGTGAATGTTGCCATAACAGTATGCTTACCATGCGGCTAAGTGCTTATATGATGATAAACTGTTTGAATGCCTGTGGGTGGAGGTTGGGTTGCTTGAGTTGGAACAACTCGTTGAAATCCGTATTTTAGCCTACTTGCGAGTAGCAAATTCCAAAGCATTTTCAAAACGAAGCGGATATGCAATGTTTGTTTCCAAATTAGGCGATCTAGTCTATACTTGTTTTGTCATAAAACATAGTAATTCTAGGCTAATAACCTAATAAGAGCATGTAATGTTTTCAAAATCGGATATCACGGTTAGTAGAGGCCGGTCTTCGGACCCGAAAGGGGTGCTCATAGTGACCTTCCCGATCGTATCAAGCTCCCGAGCCAAGACCACTTTGGTGATGACGACATGTGGCCTTGACCTTGAGTCAGGGTTTCCTAAATTCCCCCATTAAAAAATATTTAGGTGGCGACTCTGTAATCTGGAAAAGCAGTCCATGTTTGGCACTACTTTTCAAAAATCTGTTTTCTCAAACGATTTGCCGGATTTGGACTCTTTGGTTCAAGATTTAGAACCGCAACACAAAAAAGAAGAGTCCGAACTGTAGCATAGAGGCCCACGAGCGCTGTTACAGTAAGCAGGTGCAAATTTTTGGTCGATAATGACTGGACACATCCGGACTCCAGATGGGATGTCTATCATGGAAGATAAAGTTGCTAACGAATCTGCGAACCTGTTGTTCTCTCTTACTAGGTGAGTGAAATTTAACTTCTCAAACCGAGGAATTAATAAATCCAAGGTCTGATGGTAAATTATCATCTTCTCCTCCTTGACTTTCCAGTCTCCTTTCGCCTGAGACACAACGAGGTTCGAATCCCCAACAACGTCCAATCGTCTTGCCCCTAGTTCTAGGGCAGCTTCTAGACCGGCAATACATGCCTCATATTCTACCTCATTGTTCGAAACTTTGAACCAGAGCTTGAATGCTAAAGGGATACGGAATCGCCAGTGCTATCAAGAACACTCCTATCCCATACCCGTATTGATTTGACGCCCACAAAGTACATTGTCCAAGTTTCATCTTCGATGTGCAAAATAGCTTCATCTGGAATAGGTACTCGACCGCTTCATCCCTTCAACCGGTGGTCAAGGAACTCTGCTACCGCTCTCCTTTTACGGACTTCGCGTCACATACTTGAGATCAAATTCGAGAGCAACAAGACCAACGAGCTAGCCTACCCGTAAGTGCTGGTTTTCTCGAAAAGATATTTGATGGGATCAAGTCATGAAACCAACATTACAGAGTGAGCTACAGGTAGTGCCACAGCTTCCTAGTAGCCCATACCAAGGCCAAACAAGCCTTCTCCAGCGGAGTGTAGCGGGTCTCGTAATCCAGCATCTTTTTGCTCAGATAGTAGATGGCCCTTTCCACTTTATCTTCCGACTCTTGTGCGAGCATGCAACCCATTGTAGTCTCGGTTACTGACAGATACAATATCAATGGTTTCCCCGGCTTTGGCGGTGACAACACGGGCGGATTCTGTAGATACTCTTTAATTTGTTCAAATGCAGCTTGGCATCGGCCGTCCCATTGGAACTTTTTTCCTTTCTTCAGAAGACCAAAAAGTGGTTCACAAGTTAAGGTTAGTTTTGAGATAAACCGCTTTATGAATTGCACTTTACCTAGAAGGCCTCGCACCTCCTTTTCAGTCATTGGTGGTGGCATTTCTAAGATGGCCTTGATTTTGGAAGGGTCGACTTCGATTCCCCTTTGTGTAATCAGAAATCCCAGCATTTTTCTCGCTATAACACCAAACGTACATTTTTGAGGATTTAGCCGCAGCCTAAATTCCCTGATCCTTTGGAAGAACTTTTGCAAGGCGGTGTAATGGCCCTCTCTTTCTTTGGACTTGGCAATCATGTCGTCCACATACACTTCGACCTCTTTATGGATCATATCATGTAATATTGTGGTTGCAGCCCGTTGATATGTAGCTCCAGCGTTCTTCAATCCAAATGGCATCACTCTGTGGCAATATGTACCCCACGGGGTGGTAAAAGCAGTCTTCTCCCGGTCTTCGGGTGCAATTACTACCTGATTATAACCTGAGAAGCCATCCATAAATGAAAGCAAAGCATGCCCCGCTGTGAAATCTACCAACTCGTCGATATGCGGCAAGGGAAAGTCATCCTTCAGACTGGCTCTGTTCAAATCCCTGAAATCCACATACCGGATTCGCCATCCTTCTTGACCTTTGGAACAATGTTGGCCAACCAGTCGGGTATTCGGATACCAACAGAAGCCTCGTCAATCTGGTGACCTCTTCCTTCATCTTAATGGCCCAATCGAGGCGGATCCTCTGAGTTTCGTTTTGACAGTCGGGCCGGGATCAAGAGGATCGGTCTTTGTACAATCTCAGGATCGATTCCAAGCATGTCTTCGTAGGACCACGCGAAAACATCTTTGAAATCTTTTAATAAAGCGACTAAGCGTTCGCGTTCCTCCGAAGACAATGTGGACCCGATCTGGACGGCCGGGTCCTTCTCGACTAATGTTCACGGTGGTGATTTCATCCATTAAGGGTTTAACAAACCTCTCCTGCTCTTGTTCAATTAGTCGTTGCAAAACTGGAGGAATTTCGTCCTCGTCGTTTTCATCAAAATTTTGAAAGTCCTGATTTAAGCAATAAATCAAAGGCACAGAAAAGTACTCAGAAACCACATTCACCTCATTCTCATTAGACACTTCCGAACCGTCCAATTCTTCTATTACAACAGACTCAAAAGAGAATGAAAAAGACGACACAGACAGATCGTGGCATCGGGTTATCACCCCAGAATCTGGGACTCGGACTCGACGAGCTAGAACCTGATTCTGATTCACAAGATTCGGTGGAATCAGATTCCGGCTCACTACGACCGTCTTTGCTTGACAAAACCCTCCTCGTCTTGCCGGTGAGGAGGTGCGATGGATGCATCCAAAATAGCTGCTGGTAGGCCCGTAGCCGTTTCATCTCCGATCATGGACACCGAGGAGTTATCCCCCAAGCACAACTGGTCGATCGAAGGATCTGAAAGTAGACATGCCAGTGCTACCCCCATTTCAAACTCTGTGTCCGAAAACTCTGATCCCTTGTCATGCTCATCCTTAACTGTTGGGTCTGTCTGCTCTTCAGTAACATCATCCCCAAGTAACTGCAGGTCAAAGAAAATTTCGAACCCCGGCACGCGCTTTTTCTCTGCGTTCCACCACGGCTCCGGAAAGCCACAGAATGGAAAATCTTCCCCTTCCCGGACGAAGCGTCCGTTTAGGGTACCCCGAATGGGCCGATGCATCAATTCAAAGGGTTTCCCCGTCTGTTTCGCTTTGGCTCTTCCAGCCATCTCTTTTCCTTTCCTTACCCAATCTTCCTTGGTGGGCAAATAACCCAGGCCGAAGGTATGGGGGTTATCTTGACTTCGACGCCAACGCAATGCCCTTACGACCGCTCTTTCCTAATCCCATCCCGGGGATGTATTGGAGCTTGTTCATAAGATATACTGCTTGGGCACTGACATATATCCCTTCATTAGCAGCCATGATATTCTGTCCGACCTGAGCCTCGGCCAAGGTAAAACCTGATATGAACACATCTTCCATGCCATGCTCGATTTCTAGAATAGGCGTGGATACCTCCGGTGGTGGGTGGATTGATGAATTCCCAAAGACAATGGCTACTCCCTTCCCGTAGGGGTATTTCACCATTTAATGCAAAGTAGATGACACTGCCTTCACTTGATGCAGCCACGGCCGCCCCAAAAGCAAATTAAAAGTTGCGGAAACTTCTAGGACATGGAAATCTATCTCGTGTCGTCCCGGCCCGACCTTTGTCTGGACTTTAACTGTCCCCATTACTTCTCTACTTGTATTGTCGTATGCCCGAATGACCTGAGCTGTTGGTACGAAATCTGCGATTTTCAAGCCAATCGCATATGTTGTTCTAGCTGGACAGACATTGATAGCAGACCCGGTATCAACAAGTACTACCGGTATCCACTTATCTCTACATTCCACGGAGATGTAGAGGGGTTTATTGTGATTTGTGCCCTCGGGCGGGAGTTCTTTGTCTGAAAAGGTTAATGCCGGGGAACCTCCTCCTGGGAAAACCAGCCCAACCAGTTGCTCTGGTGTAGTCTCTATAGAGAGTTTGGCCTTATCCATGGCCATCAAGACAGCCTGCCTATGTACTCGTGAGGCCATGAGCAGTCCCCAGATGGAGATGTCTACTTGTATCTTTTTTAGCTGTTTGAGTACGGCTTCCTCTTTAAGCTGCTTCTCCTTTTGCTTCTCAACTTCTCTATCCTTCCCCGAGGCCTCTGACTGATCTAAATGTGGGGGTTTGAAATACTGCCCACTCCGTGTCATGTGGTCGACCTCTCCAAGATACCAGGTGTCATCAAGTTGGTTATTCCCCCAATCTTCATCCGTGTGGGCAAGACATAAGTCTTCATCTTCCCACCATATTCCATCAGCGGCTGACAGACACCTGTCCGGCTCTGGTATGGCTGTTTTTGCGTGCGTAGCACCTCTCATCCACATGCCCGCAACATTCTCAGTTCCCGTGCTCACAGCAGTTTCAACTCCCACGTGGGCCTTCGCCTTCCTAATTCTCTCGGAATCTTCAAAACTTGCCTGTTCTGACATAACTGGCTGTTCAATAATTTCCGTACTCAAAATGTTCCAATCTCGGGCGAAATTCTTGACGCCGGCGCCCTCCGGCTATGCACTCTGTTCTTCGACTCTTCCGGCCGTTACTGACATTCTCAACCCTACTGAGCCCTGTTCTGACTGAAACTCTCCCGTCACATCAGGTTGATCATCTAACCACCCAGTAACTTTTGCTGAATCTTCATAATCGAACCATGCGATTGCTGCACTATCTGGGTCTTGGTCACTGTAAAACTGGAGATCGGCAAAGTCCTCCCCCACAGCTGTTACACCATCTCTTTCCTGTCCCAAACTATCCCCGTGAATCACACACAATTCTCTTTCTATTGGCAATTCTACTCCGGGCCCATCTTGGCCTATCGATGAAATGTAGTCACCCAGACTATATATCTTCTCAACATGATTCCCTGATTCCGCGAACTCTGGCTCAACCAATTATTTTTCCTTTGGGATTTCCTCTCTTCTGTTCTCGGTGGTCACCACTACTAGCTTGGGTTGGGTCATGGAGATGTCCATCATGCACAAGTCGGTGCAATCGGGAAGAAACACCTCCGGTTTAGGCAGGTGGGTAGATGTGATATAGATACTAGGGTCGTAGGACACGGCCCCGGTATGGATGAAATTAAGTCTTTTTGGCGATGGAGCTTGGTTATGTGTGGGGAGGGGACTTGTAGTAACATTGGGCTTCTCGGGAGGCAAAATCACCCCGTTATCGATGAGATCTTGAATTTCATGGCATAACCGATAGCACTGGTCGGTGTCGTGACCGTGCTGCTGGTGAAACGCACAATACTTGGCTGGGTTATGGATAGGGGGAAGTTTTTCTGGTAGGGGCCGCGGCTCCAAGGGCTTCAAGTGCCCTTTTTTGATTAGCACCCCCAAAGCCTTGGACAGGGGCATATAAAGTGGGGCGAAGGTTCTGGTGTTCTTAGGTGGGTATTTGGCTATTGGTGGGTTACTTCCGGACACACCGGAGAATGGTGCAGCTGCCGTATTTCTTGGAGGGGGGTTAGTGGTGACCATGCTTACTTCGGAGGCTCTCGTAGTTGTGGTGCCGCTCGGGCCTGCATTGCTACCACGATTGAAAGTTCGTCAGGGTTGCTCCCGGTCGTTATCAATCAAGCCTTGCTTCAAGGCATCCTCAATCTGTACCCCCATTTCATGTAGGTCAGAAAAGGTAGGAAAATGGAGTACTATCATCTTTTGTATCAACTTCGGTTGAAGATTGCGCACAATCATCCGAATCTGGTCTTTGTCTGTTGGCCTCAAGGTCATCATTGAAGCCTTGGCCCTCCATCTGGTTACAAATTCTGAAAAACTCTCCTTAGGCTCTTGCCTAGTCGTCTCGAGATCACGGGTTGTAATCTCAATCTGTGTATTGTACGAGTACTGCGCGATGAAGGCTTCAGCCATTTCGTCCCAATTTCTCTTGACGTCATCTTCTAGCTTGGCATACCATATGGCCGCCACACCTGACAGGGTCCGGCCAAATAAAGACAACTTCTGAAGCCTACTGAGGCCCGTTGGCCTTAGGACATCTGAAAACAGTCTTAAGTGCACCATGGGGTCCCCGGACCCGTCAAATCGATCAATATGAGGCATTTTGAATCTGTTGGGCAGCGTCACAGCTGCGTCGGTATATCCATCTTCAATGTCGGGGATAGTCTTGACCTCTTGGGATCTCTTGAACAACTTTTCAAGTTTGCTCAACTTTAGTGCGGTGGGATCAGTCTCGAACTCAAAGGGAGAGTCCGGTAGATTGGTGGGTGTTTTTGATAGCTGAGGTTGGATTTGAGGTAAGGTTGGAGGTGGGGGTGGTCCTGTGGGAAATTCTGTATCATTCTGAACATTGGCTGTCTCTGCGAGGTTCTAACTCTGGTGGGGAGGAACTTGATCTGAGCAGATGCTCTTTCTTTGCTCTAGCAGCAATTGTCTCTACTGTTCCTTCACCAGTGTGGCTGTTGCTGGCGTGCACTGCTGACAGACGGATCCTGCCGCATTGTTTTCATGCTCTCTTGGAGGTGGCGCACCATCTCCTCCAAACTAGCCATACTCTTGTTACCGTTGAATTACTGGTATATATTCTCTCTGTTGGTGACACGGAACCTGATCCCTCTTGAACAGTGGGGTAGATAAGGCCCTCTGGATCATTGTACTAATGTCCTCTGCTGATGACCTCGTCTAATGTAGGGGTAGCGAGTAGTACACTGGCTGTCCGTCTACCAGATCCTCAGATCGATGGAGTCGACGACCTCTAGTCCAGAGTGCTTGGGGAGTATCTACTGGGTCAGAAGCAATCGTGCTCAACTATCCTAATAAAAAGATAAATAAAGCGTATAAATAAACAGACAATTGGACAGCACAACAGCATAAAATAAACACACAACACACGGTTTGGATATCATAGCACGCACTGCTCATGAACTGGATACACTGTTCCTCAAATACTGATCACTGTTTCTGAATCATTGCCCCTATGTCTGAATCTGGTACCCACAGATAACTGATTCCCCAAAATACTATTACTGGTGCCCTTAGGCTGGATATCAAAACTCGCAAACTGATGTGCGCATTCCCTATAGAGATACACTCTAAAAGCACATAACATGTAAAAGAGAGCCAACACACCCCTATGTTGGGGTAGGGTTTCCCTGTCCTATTTTGTCAGGAGCTAGGGTTTCACTACGCACACAGCGGTTTCAAATAACCTATATCGGGTAAGCAACCTGTCCTAGTGTGGAATGGTCACTATGGATTTCAATATGCACTAGGTCGAATGGTCAAAAAGGGTGCCCCGGTAAAACCGGGGTTTGTGTTCCCATACTGGCAGAGCCCGCAACCGGTCAGCCTTATAGACATGCCTTGACAAGACAAGCCTCCGGCAAACCGCTCAGGAATAGCAGATGGCCAACACGGTGTCCTAGGCGCACCAATGCACATGCAATGCAAAGAAACACATACGTGTAGTCAAAACAGGATATCACGAGTTCGAGTCAAGCTCTCTAAAATTCCCAATGAGTCGCCAGAATCAGACGTCCCCCGAACGATCCGGAGGATGAACCCCGCTCGCTCTGCTTTCGGGTCTACTACGTCAGACTCAAATTGTCACGGTTCTTAATCTGAGCCAAAGAGTCCAACTCTGGCAAATCGTTTTGAGAAAAACAGATTTTGAAAAGAAGTGCCAAACATGGACTGCTTTACCAGATACAGAGTCACCACCTAAATATTTTTTAATGAGGGAATTTAGGAAACCCTGACTCGGTGCCAAAGGCCACGTGTCCGTCATCACCAAAGTTGCCTCGGCTTGGGAACTTGGGTACGATTGGGGAAGGTCAGCTATGAGCACCCCCTCTCGCCCGGTCCGAAGACCGGCCTCTACTAATCGTGATATCTTATTTTGAAAACCTTACATGTTCTTATTCCGGTTATTAGCCTAGAATTACTATGTTATGCGCACAGCAAACAAGTATAGACCAAATCGCCTAAGTTGGAACAAAACACTACATGTTTGTTTTAAAAACGGTTTGCTACTCGCAAGTAGGCTAAAATGCAAGTTTTGCCACCCTCAAGTGGGCTCTAGAAAAGATGGTTTTGCCACTAACTAGTGGGCTTAAAACTCACAGTTTTTAATGCATTGTCCCAATTTAGGTAATTCAACCTCCATCCACAGGCATTCAAGCAGTTATATCACATAAGCAGCTAGCCTCATGGTAATCATGCTATTACGGCAACATTCACACGCATGCGATATGCTAAAGCATAAAAGCTCACCTAGTACTCCAAGCCAAAACAGAAACTAGTTAGTAATCATATGCATGATCCTAGTTCATGTTAAGTGGCTAATGCAACACATGCAAAGAATGTAATCTAGACAGGCTCGGCTATCCTAAACATGGCATATGAATGCTACAAATAGCATGTATTCAATTTGGAAATCAAAAATACAATGCAGTTAGCGTGATGTGCCGAGCCCGGTGCATGTAAGACAGATGTATGGATGCACGCATGCTATCATACTGTATGCTAATTTAAATATGCCCTAATCTACCATCGTAAGCAGGTAAATAAAAGGGAAGAAAGAAATGGGGATTGGAAGACATACACACACTCACGCATACTTATTACAAATACGCCCTCACTCGGATGGACCAAAAGAATATACAGTCCGAATAATACAGTCCAAATACATAATAAATTATTACAAAAATTCTAATTTAATTAATAATTGAAATGCGAAAAGAAAGGAGGCCACGGCTTCCCGCCTCGGGATGCGCGAATGATGCATGCTCGAATCCGACTTACCCGAAAACCCGCGCCATGGCACTGCTGCCTCTTTTTTTACTGCCCTGTCTCTCCAAAAATTGCCAAAGTCCCAAAATGCCTTCCTTGTATGCTACTGTATACCACCAGCTGGAGGAAATGTCCACCGGCCACCCACAATTCCCATCGGCTGCTTAGGAGATTATCGACCCTGAATATAATGCCGGTCGACACTATATACTGCCGGTCGGCAGAGAATTCCTGCAGAGGACAGTTTTGACAGCAGCAGCAGACAGACAGTGCATGGTGGAATTTTGAGCATATGTAAGCATGGCCAATGCTCCCTATCATGTATAAGACTCAAGGAAGCATGGCCCTTGGTCCTTGGGCCATCAATTATGCATCTTGATGCATGATGGCCTAAGGGACCAAGATGGCAATTCAATGTAAATATGCATGCAACACACAAAATGAGAACCAAGACCCTATCATGTCAAGGTCAAGGGCCTTAGTGACATGAGAATTGAGGTGTGTTTTGCCACTTGAAGTACAAACACCCCTCATTTCTCACACTTGGTTTGACACCCCAAACCAAGTAATGCAATGCATGTTATGCAAACATGGCTCAAATGGTGCAATGTGGGATGAAATGCAAGACATACCAAATGTAATGCAACATATTATGGCAAGTGTGCAATACTAGGTATGCAAGATACAAAGTGTGATGCAAACATGGACACTTAAGGCAATAGGATTGTCATATGTCAAGACTACATTGACCAAGCATGCAACAAGCATCAAATAAATGTGCAATGGTGGACTTAAACACAATAGGGCAGACCTCAAACCTCCCCAAAACAGTGGCAAAACATGCCCAAAATAGTAGACCAACACTCATGCGAGCATGCAAACAAATGGGCCTAAATCTATGGCACCAAAGAGAGCATCTTACTACCATTATCATGACCACTCATGGCATATATTAGGCACATAAAAAAAAGAGTTCTAGCATGCAAAAACACACCCAAATCCCCTTGATATGGCAGCCCCGAAATGCTCTAAACATACAAGCTTGCATAAGGCCTATTCCTAGGCATAAAAGGGCACACCCTAAAAGCATGAAATAAGCCACATATGCAAACATACAAACATGATTTATGGACTAAAATATGACCCTAAATGATGCCAAATCATGGGGATGGTCCAAGCTAAGCATGTTAGAGGTCAATATGCTTAAGGCTTACAAGCCAAAACACAAAGTAACCACATCAAGCACACCAAACATGGAAAAATCAGTAGCTAACAGATCTAAAACATGACAAATCATGATCAAGTGCTTCAAAATGTTAGGCTAAAACATGAGGATATACTAGGCTAATGGCATGGCACATTTCCAAGCAAAATGGAGGGGTACAAAGCAAGTATAGAAAGCATGTTAAGGGCCAACAAACCCACATTAGACAGAGGTTAAACATGCTTCAAAACACTAAGAAAAACTCTAAAATGAAGCCAAATGCAACCACTCATGCATGCTACCCTTTTGGCCAAAGACAAAGGCAAGAAAGGGACAAAGGGGAGAGGGGTGTCCCTCCCCTATACAAGACTTCAAAACACTTTCCTCAACACTAAAAACCCTCTGATTTTCAGTGATGAGAAGACAAAAACAACAAAGCAAACAAGGCTTCAAAGAAAAGCAACCAAATAGGCCAAAATAAGGTTTAAGAGGATGAGTTTGCACTCAAACCATAAAACAACCTTAATGAGAGTTCAAAAGTAAGAAAAAATAAGACTTTTTTCAGTTATACACAAAGCCTAAAACACAAAGCAAGATAGGTAAAAACTAGTTGCAAAAATAGGGAAACTAAAGTAACTAGTTCACCCTTGAAGAACACTTGAAGAACAGGTGGTGCAGCCCTCCTCTAGTGATCAAAACCAGTCCAAAAACTCAACAAACAACCCTCCAAGTCCCTCAATCTCGAAATAAGGTGTAATGGTGTGTGTATTAGTGCAAAAGTGAGGTAAAAATACACTATTTAGGCTCAAAACACACACACAAGGATGAGAGAGAATGAGATATAGAGAGAGAGAGTACAACACAGATATATAGATATAGAAGCTCTGGTTTTGTGTTGAAAATGTCTAACCCCTCTCAAAGGGAAAGAGGTGGTGTTTATATAGGCCAAGACCAAGCCACAAGACTTAATGGCTAAGCAAAGGAAAAGGGGCAAGAGGTGCAAAGGGGTCTTGGCTTCTTGGAGAAGCTAAGACAGCTAGCCAAGCTTCTCCAAGAAGCTTGGCCAAAGGTGCAAGCTTCTAGAAGCTTAAAGGGTGCAAAGGTGCAAAGTGGTCAACCTTATGCACGGGGGAATGTGAGGGTGCATTCCAGCTGGCACAGCTGGCATGCACCATGCCTCAGAGGTGTACAGGGTACACGCCAGCCACAAAAAGGATCATCGGCACAAAAATGTGCCGGTTGGCAACATATAGTGCCGACCGGCCAAAGCTTTTAACAAAACAGTGCCGATGGTACCAATATATAGCCGATGATGGTATGGGAGGGCCGGTGGTGTGTGGGGATGGCTAATAAGCCATTCCCTGCCCTTCCAAGGCAAAACACAAGTGTTTGGTGCAAAACCAGACACAAAACGGTCGAGTTCAGGGATCTTAAGGCATGGTGCGTAGCCGAGACCTCCGGGAACTCCAAACAAACACAAACATGGATAATCACCGAGTGTTCAAACGGTGACGTCCAAGTCTTGAGGGCGGTCAAAAATGGGGTGTCTACAGCAGAAACATCTTTGACTTAGTTCAACTCTGCCGTCATGACAAGTCTAAGTTAATCGCCTTGTTCACCTTGGGAACATCACTCATACTTAGTTCAACTCTGTCGTCACGGCAAGTCTAAGTTATTCGCCTTGTTCACCTTGTGAACATCGTTTATACTTAGTTAAACTCTGCCATCATGGCAAGTCTAAGTTATTCACCTTGGGAACATCGCTTATACTTAGTTCAACTTTGTTACCATGGCAAGTCTAAGTTAATCGTCATGTTTCTTGTTAAAACATCGCTAACTTAGTTCAACTCTATCGTCATGGCAAGTCTAAGTTAATCATCATGTTTCATGCTGAAACATCACTGACTTAGTTCAACTCTGCGATCATCTAAGTTAATTGCCTTGTTCAACTCGGGAACATAGCTCATACTTAATTCAACTCTGTCGTCATGGCAAACCTAAGTTAATCACCTTGTTCGCCTCAGGAACATCGCTCATACTTAGTTCAACTCTACCATCACGGCAAGTCTAAGTTATTCGCCTTGTTTCATGATAAAACATCGCTGACTTAGTTTAACTCTGTCGTCATGGCAAGTCTAAGTTAATCGCCTTGTTCACCTCAGGAACATTGCCCGTACTTAGTTCAACTCTGTCATTATGGCAAGTCTAAGTTATTCGCTTTGTTTTATGATGAAACATTGCAAACTTAGTTCAACTCTATCATCATGGCAAGTCTAAGTTAATCGTCATGTTTCGTGCTGAAACATCGCAAACTTATTTCAACTCTACTATCATGGCAAGTCTAAGTTAATTGTCATGTTTCATGATAAAATATCGCTGACTTAGTTCAACTCTACCATCATGGTAGTCTAAGTTAGTCGTCATGTTCACCATAGGAACATTAGCTTAAGATCTTTTCAGTCTTATCTTACAATCATAAACAACATTTTCTAATGAACAAAGTCGATCCTAGTATTTTATTAATACTTCGGCTGAGGTTATTGACATCATTAGAGCCATGCTCCAAATTTCGTCAAGCTACATTTCAAGGCCTCGACAATCTCTTACCATCAAGATCTTCTAATCTCAAGTAAGCTTTGTTTTATCTCAACTCTGTTCACCTCCAGTAAGTTCTGATCTTTTCAAAATTGTTCACCTAGGTTGAACTCCTGTCTTTTCGGACCTACTCATCTAAGCTAAGATCTTGTCTTTTAGATCTAGTATCTGCTCACTTAGGTTGGGCTCTTGTATTCTCAGACCTAATAATCTAGGTCGAGATCTTATTCTCTAGGATCTAAGATCTGTTCGCTTAAGCTGAGCTCTTATCTTCTCAGACCTACTCAATTAGGCCAAGATCTTGTCTTCTAAATCTAGGATCTACTCGCTTAGGTTGAGCTCTTTTCTTCTTGAACCTAATCATCTAGGCCGAGATCTTGTCTTCTAGGATCTGCCTCACCTAGGCTATGCTCTTCCATCTTGGATCTGCTTCACCTAGGCCAATGTCTTTTTTACCTAAAGGTCGTCTTCATCTCTTCGAGAGCGCTTAGGCCCCGTTATTTTTGCATTTATCCTTTCTGGAAGGGTCTTCATTTGGTCAATGTTGACGTATTCTCCATTTTCGCTAAACTCGTCATCGTCAACACGTTGATCTTGCACAATGATGGCCATCTATTCTAACTAAGTTCCCACAGACGATGCCAAATTGTGGGTGTTGATTTCTGACCACACAACTAAATAGGGAACTTAACTGGAGAGCACACGGCAGAATAAATTAAGCCAACCACCTACCAACAAGAAGATGAGAATACCACGGCGGTTCGTTCACCCAGGAGAACTCCGACGATCAAGTCAATCAACTTACCTCTCAAAAATATCAAACAAGTACACAATTCACAATCAAAAGTATCACAAATAAAGGCATACCTTAGACCCACCAGGATGCCTCACTTTTATAATGATCAATGTCTAACTTTTCCTAGAAGTCTTACTTCATAGAACTCTATCCTTTACAAGGATAACATTTATTACAACTCACACTATTCAGATTAAGATGAACTTCCTCAAGAGTCTCATCTCTATCTAAATAGGTAGTTTCATGTCATCTAGGACTTTTGTCCTCTATCCAAATTCTGACATTACTGCATCATATCTCAGCAATATCATAACAACCTCGGCATCATGGCTGGCCCATATGGCACTTCAACCAACTCCTCGGCCTAAAAATATGTCTCTACAATAACATTAATTAATTTATTTATTGTTTATTTTTATTCTTATTTATTTGAATTACACACACATCTCTTGTGTTATTCGCTAGTGTATATATATATATATATAAAGAGCAAGATTTCAAATAGGATATTTATTAGCTTCCATATTTTTCTCCTAATATATAGATTCTAATCCAAATGGGGTAAGTACTTAAACTATAGTGATTTTCTCTTAAAATATAAATTTAGTTTATATTTTTTGTGCTAAATCTATAATTAGGGTTTTTGGTCTTTTGAAAGGTAGCAGAACTAAATGAGTTATAAGAAATTAATTTTGACTAGTTGATAGCTAAGTACTAGAAATAGAATTTTTGACAAAATTATGATATTTCTAAAAGGGAGAGGCCATTATGTGGGTTGGAGCAAACTGTTGAGCCTGTGTGGCTCACCACGGGTTCTGTTTCGATAATCAAAACTGTTTAATGAGCTTGTTGAGTACTTCATGCCTATAAAAAATCACATTTATTGGATATCGATAGCCCCTTGATCGGAATATATTTTTGTTAACAAATTATTTTTAAAATTATATTTACTATTGACAAAAATGTGTTCCGATCAAGGGACTACCGATATCCGATCAATGTGATTTTTTGCAGGTATGAAGTACTCGACGGGCTCTACACATAGTTCGGATCATCGAAACGGGACCCGTGGTGGGCCCCACAGATTGAACAATATGCTTCAGCCTTTCCCTTTCTAAAAAGTACTTGAGTATGAGGGTGCAACTCGGGTAGGTTGGCTCGGGTTGGAGGGTTGCCCAGGCTCGGCCCGAATTGTGTTTGAAAGTGCCCAAGCCCAACCATCAACCTGAGCTTAGTTGCCCAAGCCCGGATCAAGCTACATAATTTGAACTCGAGTTAGCCGAATTGCCCGAATTTCCCAAATTAAATAGACAAGTAAAAAAAAAAAAAAAATCTCAAATTGGAAGTGATTCAATAACAATCATATACTAAATAAAAAAAGAAAAATAATTCATCTTCACACACAAATAGAATTAAATCATAAAAAAAAGGAAATTTCTAAACAATCCATTAAAAAACTAAATCATACCTACATTAAAATTTGCCCAAACTATTACTTCTATAAAAATGATACTTTTTATAGTTTCTACCTGCAAATCCAATAAAACAAGCATAGAAGATAACTTTATCAAGAGTTTTAGATAGACAAGCTGAGGCATATAGTATGGAACCCAACTCAACACTTTCTTTTGGAAAGATAAAATAATTATAAAAAAAAGAAGAAAAAAAGTACAAATTAAATCTACAAAAGGATATATCGCCTCAAGATCTTGTTCGTAAATCTCAAGAGGAATGAGGGATCGTGTGAATGAAGCTCAAAGCTTGAACTTCAATGGTGGTCAAAAAGAAAAAGAAAAAAAAAAGAAATGACAGAAATGAGGAAGAAAGGGTGGTCTCTCTCCCAAGAGAAGATAAAGTGAAAACAAAAGGAGACAGCCCACGTGGTTGCCTACTCCACAGAGCAAAATTCCATTTATAACCTCTGAAGCAAATGAGGTTGAAAGCCAAAATGAATGAGAGATGCCCACATTTATACATATATTATATAATTTTTATAATATATAAAATGCAACTCGAGTTCGAGTTGCTTGGATTACACACAGCCTCTGTTTAGACCTAACTCAAATTATAATTCAGGTATCAAAAATCTGTTCAGGCCCGTCGAGATTATAAAATATTGTTGTCCAAGTCCTTAAAAAACTTAGACTAAGTACAGGTTACTCAGGTTAAATCCGTCCAAATTGAACCCCTACTTGCTTAGTTAAGTTAACACCATTAAATTTAATCTATAAAATAAAAATAATAAACTAAAAAATATCCAAAGCTCATCTTTTTAAATTTTTATTTTTCATCAAAAATTTGATAAATACTCAATTGAGTGAAAAAAAATAATTCATAATTCACCCTTGATTTGATGAAGGGAAAATAACACTCCAGTGTGTGCTTTTAAAATAAAATCCAAATCAGTAAGAAAACTATCAATTTTAATAATTAAAATTATAAACTTTTCTATATATATATATATATATTTGGATCTTGCCACTAACTCACAATTTTTTCCTTGATGAATAAAAAAAAAATAATAATAATGATAATAAATAAATAAAAAATCACACATTTTTTTAATCAAATTTTTAGATGGTACAAAATGGGTCAAATCATTAACTGGTCGGGTCGGGAGGTTATACATATTTTACCCCCCACAAACCAAGTCAGTTTCCTTTTAGATAAGGCTTCTGTACCAGTAACCCTTCTCCTCTGCGATCAATGGTGAGACGAAGTCAGATGTACCGACGGCGAAGCTGCTTCGTCGGTGACTTCTTGATTCCGGCGAGGTTTTCGCATCGGGGGCGACGGAGAAGCTTTGATCAATGCAAGGCTCTGATACAAGAATTTGATGAAGATGATGAATCAGAGGTACGCTAAAATCTGTTTTCCTGACAATTTCATTATGGATTTGTTTCCTATACAATTTTTTTATACATTGATTCCTAAAAATGTTCACTTTTGAAATGGATGTGATGATTGTGTATGAGATTGATAGCTAGCCACTACAAGTTGGTCTGTTTATATGTCATTGCTATCTAGCTTATTTAACATCTAAATAAGTAGATCCTAAGAAGAAGGCTCTGTTGGGATCGTGGGGTGAGAAAAAAAAAAAAAAAAGGAAATGATTCTCAGTGTTCTGTTTGGATGAGCAAGAAAATAAAGGACGAACTGGAACACTGGACACGATGATGTCAAAAGAATGGGGACACGTATGGTAGGACATGACAATGAAATATAGTTTTCAGATATTTTATTTGTTATGTAGTTTAATATTATACCCACAAACAATCAAAATTAACAAAAACTAATACTAATTTGATATTTAAAATAAAAATAAATAAATAAACACTTTCAAATTAACACTTGTGGTTTATATCTCTATTATGGATGATTTATTAAGTATTTAAAGCTAAGCAAAAGTAATAATTATCCAACATTCATCAAAAACACTAAAGAAAAGAGGAAACAAACCTAGTTGGTGTGTCCTTGAAGTATCCCCAGTGTGTCCACGTCATGTCCTTGTCATCTCCCTTGAAAAAAAGAATTTAAATAACAGGACATGCCACGTGGCATGTCACATACATGCCCCCGACCGTGTCTGACACCCCTATGGCACTTGTTTTGAAGTGTCGGTGCTCCGTAGCTTTACATTTTACAGGTAAAAAGAAAAAGAAAAAGTGAACATAAAAATTTCTATAAGGAGATCTTTATATTATTATTAAATATCATCTTATTTTGAATCGTGATATCATCACTCATAATTACTAAGATCTTTATGTAACGTTTTCATTCTCTTGTTGGTCTGAAGAAATAATAAATTGAGCTATCCTCATTTGACATTTGACACAAATTAAATATCAACCATGAAAGCGTACTTGCATTCACTTATTTTATTCAACTTACACCAAATATATTTAACATGGAAAAAGCTAAGCAAACAATTTCTTTTTACAAAATTATCATACAAAATGATTTGCTTGTGATATTTTGAATTACAATGATGAGCTTCTTAGTTTCAAGGGAATGGATTGGAATGAGGGGTTGACATCCAATTTTAAATGATTCATTACCTTTTAAATGGATCATTTTGCCATTAATTTTTATTCACTTTGTTAACGAATATTATCAATTGGACTAAACTAATACACAACGTAAAAATTTAAAAGACAAAATTGATATAATTTAAATTTCAGTGACTAAATTGACACGAGACACATTAGAAGGTCAGTAGGTATAATTTTACCTTATTTGATTTGTAATATAATTTTGTTTTGGCTTGATACTTCATCTTTTATAAAGGTTCTTGAATTTGCTAATGATCATAAGTTGCCCATATACCCAAATTTGATTTGTTTGGAGCTGGTTGTTTACAATTGTTATACCTAGAGACAGCTACCAAACTTGCTTTATAGTGTTTGTAAACTGCAAACTCTTAGCATTGACAAAGTTAACTTCACATGTAAATTTTTTAAAATTTGTAGCATGTTTTTTGTATCTAAAAAGCACATATACGGACACTTGACATAACATGGGCACGTGAAAATTTTCAAAATATGTAGTATACGCCACATAGGGAAGACCTAGATTAGAAGTGTCTATGTTTCTTTGATTAATAGTTTTTGAATTTCTCTTTTCTCTTTTTTCTAAGATCCTCCATACGATGAAGATGATGCAAATCATGATTTCAACTAGATTGAAATGCCAAAAAATCTAGTTATTTGTCTTGCCTTGAAGAAATTAAAGTTTATGGATTTAAAGGGGACGATGATTAGTTGGAAGTATTTTCTGAAAAATGCTGAAGTACTGAATAAGGTAAGAATTAATTCTTTCTAAATGAATTTATTTTTCCATTGAATGTTTTATTGCTTCGTATTAGGAGAATGCTAATTAGCTATCTTCGCATGATTGATTGCTTTTTTGTATTGAACTTCAATGAGTTGTCATGTCGGTGCGTGTTAACTTTCCTAATATCGTTCTTGCCATATTCTATAAGTTGGTTTTGGGTGTTTGTTTTTATAGGTTGACAAATTCATTAGGTTGGTACTAGTTGGTTTTGTTTTTTGTTTTCTTTCCATGGATTTCTAGTAGCTCTTAATTAATAGCATCACTTCTATGGCTTGAATATCATATTGGTAGTAGCCACAAGACAAAAAAACTAGTTCAAGAATGCAAGAGAATTGATTTTTGAATGTAGAGCTACAAGAAAACATAAGCTAACCATCTAATGTAAACAATAAAATCTCAAAGGAGTAGTTTTCTACAAGAGGAAAGTGCAACTATCAATCTATCTATTGAGATCAATGATTTACAGTCAAAAATTGGCAAGTTGAGGGTTCAGTGGTAGTGATATAGTAGGATTCTTGTTTATGATTTGATGATGGTGTTGTGAGTAAATGTTCATTATTGATAATGAATATATAACGATGATAGTTGTGGTGTTGGAGATGCTGGAATCTTGGTGAAAGCGTGAGGGACAATTGTGTGCAAATGACTCCTAGAGCGTACGAACAAAGTGCAAGCTTGCGTTTGATTGAGGTAAAACAAACATTTTTAGAAGTTAATGTCTAACAACAAAGGATTCATAGTAGACAATAAAAAAATAATAATTAAAAATTCTTGTACTTACCCTTTTAAACTAAAATGATTGGAGTCTTGTGCACTTGTACAAATGTTGTAGGTGTAAATTTTACATAGGTTTGTTCATATTTTTAGAAAACAACTATTAATGGATAATATGATAATCAAGAGGCCAATAAATCATATGACATTTAGTTTCTAAAAAATAAATCATATGGAATTTAATTATAACTTTTACATAATATCTCTTGTACTATACAAAATATTCACAACCATGATATTTCCTAGCCATGGTTTACAATGAATTACACTAGAATGGCAAGTTGTAGCTTCTACACGTGAAGTAAGCAATGGAATGCAACCTTGAAGTGTATAATCATCAAGGGCCCATTCAATACTACTATGATCTAAAAGTTAAAATTAATGAAATATATTTTATTTAAAAAAACAAAAAAGTTTAAGCTTATTAAAAAGTGCATAGAAACTGTGCTTGAAATGGGCTTTTCTAAATGCGTGTTGAGGATGGAAGCAATATTGGCAAGCTTTCAACTATTAGAGTGGCACCATTTTTAATACTAATGCTCTTAGTTTTCTCATTTTTGTTCTTCTTTTCTTTGAATCTAGTGCATGAGATTTGCAAGTAACAGTTCATTTTTTTTATTATTATTTTATTTTTATAATTTGGAACTCTTTGCTTTTTGGTAACAATTTGAAATTTTGGAATTAGAGTAATTCAATGTAAGGATTGATCGAAATGCAAGATTTGGCTTTAAAGGGTCTAATCCCTAATTCAATACCAAATCTTTGAACCAAGTAATGCCTTGAAGTGTAAGCTTCCAATCTGAGTTTGAATTTTGGTGAAAGCTATGTAACTTAAGCAATTGCCTTCAATTAGCATGAATAATTATAACAATGTCCTAGCTATCTGCAGCTTTTATTCAATTTCAAAACAAGCAATTTGTATATTGTAGTTGCATATGCATATTTGTGGCAGTGATGGTTGGTCTAATGTTGGATTAGCAATATTAGGAGCAACTAAGGCAGAAGTGGTGCTGCAAATGTTCACTAACACTTCGGTGATTAATGATGAAGGTAGTGCTTGTTTTATGGTTGGTAGCACCAGTGTTGTTAGAATCGTACGATTCACAATTCGACATGAATCTCAACCAAAAGTATTCGAATTATGTTGTTGAATCAGAAATTGAATGAATCGTGCAAGTAATTTTTTTTTCTTCTGCATAATGCATGAAACAAAGTCGTTTTTGTCTCTATCAAAAAATAAAAAAGACATCAACTAGTTATATCAATATATATGGTTTTATATGTGTATATATATAATTTAATTATATGGATAACATTTAATTTTACACACCATGTGTGTGTTTTTATATGTCAAAATACATATGTAAAATTCTATATTATATTAATTAAAATGAATCGCACAATTCACTATTTTAGCACAAACGATTCACAATTTGACAATAATGTTTAGCACCAAATACCATTGCTTATTAATCATTTTGTTAGATAAATATTTGCCTCAAAAGCTCAAATTGTTATGAAATATAGATCAGAAAATGAATGTGTACACAAATAACATAAGGTGCGCAAGAAAAGCACGTGTTGGATTGGTAGCAAATACATAAGAATAAACTTGAACCCTACCAAAACCAAAACTTTGATACCATGCTAGATAACCATTTATTCTTACAGCTGAAGTTGTAAGAAAGTGGACCCAATCACGTATGATTTTTCTTTATGAATGTTTACTACTATGTATTCCATATAGTTATTGTCAATTGGTTACTTAAGTTCCATTTATTTTGATGTAAAACAAAATTTCTTGCAAATTTTTTATTTATTTATTTATTTATTGTTTGGTGTTAGCATATTATACTCACCAAAAGTGTTAGCATTTTTATATTAGCCGAAAGTTGCACTATAGTAGGGTTTGTATTATTCTATAATTATCTCTCTTGTGTAAACCCTAAATCCTCATTTATAAATAAGGGATGATATTCAATCATACCCTAAGCTGGTTAATCAAAGCTTCATGGTATCAGAGTTTGAGCTCTAGGGTTTCGGCACACCCTCACTCTAGGGTTCGAAACTTACCTAGGTGGATCCTCTGCTGGGTCGATCTTCAGTCGCCATTGTCACTGCTTGCCTTCATCACCGGTGGATCATCGGGCCGGCTTCCGGCCGCTTCCGCCGCCGCTCGCCGTCCTTAGTTCGTCTGTCATTGCCGTCTCACTGCCGATCTCCTCCAGCTTGCTGTTCGCTCGTCGCTTGTCTCGTCTCTGTCGTCTGCCTCATGTGTAGGGTATGATATAACCTCTGTTTTGTATAACACACCGGACTAATACATGTATAAATAAATAAATCAGTAAATATATATATATATAAAACAAGAAAAGAAAAAAAAAATGATTTCTTAATTTTGTTATGCTCTTATAGTGGTCATTGTGCCTGTTCTTTCACCACAACCTTTCGGGTTTGTGATTGCCACTAGTTTTGTTGCAGGTTTGGTAGTATTGTATCCATGACAGATTCCTCCAGTGTGTCCCCTTCTTCTCAAACACCGAGGAGTGAGAGTCCCATTATACCTACTACCATGACTGAGAACTCCAACCCTAGTATGAAAATCACCACCTCTCTCTTTAATGGTCAGAACTACCTAACATGGTCTGAAAGTTTGACTATGTTTTTGAAGAGCAGAGGGAAGATGGGGTATGTTGATGGCAAGATACAGGCACCTAGTACCACTGACTCAGGTTAGTACCAATGGGAGATTAACAACTCTTTGATTATGAGTTGGCTTATCCATTCGATGATTCCAGAACTTGGTGAGGGCTACTTGTCTATGGAGACTGCCCAGGAAGTTTGGAATGCTGTAGCTGTCACCTATTCCCACAAAAGGAATTTCTCACAGGCATTTGAGTTGCGCTGCTCTATTGAGAGCTCAATTCAGGGGGAGCAGACTATTCTTCAGTACTTCACTTTCCTCACCAACGGTTGGAAACGCCTTGACCACCTGGAAGACTATAAGCCCGTTTGCCCTGCTGATTCTGTCGAGTACAAGAAGTTCATCGCACGGGAACGGGTCTTTAAATTGTTGGCCGGCCTAAATGTCGAGTATGATCCAGTTAGGGGTCGAGTTCTGGGTATGGATACTCTTCCTTCACTTCAGGAGGCATTTGCCTATGTACAGAATGAGGAGAGTCGCCAGTCTGTTATGATGTCCTCGCCTCTCGACCGCTCAAAGATTACCGCTTCACTCTCGAGATGGTCTCAGCTTGACTCTCATTCCTCCGTCTGCTGCTAAGGAGTCTATCTTCTGTGATTATTGCAAGAAGCCGCGGCATACTCGTGAGACATGTTGGAAGCTTCATAGGACTCCATCCGGGAGTCGAGGTGATCGGTCTGGTTCTCGAGGCGGTCGGTCAGGCCAATCTAGAGGACGTGGTTTTTATTCCCAGGCTCATCAGACTAATGTCGTTGATCCACTTGATTCTAATTTCGCTCATAACCAAGCTTCGACATCGAAATGGAGGATGCTTTTGCGCCAATTGTTGGACCGCCGGCTTCTCCTCGCTCTCAAGATGCCTTCCTCGCCCTTGCCCGCTTAGGTAACTTAGCCTCTTCTCCTTGTGTTTTCCTGTGTCATAAGTCTTTGCCTTGGATCATTGATTCTGGTGCCTCAGATCATATGTCTGGCTCCTCTGATCTTTTCTCTGTCTATAAGTCCTCTTCAGGTCAGGACAAAATTAGGATTGCCGATGGTACTGTTTCTTCCATTTCTGGAAAAGGTTTAGTCCACGTCACTCGTACTATCCATCTGTCTTCTGTTCTCCATGTTCCCAATTTTTCTGTTAATCTATTATCCTTGAGTCGTCTCACCTAGGATTTGAATTGTAGTGTGACGTTTTTTCCTGATCATTGTCTTTTTCAGGACCTTGTCACGAGGAGGACGATTGGCAGTGGTAGTGTAGAAAATGGTCTCTACTTCCTAGATCAACCGGACAAACTTGCTTATTCTTCCACCACATCTTCTACTACACCTGCTGATTTATGGCCGTGGCATCGGCGTCTTGGGCATCCTTCATTTCATTTACTTAAGCATTTATTTCCTTATAATTTCGCAAATCATCAGGTGTCTGACTTTCTTTGTGAGTCTTGTCAACTTGGAAAATAGCACAGAGCTTCTTTTGCTCCCAGTTTGAATAAAAGTTTAGTTCCTTTTTCTTTAATACATTCTGATGTTTGGGGTCCCTCATGTTATGTCTGTGAAAGGTCATCGATGGTTTGTTACATTTATTGATGATTTTTCTCGTGCTACTTGGGTGTATCTCATGAAAGATAAGAGTGAGGTTTTCTCTGTGTTTTGCACTTTTCATAAGATGATTTGTACTCAATTTGGGGCCACTGTCAAACTCTTTCGTTCTGATAATGGCGAGGAATACATAGGTTCTGGGTTAGGACAATATTTCTCTACTCATGGCATTATCCATCAGACCTCTTGCACCAATACCCCTCAACAAAATGGAGTGGCGGAACGCAAGAATCGGCATCTTCTTGACATGACTCGGTGCATGTGTTTTTCTATGAATGTGCCTCTATTGGGGCTTATTACTGCTCACCGCTGTCCATCTTATTAATCGTCTCCCTACCCAGGTCTTGCAAAAACAGGCTCCTCTTCACGTCCTCCTAGATTTTCAGTCCTTGTTTTCTATTCCTCTAAAAATTTTTGGTTGTGTCTGTTTTGTTCATAATCACTCTCCCTCTCGTGGTAAGTTGGACCCTCGCTCCCTCAAGTGTGTTTTCCGTGGTTACTCTCCTACTCAAAAAGGGTATAAATGTTACCACCCTTCTTCTCGTAAGCGGTTTGTGTCCATGGATGTTACTTTCTTTGAGTCCCAATCCTATTTCTTGTCCTCTCCAGTGTCACCGTCCTCATTTCCAGGGGAGCCTTGGTGTGAAGTGAGTCATGTGCTTCCTATGGTGGAACCAGTTGTTCTTGCACCACCCTCTTCTACTGGGACTATAGAACCCACTATCACCAAGGATAAGGTTGAGCATGTTTATGTCCGGGACATAGACAGACAACAAGTTAACTAGATACAAGGGACCACTTCTGTTACTCCACTGCCATCTCCTGCTTCTGATGAGAGTCTAGGTAACTTCGAATCTCTTGAATCCATTGATCTTGATGTTCCTATTGCCAAGAGGAAGGGTGTGAGATCTTGTACTCAACATCCTATCTCACAGTTTGTGTCATACTCTCATTTGTCATCCTCATATAGAGCGTTTGTGTCCAATATTTCCTCTGTTAGCATTCCTAACCATTTTCAGGATGCTCTTGCTACCTCTGAGTGAAAACTAGCCATGATTGAGGAAATGAAAGCATTGAGGAAGAATGGCACTTGGGAATTGACCGAGTTACCTACGGGCAAACGACCTGTGGGATGTAAATGGGTATATACTGTGAAACACAAAGCAGATGGGTCTATTGAGCGTTACAAGGCAAGACTTGTGGCAAAAGGGTTTACTCAGACATATGGCATTGATTATCAGGAGACCTTCGCACCCGTGGCTAAGATGAATTCAGTCAAAGTACTCTCTCTAGCGGCTAATCTTGATTGGCCGCTTTATCAGTTTGATGTCAAGAATGCCTTTCTCCATGGTAACCTCGAAGAAGAGGTATATATGGACATTCCTCCTGGTTTTGAGGATCATCAGACAGAAGGCAAAGTATGCAAGCTTTGGAAGTCATTATATGGTCTCAAACAGTCTCCAAAGGCTTGGTTTGAGAGATTCACTCAGGCTATGTTTAAATATGGCTTCAAACAAAGTCAGGCAGATCACACATTGTTTGTGAAACATTCCTCACGTGGTAAGACTACAGCACTTATTGTTTATGTAGATGACATAGTTCTTACAGGCAATGATAGTGAGGAAATACCTCTGTTGAAGAAATATTTAGCTAATGAGTTTGAAATCAAAGACTTGGGAAGCTTGAAGTATTTTCTGGGAATTGAAGTTGCTCGCTCTAAGGATGGGATATTTATCTTACAGAGAAAATATATGCTTGACTTGTTAAAGGAAATTGGAAAGCTTGGCTGCAAGGCATATGCCACTCCACTAGAACCCAATCAGAAATTGGGGGATGATGAAGGAGGAGAAGTTGTTGATAGGGGGAGCTATCAGCGATTAGTGGGTAAGCTCATTTACCTATCTCACTCCCCCCCGATATTCTTTATCTTTGTCGCCAAGTGGTTAGTCAGTTTATGCATGCTCCTCATCAGATTCACCTTGAGGCTGTCATGAGAATCTTGAGGTACTTGAAGTCTGCTCCTGATAAGGGTCTTTTTTTTTCAAAGTATGATCATCTTCGTATGGAAGCCTATACAGATGTTGACTGGGCTAGATCAGTAACTGATAGGAGATCGACTTCAGGGTATTGCACATTTGTTGGAGGCAACCTAGTTACTTGGAGGAGTAAGAAACAGAATGTGATTGCCAGGTCAAGCGCAGAAGCTGAGTTTAAAGCTATGGCACAAGGTGTGTGTGAACCTTTATGGCTCAAGCAGTGTTTTTTAAGGCAAAAAGCGAACCGAGGCGACAAGGTCTCCTAACGCCTAAGCGCGAGGAGGCGAGGCGAAGCGAGGCGAGACGACCATAAATGATATTTTTTAAAAATAAATGGTATAGACAAAAATATAAATATTTTCAAGAATCATCATGCAGTTATAATTAATTGAAATTAAAATAATTAATTGAATAACTAGGAAATTAAAATAATTAAAATAAACAAATTAATTGAATTAATTGAATTAAATAAATTAATTGAAATTAATTGAATTAAAATAATTAATTGAATAACCAGGAAATTAATTAAATTAAAATAAACAAATTAATTGAATTAATTAAATTAATTGAATTAAAATAATTAATTGAATAACCAGGAAATTAAAATAACTAAGAAATTAATTGAATTAAAATAAACAAATTAATTGAATTAATTGAATTAAACAAATTAATTGAATTAAAACAAACAAATTAATTGAATTAAAATAATTAATTGAATAACTAGGAAATTAATTGAATTAATTGAAATGTTAACACAGAAAAAAAAAATTGAATTAATTGCAAAAAAAATTAATTTTTAAATAATTGAATTAATTGTAAAAATTAATTTTTGTGAATTAAAAATTAATTTTAAAAAATAATTGAATTAATTTTAACACAGGGTTCAACAATGAACACAGGTGAAGTCGAAGGGAAGAAGAAAAAAATGAAGGAAGGAAGAATAGGGGGGAAGAAGGGGGGGTCCGACAGTGAACCCAGGTAAAGTCGAAGGACAGAAGGAGAAAAAAGGAAGAAGAAGAAGAAGAACTCACCTGTAACGACGTCCGACGAAGGAAGAAGAAGACCTAGGAGGTGAAGTCGACTTCGGTATGCCTTTCATTGTCGACCCAGGAGGTGAACTCACCTGTAACGACTTCGATCTAGGGTTTGGACGAAGGGCCCAGATGATTCGAACGAAGTCGATGAAGGGCCCAGATGATTCGAACTAAAATCAAGCAAAAAACAGGTGAAGCGTCGCTTCGTTTCGCCTCACGCTTCATCGCCTAAGCCTCGCTTCAGGCGCTTCTTCACCGCCTCACCATTTCACCTCGCCTCAGGGTGCTTGAAGCGCTAAAGCCTCGCCTCACCTTGCCTCACTTAGCGCTTAAGCGAGCGCTTAGGCTCGCCTCTGATAACACTGGGCTCAAGTTATTGTTGAGTGATTTAGGTATTGATCAGACGGACTCCATGCGGTTATACTGTGATAATAAGGCCGCCATCAACATTGTTCACAATCTAGTTCAACATGACAGGACAAAACATGTTGAGATTGATCGCCACTTCATTAAGGAGAAACTCACTAGTGGTACCATTTGTACTCCTTTTGTCCAATCTGGTGAACAACTTGCTGACATTCTCACCAAGGGGGTTGGGAATAAACCATTTCATGACATATTAGGCAAGCTGGGCATGAGAGATATCTTCGCACCAACTTAAGGGGGAGTGCTAGCATATTATACTCACCGAAAGTGTTAGCATTTTTATATTAGCGGAAAGTTGCACTATAGTAGGGTTTGTATTATTCTATAATTATCTCTCTTGTATAAACCCTAAATCCTCATTTATAAATAAGGGATGATATTCAATCATACCCTAAGCTGGTTAATCAAAGCTTCATTTGGTTGCACTTAAAGTTGGAAAAAACTTTCTAAGGAAAAACTTTTACACAATCATGTCGAAAAATTATTAAACAATCCAATTTTGGTAGGTAATGTTTATTTAAGTCATGCGATGCCCTAAATATTAACTTGGCCCAGAGAGAGAGATAGGGTTTGCTGTGAGCAGTCTAACACCAGCTCTGATACCACCAGTGCCGCCAACCATTATTTGATGGCCGTGGTTTTCTTCAACTTCTAGACTGATGCCTTCCTGTTTTAGCTTCATTTTTCATTCAATTTCATGGTGCTAAGCTTCGAATTAATCAAGTTGTTTCAATTTTCTTTGTCTTCAATCAGCTATTGGTGGTTTTTGTGAAAATTTTCTTTGGATCTTGTTTTATTTCGGTGAGTTCAAGCTAGTGATTTTTGGATCAGGCTCGGGTACTGTCTCTTGGTCTAGATCTAAGTACTTCATTATTTTTTTTATGAATTTTTTGATGGATCGCATTCAGATCGAAGCCTAATCTCATTTTTTCCTCTGAAATTTGTGTTGGTTTAGATCCCTCTAGCTTTCTGCCTCAGATTTGGAAGCTGTAGGTATTCCGCACTTGGCCATTTAATTTTTGTGCTAGGTAAAACGTATGAACTAAGATCCTTCATCATTTTATCAGCTGAGTTGATTTTTCAGATTATTGTGGCGTTGAGCAGCCAATTTGTTGGACTTTCAAGCTGAAAATTAGGTAAAGACGGATACACAATTTTTGAATTGGGTTTGAGATTTTTCAACTACTTTTTGATGTTTTGATGGATTTATTTTTTTTCTTCTCTGTACAGAACATTGTACAAATTTTGTTGGGTACTAGCTTTTAAATATCGGCTGTTACGAATTGGGATTTTAGTCTTCTGATACCGTTATTCACTGATATAATGGCTGATACAATCTGATATTGTCTGATGTCAATCGATGTATGACCATATCATTGATACCGATACATATCCTGATATCGTTTTTTAAAACCATGATTGGGTATGAGTTTTTTTAACCTGTTGAATAGTTGGGGTTCCATTTTCTGTGTGTTGAACCTGATCGTCTGAAACTTCTAGGTTTTAAATGCTTATATAATTATCTATCGTATTGTATCAATCCAAACATAGGATTGATGTGACTTCTAACTTGAAAATTAGCAGCAAGATGGCCAACACTAAGTATCAAGTTTTAATATGGAATGGGAAATGATCCACGTTAATTGTGGTGGGAGATTGTAAAAATTGCATTCTTTCTTCTTGTGCTTGATCCCTTCCCTCCTTTGGTGACTGTTGGTGACACAGGGTTGGATATCCCTTTAAATTTCAACTTGCTGAGATTATTATAATCACTTTGTTTTTGTTTTATTGATGAGCAAAATCTCCCAAATACCCCACCCAAGTGCCCTTGCCCCCTGCGGGGCTGAACCTGCAACCTCCCCCCTATGAAGTGTTAGGGTGATGCCACTAGGCAACATGGCCATTTGCTATTAATGTCCATTGTTTTTGTGAGGGAAATTTTTCTGTTTTCGGACATGCTACCTAATCAGATCGCTGTGGCTTAGTTAGTTTGGATTTTGCAGTTGTTTTAAGGAACCGTGGTAAGTTCAAGATCGGACCTTGCACTCTTTGTTGCAAATGATCGGTGATATTTTCTTATTGTGTTTTCCACTGCTAGCTTCAAAGTTTACTAGCTTTGTTGTAAAATGAACCTTTATGGCCTTCAGAACAAGTTGCTTTGTAGGAACCAATGTGAACCTTGTTTAGTTAAATGGTTAAAATACTTTTACCTGATTAACCATTATATATCTAATATACATGACTACACTGAGTCTTTTTGATGTTTGGTTCAATTTTTCTAATAAACACATGGCTATACTTGAGTGAGTGCATAAGCTTGTTAGTTACAGCTAATGGAGAAAAGTTGTAAATCATAGTAAGTACTTCAATTATATTTTGAGCAAGACAACTTGTAGCAGTTTGTCTTATTGTGCAAATATAGGTATGTCAAGGCAACCAAAACATATTATTTTTATTATCAAAAAAAGTGAAACATATTATGGAATGTTAAGGTCTTTTTTGTGATGTTGCAATAGACTACTGGTTCATAAATCATATCATAATGTTATGATTCACGAACAATTGTTCTGATGGATAACTGACCTTCTACTTGGCAGCTTTGTCTTCTTGGAGCTTGGATTGACATCTCTGATCATCTCCAACCTCTCTCTCTTTCTCTCAGAGGTAAAACCCTTCCAATTCTTTTTACTAACAGTTCCCTAGAAAATTACTGTAACCTTACTCTGATATGGTCTGTTTGCCCAATCACAACAGTCTAATTTTATCTATTTTGTTTAGGAAGAGCACCACAGAAACCATGACTTCAGTGTCGAAGCATCTGCAACCTTTGAAGGAGGTGAATATTGGACATGGAGAAGATAGAATCAGCAGCTTGCCAGACTCGCTTCTCATTTACATTCTTTCTTTCATTCCAACCAAATTTGCATTCAGAACCACCGTCCTATCCAAAAGATGGAAGGACCTGTGGGCATTTGCCCCAAATCTTGACTTTGATGGATCGATGCTTGATGCTCCAATGCAGACTCTTGATTATGATTAAAAGTTTCATGAATTTTGTCACCAAGGTATTTTTCTTTCACGGATCGCTGTGTATTAAAAGATTCCATCTGAAAGATGGTGGGGGAATTGATGTGTGTAGACACAAATTTTAAAATATGAAGTGTTTCAACACATTTCAAAATTTATGTTACAAATGTCCACTGTTTAGTTTTTTGGACTAAACAGTGTTGATTATTTGAATAGCAGGTTCTTATTTCCGATCTGTATTTCAGATCGTTAATTACACATTTTATACAAATGAAACCTCCGATTAATGAAGAACAAAATAAACAACAACAGACAATTTAAGAAAAATAAATATTTTATTGAAATAGTTATGGGTTTTGAACCCTCGAATACAAAATACAATTTTTTTTGGGTTTGGAACCCTTTACCTATTCATCGCCATTAGCGTAGGCTCTACCGTTCTCTAGGCTTCTCTTCTTCTTTCTTATAACGATTTCTTTAGCTCTCAATTTCTCTCTCTCTCTCTGATCTTTTCACTTTGATTTTTCTCCGATCCTCCGTCTTATGTGATGATCCTCATATTTATGGAGGGCCATCAGGTGATAGGAATGCTTCATCTTCAATTTGAATTTCAAATTGAGTGATAACGCCATTTGCATTTTGAATAATAATGCTATCTGATCAATCATATATTTGATTAGCCATTTGAATTTTGAATAATAGCGCTATCTGGTTAATCGTATATTTGATTAACCGGATTGATCTTTGGGATTTCATCATGTGTGGTGTCCTTGTCAGATGCTCTCTGTGTCATCTTTCGTAGGCTCCACGTGTCATTGTTGAGATACAACGTCGTTTTGTTTATGTACTTCAACGGATCATATTGATCTTTTTTAGGAAGTGATTACCTGCAACCTTCCTATCATATGCTCCATACGTGTCATAAATTTAGTTAAAATTTATGTGCCAACAAATGCCCCTCGTGATTTGCACAAATGAATTTTCTTAATTGTGCGAGTCACGACAATTTGGCACTTTTATCTGGCTGATCTTTAGACCTTGGATGAGATTATTTATTTGCTTTGATCCCTGGGCTTTTTTTTGGTTTTTTTTTTTTTTTTTTTGGGTCATGAGTAAGGTCCAAGATTTAATTGGGCATTTCCTTTTGTAGGCCTCCAACTTGTCACTATTTTTTTAGGCCATCATGGATTTTTCTAGACCGTTATGGATCTTTCCTTTTCTAGGCCACTATTTTTTAATTGGGCATTTTCTTTTGTGGGCCTCCAACTTACCATCATATTTACAGCAGATTTTTTTTTTCTAGGCCATCATGAATTTTTCTGGGCCATCATGGACCTTTTCTTTTCTAAGCCACCATTTTTTTTAATTGGGCCTCTTCTTTTGTGAGCCTCCAACTTGCCACCATTTTTACAGTAGATTTTTTTCTAGGCTATCATGGATTTTTCTAGGCTATCATTTTTAATTGGGCCTTTTCTTTTATGGGCCTCCAACTTGCCACTTATTATATATATATATTTTTTTAGAATTTTTTTACAACATATATACATACATATATTTTAGGAGTTTGTCTAAATGAAATAGGATGGATTGGCATTGATTAGGATTTCTAATCCTATATGAACTCTTGCTTCTTTGGAGTGTTTTAAGAGATTACTATCTCTTTTCTTAAGCAAGACTTTTTTGCTTTATATAACACATTTCTGCAGCTTTCTTCCTCCAGCAGATTTTTTTTTTTTTTTCAGCAATTTTCAGCAGTCCCTTTTTTATTTTAATCAGGTATGCTTCTCTTTTGTAACAGCATGTATTTTATTAGCATTTTTTTTAAATTTTTTTTTTTGAACCCAAATATGAACACAGAATTTTTTGAAGAACAAACCAACGCAGGTTTTTTTTTTTGTGCCAAACAAAATCCCTTTTTTTTTATTGAAGCAAAGCACGATCTGTTTTTTTTTTTATGTGCCAAACAAAACCCCTATTTTTTTATTGAAGCAAAGCACTGCTCAGGAAGTAGCTAACGGGTAGAGCAATCAACTTTTACTTTGCCATTTCGTTTTTTTCTTCACGCTTTTTCAAAAGCAAACTGTTTTTTTTTTTTTTTTTTTCCCGCTAACTATGAGCCCAAAACAGCAGATTTTGCTAAAAAAAAAAAATAAATAAATAAATAAACTCTCTTTTTTTTTTTTTTTTTTTTTAATCTAATCTAATTAGACCAAACAAAGTCCCTGGTGGAACACATCACACAGTGAGACTTGATAACCCCCCTTTTTTTGAATGAAATTTATGTGCCAGTAGTAGACCTTTTTTTTTTTTTTAAAGAAAAACAGACTTTTTTTTTTTTTCTTTTTTTTTTTTTTGGCTAACCATGAGCAGATTTGGCTATAAAAATATAAAGACTTTTTTAGACACAAAATTTGTTATATAATGGGTAGAAAAGAGGCGCAAATCCTAAACCCAAAGATACATAAAGTTCAATGTTATAGGAGCTATGAACACACTTCATGTGTTACAAAATTTGTGTCCTGAATTGTTTGTTTGTTTGTTTGTTTGTTTGTTTTTTTTTTTTTTTTTTTTTTTTTTGGCTAACTATGAGCCTTTTTTTTTTATAAGAAAAACAGACTTTTTTTTTGCTAACCATGAGCCCAATTTTTTTTTTGCTAACCATGAGCCCAAAGACTTTTCCTGTTATCCTTTTTGTAACAGCAGATTTGGCTATAAAAATATAAACAGACTTTTTAGACACAAAATTTGTTATATAATGGGTAGAAAAGAGGCACACATCCTAAACCCAAAGATACACAAAATACAATGTTATAGGAGCTATGAACACACTTCATGTTTTACTTCTGTTACAAAATTTGTATACTGAACTGTTTTTTTTTTTTTTTTTTTTTTTTAGAAAAATAGACTTTTTTTTTTGTTGAAATTTAGGTTCCAACAGCAGGCTACCCTTTTTGTAACAGCAGATTTTGCTAGAAAAAACAGACTTTTTTTTTTTTGGGTGAAATTTAGGTTCCAACAGCAGGCTACCCAGATTTTTTATTTTTGAATCTAATCTAAGCCTACCCCCTCGTGATTCGTGCAAGTGAATTTTAATTGTACGAATTACGAAATTTTATTATTATTATTTTTTTTATTTTATTTAATTATTTCATGTATTTTTCTCTCTTTTGCAGGCAATACGCAAGGCGTCAGAGTTTGTTTGCAGGTATCATTGTCCCTCCTAGCCTAATGGCAATGAGTGGCTTGAATCATTGGCAGTGATTGTGTCCTTTCACCCCAATGGCTTGAATCCTTGGCAGTGATTGTGTCCGTCACCCCAACGGCTTAAATCCTTGGCAGTGATTGTGTCCGTCACCCCAACGGCTTAAATCCTTGGCAGTGATTGTGTCCTTCACCCCAACGGCTTAAATCCTTGGCAATGATTGTGTCCTTCACCCCAACGGCTTGAATCCTTGGCAGTGATTGTGTCCTTCACCCCAACGGCTTGAATCCTTGGCAGTGATTGTGTCCTTTCACCCCAATAGCTTGAATCCTTGGCAGTGATTGTGTCCGTCACCCCCAACGGCTTAAATCCTTGGCAGTGATTGTGTCCGTCACCCCAACGGCTTAAATCCTTGGCAGTGATTGTGTCCTTCACAATCAAAAGTCAAAAACCACCAACGGGCAGAAATGCCAACAAAACAATCTGTGGAACTTCTGACGTTTGAGGGTCTTGAGGATTTCGTAATTTCCTTCGGTAGGTCAAATAAGTCTGGCATACTTCAGCAACCGCCTTTTCGTTGACCTCAACTTCTTTTATTCCCTCACTTATTTGGACCATGTTAACTGGTTCAGCTGTAGGGTGATCATCATCATCAGTCACTTCTCCATCTTCCTGTTTTAGGCAAAGTGCTTCTAAGGAAAGGGGTAATTGGGCATTGACTTTTGTGGGCCTCCAACTTGCCACTATTGTTTTAGGCCATCATGGATTTTTCTAGACCATTATGGATCTTTCCTTTTCTAGGCCACTATTTTTTAATTGGGCCTTTTCTTTTGTGGGCCTCCAACTTACCATCATATTTACAGCAGATTTTTTTTTTCTAGGCCATCATGGATTTTTCTGGGCCATCATAGACCTTTCCTTTTCTAAGCCACCATTTTTTTTAATTGGGCCTCTTCTTTTGTGAGCCTCCAACTTGCCACCATTTTTACAATAGATTTTTTTCTAAGCTATCATGGATTTTTCTAGGCTATCATTTTTAATTTGGCCATTTCTTTTGTGAGCCTCCAACTTGCCACTTATTATATATATATATTTTTTTTAGAATTTTTTTACAACATATATACATACATATATTTTAGGAGTTTGTCTAAATGAAATAGGATGGATTGGCATTGATTAAGATTTCTAATCCTATATGAACTCTTGCTTCTTTGGAGTGTTTTAAGAGATCACTATCTCTTTTCTTAAGCAAGACTTTTTTGCTTTATATAACACATATTTCTGCAGCTTTCTTCCTTCAGCAGATTTTTTTTTTTTTTTTTTTCAGCAATTTTCAGCAGTCCCTTTTTTATTTTAATCAGGTATGCTTCTCTTTTGTAACAGCATGTATTTTATTAGCTTTTTTTTTTTTTTTGAACCCAAATATGAACACAATTTTTTGAAGAACAAACCAACGCAGGTTTTTTTTTTATGTGCCAAACAAAACCCCCTTTTTTTTATTGAAGCAAAGCATGATCTGTTTTTTTTTTATGTGCCAAACAAAACCCCCCTTTTTTTATTGAAGCAAAGCACTGCTCAAGAAGTGGCTGACGGGTAGAGCAATCAACTTTTACTTTGGCATTTTGTTTTTTTTTTCATGCTTTTTCAAAAGCAAACTGTTTGGCTTCTTCTTCTTCTTTTTTTTTTTTTTTTTTTTTTTTTTTTTTCTCTCTCTCGCTAACTATGAACCCAAAACAGCAGATTTTGCTAGAAAAAAAAAAAAAGACCCTCTTTTTTTTTTTTAATCTAATCTAATTAGACCAAACAAAGTCCCTGGTAGAACACATCACACAGTGAGACTTGATAACCCCCCTTTTTTTTAATGAAATTTATGTGCCAGTAGTAGGCCTTTTTTTTAAAAGAAAAACAGACTTTTTTTTTTTTGTTCTTTTTTTTTTTTGGCTAACCATGAGCAGATTTGGCTATAAAAATATAAAGACTTTTTTAGACACAAAATTTGTTATATAATGGGTAGAAAAGAGGCGCAAATCCTAAACCCAAAGATACATAAAGTTCAATGTTATAGGAGCTATGAACACACTTCATGTGTTACAAAATTTGTGTCCTGAACTGTTTTTTTTTTTTTTTTTTTTTTTTTTTTTTTAGATTTTTTTTTTTTTGCTAACTATAAGCCCTTTTTTTTTTTTTTATAGAAAAACAGACTTTTTTGCTAACCATGAGCCCAAAGACTTTTCCTGTTATCCTTTTTGTAACAGCAGATTTGGCTATAAAAATATAAACAGACTTTTTAGACACAAAATTTGTTATATAATCAGTAGAAGAGAGGCACACATCCGAAACCCAAAGATACACAAAATTCAATGTTATAGGAGCTATGAACACACTTCATGTTTTACTTCTGTTACAAAATTTGTGTCCTGAACTGTTTTTTTTTTTTTTTTTTTTTTTGAAAAATAGACTCTTTTTTTTTTGTTGAAATTTAGGTTCCAACAGCAAGCTACCCTTTTTGTAACAGCAGATTTTGCTAGAAAAAAAGATTTTTTTTTTTTTCTTTTTTTTTTTTGGCTAGAAAAACAGACTTTTTTTTTTTGTTGAAATTTTGGTTCCAACAGCAGGGTACCCTTTTTGTAACAGCAGATTTTGTAGAAAAAACAGACTTTTTTTTTTTGGGTGAAATTTAGGTTCCAACAGCAGGCTACCCAGATTTTTTATTTTTGAATCTAATCTAAGCCTGCCCCTCGTGATTCGTGCAAGTGAATTTTAATTGTACGAATTACGAAATTTTATTATTATTTTTATTTTATTTAATTATTTCATGTATTTTTCCCTCTTTTGCAGGCAATACGCAAGGCGTCAGAGTTTGTTTGCAGGTATCATTGCCCCTCCTAGCCTAATGGCAATGAGTGGCTTGAATCCTTGGCAGTGATTGTGTCCTTTCACCCCAATGGCTTGAATCCTTGGCAGTGATTGTGTCCGTCATCCCAACGGCTTAAATCCTTGGCAGTGGTTGTGTCCTTTACCCCAACGGCTTGAATCCTTGGCAGTGATTGTGTCCTTTCACCCCAATAGCTTGAATCCTTGGCAGTGATTGTGTCCGTCACCCCAACGGCTTAAATCCTTGGCAGTGATTGTGTCCGTCACCCCAACGGCTTAAATCTTTGGCAGTGATTGTGTCCTTCACCCCAACGGCTTGAATCCTTGGAAGTGATTGTGTCCTTTCACCCAACGGCTTGAATCCTTGGCAGTGATTGTGTCCTTTCACCCCGACGGCTTGAATCCTTGGCAGTGATTGTGTCCTTCACCCCAACGGCTTGAGTCCTTGGCAGTGAGTGTGTCCGTCACCCCAACGGCTTGAGTCCTTGGCAGTGATTGTGTCCTTCACCCCAACGGCTTGAGTCCTTGGCAGTGATTGTGTCCTTCACCCCAACGGCTGAGTCCTTGGCAGTGATTGTGTCCGTCACCCCAACGGTTGAGTCCTTGGCAGTGATTGTGTCCGTCACCCCAACGGCTTGAGTCCTTGGCAGTGATTGTGTCATTCACCCCAACGGCTTGAGTCCTTGGCAGTGATTGTGTCATTCACCCCAACGGCTTGAGTCCTTGGCAGTGAATGTGTCCGTCACCCCAACGGCTTGAGTCCTTGGCAGTGAATGTGTCCGTCACCCCAGCGACTCAAAGCCTTGGCAGTGAATGTGTCCGTCACCCCAATGGCTTGAAGCCTTGGCAGTGAATGTGTCCGTCACCCCAATGGATTGAGTCATTGGTCAAGGGGCTTTTGTCAATTTCTTTATATTATGACATTTTGCCTTCACTAACCATTTTTTTTAATTTTTTTTAGGAAGCATGGACAAGACACTTGAATATCTTCGACGTGACGAGAGGGATGTACTGGATAAATCTGGTCCGAAAATAATTCGGCACAAACCCATCACTGCTTTATTGTCACCCACCGAGTTAGATCCCTACATCCCTTTACATACGGCTTCCGAAGACTTGGTCTATACAGGAATTCGAAACTGCTGTGAGATTCTCGAGAAAGGGCACTCCAAATCAATTGGTTCATTCCCTGTCTCAATCCTTCGTCCATTTTCTGAAGACCTTGACTGCTCTGAATTTAATACTCTTCTTAAGAGAATGAAGCATGAAAAACTGAAGTGGGATAATTCTTTTAATGTCCGCGGCATTTCTACCCATTTGCAATCCCCCATATGGATTTTTTGGTTGAATGATGTTCTTTCCACATTTGCCCCTATTTTGAAGAAATGTGGGATTTATGCTGCAATCTATGTATCTCAATTTGCATATGCTAGGAATGTCTCCCTGCTCAAAGCGGTGGTCACCCGACACCAACACTTTCCACACCATTTATGGTGAACTTGGGATCTCTTTATGGGACCTTCATCGCATTAGCGGGCTCCCCATTCGTGGTGAGTTTTATGAAGAGTTCACCCCTTCCAATGACATTTTATATTCGTCCAAGACATCCAAGGCGTGCCGTGAGCTGTTCAACATTTATGCCAGCTCTTTGCAATCCAAGAAGTTTAACCACTGGACTGTCAAATTCATTGACAAATCCCCAACTTCGATTAGTGGTTTTCAACGAAAAGACAGAATCCCTGATGATGTGTATCTTTCTGGTTTTTTGGCGAGTTGGCTTAGCGGATTTGTCTTCCCTCACTCTTCTGGGGAAATTCGTCCGACGACCTTTCATGTAGCCACCAAAATGGCAGGTGGAACCTTATTTAGCTTGGCCATCCCCGTCCTTGCATACCTCTATCATTCTCTTGGGAAAATGGCATTATCATCTTCACCTGGGAAGGAAAATGTTCAGGGTCCTTTACATTACTTTTTTGGATGGATTTCACTATATTTTGTCAAGACTTATTCTCATAGGGATCCTCCGTCGATTTGTCCAATTCCTGATATTCATTTAATGCCATATCTTTGGTTTATTGGAAACCAATCGGCTGCCCAGTTTTTTAATAATAAATTTCCATTTGCGGACTCTCTCCTAACTTATCGTACGGAGTGTCAGTTTAGGGCTCTTACCCATGAAAGTGAACCTTCAGGCGTTCTGGTCGACTCTGAAAGGATATCACCTTTCCATCTTGGCTATCTAATATCTTTGAGGCAAGGGATTTTAACTTTTAAAATGGGATTTAATTTTATTTCTGAACCGTACTCCCCTAACTGATTCGGTCGTCAATTTGGGTTTGCTCAAGCGTGCCCTACACCGCTTAATGTATCTTGTCGGCAGCCCTCTGAATGGGCTAAATTTTATTACAATTGGCGCCATATGCTGCGCTGCGGTACAAAAGTTTCGTTAGAGTTACCAGGCCCCCGATCTACTTCTCACATAACCATGCCTTATGCCAATTGGTGGTTGGGAACTTCCTTTACCGTGCTTCAATATGTTACTCATTCCCAACCGAAATCTTCACGCAAGAGAAAACTGGATATGTCAATTAAAGACCGAAAGACGAAGAATCCTTCGTACTCAAAAGCTAGGTCAACATCTTCACCTATTGTTCTGGAAGCATCATCACCTCAGAGAATGGATAATAATCGACCACTTATTGCTCCTTCTCGATCTAGTTACTCGGTTTCAGATCTCCTTCATCTTTTCGAGGATATGTGTAACTCTCAATTTAAAATGAGATTTAGCTTTGAGCAAGTAGATTCTGGTCCTCAATTTTCTAGTCTCGCAAAGTTTTTTCCAGAGACTATGTCTATCAGTGATTGTACAGCTACTTCCCAACCCATCGTAGCAACCAAAACCCTGATGGATCAATTTCGCACATACTTGTACTCTTTTCTTGAAGATAAAGATGAGAATATGATTCAAGAACTCTTTGAGGAAGATGGGTATGAATTAACTGCCTTGGGTCGTATTCGCATTAAGAGTGTTGAAATTCCTTCTCCTACCAAATCTTTTGATTGTTCTCTCAATGAAAGTAGCGAGAGTGAAGATGAGTTTTATGACTACACCCCTCTTTTAGATGGCACACCGACCAAGATGAGTAATTTGCTCCCAGCAAGTGTAGGTTTTTCTTCTCCTTCTTCGAACGAGCCATCCAAGCTATTAGAGAAAGGTATAATTCTTCTTCTTCCTTTTTTTTTTTTTTTAAAAAAAAAAATAAATTTTGAATACCTTTCCTTTTCTTAGACACTGCGCCTCGGACGCCTCGGACTTCCCCAGCTGCCTCGCATATGCCATTGGCTACCTTTAAGGGTATTCTTATTCATTCCTTGTACCTCATTTTATTTTATCATGTATACATACTCAAGGAACTCTTTTCTCTTTAGATCATGCCACATTGCAAAATCCATGGTCCACTTGTGGAAATCACAACTTGTCTCCTCCTCCACCTAAGTCTCTTCACGCCGTACACCAAGGTATACTTTATTCATATATATATATATATATATATTCTATGCTTTCATTGAGTATCTCCTTCTATTTTCACAGAAAATACTTCTGACACATTAGAAGGGACAAACGAAATTACTTTTGATACCTTGGAAGATGCCCAAATTCTTGCAGACTTACTTGAAGCAAATGGGGTTAACAAATTATTTGACAAACTTGAAACACCCTCTGCTCCATCTAGCGTTCTTTTGGGAACTTCCTCTAATGAAGCAGCCACCCATATTCAGAATGGGCTTACTATTTCTCTCCAATCAATGACGGATGTTAATGGCATGATCGCTGTAGCAAACAACGTTTTCATGATTTTGAAGAGTTTGGGTGTAGACTTCGTCTCTTTCTACGAGAAGGTGAAGATATTCCTTGGGTGCTTTGCTTTGAAAACCCAACTTGCAGATTCTTCAAACTTGTCAACTGCAGAATTTGAGGCCCAATACTATGAGAAGAAGCTTCATTTTGACAAAGTTTCTGGCGAACATGAACAGTTGTCTGCTTCAATTATCAAGTCGGATGAGCGCATTGCGGGTCTTAATAAAAGGATTATTCAAACCAAAGAGTTACTCAAACAACTTGAAGAGGAATTGTCATCCACCCAAGCGGAACATGCACCATTTATGTGTGATTTTGCACAAGCTTCCGAGAATGTTTCTAAATCAGAAGAAGACGTGCAAACTGCTCTGAATGTTTTGAGCAAACACAAGAAGAAGAATGGACAACAAAGTGTTGTGGAACGTGCCTTTGAAAGGGCTAAGGCTTCTCTTAATGAATTAATGCACTTTTACTTTTTTTTTTTTTTAATTCATCTGAACATAATGTATTTATGAAATTTCGCTCAGTGATAGATTTATTTGTTATATGAAATTTCTCAATACAATACATTGATTTGTCTTATTTTAGCTGTTCACAGTTTATACTCTTGCGGGCCAGGAGTATCCAATGTTTTATCACCTTAGATTTCGGTGAGGTATTTTAGCAATTTAATCACATACAATACCGTTGGTGGTTTTTGACTTTTGTTTGGCCGTACACAGTTTATACTCTTGCGGGCCAGGAGTATCCAATGTTTTACTACCTTAGATTTCGGTGGGATATTTTAGCAGTTTAACCACATACAATACCGTTGGTGGTTCGACTTTTGTTTAGCCGTACACAGTTTATACTCTTACGGGCCAGGAGTATCCAATGTTTTACCACCTTAGATTTCGGTGGGATATTTTAGCAGTTTAACCACATACAATACCGTTGGTGGTTCGACTTTTGTTTAGCTGTATACAGTTTATACTCTTGCGGGCCAGGAGTATCCAGTGTTTTACCACCTTAGATTTTGGTGGGATATTTTAGCAGTTTAACCACATACAATACCGTTGGTGGTTTTTTTTTTTTTTTTTTTAATTTTAATTTTATTTTAATTTTCTTTGCCCTAACTTTTGCCTAGGCCGCCCTTTCGGGTTTTCAACCTAGCAGGCTTTTTTTTTTTTTGCCCTAATAGGTCGCCCTTTCGGGTTTTCAACCTAGCAGGCTTTCTTAAGGGTAATATCTCTTCAAAAACCTTGCATTGGTTGGGGGAATGATTCTGTCACCATCCATTGTTATCAACAAATAGGCCCCATTAGAATAAACCTTCTCAATCACATAAGGTCCTTCCCATTTGGGCTCAAGCTTTCCTTTGGTTCTTCGTGAGACTACTATGGGTGTTCTAACCATTAGTACCAAGTCTCCCTTTTTAAAGGAACGAAGCCTCACTCTTTTATTGAATGCATTTGCCATCCTTTGTTGGTAGATCTCCAAGTTCTGTTGAGCGAACAACCTTCTTTCATCCAGGGTCTCCAAATACCAACCTCACTCTTGCACTTTCATCTTCTGTTAAGGACTCTTGTATTGCCACTCGCAATGATGGTATTTGAACCTCAAGTGGTAACACTGCTTCTCCTCCAAAAACCAACGAATAAGGGGTTGCTTGAGTAGGAGTTCTGTACGAAGTCCGATAAGCCCACAAAGCTTCTTGTAACTTTTCGTGCCAAGACCTCTTGTTCTTATCCACCATCTTCTTAAGAATTTTGCACAATGTCTTGTTGAAAGCTTCTGCCAAACCATTGGCAGGTGCATGATATCTTGATGAATGATTGTTTTTGATTTTGTACTTGGCAAATAACTTGTTCAAAGCATCACTCTGAATGCTGTCCATTATCCATGATGACACTTCTCGAATTCAACTCAGAATGATATGGGTTCGGATGAACTCGAAGACAACTGTGCTTTTTATATCCTTTAAAGCCACGGCCTCTGCCCATTTTGAGAAATAGTCAATAACAGCTAGGATGTATCGATATCCTGCTGAAGATGGAGGTACAAAAGGACCAATAATATCCATACCCCATGCTGCAAATGGCCAAGAACAAGTTGTTAAATGTAAAGGCTCTGGGGATTGGTGGAGAAAGTTCCCATGGAATTGGCAAACTTGGCACCTTCGAGCATAATCTATGCAATCTGCAATCATAGTCGGCCAATAGTATCCCAACCGTTTTAGCTGCATATGTAATTTAGGACCACTTTGGTGTGCCCCACATACACCTGCATGTATTTCTGCCATTACCTCTTGAATACGCTCCTTGACTATGCATCGCATGTACATTCCATCCAAAGACCTTTTGTATAACCCAACCTTCCACGAGACGAATTTGGTAGCCCTACGTCTCACTTCAATTCTTTTTACTTTATCTTCAGGTAGCCTACCATGTTAGAGGTAAGCTATGAATGGTTCCCGCCAATCCTCATTGTTTTCTCCTTTCGTGGTGACGACCAGGATTGGAACCAAGTCAGAAACTTCTTTTAAAGGTTGTAACACCCTTCTTTCACCTACCGTGATAGTAATTGTTTTGCTATCTGGTAGGGTGAGTGATGCAGCCAAACTTGCAAGTGAATCAGCTCGAGCATTTGTTCTTCTCTTCACATGGAAAATATGTGTTTTCCTGAATTGCGAAAGCAATTGATCAGCCCTTTCATGATACGGGATGAGACTTGTTTTCTTAACAATGTATTCTCCACGGAGTTGCTTTACCACCAGTTCTGAATCTCCATAAATTGAGAGTTCTTCAATAGGAATTTGTAATGCCAATTCTAATCCAGCAATTACAGCTTCATATTCTGCCTTGTTATTGGAGCATCCTTCACTTAAGGTGAAAGAATGGGTGATTATAGCATTGTCTGGAGTCACAAACACAATTCCAATTCCAGCTTTATTGTTTTTAGGATTTTCTTGCTTCTTGCCATCTGGACTCCTTGAAGCTCCATCAAAATACATCTCCCATCCTTTTTGAATTTCTACTTGCATAACCTCTTCATCTGGTAAATCAGTTACTAGAGGTGAGTCATCATGTATAGGATGTGCTGCCAAAAAATCTGCTAGAGCCTGCCCCTTTACAGCTCTTGGGGGAACATATTCAATTGCGAATTGTTGAAGAATTACAGCCCACTTTGCAATTTTTCCTGAAAGTATGGGCCGTGAAAGTATATATTTCAAGGGGTCTGCTCTTGATATCAACTTGACTTCGTGTTCCAAGACATAGTGCTTTAGTTTTTGCAAGGCGAACACCAAGGCAAGACATGTCTTTTCGATAGGAGAGTAATTGACTTCTGCCCCAACCAGAGTACGACTCAAGTAATACAAGCCATTTTCTTTCCCATGCTCATTGTGTTGTGCCAACAGTGCCCCTAATGAACCGTCCAAGGCTGTTATGTACAACAAGAGTGGTTTCCCTTTTATTGGACTCATAAGTACTGGAGGCTTCAAAAGATACTCCTTAATACTATTAAAAGCATTTTGGCACTGCTGATCCCATTCAAATGGAACACCCTTTTTCATCAATCTTGAGAATGCCAAGCATCGACCAGCCAAGTTAGAAATAAATCTTCTGATATAGGCCAATCTCCCTTGTAGCCCCTTCAATTCCCTTAAATTTCGTGGAGGAGGCATTTCAGCAATGGCTTTAATCTTGGTAGGGTCAATTTCAATCCCTTTGTTTCGAACCACAAACCCTAGAAATTTTCCAGAGGAAACTCCAAATGCACATTTTAGTGGGTTCATCTTGAGTTTGTACTTCCTTAAACGTTCGAAGATTCTTCTCAAATCTTCCACATGGTTTTCTTTTTCCTTTGTCTTGACGACCAGATCATCAACATAGCATTCGATGGTGTCATGGAGCATATCACCGAAAATTACAGTCATTGCCCTTTGATACGTGGCTCCAGCATTTTTCAGGCCAAAAGGCATTACCTTATAGCAAAAGACTCCTCTCGGAGTCCTGAATGCAGTCATTTCTTCATCTTCAGGTGCCATTCGGATTTGATTGTATCCTGAGTATCCATCCATAAAAGACAAGGTTTCATATCCAGTAGTTGCATCTACAAGAAGTTCAGTGATGGGCAAAGGAAAGTCATCGTTAGGACAAGCCTCATTGAGATCACGGAAATCAATGCAAACCCTGATTTGACCATTCTTTTTCTTGACTGGCACTATGTTTGCTAGCCAGGTTGGATATTTGACTTCCTTGATGAATCCTGCATTGATAAGCTTGTCAACTTCGGCTTCAATTTGGGCTATAAGCTCTGGTCGAGTTCATTTGAATCGGCTTTCTCGTGGTGAATTGCAAGCTTATGGACTGCAATCTCTGGATTAAGACCAGGCATCTCACTGTAGTTCCATGCAAATATGTCATGATACTCCTTTAAGAAGGAAATATATTGCCGACCTTCTTCTTCCTTTAAATTTGCACTAATGAAGGTTGGTTTGTTTTCTCCTTCATCACACAGATTTATTTCACGAAGGTCATCCACGGTGGCTTGGCCTCCTGCTTCAAATTCTGTTGGTGCAGGTTGAGCTTCATCTTGGTCAACATCTTCCAACACATCTTGAGTGATAGTCATGTTTACTGAAAATTTTTCCTCATCCCCCCGATAGCCTAACCCTTCTATCCTAGCGGTGATAATACCGCCTTGCTAGATAGCCTGCCTCTGCGAAGGTGTTAATGCAAAGTCAAAGGGTGTCATTGTTTCTGGTATTTTTTCAGGATCTAAACCAACTTTCACCAACATCTGTGTAATTTCTGTACTGAAAGTAGGCTTATCAAAACTCGATATGTTTTCTTCTGGCACTTGTTCAACTTTCACTTTCTGTTCAACATCTCCAAGTGAGTGGAATATGATGGGTTTCGACCCTTTTCCTTTAGAAGGGACCACAACTTTATTATATTTCTCCACATAGGTGCATTCTGTCCTCCTTAATGGCAATGTGAACTCACTCTTGAGATCCAAAATTGGATTTATTGGGGCCAGAGCCTTTGCCCCCAGTTTCCTTTCGGACTTTGGCACATATCGAAATGTCCTATTGGTTGAAACCGGAGGAGACTCGAGCTTCTTTGACATTTGGAGCATCTTCGACTTCTTCACATCTTTTCCCTTTCTTTGTGAAGTTTTTGTATAGAAGCGCATCGGATAATAAGCCTCTACTTTTCGAATGGATCATTGTCACCACAATTGTCCCTCTTTTTGGGTGAAGGCAACGGGTACTTAATACATTGGTGATAAGTTGATGGCACTGTATGATGATTATGCATCCATGGTCTCCCAAGCAAAGCATTGTAAGAGGTGTCTACATCAATGACCAAGAACTCAGTGCTTCCTTCAATATCCCCAAACTTGGTTCGCAATTCAATCTTCCCCATTGGGCATTGTTCATTCTGATTAAATCCTTGAATGACCAAACGACTTGGGCGAAGTTGTGAAATTCGAACCCCTAATAAGTTTAAGGCCCTCCGAGGCATGAGGTTTACCGCAGATCCTCCATCAACCAGAATTCGAGAAATTTTCACATCATGGATAAGCCCAGTGATAAACAAAGGCCGATTATGGTCTGCCATTTCAGCACACGTGTCTTTGTCACCAAAGGTTATCATGGCCATGCATGTAGTTGCCTTCTCTTGATTTCTACCCTCGATTTCTTTGTGGAAATCCTCTGGCTTGGACAGGGCATATATTAAAGTATATTAAAGACTTTCGAAGCTCTGGAGACATTTTCAGTGCATCATATACACTCAACAATGCTGGAATTTTCTTTAGATGAGCTAGTACATCATATTTCACTTGCTCTTCCTCCAGCAAAACCTGTGGAACTTCTGACGTTTGAGGGTCTTGAGGATTTCGTAATTTCTTCGGAGGTCAAATAAGTCGGCATACTTCAAAGAACCGCCTTTTCGTTGACCTCAACTTCTTTTATTCCTCACTTATTTGGACCATGTTAACTGGTCCAAATTGTGAGGGTGATCATCATCATCGATCCTTCTCCATCTTCTCGAGCTGCATTCTTCTCCCATTTCTTGGTACCGAGTCACGCCTATAAAAGCATTGAGATTCTTCAAAACCATTCTTCATGGCCTCCCAACTAGGCACCACGACTCCATCGAGGAGCAATACCAATCAAAGGCAATCCTCTAAGGAAAGGGAATTGTTTTAGGCAAAGTGCTTCATTTTGAGTGTTTCCATTAATCGCTTCAAAAACGCCTAATATGTTTTTGAGGATCTCCATACCCCTCATATAGGACAAAATTTGGAAGTTCATATCCTTCAGGAAATGGTGTTTGCTCTACCCATAAAGGGAACAAATCCCTTGGGCGATAAGTGCCCATCTCTCGAAGGTCAAGGGCAGTTTCAATCTTCTCATCAATTGTGCCTTCTATGAAATCATATGTTTAAGAAGATGTACCTTCGTCATCCAAATGTTCTGACATCTCAATTTCTATTGGCCATGATTTATAAAATGTCCTATAGAATCGATCAGCCATGGTGTCTCAATCTGGGATTGAATTAGGTGGCAGGCTGAAGTACCAATCTGCTGCCCATCCTTCCAAAGAAAGAACGAACTGCCGTAGAAGTAACGCCTGACTTTTTACTGTGTTTCCACATTGTGCAAGGAAACGAACCAAATGGCGCCTTGGACAACCTGTCCCATTATATAAAGGAAAACGAGGTACTGCATATTCTCGTGGGAACTGAACCCATTCAACCTAATTAGGGAAAGGGTGTCCAGAAATTTGATTTCTTTCGATAATCAAATTTTGATGGGCTTCAAAACCCTCATCTTTCAAGGAAACTGTTACTTTTGCTTGATGTTCTGCTTCCCTTCTAGCTTCAATTTTTTCTTTCTCATCATCACCTGGATTGCGAATGATATGTATTTCTCGCTCTTCAAAATTTACATCCACAGTGATGACATTACAGGGAAAGTCAAAGTAGTCACTTGATACACTTTCTCCATCGTATGTCCTAGCTGGTGATGCGCATGGTGAACCATCAGGAGAAAAGTCAAGTTCCCAGTCTTCGTTAGAATCCTCAACTTGAGATGACTTTGTTTGTTTGCTTGAATGCTTCCATACTTCATCATCCGACATACACCTGCCATTCACCTCATCATCCTTGAAGTGTAGTCGTTTTTTCGCCTTTTTCACAAGCTCAGAGTCGGACCTACACCCAGTGTCTCCTTGTTCTGTTCTCCTTACATATTCTGGAGTGCTTTGATAGTACACTGGTGGTACTGGCGAATATTCTGGAGAAAGAGCTTCTAGTATGTACTCTGGAGAAGCTGGTGTATATTCAGGAGAGGCTGGTGTGTATTCTGGAGAAGCTGGTGTATACTCTGGTGAGTCAAGTATGCAGATAGGAGATGTAATGCAATCTCCTTCCCTAACTTTTGAACCAACTTCACCCTCATCTTCCTCATCATCACTTAAAACAATGATGGTTAGGCAAGGGGCCAAAGTAAACTTTTCTTCCTTTCTTTTATCAAAGTATGTCTGCAACTCCACAGATTGAAATTTTGAAGGTAGAAATTCCTCCAATGTGACTGTAACAAGAGGACCTTGCTCTAACTGCTCATCAGGGACCAATTTCTCCCCTTTTTCCTTCTTTGGGTTCTTCTTTCCTTTTCTCTTACTTACTTTGGCTTTTTTCTATTTCCTAGAAACTTTTGGTTTTTGCTTTTTGGAAACTTTTGGCCTTTGTGTTCTTGAATCAACCACACTTCTAGCTTTCACTGTGGCATTTTGTTTCTTCTTCATGCTTTTTGACTGATAAACAACCCATTCACCTTCATTATCATTGTCGATAGTGATTGGGTTGGCAGATGCTTTATCTTGAGGAGGGAGCTCGATAATCTTAGAGTCCAAAAGTTCCTGAATTTTATCTTTCAGAACAAAGCACTCTTTTATCAGATGGCTAATCAAACGATGGTAGGGACAATATTTTGGATCGTTGGTCTTTCCTACCTCATGTGGTCTTTTCACCTCCGGGAGAGCAATCAACTTTTGCTCCAACAGATCTTCAAATAGGTCTTCGACCAGATCATCCATGAAAGAATATTTCTTCTCCAACCTCTCTTTCATAGTCACCTTTTTAAATTCCTTGGGCTTTTTAGCCCCTACTACAACAGGACCCTTCTTTCTGGTTTCGATTGTAGCTGCAGTCGAGGACTCAACCCTTTCAACGGCCCTAGGCCTCCTCCGTTTAGCTAGATGGAGCTCCATATCATGAGCTTTAGTGCATAGATCATTAAATCCTTCAAAAGTTTGGGCCATAAGAGCCGTAGAGAGCTCATGTCGGAAGTTGTTAAGGCACATCCGAATTAACTCTAATTGCGTAAACTTTTGAGGACAAGCAAATGTCAAAACTCGCCATCTTGCAATGAAATCTGTAATAGACTCATTGTCACGTTGCTGGGTCTCAATCAGTTCTGGTACTCCAACTCGCCTTTGTGTGTTGCAGAACTGTTTAAGGAACTCCTTCACCATGGAATCCCAATTTAGGATTGATCCCTCAGGAAGGTTAGCATACCAAGTAAATGCAGAACTTTCAAGTGACTGAACAAATAGCTGCAGACACAGGGCCTCATTATGGGCTATTGGCCCGCACCTTGAAAGAAAATGAGCCACATGTTGTGTTGGATCTCTGTTCCATCAAACATTTTGAAATCGTTGGGAAAAACCGTATGAATGGAATAAGATCTACCCATCTTTGGGTAAGGTTTTGTAATTATTCGAAAGTTCTCATCATCTTTTTTGGACTTTCTTTACTTGTCTCCTCACCATATCATCAATCATGGCCATGAGCATTGGATTCATACCACCACTGGTTAGATCGGAGTAACAAGGACCATTGCCCCCTGGGGCTAGTGTGCTTTGTATGCCTACGGATGTCCCCACAACAGGTTGTGTCATTTGTTTGGGTGCACTTCATGGTCCTGTCATTTGGGCCTGCAATTGTTGCATTTGCTCCAACATAGCAGCCATTTCCCGTTCTCTTCTCTCGAGTTGTTCTTGCAGGGCCACCACTTTTTCCTTGAGACCTTGGTCCTGTTGGACCTGCGAATTTTCACCTTCTTTCTCAACCTCAGTCATCATAACTGTGACTTTGTTGATATCTTTCAATTCATTGTTTCCAATATTCGTTGAAACAAACGAGATAGAATCATCTTGTTCGTATAAAGGATTATCAACCCCCACAACATTACTCATATTTGAAGCACCTGACTGTGATGCTTTGTTTTGAACCTGGCGGGTTATGGACCTTGTTACAGGCCCTTTTCTTATTCCATCCATAGATAGTTCAACCAAAGTAGAAATATTTCCCAAGGGTTGCTTACCCTCCTCCACCTTGGATTTTCCAACAAAGACAGGACTTTCAACTTGTTTTTGGCGTTCATCTGTCGAGAGAGCCCTTTCAATAGCTCCTATAACATTTGTTGCCACTGTTCTTAGTTCCAGTTTCTTTAAGGCCTTATTTCTTCTTCGCCTTTGTCTTTTTGAAACTGGACCGGATGACATATCATGTCGAGCCCCTAGGGGCATAGACGGAACCGTTTGCATTTTTGCAAATTCCTCGTGAATTTTCAAAGCAGTCCCTACATTTTTAGAGCGAACCAATTGATGTTGATTCAAGTCCCGTTGGGCCAACAGGTGTTCCTTATTCAAACCTTATCGGGCCAATGGATGTTCCTTATTCTGTTGGGCCAACGGGTGTTCCTTATTCGAACCCTGTCGAGCCAACGAGTGTTCCTTTGGCTCTTGAGAGTTGACTGAGATTTGGTTTGACCGATTTTGTGCTCGAATGTAACTATCGGTTCAGAGGCGAATCGCTTTTTCAACAACAGAGGCCTTTTTTCCATCAACAGGAGTTTCGGTCATCACCCTCCTCCCAATGGCCCTAATGATGGCCATGTTTTCAGCAGAGGCTTTCTTCTGGGCAAACTCCACCATTTTAATAGAGTCTTCTACCCTTTTGAGTAGTTGGGCCACAACATTTTTTGTTGCCTCCGTTGAAGCTGCAACAAAAGTCATAGTTGCAAACTGATTAGCCTCTTTTGCCTGAATTAGAAAGCTCTTCGTTTGGGCTGTGGCCCTCACAGTTGCGTACTGCTTTGACGCTTTCACATAATCTTCAGTAATCTTTCTCAAACCTTCAGCTTTTTGAAGAAGTGTGACTTTCTTCGTCACACCAGTTACCTTCGGGACAGCCAAGAGCATTCGCTCTGGAGCCCCTTGGGTGATAGGGGAAAGAAGTGCATCTTTCCAGGATTTCATTGGCTCTACCTTTGGGACAGCGAAGAGCATTCGCTCCGGAGCCCCTTGGGTGATGGGTGCTATCTCCACCCTTGGTGATTTCAGAACCACTGGAGTGTAGGTTTGTCTCCTGACAGTTGCTTCCGCATTCCTATAACAAAAGAATACGTCAGTAAGTTTCAACTATATATATATATTTTTTTTGTTCTTCAAGAAATGGGAGGAAAAATAAGTCCCACTGGGCGTGCCAGAATTTGTAGACACAAATTTTAAAACATGAAGTGTTTCAACACATTTCAAAATTTATGTTACAAATGTCCACTATTTAGTTTTTTGGACTAAACAGTGTTGATTATTTAAATAGCAGGTTCTTATTTCCGATCTGTATTTCAGATCGTTAATTACACATTTTATACAAATGAAACCTCCGATTAATGAAGAACAAAATAAACAACAACAGACAATTTAAGAAAAATAAATATTTTATTGAAATAGTTATGGGTTTTGAACCCTCGAATACAAAATATAATTTTTTTGGGGTTTGGAACCCTTTACCTATTCATCGCCATTAGCACAGGCTCTACCGTTCTCTAGGCTTCTCTTCTTCTTTCTTATAACGATTTCTTTAGCTCTCAATTTCTCTCTCTCTCTGATCTTTTCACTTTGATTTTTCTCCGATCCTCCGTCTTGTGTGATGATCCTCATATTTATGGAGGCCAATCAAGTGATAGGAATGCTTCATCTTCAATTTGAATTTCAAATTGAGTGATAGCGCCATTTGCATTCTGAATAATAACGCTATCTGATTAATCATATATTTGATTAGCCATTTGAATTTTGAATAATAGCGCTATCTGGTTAATCGTATATTTGATTAACCGGATTGATCTTTGGGATTTCATCATGTGTGGTGTCCTTGCTGTTGGCTCTACAGGTGTCATCTTTCGTAGGCTCTACGTGTCATTGTTGAGATACAACGTCGTTTTGTTTATGTACTTCAACGGATCATATTGATCTTTTTTAGGAAGTGATTACCTGCAACCTTTCTATCATATGCTCCATACATGTCATAAATTTAGTTAAAATTTATGTGCCAACAATGTGTCCCGTGTACATACATGGATAAGTGTTCTTACTGCGCATGGTGTTGAAGAGGTTGATATCGAAATGTACACAAGGCAGGATCTTATTTTGCCTCAAAAGCTCTTTTGTTGCAAGACACTGGTGGTTTTGAAGCTAATAAATGAACTGAAATTCAATTTTCCTACCTCGGTTTACTTGCCGAACCTCAAGATCCTCCATGTTTCACTTCATTATCCGGAAAATGACATAACACAGAAGCTCTTCACTAGCTGCCCAATGCTTGAGGATTTGCACTTAAGAGCAAATGTAGTGGATGCGTCGGAAATGATTTTTGATGTCTCTTCGCCCGCTCTAAAGAAATTAAAGTTCCATTTGATTATGTTTCTGGAATGTGAACACTTTGATAGGGGAATGAAGCTTTCTAAGAACAAGATTGTTGTCAATGCACCAGTTCTTGAACACCTGACTGTTCGTGATGATTACTTGCCTTGCTACTCGCTGAACAACCTATCCTTGTTAGTTAGAGCATATATAAATGTTGGACACTTCTGTATAGAACTGCTCGGAACAAAGGAACATGCTAATAAACTATTCATGCTTCTGGAAGGAATCACTAGTGTCAAGTTTCTATCACTAGCTGCAGCAACTATGGGGGTATGTTTGCTCTGTCTTTTCTTAATGAGGTCATTTTGAAATTTGACCCTATAATTTCTTGTAACATATACTAATATTTGACTGGATAAATTTTCCTTGTAGTCATTGTAGTTTGCCTCATACCAATTTGGTCCTTACAATTCTAATCTTATCAATTTTCTCTGAAAATTTTCACATTGTGTTAATTTAGTCCAATAGGCAACGGCTCTATATAAATTGGACTGAAATCAACGGCAAAATAGTCCATTCACTCTCCTCAAATTGATTGACGGGTTGACATCCAATTCGAAACAATTCATTCCCTTCTGAATGGATCATTTTGCCTTTGATTTCTATTCAATTTGTTAACGATTGTTATCAATTGCACCAAACCAATACACAATGTGAAAAATTAAAAGACAAAATTGCTATAATTAAAATTACCGGGACCAATTGACACAAGACACATTACAAGTACCATGGATATAATTTTGTTCTATTTGCTTTGTAATATAATTGTGCTTTGCCATATTATTTCATGTTTTATAAAGGCTTTGGAATTTGCCGACGATTACAAGTTGCCGCTATACCCAAATTTGACTAATTTGGAACTGGCTGTTCACAATAATTATAGCTGGAGAAGGCTACCAGACTTGCTTGATTGTGTTCCCAAACCAAAAACTGACATTGTTGAAGGTGAGTTTACATGTAAAATATTCAAATTTGTATTTTTTTTTTGTTTTTTTGCTTTGTCTAAGCACGGATATGGACACTAGACGTGACACGTGGAAATTTTCAATATATGCAGGACACAACACATGAAGAAGATGTGTGTTTCTTTGATTTGCAACTTGTGAACTTCTCTTTTCTCTTTTTTCTAGGATCCTTCATGTGATAAAAATGGTGCAAAATATGATTTCGACTGGATTGAACTGCTACGAGAAATGCCTAGTTGTTTCTCTTTCCTTGAGGAAATCAGATTCTCTAGATTTAAGGGAGATGATGATGAGTTCAAGCTATTGAAGTATTTTTTGGAAAATACTGAAGCGCTGAATATGGTGAGAATTAATTTTTGCAATTTAACTCGAGCCAAAGAGAGGAAATTTTTCAAGAATATACGAAAGTTTCAAAGGGCCTCAAAACTTTGTGAAACCGATTTATTTTGTGACTCGAAAGAGTAGTGGGCAATTTATTAGCAAGTTTGTGTATGCTAAAGTTTTGTTTGCACTTTGTTTGTTGAGAGATGATAAAACTTATTTTACAATTTGCTTAATAGTTATTCAGTTTTGGTTATATTGATCTTCTTTTATTGCATATTTATTCCTAAGATGAGAAAATGAATACCTGTCTTTTGAGTTTCATCTTACGATTTAAATTTTCTGTTAAATTATTAGTTATATTTTTGATGTGATGTACATTTTAACTTGTGATACGTTCTTGTCATGGATGAAACCTCATATGGCATTCATTTACTCATTTTATTTTATTTATTTTTTCTCTCTTTTTTGGTAAGTAATTTGTTGTTAGATTATGAAACCTCATATAGCAGCCATTTACTCATTTTATTTATTTATTCTCTCTTTTTTAATAGGTAATTTGTCGCTAGATTACGAAATCTCATACGACAATTATTTACTCATTTTATTTATTTATTATTTCATTTTTGGGAGGTAATTTGTTACATTAGAAGAAAAAAATTTTAGTACAAAGATTACAAGAATATACACTTCTTTGACTTGAACAAAGCCATTCTAGAAAAATTGATTGGTATAAAGTGTTGATCAAATATTTATTCCAGACTATTTGAAAATATAACTGATATATGGCTTCAGTTCCTCCTTGGAAGTGACATTGACTGCTTGTGGTGTTAGATATTTGAAGGAGGGATCATGCATGCAAAATTTTATTTTACATCTTCTTGTTGTTTGAATTTAAGGACGGGCCTCATTTGGTACTGTTTATATATATATATGAAGACGGAAAACAAAAAATTGTTTGGTATGCAACTTTTGTTTTCAAAAAGATAAAATTGATTTTAAAAATAGAAAATATTTGTTTTCACTTGTTTTTAAATCAAATTTTTACTTTTTCTTTCCTTTGCTCATCACCCACCACCACTACCGGCCACCTTGCACCACCAACAATCGCCATCGCCAACTACTAGTAACCCACCAATGAGCTTGGGGCCTTGGGGCCATATTTCGACAAGTTTCGGCAATCAGATGATCATGTAACCTCCGATCATGTTCTCATGGCCCTCTAGTCACCCATAGCCTCTTATGACACTCTAATCACCAACTTTGTCCACCCCCACCACGACCACATCCATTCACACCCTCCCTCTCTAGCCATTAGTTCCATAAATTCATCAAACATGTGTTCTGATGTTTATTTTTTCCACTTGTTTTCAAAATTTTATGCACACCAACATATTTTTAGTTTTGTTGTTTAAAAAAAAAAAAAATTGTTTGTTACAAAAAACATATTAGCAATACTTTAGTACATAGTGGCAAAAGCTAAAGTGGGTACTCAATTTTCACTCTTTTCAAACCTCATTAATAATGGAATTATGAACCTTATTAATATTAATAATTAAAACTATAGAATTCATTGGGGAAATCATCAAAATTATTTTTTAACCTAATTATATGATTATATTAATTTATTATAATTATTAACGAGAATTGAGAACTGGTATTCAATTAATCTACAATAATAAACGAGGACTGAGAACTGGTATAAATACGCCACTATTATGATGTGTTTACCATTACTATTGGTTTGGTAGTTAGGGGATAGTGGCAGAACTACTAAGGAGTCGGGGGCACCCTTCTTTGTCTCTAAATTTTAAGTAAATTTGATTTGATCCTCTCAAATTTTTGTTGTCGCTTAAAATCTCTCCCTGATTTCTTATTGGTCCCAATATTTTTCAATTGATCCTTATTGTGTGGGGGTGAAATGTCCTCTGCTTTCCGTACTCCTTGGACTCCAAGCTTCTCGTAACGGCATCTAACCCGGCAACACAGAAACGGTGAGTTGCCCGGCGGTGGTTTGCCGAAGAGACCCTCTGACGATCAAGTCAGATTACTTGAGGAAGAAGGAGGCTGTTAGAGAGAGACAGTGTGTGTTTCAGATGGCGCAAAATTGCTTACCTCTGACGTTCATCTTCCCCTCCTATTTCTAGGCTGGCCATACAGCCTCAAGATTGTGTGCGCACTGCCTCTGCTGTCCTTCCCTGGACAGGTGGCAGTGCTTGCCTCTCACCACCTTACGCGTGTAAAGGCTTAGTCCTCCAACCAGTACATGTAGAACTGCCCAACGGTATTGACGCGTGCTTGGAGTGGGTGTCCTCTCCCCAACACCATTGGCCCAGGTGGCACACTTGACCGAAGTACCACGACCGGTCTAGCCCTTTTGGAGGGTCGCCACCACAAGCAGCACAACTGGGTTGTGCCTCGCCGACCTATCCCTCGGGGAAGAAGCGAAAGTCTGATTCACAAGGCCGAGCTACTCTTGGTCGCTCTGTCACGCCCCAAACCCGCCCCTAAAAATTTGGGCATGACCCATTCGAACATAAACACCAAACCTGATAAATAATATCTACGGGGCCTGAACGGAAGCATTTAATATGATATAATAGTATAAAATAATATCCATTGAGCTACCACTACTATGCCAGGATCACAGACAGAACATAAAGCAGATAAATATACATTGACGTATATCCGAGATAGCTAAATACATATACATATACATCAAGCTTAATAAACACTTAGGTATAAATTAAAACTTAATAAAACTCCAAACTTAAACGGTCAACATCTAACGCTTAGACACCCAAGGCTTGGCAATCGTAAAAGCCACGGTGTTAAGGTTGACCTCCGGGTTGAGTGCCTCTAAACAGACACAAAATAAAGTGAGTCAAGCTCGTGAATAATAGTACGTAAATCATGTAATGTTCAACCCAAACAATAAAGTATATAATCAAGTATATGATTAACTACGTTCAAATATATCTCAAACAACATGGGTCCAGTTTTCTTTAACAAAGCGACTTTAAGCCCGTATAACAGAACGCATAAAGCGTGATTGGAATGCATAAAGCGTATGTAACGGCCATCGCCCGAAATATCCGAATAGCCTTTCGCCCGTAATGCCTTTTCGCCCGTAACGCATTAATATATACGTAAACCTTTTATTATTACATTTCCATATTTTTCAGTTAATACAGAACAGTCTCAAATTCATATGAACATGGTAAGACCATAGGATACACAAATCATCTCATGGCCTATTACACATAGGCAAAATCGTCTCATCATTGACAAAAATGTATGAGTCGTAATACATGAGCCTTATTGTTTCTCTTGTTCACCACAAATCAATGCAGATAGTTTACGACAAGAGAACATTAATAATGTTGCCAATAGTAAGTAATCCCAATTAATCAAAACCACATTTCCACTACCCTTTTTGTTCACATAAGTCCATCATCTTAATAAGTCTTCTGCCTTTATTATGCGACAACATACATAACTTTTAGATTAGTACATTACCGATAATCCTGAACTATAGACGAAACACCGAATAAGGCCAACTCTTTCCACGCTCACATAGGTTACATCAATCCTCAATCCACATACATGTCACCATATTTCCACGGAGAACAAAATGTTATTAACAATGATTATTAATGGAAAATAATGTACGTATGGAGTACTATTACTCACGGATTAGACGCTTAGTCCGCCTCAGAATTGACCCTACACAATTCATCATAATACAACACCATTTAATTGCCACTATTATTCAATACAACATTATCCAACATAATCAACATCACATGGTTCATCTATACAATTTACATCCATACATAATTCACAATAAATCCTTGTATCCTATTTTATCATTCTAAAACCAAGTTCATATCATCTATATCCTTAATTAGATGATTTCTCTAATTTTCCCTTTACATGATAGCATAAATTCCAACATTTATAACAAATTCATTTGCAATTCTAAACATAGCTTTCAAACATTTCCAAATTCTAATTCAACTTGAATACATATCATTCAACACTTAAATTTCGTTACTCTACCTTCCACTTGAGCCAATACATTGATTATCAACACTAATCAACTTAGGGTTTCCAAGGAAAATGGGGGATTACTTTTTTTTCTTAGTGGAATCACCAAATCAACAATTACTATATGCCAATATGCTAAAACATTCAACATCCTTTGAGAAGTAGAGTGGAAGCCCCAATTGTGCATAAACATTAAACCATAAGTGTCCCTAGCCCATAATTAACTCAAGATTCCAAAATGTCACCAAAATCTCAAGGTACCAACGAAATCACTTCGAATCATAAACATTCAAGGCTAAGAGAACCCCTTACCTCGAAATTAGAAGCAAAGAAGCTAGGTTGAACGCAACCTCTCGAAATCCCAAAATCTAATCGGTTGGAAAAGTTGATCTTCACTTCTTCTTTCCTTGGTGGAAAATCTAGCTCAAATCTAAGGAAAAAGTAAGTATTTGGGGATCAAACCTCTAGGGTTTTCGGACCTAGAGAGAAAAGAGAAGAAGGGAAAAGGAAAATGGAAGAAATGATCCAAAATCTGGTTTAAAAACTGCTGTCCGTAATCTCCGCTCAGCGTAGAAATTCCCGCTCGAGCGGACCTGTTTCAAACCAGATTCCAAAACTTTGAACAGGTATAATTCTCTCATTCGACTCGTTTTAGGTCATTCTTGTGGTCAAATTGAAGCCCCGGAGATAAGCTTTCCAATGGTTCTAACCTCACATCCAAATTCAAAGTGTGGAAAAAGAAAAGGTCAAAAGAGTGACGGTTGGTCGTAAATGAATTACTCAAATTAAGGTTTTTGGTTCAATCTTACTTTACCCTCATCTTATCATCTCAATCCATATCCCAAAATAAGATAAGAACATTTCAAATACACTAAGAAGAACATCAAAAATGAGTCCACATGCTTCAGAATCAACCTTACTCAGCGACCCGCCGGCGCCCAAATCTTGCGCCGAGCAGACTAACAAAGTCGCCGCCGGCGTAAACTCCCCGCCGGAGAATCACAACTCGAATCTCGGGCCGTCTGAAAATTTGCTGGAAACCCCAAAAGTCCGCTCGAGCGGCCCCTCCACCGCCCGAGCGGAGGAAAGAATTTCTGGGTCGTTACACGCTCCATCCTGACTGATCGGCCGTGAGGCATACCGGCCTTACCCTGTCCTTTCTTCATTCTCGGTTATATGAAGTCTGTCCATCCCGGCTAACCGGTTAGAGGCACGCCGGTCCTCGCCCCACGGTCAGTCTAGCTCGGGCTACCCTTAGCTCGGTTGTCACATGTCACCACCAAGCGTCTGATTTTGCTCGGCCAGGCCTTAGATTGTGCCTGGTGGGCTAACCTCTCCGGCCGTGCAAAACAGAGTGATGGGCCATGCCAGGAGAGAGAACAGCTCAGCACCGTGCGGCTTGTCGCGACCCGCGTTACCGTAGCTCGACTGTACCAACAGGTGTAAATCTCTCCTCTCAATTGCCCCTTAACCCCGACCGAGCTAATCGTGATCGGGGTTACCACCATGTCCGAGCTAACGGTCACCGAGTTGCACCAGTACAGGCCGAGCGTGATTGGAGCCAAATCCGTTACCGAGCTATCCCATTTGGTCGGCCATTGCCTAAGTAGTCTTGTCAAGGGTCGTACTGCCATACTGACAGCCGCGTTCTCATGCTACGTGGCCTCACTCCATTGGGCCGTACAGCCCAGCTGTCTTCCACGCGCAGAATTCAAACGGCGCAGCCGTTTGGTTTCCCCCCCTCTTTAAACCCTACACAAAGGGTCAATCGTCCCTTCTACTGTTCATCTACAGCCCCAAGCCAAAACCCTAGTTTTCAAATATTCACCCTTGCTGCCGTTGCTCCCCACTTGCTTCTCTACGCCCATTCTTGCCATTTCTGAAGCTGCAATCCAAACTGGGAGGCTGAATCTCGCTGGGCATCTAGCATAGGTAAGTTCTTCCATCCTTCATTCGTACTTTCATACCTGTGTTCTTCATTCATTCATCATTTTTTTTTTTTTTTTGCCTCTGCTCTTCGTGTTCTTCACTTGGGGGTGTTGGGATCACAACAGTTCCTCTCCCCTTTAGACCAAAAATGATATACCCTAGAAAAACTAGAACTGTAGGAATCAATGGGGTCTTCGAGCCCCTATTTCTCCTTAGCTCGAATGAATGGGCCTTGAATATAGGATGAACTGGATGAACACTGACAGAACCGAGCTAGACATTAATTTAGATCCGTAAATCAGACTTAACCGAGCTAAAACTTGTTTGAGGTCTTTTACTTGGGGCCTTGACCGAGCTAAATATCCGTTTATAGACTGAATCGAACTAAAACTTGGGTTCGAGTTCTCTTCTTAGGCCTTCACCAAGCTGAAAATAGGGAGACAGAATCGAACTAGGAAGGCCAAATCGGCCAAGTTGCCTAGCCGAGATAGGGTCGAACCGGTCAAAAACCCATTAACCCTTCACCGAGCTAAGAAAATCCACATTGAGGCCGTGCAATTTATGCCGTGCTAACCCTTGGACTTGTTTCTTAACAATGCAGAACAAACTAGGACCGACCAGGCCAGTCCAGCTCTACCATTGGTGGAGCTCAAAGTCCGAGCAAATACACCAACATTTTTGACCGAGATACAAATTAAATCACCAAATAAAACCGAGATAGATGGGCAAGTACCGATTCATGGTGAGCTCGCCCGGTGCGCTAGCCGAATTTCGTAGGGAGTACCACATCCCAGATGATGTCGTCTTAGAGCTGGCCAAGAAGGGAGATACCCCTTGGGGCGACCTAGACCGGTGCCCCTTCACGATCGTGTCCATAGTCGAAGGAGGACTTCATTTCCTCATCCAGCCCTTGATCTGTGAATTTTTAAGGCAAACAAGGCTCTGTCCAACGCAAGTGTCGAACAACACGTACAAAATAATAAACGGCGTGGCCGAGCTGAACCGGAGGCTCGGTCTCAATCTCGGTCTTACTGAAATATTCCATCAATACAGTCTGAGTAAAAATAAAGGTGGGTTTTGCTGGTACCTAAAGGTAAAAAAGGGCCGAGCAAAACTCATCGAGGGCAACCCAGACAAGGAAACCAATGACGACGACTTCTTGTGGGTGTCCGGTAATTACGAGGACACCGAGGCACCCATACCGAGCTGGTACATTAGGAAGGATTTTGGCAGTGCTGGTGAGTAGCTCGGCTAACCGCACTATCTTCTTTCTGCATCAATTTCTCTTTATACCGATCTAACACTTCTCATCTTTTTGTAGATTACAAGCACCTAGCAGAAGACTACTGCCGGGCTAACCAAAAGGCCATACGCGTCTTGCTACGTCATCTGGAAGAAGAAAGAGAATCATCAAAGCTGCTCAACTTTGAACCGACTTACACCTACAGGGCGCCGTGCAAAAGCCGGGTCACCGACTTCCTTCGTGCTCCATCCCCAGAACCTGACCCAAATCTTCCGCTAATCAGACTTGTTCCTCTCACCGCCGAGCAAGAGATGGCGAAAATTCAGGCAATCAAGTCCATGATCACCGGTGAGGAAAGCGAGTCCCAACAACCGGAGGCGACCAGGGGAACATCTTCAACTCTCGCCGGGCAAAAAGAAGGTGTCGTGTTGGCTCTGGCCAGCAAACAACTAGCAGGCCGACCAAAGAAGAGGCCGATGAAGGATCTGACCGGTCAACACCTGGTGGACGAGGAGTCCACTGAGCAGACTTCGACAGATCTTGGGGACCAGACCGAACAACAAATCAGCGGGCTATCAAAGAGCCCAAGTGCCCCCTGGCCCGTCGCGAATTTAAATACAAGGGTCTTTGTTTACGCAGCAGACTCGATCTACGCGGACAAGGACTACTCGCTTGGTTTTAACATGACCAAGGGGTTGATCCTGCCCGCCGATATGAAAAAACATGACGAGCTCTCTGACCTGAAGGTCCTCCGCTCGACGGCGAAATCCATAGTGCTGGTAAATTGTCACTCCTTTTTGTTTTTTAAGTTATAGCCCGGTTTTTGCTCGGTTTCCTTAATACTGACAATCTTGTGCTTGTTTGCAGGCCGCGCAAAAGAACTACCTCGCCCACGAGCGCATGATCGCCGTGCGGCAAAGTCTGCGTGATGCCATCGCCGAGAACAAGGCCCAAGAGGCCGAGATAGTGAAGCTTAAGGCGGCGCAGGAGGCTATTGCGGCCGAGCGAGATGACCTGAGGCAGAAGGTTGACCAAGCTAAAGCTGACAAGCAGCGGGCCGTGAAGTCAACGAAGGCCAAGTATCTCGCCGAGCTGAGCAAACTACGCAATGCCCACAAAGAGAAGAAAGAAAAGGCGGTTGATGACGCCGAAGACAGGGGCTACGCTCAAGCCGAGAAAACGTATAAACAGCAAGTGCAGGCGACTAAGGACATCTTTTTCCAGTGCGGTTGGAAGGCTACCGTGGAAAAATTTGGCCTTGGTCAAGACGCTGACATGTTCTTGAATCCACCTGCTGCCTTCATACCGCACTACATGCAGGCTTATGCGACCGCCGCACAGAAGAGGCTCATTAAGGAGGCCAGAAAGGAAGTCGAGGCAGAAGCCATCGCCGCGCAACAAACCGAGAAAACTACTCCTGAAGCATCTCAAGATGCAGAAGATCAAGTGGCCGATCATGAGGGTGCCGCGGTGGAGGGTGCTGGCGATGAAGTAGAAGAAGGCTTGCCTGAGCACACTGCGGTGGTCGCCGAGCAAACTGTGGAAGTCGTCGAGCAAACGGTTGACCTTGAGTTGGACTAAAGATGTTGTCTTCTATTTTCCTTTGTTTTTTATGTTTCTTTTCTTTCTTTTTTGAATGTAGCCGAGCTGGGCCCCCCCCACGTGTAATGCATTTCTTCGATCAATGAAATTTGAACTTTTTGCACGTTTTTCTCCCATTTCTGTTCGGTTTGTATAGGCAAAATTTCTTCATTCGAACTTTAATGCGTCATAACTAGTACGTCGGCTATGCCGCGCAATATTCCTAGCTTATCAGAATTTCTCCAACTTAAATGTTTGCAAACCAACTAGTAGCTCGGTTCTTTGATTTTTCGAACGAATCCAAAAATTTTCATTTGGCTGAGCAAAAATCAGCTCGACTTAAAGAAAGTTGGACAAATCACAATCATTTCGCTTCGGCCGAGCGAAACCAGCGCGGCCCGTACATTGGACAAAACACCAACATTCCGACGTGGCCGATCAAAATCAGCTTGGCCTTGGAGTTGGATAGAATGTTAATATCTCTTTTCTCCAAGCAAAATCAGCTCGACTTCTTGTAAGTTGGACAAGGCACCAACATATCGTTTGGCCGAGCAAAGTCAGCTTAGTTAGACAAAACACCAACATTTCTTTTCGGCCAGGCAAAATCAGCTCGGCCTTAACATTGGGCAAAACACCGATATTTCACATAAGTTGGTCACGACGCCAACATCCCAATTGGGCGAGCAAAAACCAGCTCGGTCCTTATTATCATGTCGCTGGACAGTACGCCATCTATTTGTGCGGTCCGCTGATATATCGGCGAGAGAAAATCAGTCTGGTTCCATTCAGGTCGGTCTTTTTGCCCCTAGCATCCATAGTTGCCTTGTATCCTTGCGGTGTCATTGTACAGAAAGGTGCAATATAAAAGAAACAAGAAGGCTATTTTTCATTACAAAAAGCAGTGCTATACTTACATCAAATGCCAAAAAGGCTAACGGGCTAGAAAGCTAAGGAATACAAGCAATTACACCTTAAAAGTAAAAGATCTTAAGGTTGGTTGCATTCCACGGTCTAGAGACAGCTTTGCCATCTAAATCTTCCAAATGGTATGCCCCTTTGCCAGCGAAACCAGTCACCTTGTATGGTCCTTCCCAATTTGCATCGAGCTTTCCTTCACCTGGGATCACCGTGTTGCCCAGCACTTTTCTTAAGACCCAGTCCCTAATCTTGAACAGCCTGGGGTGCATAGCCTTGTTGTATTTCTTGGAGAGTTCTTGCTGGTAGGCCGCTATGTGGATTAGTGCCCGCTCCCTCCTTTCCTCGACAAGGTATAGCTCCAATGCCACTACTTCATTGTTCAAATCTGGCTGGAAGCTTTCAGACCAGATGGTTGGCATGCCAATTTCCAGCTGGATAACGGCTTCCATGCCATAGGCCAAGGCAAACGGAGTTTCCCCGGTCGACCGCCTTGGCGTAGTGCGGTATGCCCAGAGTACATGAGGGAGTTCTTCAACCCATTTCCCTTTGGCCTTCTCAAGCCGCTTCTTCAGTCCGTCCAGGATGGTCTTGTTTGAGGCCTCAGCTTGACCATTTGACTGAGGATAGGCCGGCGTTGAATTGTAGAATTCGATCTTCAGCTCTTCGCAAAGTCCGCGAAAGAGTTTCCCATTGAATTGGGTGTCGTTATCTGAGATGAGGGCCCTTGGTATGCCGAAGTGAGTGATAACATTTTGCCAGACAAACTTCTTCACATCCTTTTCCTTTATGGTCGCCAGTGGCTTGGCCTCAACCCACTTGGTGAAGTAGTCAGTGGCAGCGATGAAGAATTTGCGATTACCCGGTGCTGCTGGGAGCGGTCCCACAATGTCCAACCTCCAAAGCGCGAACGGCCAAGGACTTGTAAGGGAGAGCAATTCTCTAGCTGGCTGGTGGATCTGGTGAGCAAACTTCTGACACTTTTCACACCTGCGAACGTATTTCTGCGCGTCTGCCTACATGCATGGCCAGCAATAACCCTGGGAAATTGCTCGGTAAGCCAAAGATCTGCCCCCAGTATGGCCGCAGATGCCTTCATGGATCTAATAGAGAAAGGCTTCTACCTTGGCGGGGTGGACACACTTCAGATACGCCCCGGCAAAAGACTTCTTATACAAAGCTCCGGACAGGAAGAGCCAAAACCGCTCTGACTTGGCCCGGATCTTGTTGGCCACCTTCTTTTCTTCCGGTAGAACTCTATCTTTTAGGAAGGCGATGATGTGATCCATCCAGGAAGGACCCAAGTCGGTGCAAAGTACCTCGGTCGCTTCTGGTTCCTTAATACTTGGCCGAGGTAAGAATTCTATCATCAAGGGGTTAGGAAAAGCTGTCTGAGCAAAAGCGAATCCGGCCAATTCATCAGCCGTGTTGTTTTCTTCGCGGTTGATTTGTTCCACTCTTATGGCATCAAACTTCCTGATCTCTGCGCACACCAGGGCCTGATACTTGGCCATTCTTTCATCTCTTGCCTCATACTTCCCTGAGACCTGATTGACCACCAGCTTGGAATCGCTGAATACCATAAGGGCTGATGCTTTCATTCTCAGTGCACTTCTTAGCCTAGCGAGGAGGGCTTCATACTCCACCTCGTTGTTGGACGCGGGGAAGCTGAGCGTAATTGCCTGCTCGATAATCAGCCTGTCCGGAGAAGTCAGTACGATACCTAGCCCGGCCCTGTGCCTGTTGGATGCCCCATCAACGAAGAGCTTCCATATCTCACCAACGAACAGCTTCCAACAATCAAAAGGGTTTTGGGAGCTTCTCAGTTCCAAGTCTCTGATCGGCTCATTCTGGTCTCTTTCCTTGTCTTCATTGAATCCGTCTTCCAATGAGTTACCCGGCTCCGCCAGCTCGGTCGGCTTCTGCCCTTTTTTCACCTGCGAGCCAACATTTCTCTCCATTGCCTGACCCATGGGCTGTGCTAAATCCGCACTAGTCAAATCAACCGGGCAAACTGGATGTGTTCCAGGGGTGAACTCTGCCACAAAGTCTGCGAGAGCTTGAGCCTTGATCGCGGTGCGCGGGCAAAACTTGATGTCATATTGTCCCAACTCCACGGCCCATTTTAAAATTCTCCTGGTAAAATCTGCCTTTTCAAAGAGCACCTTGAGTGGAAACTCAGTTAGCACAACTATTGTATGGGCATGAAAGTAGTGTACCAGCTTTCTCGACGCTATCATCAGGGCCAGCGCTAATTTTTCCAGCGGAAGATATCTCGTCTCGGCCGGGAGCAGAGTCTTGCTTACATAGAAAATGAGCAGGTGCTGGATGCCTTCAGCGCGGACTAGAACAGCACTCACCGCATGTTCAGAGACTGCCAAGTAGAGATACAATTCTTCGCCCGGCCGAGGCGTGACCAAGATAGGGGCTAAGGAGAGGTACACTTTTAAGTCTGCCAGTGCACGGTCACATTCTTCGTCCCAGAAGAACTTGGTCTTCAAAGTTTTAAAGAAAGGCCTGCAACGATCTGAAGACCGGCTAATAAATCTGTTTAGCGCGGTTGTCATCCCTGCAAGATGTTGCACGTCCTTCGTGGAGTTTGGGCACTCCAGGTCTTGTATAGCCTTGATCTATGATAGGTCGGCTTCAATCCCTTGGTTTGTGACCAGAAAACCCAGAAACTTCCCGGTGCCGACTCCGAAGGCGCATTTGGATGCATTCAAACGAAGCTTGTGGAGTTTAAGTATGGCAAACATCTCTGCTAGGTCGGAGAGGTGCTGAGATTTCTCCTTACTCTTCACCACCATATCGTCGATGTAGGCCTCCATGGTGCGGCCCAACAATGGGGCGAACATCTTTGTCACCATCCGTTGAAAAGTTGCTCCGGCGTTTTTCAGCCCGAACGGCATGACTTTATAGCAATACAGCCCTCTGGGAGTAGTGAACGATGTGATCTCTCGGTCCGGTTTATACATGGCTATCTGGTGGTAGCCGCGATACGGGTCCAGGAAGCTAAACCTCTGATGGCCAGCGGTTAAGTCCACCAGCTGGTCAATTCGATGGAGGGGAAAGCTATCCTTTGGGCAAGCACGATTGACTGTCTTGTAGTCAACGCAAACTCGCCACTTACCATTCTTCTTCGGAACCACCACCGTATTGGATATCCACTGAGGGTATTGCACCTCTTCTATGGCCCCAGCTTCCAGCAGGTTCTTTACTTCCTCGGCCACTACCTCGGCATGGTGCAAGGCTGAGCGACGTGTCCTTTGGATGACTGGCCGTGTATTGGCGAAGACATTCAACTGATGGCAAATGAAGCTCGGGTCGATGCCAGGCATATCGTAAGGCGTCCACGCAAAGGCCTCCAAATTAGAAGTCAAGAAGTTGACATAATCTAACCGCTCGGTGCTAGACAAACATGATCCCAAGAGGAAGAACTTAGTTGGGTCGTGTCACGACCCAAACCCGCCCATATAGGTTTAGCACCGTAACCGGCCAGTAATCTAAGATTACCGAAGGCCTACTTAACAGTAGAATATTAAAACAGAGTACAGGGGCATGGTGGAAGCCAAAATAGTAAATAAACAATGTCCATTGAACTGTGACAGTCTGTATGCAAAAAGATTTTCCATACATACATAGATATATACACAGTATTTACAATTAGTCAAGACAGGGACTTAATCCTTATTTGGCGGTACAGTGCAGTAACAGTCTATACAGATACAACACGGTTACAGAGACAGACGGGGAAGATTAAAAACACCCCTAAGCCATAGCTTGGCAGGCTCGGAACCTCACATGAGGCCTGATGGTTGGCTTGACAAAGCTGGAGTTTACCCAACGCTTCTAGCATTGGTCGGTGCTGTACACCTACATATATATAAGCGATGAGCTAAAGCCCGATGAATAACATAATGCGTAAAGAGGTTTAGAATGAATGTCCTTACGATAATGAAAAGCAGTTCATTAAATCGATATTCGATCTTTGATCAATCAGTCATATGTGGTACATCCATTAGCATAACAGTATAGTAAGCAGTAGGTCTTAAAGACCGAACAGTAATAATGGCCATCAATCAGTAAACAGTAGTGGTTCCACGAGGGAACCGATAGAGATCTCTATACGATAACGATGCATGAGGTGCTAAGGATGCCACGATGCAGTTCAGAATATAAGGCAAACATTCATTCAGTAAACAATATCGATTCGATGCATTGATTCGATTATTCAAGATAATCATTTTGAACATATCGTACACAATTGTTACTTACGAGTTACAGGCTCTGATAGCTAGAGCGTCTCCTCCGAATGCCAACTCTATACAGTTAACAGATTGAACACACACTAAGTTTCACAGTTGGGAAAGATAATAACTTAATCCCTAAATTTGCCTTGGTGTGTTCTACACCCCTATACTCTTTAAGATGCCTTAAACTAGGCCTAAGAATGCCTAGGATGGGATGAGGATGCAAAGATGCGCCTAGAAAACACTTTACAAAATTTGCTGAAAACAGGGGTCCCGCTCGAGCCAGGCTTCCTTCGCTCGAGCGAGCTTACCAAAACAAAGGGTTCGCTCAAGCGAGTAATCCTTCGCTCGAGCGGTCTGTAAAAATACAAAAGTTCTGGATGCTGAGTTTTTACGCTCGATGCTCGCTCGATGTAACAAGCCCGCGAGGGACCTCGCTACAGTTCGGACTCGATTTTGTCGCGGTTCCAAATCTTGAACCGAAGAGTCCAAATCCGGCAAATCGTTTTGGAAAACAGATTTTTTGAAAGAAGTGCCAAACATGGACTGCTTCGCCAGATACAGAGTCGCCACCTAAATATTTTTTAAATGGGAAATTTAGGAAACCCTAACTCGGTGCCAAAGGCCACGTGTCCGTCATCACCAAAGTTGGCTCGGGAACTTGGGTACGATTGGGGAAGGTCACTTCGTGAGCACCCCCGCTCGCCCGGTCAAAGACCGGCCTCTACTAACCATGATATCTATTTTTGAAAACTTTGTGAGTTCTTATTCCGGTTATTAGCCTAGGTTACTATGTGATGCGCACAGCATACAAGTATAGACTGAATTGCCTGAATTGGAACAAAACATTTCATGCTTGTTTGTTTGAAAATGGTTTGATGGTGCTACTCGCAAGTAGGCTAAGACGCGGATTTGCCACCCTCGGGTGGGCTTAGAAAACAGTATGATTTTGCCACTATCTAGTGGGCTTAAAACAAGCATTCGATGAATTGTCCCAATTCAGATAAATCAACCTCCACCCACAGGCATTCAAGGCAGTTATAGCACATAAGCAGTTAGCCTCATGGTAAGCATGCAATCATGGCAACACTCACACGCATGCAAGGATGCTAAAGCATAAAACTTACCGAGTACTCCAAGCCAAAACAAAAGCTGATTAGAAATCATGCATGATCCTAAATGTGCTGAAATGCCTAATGCAACACATGCAAAAATGCGACTATAGCAGGCTCGGCTATTCTAAACATGGTATATGAAATGCTACAACTAACACGTATTCAATTTGGAATTGAAATACGAATGCAGTTAGTATGATGTGCCGAGTCCGGTGCGTGCAAAACAGATGAATGATGCAAACATGCTGTCATACTGTATGCTAATCGAAACATGCCCTATATCTATCCATCGTAAGCGGGTAAATAAAATGGAGAAAGAAATGGGGGTTGGAAGACATACATCACACTCACCCACCCTTATTACAATTATGCCCTCGCGCAGAGGGTCTGAATAAATAATACAGTCCGAATAAAAGAATATTACAGTCCAAAATATACAGTCCGAAATAAATACAAATTCCTAATTAATTTACAAATTAACTAAGAAAGTTGTAAATTGGCGCGCAGGCCAGGGGGCTGCCTCGATTCTGATGAATGATGCATGTTGGGCTGCTTTGCGCGGAAATCCACGACGATGCCCCGATTAGCCTCTGTTTGTACTTTTTCTTGAAATGCGTGCCAAGTCCCGAAAAATTACTAATTCTTCATTTTGCTGCAACAGAGAGCAGGAAAGGGGCATAGCAATGTATTTCACAAATATATGCATGCCTCGATCCTCGTGCCACCAATCATGCATTTCGATGCATGATGGCCGAGGAGTCGGATTGCACAACTCAATATGGGATGAATGCACATGAATGCTACAGCAAAACCTAACCCCATCATGGGTAATCCGGAGTGTCGGTGACTTGGGAATTGAGACCTGCGTGCCTCGTTTCCCGTGCTCGGGCTAACTCCTATCCCGAACACGATGCAATATGCATGATATGCATGAAATGCAGCTAATATGCAATCTTAGCATGCACAATGCTATGCAAATGAGATGTCTCGAAATGCGTGCCCACGGGCACGCAAACCGAGGTGATAGCATAAAAACATGAAATGACATGAAAAATGATGTACAATGGGACTAAAATGAGATACCTCGAAATGCGTGCCCACGGGCACGCAAACCGAGGCGGTGACATACAGGCATGAAAATGGTATAAAAATGCAAATTGGACTTACACTAACATGAGAGGGCCTTAGCCGCACGCACATGAGCTGCCGAGAGATGAAAATGAGGTGCCTCGAAATGCGTGCACACGGGCACGCAAACCGAGGCAATGGCACACGGAATGCAAATGACATGGAAAATGCAAATTGGGCTTACACTAACATGAGAGAGCCTCAGCCGCACTCACATAAGCTGTCGATGGATAAAAAAGAAGTGCCTCGAAATGCGTGCACGCGGGGCACGCAGACCGAGGCAAAGGCATACGGAATGCAAATGACATAGAAAATGCAAATTGGGCTTACACTAACATGAGAGGACCTCAGCCGCACTCACATAAGAGGCCAAGAGATGAAAATGAGGTGCCTCGAAATGTGTGCACACGGGCACGCAAACCGAGGCATGGCCCTAAGGCACAGAAATGACATGCAAATGAGATGTGACATATGGCATATGAAAAATGCAAATTTCAGCACCTAAAATGATGCACAGATAGCCCCTGAATTATGACAAAATTACACCCGATGCCCGAAATGCGATGTAATGCACCCGAAATGGCCTACAGCCCTACTAAACATGCATAATATGGACATAACATGTAAAACAGTAGCAAGGCAGCCCCTAAAATAACATTTTTTCAGTACAAAGCAAGGCCAAACAACAACCACAAGTATGGTAAAAATAACTTGCAAAAATGGGGAAAAAGAGGGGAATTACAAAGCAAGTAGTATATACAATGCTCAAACTGAAAAAAACAGTTCTACAACATTAAAGATGGACCAAAAATATGCACACTTACAAGAGATTACATCCTCCAATTCAGTATGTAGATCTACTAAACATAGCATGCAATATGAAGCCAACAAAGGCTATAACATGAGGTATCAAAAGAAATCACCAAACAACTTTGGACCCTTAACAAAATATGAAGAATAGGCCAAAATAAGACACTTTCTAAGCCTGATGAAGGCTGAAAACAGAGGCTAAGCAAGCCTAACAAAGCATGCAATTTTACGGTAAAAAAAGAGGGTATTACATGAAGTACCAAAATAATTCACCAAATGGCCTAAGACCCTTAACAAAACATGATGATAAGGCCAAAAAAAGGCTCTTTTCAGGCCTGATGGAGACTCAAATCAGAAGCCAAATAAGCCTAACAAAGCATGTAAAACATGGCCAAAGAGAGGTACAAAGAGAGGCCATTCATGGAGGCACCAAAAAAGATTGGTCCCTTCTAAAATGTTGTAGAGGGACACAAAATAAGCTCAAAATCAGTTTATAGCATGCTCCAAAAATAAATGCATATAAGCTAAAAATAGCATGCAAGTTTACGGTAAATTGGAGGATTTGTGAAGCAAGTGGTATGTAAAAGCACCAAACATGGTTGAGCCCTTCTACAATGTTGTAGAGGGGCTCAAAATAGGCCCACTCACAGTTTATATCAAGCTCGAAATCAAATCACTCAAAAGCCAAACAAAGCATGCAAATAATTGGCATAAAGGGTGATATTGAAAGAAGTGCATCATGGAGACACCAAACAGAGTTGAGCCCTTCTACAAAGTTGTAGAGGGGCTCAAAATAAGCCTAAAACCAATAGGGGTCGGAGCCCAAAACAAAAAGGAAATAGGGTAAAGAATTGATGGAAAATTATGCTCAAAAAGGGGAATTAGAGGCTTACCCTTGAAGATCTAACTTTTGTTGCTTCTTGGCTTCAATTTGCTGCTTCTTAACCTCTGGAAAACACTCCTTTGCTGCTGGAATGGAGTTGGTGATGGTGGTGCTTAGGGTTGATGAAGGATTGAGCTAGAACCTTGAAGGTTTTTAGGGTTTTTGGCTATGGAAATGGAGGGTTTGGAAGAGAGGCTCTTGAGATGAAATCTTCTAACCTTGACAAAGAAGAGGGTCAGCCCCTTAAATGGGCAAGAAAGGGGTGTAAAAGGGAGGGAAATGCACCCAAGCTTTCCCTCCCAAAATATCCCCCGGAGGCAGAAGATATTTGGAAAAATAAATGACATTGTAAAGTACTCAAAAGCGAAGGCAGCCGTGGTGGTTTCTTTGCAAGTGGCCGCCACCACCCTCATGGCCGGCCAGCCACCTCCCATGGCCGGCCAGCCAAGGGCAAAAAATGAAATGTTGAATTAATGGCCGACCATAGGAGATTAGCGTCCTCCCATGTGTCCTCAACACAACCATGTAGTTGAAAATTGGCAACTGTGAACCAGGAGAGACAACACTCAACTTGAAGGAGAGGCTCAAAAATGAAAACAAGAATTACTGGCCGACCACCACTTTTTAGGGTCCTCCTATGTGTGTAGAACAAGACTCCATGGTTGGAATTTGGCAACTCTTGAACAGGAGTCACAACATTGCACTTGAAGGAGAGGCTCAAAAATGAAAGTAACAATTACTGGCTGACCACCACTTTTTAGGGTCCTCCCATGTGCCCTCATCACAGATATATAGCTTTGGTTGGAAGAAAATATCCCTAGGGTGTTCAACATTGGCCCGGAAGTGAGCAAAACGGGCGCCGGAAGAGCGAAACTGGTTTTCTGGAACAATTGCTGGCCTCCCACCCTCCAGTGATCTTCCTGATGCTAAAACAGAGGTACCTGCCAAAATTGAACAAAAACCGATACAAAATGAAAGCTCGGGGCCAAAACCGGGCAGTTCGGGGTCCCGAAAATCGGCTGTAAGCACCGAAAGTGGCGTCTGACCCACGGTGGGCATCGAAGGCCCCAGTGTTCTCGGAATGATAAAACAGAGGTACCGCCAAAACCGAGAAATCGGAGATGGTTGGGCGATCCGAGGCACACGGCCCGACGGTCTGGCAAAGGAACCGGCTCGAAATGGGCAAAATGGCCTACGGCCACAAAATGTAGCTCACGGCCACTGGGAGATAGTCTACGGGACCACTCCCTCTCCTTAGGAAAGAAAACGGAGAAAACCGAGTCTGGTTCGCAAACCGAGACAAGGCACAGAAGAGAGTTCGGAAGTCCGGAAGCAGGGCGCATGGCCGCGACTCTGAGACTTCTGAACGAGCACAGTATGCAACATCACCGAGCGCTCAATCGGTGACGTCTGAGTCTTAAGGTCGGTCAAAAATGGGGTGTCTACACTCGAGCGTGAGACACAGCTCTTCGCTCGAGCGTAGGTTTCTTCGCTCGAGCGTACGCCTGCGCGCACCAAGATTCTGAAAGCTTGAAATTTACGCTCGAGCCACCATTCCGTCGCTCGAGCGTAGCTCAGAGTAAATGATGGTCGCTCGAGCGTAGAATCCTTCGCTCGAGCGAAGAAGCCAAATCTGGAATTTCCAGATTTGCCTCCCAAGCTCAAACCAAGCATTCTACAGCTCTAAACTCGACCTCTTAGGCCCAAATCCTGGAAAACACATCTAAACTCAATATTCAACAAGTTTCAAAGCTCAATTTGTGAATTTAAAGCCCAAGGGTGAGTCAATTAAATCCAAATTTCAAACCCATTTTCCTGAACATGAAGAACATGCAAACATGCATGGATTCAAATCATTTCAAAGCTTCAATTAGATGCTTTAGTGAGCCAATTGTTCCAAAAACAAGTTGAAAACATAGACCATTACAAAATTATGAACATGCATGTACCATTTCATGAAGGACAACTTCAAAACTTCAAATTAAAGGCATGCATGCATGAGCTAGGCTCCAATTTGACATATATGGACCAATTCAAGGCTCAAATCACTAAGGATACAAGAACTAGGCATGAACAAGCTTAAACACAACAATGAGAGGTTAAATTCCTTACCTAGAGCTTCAAGTACAAGGTGAGGAAGCTTAATTTGCAACCTATGTTCCAATTCCTTCAATTACTAAGCAATTTACAAGCAAAATTGAAATGAAATCAACTCCTCAAGTTTCTCCCTCTCTCTAAGGTCGGTTATACACGCAAAATAGGTTGAAGAAAGTGTTGATCAAATGCAAGACTAAGTCCCTCTATGTTGGTATAATGGCCCACTAACAATGGCATGATTGTAAATAAGCCTAATGATGCAAATTACCAACAATTAATCTAATTTAATCGTACCAAATCAATTTTCAGATAATTACACCATAAAATCACATAAATTATGATGATCACAAAACACTAATCGATTTCGGGTTCGGCCGCCGATAAGGCCTTCAATTAACAGTTTAAACATAAGATTACAAACAGATAATTAAACGACAAACAGATAGATATGCAATTAATTAGATATACTCAGTCAATTCAGTTCCAGATTCCAGTCAGTCAGTTCAGTATTTTAGTTGATTCATTACTTATCATAATCGATCTCGATTTATCGATTCGGTAGAAATCACCATCGATGGTGAGGGTTATTACAGGTCGTTCTCGTCGATGCGCACTTCTACCAAATCCTCGACCGATTTTTCCTCGGCTTTTCTACCTACGTCTTCAAGGACCTCCTTTTCCTCAGGTCCCTCAATCATTTGGACGAACCCCTTGGCTGCTCGACTACCATTTACTGCAACGAAGCATTGTTTTTCCATCACCTGGTCTCCCCAAACCTCTTCTATTTGTCCGGTTGGCGTCGGAAAGCGCAAAACCTGATGGTAAGTCGACTCTACTGCTTGCATGGCGTGCAGCCAGCCCCTGCCCAAAATCAAAACAGGACCTTGAGCACCCAGAATTCCACCTGTTTCATGACTGAACCCGCTTTGATCGGCAATATGATCTTCCCCACCGACCACTCTGGCTGTGAGTTGAATCCAACCAAAGGAGATGTCGCAGGGGCCAAGTCATTGTCCTCCAGCTTCATTTGCTTGAAGGCGTCATAGTACATAATCTCGACCGAACTCCCCTGGTCGATCAAGATTCTCTTGATGTCAAAGTCTTTGACGCGAAGAGTTACCACTAGGGCATCATTGTGGGGCATCTGGATCCTTTCCAAATCTGTGCTTGAAAAGGTAAGGACGTCTTTCTCCTCGGTCTTCCCCTTCTTCATAGCGGGCTGAACGGAGAGCACTTCCCTCGTGTGCTCGGCCTTCTTGATCAGCCTTCTCAACTCGCAGACCCTGGCCGGTTCAATGATGCCATGGATGACGTTGATTACACCTTGTGGCGCTGTGTCCAGGGTTGCTAGACCGTTTGGTTCGGTCTATTCTGATGGTGCGGCCTTCATACCCCTATCTATGTATTGGTCAAGATGTCCGACCGCCACTAATTCCTCCAAGTGTTGTTTGAGCGACAAGCAGTCCTCTGTTCGGTGTCCCCGTTCCTCATGGAAGGTGCAGCGATATTTTGAATTGAAGCCTCTCTGCGCACTCCCCAACTTAGCCAACCAGCGGATAAAAGGCTTTCCTCGGATCTCGCTCAAAATGCAGTAGATAGGGATTTTAAAGACCTTGGTGATTCCAGTCCACGCCTTTAATTTTCTCTTGGCATCTTCCGCTGCATCACGGGGAGCATCAGCTCGGTCGTTTCTGCGGCCTTTGTTTCCGTCACCGTGGTTTAGGCCACGACGTTGATCTTTTGACCGGTCCTTTGGGCGATTATCCTCCTGCCCGACCGAGTGAACCTTCCCCACCACCTTTCTGTCCGCTGCGACAGGATTATCCTTCTCGGTCACGAATGCGACATCCTCCTCCATGCAGATGTGCTCATTGATCTGCTACATCAAGGACTCCATAGTGGCGGGCTGGTGCATCGTGAGCGAATCTCGCAGTCTATGGCCAACTCGGAGACCCCACTTGTATTGAGTGATTGCCAGATTGGTAGGGCAGTCGAGGATCTCGTTGTAAGTTTCTCAATACCTCGCATTGTACGCCTTCAATGAACCTCCGGATTCCATCTTGACGCCCAGGAGATGGTCGACCTCCTTCGGTGTTCGAGTGTTGGTTTTGAATCTGGTGACGAAGGCTTCCGCTAGTTGCTGCCACCCCTCGATACTCCCCTCCGGGAGCCTTTCAAACCACTTCAAACCCAGTTCTCCCAAGCTTGCTGGGAATATGAGGCACATCAGGGCGTCATTGCGCCGGTAGCCTGCCATTACTTGCTAGTAATGGCTCACGTGCATGTACGGATCCGTCTTGCTGTCGTACAAAGTGAACTTTGGCTGATGGAATCCGGCGGGGAGTGGTGTGCTCTCAATCTCTGGAGACAGCGGCGTGGCTGTTAGTCTTGTCAACTCTTTGTCCACCAGCGCAAGGGCAAACGCCCTGGGCGTCGGCATCACCACTTCTTCGCTACAATGAACTGGAACGCTCAACCTCTGCAACGCTGGCACCCTCTGAGCCTCTCGACGGCACGCTCTCTCTTCCAACACATCCCTGAGGTCTCCTGAACAGGTGGAGACAGAGTATCGCAATGTCGACGACGGGCGGGAGGGACGGTAGGTGCTGTCACGGGTGAGGGATCTGCCCTCTCTTGGGTCAGAATCGCCAACCCCATAGTTCCTGGTGATGAAGAGAGAATAAGTACTCCCCTGGTAGCGACCGCTAGAATGCGGGGACGGGGTGCGCTCACTGAGGTTGCCCTCTCCAGCAACACTCTTCTCCTTAATATGGCGTTTCAGCATCTCCATCTCTGCCGCCATCTTGCGAATGAGGGCGTCTTGGTCTTTGAGTTTGTGCTCCAGGCGCTGCGTACGGGACTCCCCCCGCCGCCGATGGCCCTCAGGACTCTTCAAGCGATCAGTACTCCTCCCGCGTTTGTCTCGCGCACCTCGCAAAGAGGTCTCTGAGCCCGCCATGGCTGGAACATTCGGGGGGCCTTCTCTTCGTCGGACAAACTCTGGTGTGATACCATCGACGACGGACAACGGGGCTTCGTTGTTATTGGCCATGGAAACGGTTGAAGAAGCTCGAAGAACAAGGGTGTTGTATCAAAGTCTTCCTACAGATGGCGTCAATTGTGCGGGGGCGAAATATCCTCTACTTTCCGTACTCCTTGGACTCCAAACTTCTCGTGACGGCATCTAACTCGGCAACACAGAAACGGTGAGCTGCCCGGCGGTGGTTTGCTGGAAAGACCCTCCGACGATCAAGTCAGATTACTTGAGGAAGAAGGAGGCTGTTAGAGAGAGACAGTGTGTGTTTCAGATGGCACAAAATTGCTTACCTCTAACGTTCATCTTCCCCTCCTATTTCTAGGCTGGCCATGCAGCCTCAAGATTGTGCACGCACTGTATCTGCTGTCCTTCCCTAGACAGGTAGCAGTGCTTGCCTCTCATCACCTTACGCGTGTAAAGGCTTAGTCCTCCAACCAGTACATGCAGAACTGCCTAACGGTATGGACGCATGCTTAGAGTGGGTGTCCTCTCCCCAACACTATTGGCCCAGGTGGCAGACTTGACCGGAGTACCACGACCGGTCTAGCCCTTCTAGAGTATTGCCACCACAAGCAGCACAACTGGGCTATGCCTCGCCGACCTAGCCCTCGGGGAAGAAGCGAAAGTCTGATTCACAAGGCCGAGCTACTCTTGGTCGCTCCATCCTAACTGATCGGCCGTGAGGCATACCAGCCTCACTCTGTCCTTCCTTCATTCTCGGTTATATGAAGTCCGTCCATCCCAGCTAACCGGTTAGAGGCACGCCGGTCCTCGCCCCGCAGTCAGTCTAGCTCGGGCTACCCTTAGCTCGGTTGTCACATGTCACCGCCAAACGTCTGATTTTGTTCGGCCAGGCCTTAGATCGTGCCTGGTCGACCAACCTCTCCGGCCGTTCAAAACAGAGCGAAGAGCTATGCCAGGAGAGAGAACAGCTCGGCACCGTGCGGTTTGTCGCGACCCGTGTTACCGTAGCTCGACCATACCAACCGGTGTAAATCTCCCCTCTCACTTATAATTGGATATAACCAAAGAGTAATGACAGAGACAAAGAAATCAGATACAGAAAAATATCAACCAAAAAAAAAAAAATAGTATTTGGTTTAGATTTTAACTTTTTATTATCTCAGCTATTACATTCATTCATCATTTCAAGTGAGAGAGATAATAGCAATTTCATAACAAATATTTATTTTATTTTATTTTATTATAGTCACATGTTATATTAATATTAACTGTAATTAAGATTTTTAAAAAATGATAAAATTAAGATATTTCTAAAATTTAACGCTCCGAAATAAATACAATAAATCATCCATAACGATAATTAAATGACAATATAAATCCAAGTATAATGTCCTTCCATTACATAAGACGCAACTGTACAAGAGAGGTGACACGTGCAAATATACATTCATAAGTCCCAATCCTGAATCTATAGCATATGTCAACAACAAAATGTGAAATAGAAGTTCAACAGATAATAGAAATGCCCTGAAGGCTACAACTTTCCAAGACAATACTTGGGTACATCCAAAGTGAGTCCTAAGCTCAATACAAATAAAGCCCCAGACTTGTACAACATTAAATACAAAATAATAAAACCGAGCCTTCAGCTCCCTAGTCCTCCCAAGCTAAGTCTTTGGTGAAAGCATATCACCAACACCTGAAAATAGTTTTCCCACATAGAGTGAGCCAAAGCCCAGTAGAAATAATCCAACACAATATATGAATCTTAACAAAGATATAAGGGTGAATGCATATGTAATGCTTATGACCACAACATTTTACATTTCTTTCTCAAAACCATGTCATGTTCAGTTTATATCTCAATTCTCAAATCATGTCCTTTACAACAGAAAACAAGGGGGAATTCTCAAACCGGTACAACCTTTTACGAATATTTCGTCTGCGGAAAATCGTCAAATGGTACCTATAGACACCCCATTTTTGACCGCCCTTAAGACTTGGGCGCCTCAGGTTGATCACTCGATGATGAAAGTTATGTTGTGCAAATATTCGATTTCTTTAACAAAACGAGCTTCTAATCCCAACCTTATACCCCATTTTGGACCAAAACTATTTTGGACCGAAACTTTTTTTAAACCATAAAACCTTCTCTTTCAAAATTTTTTTTAAAATGTTTCTACAATGTTCCGAAGGTCACATTTTGTTAAAAATTCCAATTTCGGTAAACTGAGCAAGGACAAAGTGGAAATAAATGGAAGAGAGGTAAACTCTTTGAAAAATCTTTTAAACCTCTTATTTATAGGTTTGGAGTTGAAGAAAATTGGAGAAGATGGAAGAAAACTAGTTGGGGAGAAGTTGGGCTTGAAACTGTTGGGAGAGAATTGAGCAGCCTTCACTAAATCAGGCCTATCTCTTTTTACACTTAGACTTTAGTTATGAGGCTACCACCATTGGAAAGTGGACTTCCGGGGCTTCAATTTAGACTCAAGAATTTCCTAAAGCCAAGTCTGAATGAGGAAGATATGGCTGTTTGAAGTTAGGCATCAATCTTGTTAAGATAGAAATGACCAACCTTTACTAAAATAGACATATCTCTTTACACACTTAAAATTTAGATGTTAGGATTCCACAATTGGAAAGTAGACTTCTGGAGTTTTAATTTAAACTCAAGAATGACCTAAAACTAAGTTCGGATGAAGGAGATATGCCTATTTGAAGTCGGGCCTGGAAGCAGATTTTTGATGGCTGGTAGGTGGCCGGCAATTCACACTTATGGCTTGCTGGCCACTAGTGAAAAACACAGATATTTTTGGCCAACTGTCTCCCAAAAGCTCCAATTATTCTAGGCGTGATATTTTCAACTTGAGGAGCTGTTTTTCTATATATAGAAGACCTTTCTTCATGATTTAAGGTTGAAAAAAATACAAAAAGTTCAAAAACTTGAAATTCTCTCTCTATCTCTATCTTGCAACCTATACACCATCTCTCTACACTTCCCAAACCAATATTGGAGCTCTCCTTGTTGAGATTATTGAGTCCAAATTTCAGTCCTTGAGAGAGAGAACTTGTTGGTTTATGAACAAAAGAGTAACCTTGCTTCAAGAGGTATAATTTTGAGCATCTCTACACTACTTCTCTCCCATCTTTTCTTGCTGTTTTTGAACCATTTTTGGACTTTTTTTATGGGTTGAAGCTTATGGTTTAAGGCTATTAAAGGTAGAGGGGTTAACCACCCTTCTTTACACCTTGTTTCCTAAGCCTTTACACTTGTGTTTCCCATTCTTTCATCAACTTTTTTTGAGCTTTTAAATAAATTTCAAACTTATTTCAATGACCAAAAACACTTTTTGAAGTCCAAATTAGAGGGGTTAGCCTCGCTTCTTTGTATCTTGTTCACTAGCTTACATAGCTCTATGTTTTAGCTTATTGTTCTAGGTATTCTTGTCTTAATTCTAGCATGTTTTAGGACTTAGTACTGTTTTAGGACTGTTTTTAGCCTCTTGTTACATTTGAGCTTTGTGTTGCATGCTTGTAGTGTAATTGTCCTCATAAGTTTGGTGGTTTAGGCCTTAGACACCATCTTATTTGAGTTGATAGCATTTATTTATGGCTTTCCATACTTATGATCACTTTTAATCACCTCTGCAACCTCCCTCCTTTCTTGGCTTTTGTTTTGCTTTGAAAGTAGTTTCAAACTACTTGTTTGTTTAAAGCATGAGATTGAGATGTCATGCTTAATGGTTTAATCCCTTTGGTGGTTCATTACCAACAGTATGATGTCTCTTTCATGCCTAAAGTAACTCTTGGTTTAAGCCCTTTTTCCATTAGAGGACTTAAATTCACCTTTTGGACCCAATTGATTAAAGAATGGATGGTAATCTAAAATGAAGTAATAAAATTGAGGCTAAAAAAGGTACAAGATAATAACTTGGTTAGGATTCAATCGGATGTTAATTGAACCCTTGAGTCTCGAGTCGTTTCATACTCATTAGTGATGAAAACGGTTCAAGATTCATTGTCAACTACTTCCCTTGATCTTTCATAATGGGGAGGTGGTTTTGAGAGTCTTGTTTTGTTGCATTTATTGAACTTGCACCTTTAGTTCATAGGCCATTATGCAATGAAATTGCATAGATTGATGGTTTGTGAACCAAGTTTACTACTCCTTTGAGCTGTTCAAATGATAAGGAGGGGTGAATTGTGCGAACAAACCCTTGAGAATACACTGTCTTTGCTCTATTTACTCTCTGTTGCAGCAAGAAAATTCAGTCATTAGTGGGCGACAGGCCACTATTGGTGGTCAGCAGGCCATCTTCAGTGGACGGCAAGTCCTCTGCCGGCCACTAGTGCAAAATCAAGCAGTGTTCCCTTGAAGTAGAACAGAGTTGGTTTAAAGGTGGAAATCAGTGCATGTGTTATACTGTGCAACAGAGGCATTCGATAACAGAAATAGTGGCTTTTTCGAATGGAAACTGCATTCATGCATGAGCCCTCCACTGATCCTCGGGATCCGTGTTATAAGTATATTAGTGTTGTGATTCAAAGAGTGGCTTTGTAATTAATTAGTTAGAATAGCTAATTCATTTCGTGTTGTAATTATTTTAATTAGCTATTAATTAGTTTATTTCGGTTTGTAATAATTAGTTAAGTAGTTTAGCTAATTTAATTTGTTTTGTAATAATTAGTTTTGCTTTAATTAGTTAGCTAGTTAGTTCATTCGGACCCTCCTGTGTGAGGGCGTAATGTTGTAATAACGTGTATGTCTTCCAACCCTACGTCTTTCTCTCTTTTATTTACTACCTTTTGATAGTTAGTTTAGGGTATCATGTTTTGTTTAGCATCTCTTATGCCTTGTATCCACTTGTATTGCATGCACCGAGACTCAGTTCATCATTTTAACTTGCATTGTTAGTATTAAATATTTCTTTGAAAAAGATGCTTAGATCGCATGCTATCAAATTGATTCATATGCCATATTAGTAGCCGAGCCTATTAATTACATATCTTATGTGTTGCATTAGTCATATCGCATAGTTAGAAATCAAGTATTTTTCTAACTCGTTTCTCTTTTTGGCTAGGTGTATTAGGTGAGTTTTTACTTGCTTTAGCATATCGCATGCGTATGATTGTTACCATGTTTAGCATGCTTGCCATGAGGCTAAGTGCTTAAGTGATAAACTGTTTTGAATGCCTGTAGACGAAGGCTAATTGCTTGAATTGGAATAATTTGAGTAAATGTTTATATGCGATCACTTTTTCAAGTGATACATATTCAAAACAATTTTCAAAACAAACATAAATCGAAATGTTCCAATTCTTGCAAGTTAGTCTATACATGTGTGTGCACATCACATAGTAATGCTAACCTAATAAATCGGAGCAAGAGCAAATGTACATAAGATTCATATCATGATTAGTAGAGGCTGATCTTTGATGAGGCGAGCGGGGGTGCTCAATTCATGACCTTCCCCTATCGTACCTAAGTTCCTAAGCTGAGACAATCTTGGTGATGACAGACACATGGCCTTTGGCACGAGTCATGGGTTTCCTAAATTTTCTAAAAATATTTAGGTGGCAACTCTGTATCTAGCAAAGCAGTCCATTTTTGACAATTTGATTCAAAATCGATTTTTCAAAAGATTTGCCGGATTTAGACTCTTTGGTGTTTATCTATTTCACATTGCACTTGTGAGATCAGATTTAGAATCGCGAAAGTCCGATACTGTAGGACTTATTCGTCTTCCGAAAGGGGGCTCCAAAAGTCGAGCTACAGTACCCATGTAAACGTAGCCTATACAAGTGCTACTATTGTCATTTTACGGATATTTCGTCCGCAGGAATCGACACCCATGTATATGCGAATTTTTCAGGACTTTCACCCTGGACACACAGGCCAACTTAATTTGGTGATACACACCTCTTTCCAACGTTCACCCATTTTTCTCAAATTCATATACATTTACAATGTATTAAAAGAGCAACAATTTTCAATGCACATAGATGAGAAATTAGTTTCAATTCACTTAATCCTCATGCAATTTCTACAACAATCATAGTTATCCTCTACCTAAAATCCAAAATAGATATTTCTAAACATGTGTAAAATCTCCAATACAAATAAACTTCCCAAATTTCAAGTTGAGCGATAATACATATCAAACTCCACCATTTATAGCACTATCTATCCAATTTCATATTTTCAACATCAATTTCATTTATTCATACAAAATAAATATTTGAGCCATTTAGGGTAAAACCCTTTTTTCTTTCAAAATTATTTCCAAGTATCAAAATCAATAGTTTGATCATAACTTAACCTCATTTCCAACCCCACAACCATTTTCAATACTTTCATTTGAAAATCTCTCTTTTGATTTTAAACCAAAATCCTAAGTTTATTCAAACTTCTCCAAAATCACAAGATTGTTTTATAAAAACAAATGACTAAGTTAAAAATCATAAAAGAGTGTAGAGTATCCCTACCTCAAAGCTAGAAGATGATTGAAAGAGTAAGGGAAACTTCAATAACACCGGAACCCAACTTTGTTTGGATCAAAACGAAGCTCTAGGTGAGCTCTATCTTTTTAACAAAGGAAATAAGGTGGATGGTGTATTTGTAGAGAAAATGTGAGTTTTAGAGAGAAAGAGAGAGAGTCTCAACTTAGGGTTTTGAAATGTTTTAGAGAGAGAGAGAGATGAAAAAGTGATGTAAAATAGCTTGTTTACGAACTGATATACACACAGTTCGCTCGAGCGCAAGACTTGTTGCTCGAGCGACTAGACACAATAAGTTGTTTCGCTCAAGCGTAGAATACAATCTCCCAGAAGTTTTACATACAGAAGACCGTCGCTTGAGCGCAAGAAATCTTGCTCGAGCGAAGAACACTACCTCTCCAGTATCTCTGTAGGTCTGCAAAAGCACTGGAAGCTTACAAATCTCGCTCGAGTGCAAGAAGCTTTGCTCGAGCGAAGAGGCCAAATTCTAGACAACAACAATTTGAACCAACTAGCAACCAACCTGTCCCAAACACAACCAAGACACTCCAATATCCAAACTCAATGAGAAATAAGGAGAAACGCGATATGAATATCTAAATAAGACAAATAAAATTCGAATTCAAAACATCAACGGGTCGGGTCTAAACTAGGAACGCTATATAAAAAGTACTTGAATACTATACGTTAACACCATTATATAATTAATATCATAAATAAATATTATAAGTTGCAAATTTCACTTTGAATCAAATTTGATATTAAAAAAAAATCTCCAGTGCTCATCTTTTTAAATTTTTATTTTTCATCAAATTTTAATCTAATAAAACCATCTCCAACCTGAAATTTATCATCAAATTTGAATTTGATGAAAAATTGTTCATTTTTTAGCTCCAACAGTTTTATCAAATCGGTATCTGTAGACACCCCATTTTTTACTGTCCTAAAGACTTGGACGTCATCGTTTGAGTGCTCGATGATTGCGCATGTTCACGCTCATTTGGAGTCCCCGAGGTTTTCGGCAGCGCGCCTTGCCTCTAAGTCTCTGAACTCTCTTGGTTTTGTGCTTGTTTTAAGCCAACTCTTGGTCTTTCCTTTTGCCTGCAGGGAGAAACAGTGGTATAGACCACTTTTCTGCCCTGTCGACCAGTTTTCTCCCCTGCCAGCCAATTTTCTCCCCTATAGACCACTTTTAGTGGTCGGTCAGCTAGGGTGGGTGGTCGGTCGACCAGCCTAAGTGGTCTGTAGCCTGCCACCACCTTCTCCTCTCTTTATAAACCCTTTTTCTCCCCTGCCAGCCAATTTTTTCCCTTGTCGACCACCTGAGGTGGTCGGTCAACTAGGTGGGGTGGTTGGTTGACCACTTTGAGTGGTCTACGGCTTTTTTTTTTTTTCTGCTTTTGCAGATATTTTTGGTGCCAGCTGTTAGGCACAGAATGCATGCTCCCTACACGTGTAGGGAGGGATTCAAGCAAGCTTTGGCTTGCATATTCTATATAAAGGGAGGTGCTTCCCCCTTTGTGAGGGTTTAGAATTTGGAAGAGCTAAAAATATTTACTCTCTCTCTCTAGATTTCTCTCTCTCTATATGGTTGTGCCTTATAGTGCTTAGAATTGTATTTTTTTCATACTTTTGCACACAACCTCTTAGCCAAACACTCATACTTTGTTACTAAGCTACTTGGAGGTCTTGTTTGGAGCCTAAAGGCAGGTTTTGGACTAAAAAAGAGGCTGATTTGCTGCTGTGCTTCAAAGGTAACCTCTTATCCCTTTTAAGCTCTTTGTGCACTATTGTTTTGCCATAGTTTTCAACTACTTTGGGGCTATTTTTGGGGTGGTGTTGAACTACAAAAACCTCTATTTTTTTCCTCTGTTTTTCAATTCTAAAAGTGTTGGTTTGAACCTTATTTGGCTAGGGAGTTGTTCTCCTTTTTTGTTCCTTGGCTTATGAGGCCTTTTGTGCAACTTCTCACCACCTTCAAATCCAAATTTTTTGGCGTTTTTACCACTAAAAATCAGAGGTATTTCAGTGGTGGAAACCATGTTTTGAGGTCCAAAATAGAAGAGGTTGGCCTCCCCTCTTTGTTTCTTATTTGCATGTGTTGTTGGCCCATCAAAAAAGCAGATTTTTCTACTTCTTAGTGGCTTTGTTTAGGCTCATTTTTGTGACTTTTTAGACCTGCCATAACTCTGTTTTTGGTTGTCTTGGTCACCTCTTGCACGTTTCTTGTGCTTGTAGTATAATCCTACTTGTAGCCTTGCAAAGTAGCATGTCTTTGTGCCTTGAATTTGCTTAGTTCAAGCATGTTTTTAGCCATTATTTTCCATGTCATAACTTTGTTTTGGGTTGGTTTGGTTGCCTCTTGCATGCTCCTTGTACTTGTAGTGCAATTTGGTTCACTAGCCTAGTGTATTTGGTGTTTTAGCCTATTGATCTAGCATGTGTATGCTCTACTCCAGCACATTTTTGGCTATGTTTTAGCATGCTTTAGGTTTTATTTGAGTGGTTTTGGTCATGCATTCTTGGCCTTGCATAGCTATAGTGTATTTGGTTTCACTAGTCTTGAGTTTTGAGGCCCTTAGCATGCTATATTTGTGATGTGTAGATGATATGGCATCATTTGGTAGGTAATTTCAGAGCTTATATCTTTGCCATACTTCCACTTAAATCACTCTTTCAATGCTTTTGAAAAGTTGAGCATTATGCCTTGTTTGTGAGCCAATACATGAGCTTATTTTTCTTGCCATCTATGCTACAAGTCTAGCATGTTTTTGCCACTATTTTGACCTGCCTTAGATCTGTTTTGAATGGTTAGGGTCATTTGAGCATTGCTTACTATGGTTGTGGTGTAAAGGGCCTTGACTAGCATTGAGTTTTGGGGCTTTTAACATGTTGTGTATGTGATGTTTGCATGGTATGGCACCATTTGGCATGTAATTGCAGAGCATATGTCATTGTCACACTCTCACATTTTCCACTCCTTCAATGTGTTTGAGAGTTGTGTGTGTTCATGCCTTGTTTGCGAGCCATCAAATGTGCATATTTTCCTTGTGTTATATGCCTTGATCTTAGTATATTTCAGCCACTGTTTTGGCATATTTAACCTCTGTCCGGGTTGGTTTGGTCATTTAGGCTTGGTATTGTATGCCTATAGTGCTATGCTCTTTGCTAGTTTCAATGCCTTTGACTTCAAGCATGATTTGCACACTTCATTTTCAGGATTTAACGTTATTTAGCATGCTATTTCAGTGCTGGAAAATGTGCCATTGCATTCCACTAATTCACTCTTTCAAAATTAGAGTACTCTCACTTTTAGACTTAACCGATTAAGGGACTAATTGGTAATCTAAAATGTGTAAACAAAATGAATCAAGTAAAACATGACCAAGATAAGCATATCGTTTGCATTGCATGTGTTTGGATCGGACGTTAATCCAAACACAAGAAATATGGGACGTTTCATACTCAAAGTAATGAAACGTGTCACATTTCTCGGTCGCCGACGCCCTTGATTGTGCATGATAGGGTGGAGGCCTTTCGAGTCTTATGTGTGCATTTACTAAGCTTGCACAAGCTTGATTCTTTGGCCACCATGCATTGAAAATGCTTGGTTGGTGGCTCGAGAGTCAAGTACCATACTCCTTTGAGCTTGAGATATGATAAGGAGTGTGGAAGTGCATACATTTGCTTGCAAATACACTGTCTTGTCTCTGTTTGTGCTCTGTTACAGCAACAGGAGGAGTTTCAGCCCTCAAGGTGCTCTTGAGATCAGAAAAAAGCAATATGGAATTCGGCGTACTTTTCAAAGGTTCAAAAGAGTGCAAACAGAGGCGTCTTGAGGCAAGGCGGTGGATTTCTGGGAGGACACAACTGAGCATGCATATCTCCCTCGCCCGCGAGGCCATTTATCGCTTTTGTTAGCTAGTTGTAGTTAATTACCTGTGCTGTAATTATTTCAGCTTAGTGCTTTGTAATATTCTAATTAGCTTAGATTAGCTAGTTATTCAATTTCGCTTGTACTAATTAATTAGCTAGAATAGTTAGTTAATTAGTTGGTTTGTAATAGTTAGCTTAATTAGCGTAGCTAGTTAGCTTTCATTTTATTCGGACCCTCCATCGTGAAGACAAATGTTGTAATAAGTGTTTGTGCGTGTGTGCATGTCTTTCAACCCCATTTCTTTCTTCCTTTTACTTATCAACTTTTGATGGTTAGTTTAGGGCATATTTCAATTAGCATACTTATGTTTTGCATGCGTGCATCATTCATTCGTATTGCATGCACCGGGCTCGGCGCATCATTCAAACTGCATTGCATTTCAATTCCTATTTGAATACATGTTTCAACTGCAAATCATATGGCATGATTAGATAGTTGAGCCTACTTAGTTGCATTTTGCATGTGTTGCATTAGGCATTGTTGACATAGTTAGGATCACGCATATTTCTAACTAGTTTCCTATTTTGGTTTGGAGTATACTGTAAGTGTTTATGCTTTAGCATCCTTGCATGTGTGTAAGTGATTGCCATGATAGCATGCTTGCCATGAGGCTATTTGCTTAACTGCTATAACTGCATGAATGCTTGTGGATGAAGGCTTCATTGCTTGAATTGGAACAATTCATCAAAATGTGCGTTTTAAGTCCACTTGAAGTTGCAAATCATGTTTTAAGCCTACTTGAGGGTGGCAAATCCGCGTTTTAGCCTACTTGCGAGTAGCACTTTCAAACCATTTTCGAAAAACAAACATGAGATATTTTGTTCCAAATTGAGTGATTTAGTCTATACTTGTATACTGTGCGCATCACATAGTAAGGTTAGCTAATAAACCGGAATAAGAACACATGTGTTTTTAAAATAACATATCATATTTAGTAGAGGCCGATCCTTTGATCGGGCGAGCAGGGGTGCTCATTTCGTACCCAAGTTCCTGAGCCGAGGCAACTTTGGTGATGACGGACACGTGGCCTTAGGCACGAGTTAGGGTTTCCTAAATTTTCCAAAATAAAATATTTAGGTGGCGATTCTAAAATCTGGCAAAGCAATCTATGTTTGGCTCTTTTGATTCAAAATTGATTTTTCAAAACCAATTGCCAAATTGGGACTCTTTGGTGATTTATCAGTCTCACATTGCACTTTGTGAGATTAGATTCAGAACCGTGACAGGAGTCCGAACTGTAGTAGCCAAGAACCCAATTCGTGCCCTCGCGAGCGGAGCGGAGTTCGGGCGGTCTACAGTATCATATCTAGGATTTCACTTTGATTTCATCAAACTGAGGACCAATATGTCTTTCATCAAATCACTGTTTATTAGCATTGGATTTTCACTACCGGGTGTCCCTTCGGATGTCCTCCAGAAATGACCACCTCAAGGCAAAAGTTTGTGAAAAAATTACACTGCCCCGTCGTCCTTCTGGTCGTCTGCCCGGTTGACTCCCCGAATGACCACCTCAAGAAGAAAAATTTTGAAAAATTTGCACTGGCCGGTCGACCAGCCGAACATCCGCCCGGTCGACCGGTGGTTTGACGAAGCCACAAAACCCTCTGTTGGAGCACTTGATATCAAAGAGAGTTTTTCTTCAAATTTGGTGAAAATTTTGATACACCGTTGAAGATGTCCCAAGAGATATGATAAATTCTCAATTACATGAAAAAATAATTCTTCCTTAATTTGATGTATATTTAATGAATAGATTATAAACGTTTTTTCTACATTTTTCTTAGGGTAAATTACATTGACACCGCCCATGCGGTTTAGATTTAATACAGATACTCCCTTCACATTTTTGAAAATTACACTGCACTCCTTGTCAGCATTTGTCTACTATTAAAATTAATAAAAGAAGTGAAAATTACCAAGTTACCCTTCAACACCAAATAAAAAAATAAAATCCTAACCAACTTCTCTAATTCTTCTTCCTCAATTATCTCCATCTTTGTCTTACAAACCATTATTGCAGAATTCAAAATCAAGACCAAAATTGTACAAAGGCATTACAATCCAAAAACACCAAATTCTAGTATAACATGCACAAGAAAGTTACCCCGTGCTTCACTTATTCTATACAAAAGAAGGCTTGTAAATTTATCAAAACTGAATATTTTCACTACAAATTTTTTGGGTATATGTTGGACAAATGGTATGTGTTTCTCCACTACACGCTTCCTCTTCATCGTCGGTAACTCCTGACTCCTCTTTCGCCACTTCCATCCTCGTGCCTATTTCCTTCCCATGATCTATATTAGCTTTGCTCTGCATCATTAACTTTATGATCTCTTTAGTGTCAAATTTGAACTTCTCTGAGAGTTTCGAAGGAGAGAAAGTGAGCTTCGAACTCAAATATGTGCAATTGCAATAGTCCAAAAATGACTCGATTGATCTAAGAGAGAAACAAAGAAACTAAGTTATATATATATTGAAACACAACAAAGATCAATAATTGGTTGTTATGGTGAAAGAAATTAAAGTGAAGATTTGATAGTGTTTGAATGTGAGAAAGATGACCTGGTTATTGACAGTCTGAAAGAAATTTAAAAGGGTAAATTTAGGATTTTTGAAAAAAACAAGTGATGATGGGGAGCTTCTATTTGCACACACTCTTTCCACTCTTTGCACACACTTAATGATATTTATTTTTATTATAATTTTATCCCTAAGTGAAATTACTATTATGGATATCACACAAAATTCCAATAAACACAACTTCTCATTGTACATCCATATCCACTTCCATGTTGAAGCTGCTGAGGCTCACAAGTCCATGGTAGCTACTCCATTCTTCCATACTCAGTTTGCTAAACCTCCACATTCCATCCTCATCCTTTCAAACCATTCATTGTTAGTTTCCATTCATTAGTTTACACACACTAAACACCCTTATTCTTGATTTTTAGCTTTTAATTAGTTTACACACTAAACCTCATCCTCATTCATCATTGTTATGGAAGATTTCCCTTATGAAAATTCAGATTTTCAGAAACAGGCAAATGTTTATGAGAAAGATAGCCAAGGAAATGTGAGTTTTGTTATGTAAAAGTCATTTTTTTTCCCCAAAGTCTTTCGAATAACTAAGGTTGAAATATATCAATTTATTCGGTAGTCTACTACCGAAATAATTATGTAATTTCATAATTTTTTGTCTGAAATAATTTAAATTTTTCAACATTCAACTTCTGAACCAATAAAAATAATTTGGACAACTACATTCGAACAATATCATTTTGTTCGACACTAAACTTCTAAATGAAGCAAATTTTTTTTTTCCATTTTATATTCCAAATTTGTAAATTACATACTAAATTTGCAGTTTCAAATTACAAAATTGTCTTTATAATATCATTTCAAATTTGTAATGTTATACAAAACATGTAAGAATATGTCTCAACTCAAGGAAGTCAGGTTTGTGCGAATAGTGTGTTGGATTACATTACTCAATTCATAATTGAACAAGTTCACTCTACGAAATTATAATGATTGTGTTTTGAATTGTTCAACAAATGTAAATGTTTTATAATATTTATTTGACTTTGTAGGTATTCAAAAGTAAGGATGAATTACTCAATTGGGTACGTGAAGTAGGAAAGAGAAATGGTTTGGTTATTGTAATCAAAACATCAGACTATGGTGGAGGGAAAAAAAGACCTAGGCTGTATCTTGCTTGTGAGAGGAGTGGCCAATATAGAGTGACAAAGAAGTTAAAACATAATGGCAACAATACATCAAGAATAACTAGTACGAAGAAGTGTGGTTGTTCTTTTGATATGAAGGCTCATAGGTTTACCACAAATGATGAATGGACATTGACTATAGTATGCGGATTGCATAACCATCCACCTGCGGAGCACCTTGAGGGACATTCATATGTAGGGAGGCTATCAAAGGATGAGAAAGCATTGTTAAGGGATATGTCAAAGAGTATGGTTAGGCCAAAAGAGATTCTACTAATCTTGAAATAGCGAGATGCCCTCAATATAAGCACACTTAAAACCATTTACAATGTAGGCCATCGAAACAGGGTGGTAGAGAGAGCTGGAAGATCACAGATGCAACACTTATTTGGTGAATTGGCCAAGTATAATTACATTGAGCGCCATCGATGTGAAAAGTCCACGATGACTATGACAAACTTGTTTTGGGCACATCCTACCAGTTTGGACTTATTTCGGTCTTTCCCACATATATTGATTATGGATTGCACTTATAAAACCAACAGATATCGTCTTCCTCTTCTTGAAATTGTGGAAGTGACATCAACTGAAAGGACTTTCTTGGTAGCTTTCGCATACTTACAGTCTGAGAGGGCTGATAACTATGTGTGGGTGTTAATTACATTGCGTGATGTCATGGATGGTTTTATTTTGCCAGCGATTATTGTCACTGACAGAGAGCTAGCCTTGATGAATGCCATACATAAGATATTCTCGAGTGGCATACATTTATTATGTCGTTGGCATATCAGTAAGAATGTATTGACCAAATGCAAGAAAATGTTTGAGACAAAACAGAAATGGGAGAAGTTCAACCATGAGTGGAACTCTTTAGTGTATTCATCTTCTAAAATTCAATACGATGAGCGTCTTAAATCATTACTTAAGGAATTCAATAGTTATCCTGATGCAGTGAACTACGTCATGAATACTTGGTTGGTTCCTTACAAGGAGAAATTTGTGGCGGCATGGACAGACACGTGTATGCATTGTGGCAATCTTATAACCAACTAGTAAGATTACTTTTGTTCAATAAGTTATTAATAAGTGCCATGTACTTGATTTTTATTTGACTTGCATTGAATTGAACAGGGCTAAGAGTGCACATGCAAAACTTAAAAGACAATTGGGTTCATGTCAAGTCTCATTTGAGGCATCATTTGAGAAAATACACAGTCTGCTTGAGTTGCAACACACTGATATCAAGGCTTTGTTTGGGAAAAGTCTAACTGTTATGCAACATCAATTCAAGCCTTCTCAGTTTAGGGAGCTACGAGGTAATGTGTCTATTTCTATATTAGAGAATTTGCTTGTAAAGAGTAAGAGAGCCAATTTCATTGGTATTGATGCTGAAGCTTGTGGATGCGTCCTTTGCCACACTCATGGTTTACCTTGTGCCCATGAGATTGCTGACTACATCGGGCAAGATCGTCCTATACCATTTGCTGCCATACACTCACAGTGGAGGCAACTTCATATCTCCATATGCAACAAAGAAGAGGAAACGAAAGTGACTTGTCATGCAGAAGTAGAGTTGTTTGTGAAAAAGTTCAATGAAAGTGATAGAACCATGCGGTTAGAGCTTTTGAAGAAGTTGAAAGAGATTGTATGTCTGGGAAGCACTTTTCTTGTTGAGTCGGAGATGAAGCCCAAAACACGTCCTCAGGGTTAGAAGAAGATCAATGTTTCTACTCGTCGTGACCTGTGTTCATTTGAGTTGGTGCAATCTCTGGACATGATTTTTTCTCACCTTGGGACACTCAAATCACTACATTAGCTTCTACTCCGGAAACTAAGAACAAGCTACCTATTAAGGGAAAGGAGAAAGTGAATGCGAAAGGGAAGGTGTACATTACCAGAACAGTAAAACCTGGTGCATATGTTAATGTTTTTGGATTGAAACCATACATTAAGTTTGCCAAGGATGTAACTGCATATGGGAATTATGGTTTTAGGGCTATAGCTATTTTAATTGGTCATACAAAAGATGATTGGGCTCAGGTTAGACGTGATCTTTTGGGTGAGCTGCACACACATAAAGATGAATACATTACACTCTATGGGTCCTATGAAAGGTTTGAAGAATTAACAAGCATATTGTCATACTTTGAAGATAGTCCTGGCTACTCACATTAGATGACTATGCCAAACATGGGGCATCTTGTTGCATCGTGCTGCAATCTTATGTTATACCACTTGTCATTACAGCAATGTCTCACATTTTTACTTCTTAGAACAATGCCAGTACCTCAACTTGATAGACGAGAAATTACCATAGGATTTGTCAACGGAAATCATTTCGTCCAGGTATAAGAGAAACTTATCATTTTGTGCATGTACAGGACGTTATGAGGTATGGCCACTAACTCAATTAACATTTGGTGTAGGTTTTTTTGCAACTAGGCCATCCAGTTTCTCTTATAGCCACTAATTGGCGAAAATACCGTCACCCTTACGCTATGGACTGGGATGACGCATATGTGCGCCACATTCAACATTTCAAGGACATCATTCATGATACTGTAGCTACTCGAGAGACATTTGATGTTGTTGATGTCGAATGACACATGTATGCATTTGACAATGTTAGAACTATGGAAGAAATTAATGGATGTGTTTTTTGATGTTGATGTGTTTTGTGGCATGGATTGAATGTTATCGACCATTGTTACCATTACATTCTAATAAGAAAATATCATTTACAATGTCATTAACCATTGTTACCATTCCATTCTAATGACAAAATATCATATACAATATCATTGACCATTGTTACCATTCCATTCTAATAACAAAATATCTTTTATAATGTCATTAAAAGATGTGTACAACAATGTTAGCATATAAAAACACCACAAAAAATTCATCAACTGACAAATAACATGTCACGAATTATCTGCATGCCTACGATTAGGCCTACGACTGTATGTCAATGACGGAAATGAAAAACAACCTCCAGTACAACTAGGTCCAGTACAACTAGGTCAAGCTTTGTCAATGTGCTGACCTTCAAGGACATGTGTCATAGCCTCGATAGCTTGGTAAAGTCAATGAGGATGTTGAATCCTATCCTCATAATCAGCCTGAATGATAGGATGTGCAATTCTCAGTGCATGTGCAATACGCTACATTTGAAAAGAATATCACATTTTAGGGAACATATCAACAAAGCAAAAGTAAGTTACAAATGCATAAAAGAAGATAATATATTACATCAGCATGTTGGCTGAAATCCTGATGTTCATGCACACGTGGTCCATCAGTGCGCTCAATATATAGATGCGTGATATTCTTATACCAATCCATGTGACCCGGTACGCATTCCCAAGGCTGACGAACTGGTGTGCTCCTCCTTTACTCAGATAACATGTGGTTATCCCAAGCATTCTAGATCCTATCCAAGTATTTATACATAAGTGTATATCATGCAAATATGTTGCCTCGAGCACCACGAGCGGGACCCAATGGTGCATCTGGGATGGTTTGAACCCTGCCAAACTGTCTTAGAACTTTATCTAGATGATAGGATTCGACCACGTCTAAGCACTTTAAGCATCCATGGTAGAACGTAACCGGGTTACACGGATGTTAGTCTCTGTAATTGTGGTATAGATCCCAAATAACCTGTAAACGTAAAGTGTTTTTGAATTAAAGTATATAAAGGGTAAGATAAATGGAAAGTGTTAAAATAATCTTAGGACGAGTAAACTTACATCAGTCGCCACCAAACTGTCAAGCTCCGCTCGAAAAGATTTCAAATGATCAATGGAGGAACCCGCCTCTCTCCTAGATGTCTAATGGTACACGTGTGACATGTTTTCATTGTAGCCCATGTTTTGGTGAGGTCAGAATACTCGAAAGTGCTCATAAATCCATGCCTCTAGAAGAGTCATATAACCACCTATCTACTTAACACTGGACCGGCTAGCATACCCCAACTATTTGTATAAAAATGCTAATGTAGCAGCACCCCAGGCGTAAGTATGAATGGATCCTAAATACATTAATAAGCGAAGGCAAACAACAGGAACCCTGCTGCTACTCTTGTCACTGAAGAGCGTATATCCCAACAAAAACAACAAATAAGCTCTAGTAGCGCACTGTATAGCCTCCTCTGGGTTTGAATTTGTGACACTAGCAAACTGATTTTGTAACCACTCAAGCCTGACTGAATTCCCACTAGCAGTAGAAACCTCGTCATGTGCTACATGTTCAGTAATCTCTAAGCTAGAAACCAATAGCGTAACTCCATAAAGATCCGTCACATTTGGTACATTGATTGATCTGCCTACAATGAGAAGGTTAAGAATAGTGCCAACATCATCCAAGGTCAAGGTCATCTCATTAACTATCATATGAAATGTGTTCGTCTTAGGTTGCCATCTCTCAACAAAATTGGAGATTAGAAGCTTGTTGACGAACCGATAAGTGTAACGAGCTAACTGTGACAGCCCAGACCGCTCAATAATGGCTTTGAATCTGGTGTTGCTGACCACCATGGACATGTAAGGATCTTTGAATCTGAGTGATTATGACACTTTAGAGGCCCTCGTTCATATGAAACAAATGGATATCTCATTAGAAACTACCATTTACATACAAAAAAATCATATACAAATGAATTTCACTTCTACTCAGGAATGTTTACTTCCCCCTACCAAACAGCTGCAGCGACATGACTATTGAAACTCTGCAGTATTGATGGATCAGTTAGTCCACCTGGAAAAGCATGAGTAAGGTCCTTTTCCTGGACAATAGGAGAATCGGGTATAGGGGCATCCTCCACGGTAATGTCAGGCATATCATCACCTTCAACTCGTCTTTGGCTTCGACTCCAACTTTGACTGGCACTGGGGATATCATATTCTACCAAAACTGGATCACTACCTCAACCACGACCCCGACCTTGTCCTCACCCACGCCCACGCCCACGCCCACGCCATCATCTCCGTTCATGGTCAACATCCAATTCACGACATCATTTATTTGAAGCAGTAGGTGAGACACGTTGTTGACGTTCAGAATCCATATTATCTGCAAAAATTAATATATTTAAAGAGTATATAATTGTAAAAAGAATATACAAAAGAGGGGAAAAAAAAAAAACAAAACCGTTCGGAAGCTAAAAACTGAAAAACCAAATTCATTTCGAAAGTTGAATGTTGTCCGAATTAAACATATTCGAAAGTTGAATGTCGAAAGAATAAAAAAAATTTAGAATTCTACTATTGAAATAAATGATAATTTTCGGAATGTTACTTTCGAACAAGTTGTTTATTTTCAGAAAAACCAGTTCCGAATGAGGAACAGATTGCTCATTTCGGTGGGCTATACGTTCGTTCATTTCAAAAATGGTAAAAAAAAACCCTACATTACAAATGAAATATGAATGAGGATTAAAATAAGGAAACTAACTTAAGTTTTCCAAATGTGAAGAATTCTTTCAATGGTTCAATGAGATGTCTTCAATGGATGGATGCAGCTTTTGGGGACGAAAGGTAGACTGTGAGAGATGGATGTGTGTGAGAGACGGGGCTGACAGTGGAATGGGTGTGTGCAAAACCGTTCAGAGAGATGGGTTTGGGGGTCTAGGTGTATATGTGTGAATGAGGGTATATGTGGAATAAAAGGTGTGTGCAGTAAGTAAAATAATTTAGGATTAATTTTTTAGGTGTGTGTAGTGAGAAGGATATGCAAAGAAAGAAAATAGTGTGTACAAATAGAAGCTCCCATGATGATGGCATCATAAAACGGTAATTGACAAATGATAGGTTTAGGAAATACGCAAATTGTAAAGATATTATATATTTTAGAAAGGAAAATGTAATTTCAAATGTAATTTGTATTAAACCTAAACCACAAGGAGTGTCAATGTAATTTTTTTTTTTTTAGGGGACTATATGTAAGTAGGAGTTAGGGAAAAAAATTATCAATACATGAAAGGGCGAAAGTAATATTTGTACCCAAACAATTTTTTATTTATACTCTATTACAGGTACACTTGTACTCTTATGGGTTCGTTTGGTTTGATTTTCTGAAAAAATTTTGGGAAATTTTCTCTACAAATAAGTTTTCAAAAGTAATCAAATTAAACAAATTTTTCCAAAATTTTTTTCCAAGACTTATAAACCAAACAAGTTTCCAAACAAATCTCTCTCTCACACATATCAAATCAATCACTTTTTCCAAAACTCTCTCTCAAAATCATTTTTCAAAACATCTTTTGAAAAAAACCAAACTAAACATATTTTCGTACTTTTTATTTCTAAAACACATCTCTCAAACACAAACCAAACATACCTTATATGTTTGTAATTTTTTTCCCAACTCTGACCGGCATATAATTCTCTTTTTTTTAATTAAAATTTAAGGATGGGTACGAAATCGAATGGGTCGGGTCGGGAGGTTGTATGTGCAAGGCTTCAGTACCAGTAACCCTCTGCGATCAATGGTGAGGCGAAGTCAGATGTACCGCCGGCGAAGCTGCTTCGTCGGTGACTTTTCGATTCCGGCGAGGTTTTCGCATCGCGAGCGACGGAGAAGCTTCGATCAATGCGAGTCTCTGATACCAGAATTTGATGAAGACGATGAATTAGAGGTACGCTAAAATCTGTTTTCCTGAAAACTTCATTATGGATTTGTTTCCTATACAGTTTTTATACATTGATTCCTAAAGATGTTCACTTTTGAAATGGATGTGATGGTTGTATATGAGATTGATAGCTAGCCACTACATTCAATTTGGTTTTTTCAATGCAAGTTAGTCTGTTTATGTGTCATAGCTGTCTAGCTTATTTAACGTCTAAATAAGTAGATCCTAAGAAGAAGGTTCTGTTTGATTCGTGGGGTGAGAAAAGAAAGGAAATGATTCTCAATATTCTGTTTGGATGAGCAAGAAAGTAAAGTATGTGATGGTATGGAGGCTTATTATGTGATTTATACTTTTCATTTCAAATGAAAATGTGAGCATTGTGTCATTAGTTTCTGCAGTGTCATTGTAAAGGTCTTAATTAATTAAGTAGAGAATATATATATATATATATATTGAATTTTTTAATCAAATTAAATCAAGCATTAAGTCCTATCAAATGGGATTGACTATATCAAGTGGGTTGGATTTTTTGTTTTTCTAATTTTCTATTTTGAACTGTTGATGCACGAATCGAAAAAGTTGAAAAAATAGTATTATAGCACAAAATATAAATATACTGCTATTTGTGTGTATATATATATATTATATACTAAAAGGTAATTGAGAAGTGAAAAGGCAAAAGTTGATTTCCTATTTCAAAGTGTTTATTTAATAAAAAGGTAAACAAATGGAGCAATGGTTGTTTTCCAATAGCACCCAACCCAACAACTTACATACTTGTTTGGTTAATAGACCAAATGAGACCAGGAAGCTATTTAGTTTGGTTTCCAAACAGTCAGTATATTGACTATAGCAGATAAAGTATTAAGAATTCTTTTATTTTTAGTGTTTATGTCTCTCTTTGATCAACAAAAACATCACGCAGCAGCAGCGAAGTGATCCAAACACATGCAATAGAAAAATGAGTCACTCTCATTTGGCGATGGGTAACTCTTGTTTTAGATTTGGTGACGGGTACTCTGAAATCAACTCCAGATCAACACCATGAACACAGATTTGGAGATGGGTTTTGGAAAAATAATCATGGCGATTGGTCACGAAAAGCATGGGGATGACAACCTCTATTTATTTCAATTATTTTATCGGACGATACGAGTAGAATCCCGATACAAGTTGAATCGAACTATACGATTTTGTATCGAGCGATCCAAGTGCACGTTCGATACGGTATGTGATACGTATTTTTTTCTTACCAATACAAGCCATATCCTACGATATCAACCACATTGGTACAATAATGCGATTTTATCTATTTTGAGATTGAGTATTGCTATTTATCTCAACCTTTTTAGTTTGGACTCCCTATTTCTTTGTCCCCCCACCTTCTAAAATTGCTCCTCACGTATATTTCTTTGGACTGCTACCATATTCCCAACTTTACCCTCTTTCTTTGCATCCCCATCCTTCTCACCTCCCTTCTTCAGTAGCCCCTTTCTATCGCCGTTGTCACCCCCTCTGACGACCCATTTCACCCTTGCCCGCCACTCTAGTCCCCCTCCACCACCTCCTTCGCACCTTCTTGCCACTCAAATCGCATCTCGGGTGGTTCTCTTGAGCCCTTCATTCGTGAGGACCACCTCCCTTTGCAATATGCCCAAATTTGGTTTGGCAATCTATGACCGAACCACTACCATTTGTTCAGTGGTATAAGTTCGAACATTGCCATTTGTTCGATGATCTACATGGCTCAGATCTGGTTTGGTAGTCTATGATCGAACCACGACCATTTGTTTGGTAATATATGTCCAAACTAACACCGTAAACACCGTTTATTCGACATTGGTTTTCCGAACCAAGTGCAACAATTTCGATCTCTCTCTCTCTATTTGTATCCCTTACGTTGTCAATCTTTCTTTGTTCCAGTCTAAGGTCATAGGGAATGAGTGATGTGATTGCGATGGTTGGGGTTGCGATAGTTGACATAACGATGGGGAGAATCGTTAGTAGGAGAGAATGAGGTGAGGTTGTATTGGTGATGGGGTCGCTAGAAAGTTTAAGGGTAATATTGTGGGAAGAGAGGCTGTCGGAAGGAGAGAACAAGGGAGGTCGCCAGAGGGTGTCACTAAGATTTCTTGGTCGGAATGGAGGTGGAGGTGGGGGTGGCAGTGGGATTAGGGTTTGAGTTTGGGAAGATAATGATGGGGATAAAATTGGAAATTAATGTTAGGACAAAGTTGTAATAAAAAAAATTGAAAGAGTGGGGGGGCCAAAGTAAAAAGTTTGGGGCATTTAGCAACACTCTTTGAGATTTGAATTCGTCATTAATGTAGGATAAAAACTTAAAGACTAAAATCTAACTGTTCATCTTGAGGCATGGAAATATAACATCTTCAATTTTCTTGGCTATTGATGCTATTCATTACTACGGACCAAAATATGTGAGTTATAGTAAAATCTCCTTAGGTGCAATGATAGATATTGGTAAAATAATAAAGGGAGACAAGCTCAATTGGAGGATACTAAAATTTTGTGGGTTTCATGAGGTAAAACTTGAAGAGCTGAGGTCACAAATGAAGCTCTAGTTAGAATTGGATCCTTGTTAGATATTCATGGAGACATTGCCAAGTCCAATGAGTCAAACTGTTTCCCTATACCATCACATCCACTAAGATTTACTGGTAAGCTATGGGTCACATTTTCTTCAATACCTTTGTAATTTCAGAACAAACCTATACAATCCACATAGTACTACTTGTGTTGCTTGATTAAAAACACAAAATGGTGGATGGGTTTCAAATTTTTAGAATAATTAAAATGACTTTACATCTAGGAAGCATGAACACGAACACTTGACACGATGATGTCAAAAAAATGAGGACACGTACACGATGGGACATGACAATGAAATATTATTTTTCTCTTATTTTATTTGCTATGTAGATTAATATTATATCCACAAACAATCATAATTAACAAAAATTAATAGTAATTCGATATTTAAAAAAGAAAATTCAAATTAACACTTATCGTTGATATCTTTGTTATGGATGATTTATTAAGTATTTAAATCTAAGCAAAATAATAATCATCCAACATTCATAAAAAACACTAAAGAAAAGAGGAAAAAAAAATCTAGTTGGCGTGTCGCTGAAGTATCCCTAGTGTGTCCACAACATGTCCTCATTGTCTTCCCTGAAAAAAAGAATTTAAATAACGGCGTTCGTGTCTGACACTCCTATGGCACTTGTTTTGAAGTGTCGGTGCTCCATAGCTTTACATTTTACAAGGAAAAGCTAAATGATTTCGACGAGAGTTGGTCAGCCGCCGGGTCGATTTTCCTGAGACAGTCTTCGAGTTTGAAGAGGGCAGATGTGATTGGTGAGGCGGTAGATATTGTTGAACGGGACATGGGGTTCGCGCTATTGCTTTATTTGGTGCAGAGATTCAATGGGTTGTGGCTCAATTGCGGAAGGCTTCTACGCCGAACTTTGGCGGAGTGTTTTTAGGACGGGTTTCTGGAGGTCGCCGTAGTGTGGCGTGTTGGTTGCGTCCTGAGGAGATGGGGTTTGCTGTCCAGATTGTGGTTCAAATGGGAGACCGTCGCAGTCAAATTTTTCTTCCGCAATCATTATTTGGGGATGGGTGGGAGGGTGTTGCTCTTGTTTTAGATGGGTTTTCAATGGGAAATGGTTGGGTTACCAAAGGGCAGCAACGGCGATTGGAGAGCGGTCCTAGGTGGCCAAATGGGAATGCGGTCGTCGTTCCAGGGGTTGGGGAGGAGGATGTGGTGGTGCGACAGGGCTCTGGTGCAGACTGGGTTTCTTTTCTGGACTCATGTTTGGTGGGAAGAGTGGGGGAATTGGGGGAGCCGGGGATGGAGTTGTCTCGCCTTTCAGCTTGGGTGTTGTGGATGTGGCCAGTTACTGGAGGCGTGCAGGTGAAGGCTATTGGAGGCCAGTATGTATTGTTTATCTTTTCCTCTCAGGTCGATGCAACCAAAATCTTGGCGGGTGATCGGCGGTTGAAGGCATTGCTGAGCCTTGATTGGTGGTCGCCGGATCGTTCTGCGCTAAGAAATTAACCATTCGCGGCCTTGAGTTGTTGGGTTCAGTCTTTGGGTCTCCCGTTGCATCTTCGTGGAGAGCAGGTTTTTCGTGCTATTGGAGACCGTTGTGGGGGATTCATGGAGGTTGATCGTCGGTCATTACTGGAGGGACCACTGGGTTGTGCTCGAATCAAGGTTCGTCGAACAACTACAGGTGTGCCGGCGAGAATTTCTATTCGATGGGGTGATTTGCGGTATACGCTACCTATTTGGCCGGAGGATGGACCGGCGGTGGAGCTCTGTGCGACGCCGGAGCAGCGTGATTGTGGGTTGGTTAAGGATCATCGCGATTTGGTGCGATTGCAAGGGCGAGATTCCTGCCGCGATTTGGTCAACGGAAGATACGATCTGGTGCGTCATGGTATCAGATCAGGTCAACGTGATTTGGGGAAGGAGAAGCTGCGTTTGAATCCTTCATTACGGGTTGGATCTAACAAGGCTTGGGTTCCGAAAAAAAATGGGGTTTGGGCTACAGATGTTGGGCCTATTACTATAAGACCCTTGGATGATCAGATTCGGCTGGATAATAATAATTTCAGATTGGGCTTGGGCGATTTGGGCCTTGTTTTAAAACCATCAGAGGAGAATATTGGAGGTCCTGGGCCTATTATTACAAGGCCCAATGTTGGTCCAGTTGGGTTGCAGGCAACTGAGAGTTTGGCCTTTGGTGACTTTGGGCCGGTTTTAAAACCAACTCAGGACTGTTCTGGGTTGACTTCCCCAGTGGCCCATATTTTTCAGACCCTACGTCGTGATTTGGGTTCATTACAAATGGGTCGGTTTGTCAATCGAACCCTTTCTGATCTGGGGCGGAGTAAGACCTCGGTTGCGATTCCAGGTGATCCTACGCAGGAGAAGGGTGGTTCCGGCCCTGGACTGGATGACGTTCAGGCGGATTCCTCGTCTGTTGCAGCCAATACAGCAGTGGTGTCTTATCCAGGTGATCGTACGCCGGAGTTCGGGGGTTCTGGCTTTGCACTGGCTGACGTTCACGGAATAGGCTTGTCTGCAGTCGATACAGCAGTGGTGCAGCTTCAGTCCCGTGACGATGCAGTTTTGGAGGGTGGCGATGGCGGTAGGCTTGAGTTCAGTGTGTCTTCGTCTGTGCCTTCTGGGCGAGATTTGCCTTTGGTGGTTTGCCCTCTTGCCAGTTTTACTCCTGATTGCATTGGTGATGGCTGTTTTGACTCGCCTCTTGGAAAGCTTGTTGACCACAGTGCCTTGGATGGTTTGGAAATGCCTTCGCCAGAGGCAGTTTCAGAGTGGGTTCTTAGTCGTATTGCCGATGTCAGTCGTTTGCTTGGTGTTTCTTTTGAAGGGCATGAGGCTGAGGCTTTGCGCCTATTCACAGCAGTGGAACATTCTTGGAGGCAAGGGGCTTCACCTTCAAAGGACATGTCTGCAGTTGGGGTGCATCGTAAGGGGTTTCGGGAGTTGAAGAAATTAGAGTGTTCAGTCAATTATGATCATGGTCGGGGGTCGAGTGGGCGGGGCCTAAGGAGAGAGCGGGGTGGTCCTTTATTGTTAAAATGAAGTTAAAAGTTTTATCCTGGAATGTGCGTGGTTTGAATGATAGGGACAAGCGTCTAGCTGTCAGATCAGTGCTTCGAACTGCGAGACCGGATGTGGTTTGCTTGCAAGAAACCAAAATGGCGGTTTTGGATGGTGTTATAGTCAGCGAGGTTTGGGGTGGTCGGTTTATGGAGTGGTCTTATTTGCCAGCTGTGGGCACGTCTGGCGGGGTTCTTCTTTGTTGGGATACTAGAGTGGTGGTGAAGGAGGATGTGGAGTTGGGAGGATTTTCTGTATCTTGTCTTTTCCGATGTGTGGAAGATAATTTTCGCTGGGTGTTTTCAGGGGTGTATGGCCCGATTCGAAGCTCGGAGAGGAGTGCTTTTTTGGAAGAATTGACGGATGTGGCACATCGTTGGTCTGAGCCGTGGTGTGTGGGGGGTGATTTTAACCTAGTTCGATGGCCAATGGAGAAATCAGGAAATATTGGGGCGAAGGGGTCGATGAGGGCATTCTGTACATTTATTGATGACTTGTGTTTAGTAGATCTGCCGTTGCAGGGAGGGGGTTTCACTTGGTCTAATGGCTCTCACATGTCCCGGTTAGATCGATTCTTGGTTACTAGTGGTTTTGAGGAGCATTTTTCAGAGATTGTGCAAAGTCAAACACCTCGCCCGATGTCGATCCGGCCTATCATGCTTGATAATGGTGGGTTTCGTAGTGGGCCGACGCCTTTCCGTTTTGAAAATATGTGGTTGCAATCCGACGGGTTTGTAGAGAGGGTTCAGAGGTGGTGGAGTAGTTATTTGGTTCGCGGTTCCCCTAGTTGTATGTTGGCCCAGAAATTAAAACTGCTTAAAGGGGATTTGAAGGTTTGGAATAGGGAGATTTTTGGTCGGGTGGAGGCTCAGAAAGCAGAAGTGGTGGCTATTCTGCAGTCTCTGGATGTTCAGGAAGTTTCTACCGGTCTTCTTGAGGCAGATGAGGTCAGAAGAGAGGCAGCTCGGCAGGACTATGTTAGATTGGCTAGGATGGAAGAAATATGTTTTAGACAAAAATCTCGCTGTTTGTGGTTGAAAGAGGGGGACCGAAACACCAAATTCTTTCACAAAATGGCTAATGGTCATCGGAGGACTAATCAGATTGTGCGTCTTCGCGTGGATGGAGAGATTTGTCTCTGGATGAGGAGATCCGAGAAGGCATTGTGGGTTTTTATCAGCATCTTTTCCGGAAGCAAGACGGGGCTTGGAGACCGGGATTGGATGGGGTCTTGTTTGATGTTCTCTCTATAGAGGATAGGGAGGGTTTGGTGCAGCCTTTTTCTGAGGAGGAGGTGGCGGGGGCTTTGAAGATGATGAGTGGTGATAAGGCCGGGCGGATGGTTTCACATTGGCCTTTTTTTCGAGATTGTTGGGAGGTGGTCAAGCGGATATCATGGCGTGTTTGGTGCCTTCTTTTGAAAGTGGCCAATTTCTTGAAGTTTCAATGCGACGTTCCTTGCTTTAATTCCGAAAAAAGGGGGGGCTGAGGATGTCAGGGATTTCAGGCCTATTAGTTTGCTTGGGAGTGTGTATAAGTTGGTGGCGAAGGTGTTAGCAAATCGACTTCGGGGTGTTTTGCAGGGCGTAGTGTCTGAGTCTCAAAATGCATTTGTTGGGGCGGTCGGATCTTTGTTTGGTGGCTAATGAGTGTGTTGATTCTCGATTCGAAGGTCGTCCTGGTTTGTTATGTAAGCTGGATATTGAGAAGGCTTACGATAATGTAAATTGGGATTTCCTGCTTTATATTATGGATCGTATGGGTTTTGGGTCTACATGGTGTCATTGGATGAAGTTTTGTGTCTCCACAGTGCAGATGTCTGTTTTGGTGAATGGTTCTCCGGCAGGTTTCTTTCCGACTTTTCGGGGACTTCGACAGGGGGATCCTTTATCCCCTTTGTTGTTTATTCTAGTTATGGAGGCCTTGATGCGTTTGATATCTAGAAAGTGCATCAAGGTTTTTTGTCAGGTTTCTCGGTGGGATCTCCTATGGGGTCAACGATTCGGGTGTCTCATTTGTTGTATGCGGATGATGCTTTGGTGTTTTGTGATGCGAAAGTGGCGCAATTGGGATTCTTACGATGTGTCTTGGTCTGTTTTGAGGCAGTCTCAGGTTTACGGATTAATTTGCGAAAGTCGGAATTGATTCCGGTGGGGGAGGTCGGGCAATTGCCAGCTTTGGCGGGAGTTTTAGGTTGTTCAGTGGCTATGTTACCGGTAACTTATTTGGGCCTACCGCTGGGTGCTACTTTCAAGGCCAAGGGGGTGTGGGATGGCGTGTTGGATCGGGTTCAACGACGTTTGGCAGGGTGGAAGCGGCAATATTTGTCAAAGGGTGGTAGGCTGACGCTTATTAAAAGTGTGTTGAGCAGTATTCCGACTTACTTTATGTCTTTGCATGTTATTCCCGTTTCTGTGGCTGCTCGGTTGGAGAAACTTCAGAGGGATTTTTTGTGGGGGAGTGGTGGCGAGAATTTTAAATATCATTTGGTGGATTGGGGGCGGATTTGTCAGCCCAAGGAGGTGGGTGGTTTAGGTTTGCGGCGTTTGGTGCAGTTTAATTTGGCTCTATTAGGAAAGTGGTTGTGGCGGTTCGCTATGGAACGGGGTTGTTTATGGCGAAGGGTAGTGGCTTCCAAGTTTGGCGTTGATATGGGGGATTGGCAATCGGGGGTTGTGAGGGGTTCTCATGGGCGGGGCTTGTGGAAAGGAATCTGCTTGGGAAAGGGGGAGTTCTGGGAGAGGGTGACTTTCCGGGTGGGAACGGGAAGGAAGGTTCGATTTTGGGTCGATAAATGGTGTGGATCTTTGGCTTTGGCGGTGCGGTTTCCTCTGCTTTTTCGCATTGCCAGTGATCGCGAGGCCACGGTTGCCTCTTATTTGGGGTCTGGAGAGGTGGTGGTTTGGGATATTAAACTTCGGCGTGCGGTTCATGACTGGGAAGTTAGTCAGTTGGGGGAGTTATTTGCTTTCCTGTATGGTTTGGGTTTCGTTCGTAGAGGTGAAGATGAGTTGGTTTGGGATGTGGTGGGTGCTAAAGGTCAGTTTTCTGTTCGGTCCTTTTATCGTTGTTTGGTGGGGGGGGTGAGAGGTGTGTTTCCTTGGCGGAGCATTTGGTTGTCTCGAATTCCTTCTAAGGTGGCATTCTTTGTTTGGACGGCTGCTTTGGGTCGTAATCTTACTATTGATAATTTGGTTCGTCGAGGGCAAGTGCTTGTGAATCGGTGCTGTATGTGTTACGTAGATGCTGAGACTGTTGATCATTTGTTTCTTCATTGTTCTCTTGCTTCTCGTTTATGGGGGTCGGTCTGTTCTCTTTTTGGGATTCCTTGGGTGCAGCCAAAGGGGGTTGTCGACATGTTGTGGAGTTGGCGGGGGGCCCGCGTTGGGAGATCTCGGCGTCGCGTGTGGCTGTTGGTGCCTTCTTGTTTACTGTGGTTGGTTTGGCTGGAACGCAACAGAAGAATCTTCCAAGGTCTTCAGCGATCGGTGCTGTGGTTGGAGGATCGTTTCTTGATTACTTTGTATAGTTGGTTACAATGTAAAGTGGATCCGGATATTTTTTCTTTCTTAGATTTCCTGGATGATGTTCTTGGTTAGGCGAGTTTGGCTTTTTCTTTAGTTCTTCGCTTTGTGGCATTTTCTTGATGCTCCTTTAATAAAATTATATTTATTTATCAAAAAAAAAAAATAGAAAAAAGAAAAAGGGAATAAAATTTCTATAATGAGGAGATCTTTATATTATTAGTCAATATCATCTTATTCTGAATCGTGATATCACCACTCATAATTATTGAGATCTTTATGTAAAGTTTTCATTCTCTTGTTGATCTGAAGGAAATAATAAATTGAGCTATCCTCATTTGACATCTGACACAAATTAAATATCAACCATGAAAGCTCGCTTGCATTCACTTATTTTATTGAACTTACACCAAACATATTTAACATGGAAAAAGCTAAGCAAACAATTGTTTTTTAACAAAAATAACATACAAAATGATTTGCTTGTGATCTTTTGAATTACAATGACGAGCTTCTTAGTTTCAAAGGAATGGATTGGAATGAAGGGTTGACATCCAATTTTAAATGATTCATTACCTTTTAAATGGATCATTTTGCCATTAATTTTTTTTCAATTTGTTAACGGATGTTATCAATTGGACTAAACTGATACACTACGTGAAAAATTAAAAGACGAAATTAATATAATTTAAATTTCAGTGATTAAATTGACACGAGACACATTAGAAGGTCAGTGAGTATAATTTGGCCGTATTTGATTTGTAATATAATTTTGTTTTGGCTTAATATTTCATCTTTTATAAAGGTTCTTGAATTTGCTGGTGATCATAAGTTGCCCTTATACCCAAATTTGATTTGTTTGGAGCTGGCTGTTTACAATTGTTATACCTAGAGATGGCTATCAAACTTGCCTGATAGTGTTCGTAAGCTGCAAACTCTAGCATTGACGAAGTTAACTTCACATGTAAATTTTTTAAAATTTGTAGCATGTTTTTTGTATCTAAAAAGCTCAGATACGAACACTTGACATAACACGGACACGTGAAAATTTTTACGACACATAGGGAAGACCTAGATTAGAAGTGTCTGTTTTTTCTTTGATTTACAGTTTCTGAATTTCTCTTTTTTCTAAGATCCTCCATATAATGAAGATGATGCAAATCATGATTTCGACTGGATTTAAATGCCAAAAACATCTAGTTGCTTGTCTTGCCTTGAAGAAATTAAAGTTTATGGATTTGAAGGGGACAATGATTAGTTGGAAGTATTTTCTGAAAAATGCTGAAGTACTGAATAAGGTAAGAATTAATTCTTTCTAAATGAATTTATTTTTCCATTGAATGTTTTATTGCTTCGTATTAGGAGAATGCTAATTAGCTATCTTCGCATGATTGATTGCATTTTTATATTGAACTTGGATAAGTCGTCATGTTGGTGTCATGTTAGCTTTCCTAATATTGTTCTTGTCATCCTCTATAAGTTGGTTTTGGGTGCTTGTTTTTATAGATTGACAAATTTATTAGGGTTGGTACTAGTTGGTTTTGTTTTTTGTTTTCTTTCCATGGATTCCTAGTAGCTCTTAATTAATAGCATCACTACTACGGCTTGCATGTTATATCAGTAGTAGCCACTAGACAAAAAACTAATTCAAGAATGCAAGAGAATTGATTTTTGAATGTAGATCTACAAGAAAACATAAGCTAACCATCTAATGTAAACAATAATATCTCAACCCAAGGAGTAGTTTTCTACAAGAGGAAAGAGCAACTTTTAATCTATCTGTTGAGATCAATGATTTACAGTCTAAAATTGGCAAGTTGAGGGTTCAGTGGTAGTGATATAGGAGGATTCTTGTTTATGATTTGATGATGGTGTTGTGCGTAAAAGTTCATTGTTGATGATGAATATATAATGATGATAGTTGCGGTGTTGGAGATGCTGGAATCTTGGTGAAAGCGTGAGGGACAATTAAGTGCAAATGACTCCTAGAGCATAGGAACAAAGTGCAAGCTTGCGTTTGATTGAAGTAAAACACACATTTTTAGAAGTTAATGTCTAATAACAAAGGATTCATAGTATGCAATAAAAAAATAAAAATTAAATATTCTTATATTTAGCCTTTTAAACTAAAATGATTAGAGTCTTGTGCACTTATACAAAGGTTGTAGGTGTAAATTTTAAATAGGTTTGTTCATATTTTTAGAAAACAACTATTAATGGATAATATGATAATCAAGAGACCAATAAATCATGACATTTAATTTCTAAAAAATAAATCGTATGGCATTTAATCATAACTTTTACATAATTTCTCTTGTACTATACAAAATATTCACAACCATGATATTTCATAGCCATGATCAAAATGAATTGCACTAGAATGGCAAGTTGTAGCTTCTACGCGTAAAGTAAGCAATGGAATGCAATCTTGAAGTGTATAATCATCAATGTCCCATTCAATACTACTATGATCTAAAAAGTTAAAATTAATGAATTATATTTTATTAAAAAAAAAAAAAAACCAGTTTAAGCTTATTAAAAAGTGCATAGAAACTGTGCTTAAAATGGGCTTTTCTAAATGCATGTTGAGGATGGAGGCAATATTGGCAAGCTGCCAACTATAAGAGTGGCACCATTAATAATACTAATGCTCTTGTTTTCTAATTTTTGTTCTTTTCTTTGAATCTAGTGCATGGGATTTGCAAATAACAGTTCATTTATTTTTTTTATTTTTATTTTTTTTATTATTTTTTTTTTAATTTTTTTTTTTTTTTGTAACTCTTTGCTTTTTGGTAACAATTTCAAATCTTGGAATTAGGGAAGATTTCCAAATCTAATACAAGGATTGATCAAAATGCAAAATTTGGCTTTAAGGGGTCTAATCCAAATCTTATCCCTAATTCAATACCAAATCTTTGAACCACGTAATGCCCTAAAGTGTAAGCTTCTAGTATGAGTTCGAATTTTGGTGAAAGGTATGTAACTAAAGCCATTGCCTTCAATTGGTATGTAGAATAATAACTATGTCCTAGCTATTTCCAGCTTTTATTCAATTAAAAAACAAGTGATTTGTATATTGTAGTTGCATATGCATATTTGTGGCAGTGAAGGTTGGGCCAATGGTGGATTAGCAATGTCAGGAGCAACTACGGCAGAAGTGGTGCTGCAAATGTTTTCACTAACACTTTGGTCATTAATGATGGAGGAAATGCTTGTTTTATGGTTAGCAACACCAATGTTGTTAGAATCGTACGGTTCACGATCGACACAAGTCTCAACCAAAAGGATTCGAATTATGTTGTTGAATCAAAAATTGAGTGAATTGTGCGATTCATTTTTTTTTCTTGCTTTTTTTTCATAATGCATAAAACAAATTCGTTTTTGACACTATCAAAAAATTAAAAAGAGATCAATTAGTTATATCAATATATGTGGTTTTATATGTATATACATATAAGCAATATAATTATATGTATAACTATTTAATTTTAGACACTGCATGTGTATTTTTTATATGTCAATACATATATAAAATTCTATATTATATTAAATTAAACGAATCTCATGACTCATAATTCACTATTTTAACAAAACAATTCACGATTTGACAATAATGTGTAGCACCAAATACCATTGCTTATTAATCATTTTGTTAGATAAGCATTTGCCTCAAAAGCACAAGTTGTTATGAAATAAGTAAAATAATATATGTCCAACTCTCATGCCCTTCCATTTGGGCAATTCTTTATTACACAAGGAGAGGGGCAGAAAATGAATGTGTACACAAATAGCATAAGGTGCACAAGAAAAACATACAGTGAATTGGTAACAAATACATGTGAAGAAACTTAAACCCAAGGCCTACCAAAACCAAAACTCTGATACCATATTAGACAACCATTTATTCTTGTAGCCTCGAAAAACATGCCATACCCGTACCGGGTACTTATCGACGTATGGTATTTCGTATGGTACTTCTGCATACGTACCTATACAAAACACGTATCGAAATTTTTTCTTCTTAATTTTTGACATACCCAGACGTACCTAGTATATACATGTAAGAGGAGTTAATTTGAGACCACTAAATTAATTAGGCCCAATAGTCCAAGGTTGGTGGGCTCGAATTTTTCGCAATTCCAAGATTTGTGGGCCTAGATTTATCGCCATCAAACGGGCCGAATCGCTCTAAGCCTCGAAAGGGTTTGGATCCATGAACTTAGAGACTTACTCGGGCTCGGACTTGAAAGGGTTCGGATTCACGAACCTAGAGATCCGAAGCACTTGGCTTCGAACGGATTCAAACGCAATCTAGAAGTTGCTCCATTAATGAGTCCCAGAATACTTGCGGGCTCGGAGCTTTTCGGGATCTACGCACCAGAACCATGGGTGTAATGGAGTTCGAACAAAGGACCCGATCTCGAGGACAGTGAGTGGAGATAAATTCACTCTTTTGTTAAACTAGCCTATACCCGGGTCGAGGTGGCACGACTCCGAGGGGTCCATGAGACTCAGTAATATTTAGCGGCGGGGGGGTCCTTTAGGACTACCTCGGCCCCTTGGGATGATTGGGAATCATTGGTTAGGTGTGGCTAAGAAGAAGGGTTCGCCGAAGGGTTGATCTCCTCTTTGAGGATTTTCCTCATCCTCGGAGAGATCACCTCCTCGGATAAGGTGGTTAGAGAGAATATTCTCCATGTGCCATGCACATGGGCTCCCTCCAACATCATGAGGTGCCTATAAATAGCATCCACCCATAGCTTTACAAAGGATGGATTTTGGGAGAGAGAACTCTTGGGAAAGAACTAATTTCCCTTTTTCATTATCAACCTTGAGAGTGAAAGTGGGAGATTCATGGGAGAGCTTTGCCATTATTCTCTCTAGCTACTTTGTCTTCTGCTTCACCCAATCACTTATCTCCATTATCTCTTTACTTTTGTGTTCTTAGTTGAAACTATTGAAGAATCTAAGCCTCTTATCATCTTCTAGAGAATTCGAATTTTTCTAATAGATTGGGTGAAGAAGAAGGCAAAGTAGCTAAAGAGAGAATAATGGCAAAGTTCTCCCATGGATCTCTCACTTTCACTCTTAGGTTGATAATGGAGAAGGAAAATTAGTTCTTTCCTAAGAGTTTTCTCTCCCAAAATCCATCCTTTGTAAAGCTATGGGTGGGTGCTATTTATAGACACCTCATGATGTAGGAGGGAGCCCATGTGCAAGGTACATGGGGAATATTCTCTCTAACCACCTTGTCCGAGGAGGTGACCTCTCCGAGGATGAGGAAAACCCTCGAAGAGGAGATCAACCTCTCGGCGAACCCTTCTTCGTAACCACACCTAACCAATGATCCCCAATCATCCCAAGGGGCCGAGGTAGTCCTAGAGGACCCCCTCGCCGCTAAATATTGCCGAGTCTCATGGACGCCCCGGGGTTGTGCCACCTCGACCCGAGTATAGGCTAGTTTAACCGAAGAGTGAATTTATCTCCACTCACCGTCCTCGGGATCGGGTCCTTTGTTCGAACTCCATTACGCCCATGGTTCTGGTGCGTAGATCCCGGAAAGCTCTGAGCCCGCAAGTGTTTTGGGACTTAATGGAGCGGCTTTTAGATTGCGTCTGAATCCGTTTGAAGCCAAGTGCTTCGGATCTCTAGGTTCGTGGATCCGAACCCTTTCGAGTCCGAGTCCGAGCCCGAGTAAGTCTCTAAGTTCGTGGATCCGAACCCTTTCGAGGCTTAGAGCGATTTGGCCCGTTTGATGGCGATAAATTCAGGCCCACCAATCTTGGACTTGCGCTAAATTCGGACCCACCAACCTTGGACTATTGGGCCTAATTAATTTAGTAGGCTCAAATTAGCTCCTCTTACATTTGCCCCTTGCGTGTATGAGAAATTTTAGTTTTCTCGGACATGCATAGTTTCACCTTGTCAGCCATGTTTCACATTACGTCTTCGGGAATATTTGGTCTTGATAGAATCTATGGATAAAGCTGAGGACTCACCGTAAATTACAGATAAAATTGACAAGTAATATTAAATAAATAAATAAAAAGCTTATTTATTTATATATATATACTTTTTTTGCCACTGATTTGTTTTTCGAAAGTCAACTTGAATTCTTCAATTCTCTGAAAAGCTTGCATGACTCCAGATTTTTGATCCTTCATGAACATCCAAAGGTCCACTAATTTATTTATTTATTTACTTTTTAGAGTCAAACTTGACTTTGCTTATGTAATTCTTAAAGACCACCACCAAAATTCTTTATTCAAAATCCACTTTCTGACAGCCAACCAAATCTTAAAATAACCTAGGCCTTTTATATATATAAATATATAGAGAGAGTAGAATAATCTGAGAGGCCACAAACCAAGCTTTTTCTTTTCTTGTTTGGGGAAGTTAGTGGAGTCAACAGGCCCATTATATGTATAGATATACATTCGGAATATTTGAAGGAATATCCCAAGGATCACGCCTCTCTTTTTCTATTTAAAGAAAGGGCCGAATACCTAATCAATACCTAATCAATACCTCTTTCTTTTCTTGAAATCCCGCGGCGCACACACTCTCTCACTAAACTTGCATCTTCTTCAAAAAAAAAAGCAAGAGACCACCATGACCAGCGACTCTCTTCTTTCTTTGCAAGCCAGCATTTCTATTCTGCGTTGAAGACCACCGCTGCCTTCATGCTGGTCGTCGTCGCAGCTCCAAGCAACGCCGCCGACCTACCTTAACGTCGTGAGCTAGCCAATGACTTGTCGCAGCCCCGACAGCCGTAGGCATCGCGGCCTAAGCTATAGCTCACTCGGTGCTTCTCTTGATTAACGAAAGCGCTCTTCAAAGACTTCGAACCTTACTGGGCTCGCTTTTTTTGTTGATCAACGCCGACGCCGACTCCTCTACGTCTTCAACACTGCCTTCGACCTCAACTGTCCAGCGCTGACTACGCACGTCGCCCTTTCAACGCGACGTGTGTGTGGGCCTGCCTAGCACTGCTCAGCTCGGCATCGGCCTTGGGTGTATGCGTCTCACGTTTTTTGTTTTGCCACTGCTTCCAGCCGCGGTTCTCCATCTGCTGTTGCCCTCTCAGATTTGTAGGTAAGCTCTGTTCAAACCCACTTTCTTTTCTTGCTTTGATGAACTTTTGTACTCATGAATTTAGCTCTACTGGGGCCTTAGTGCTTGTGATTTTAAATTCCCCCAATGTTGAAACTCGTAAAACTTGAGAGATTAAATAATAATTTTTTTTTTTTTTTCACAAGTATGTGGGTGAACACTCAAAACCCCCTGCCTTGAATTCTACATCCTTGCTCAAAAATAAATTCTTGCTCTGATACATTTCAGATTTGTAAACTCTGGTGGTAATTTTGATTTCAATCTTGAACTAGTGCTCTGTGCCAAATCTGGTTTTATGCCTATCTAATTGATTTTGTGGATATATATATTGAAACCCTTGCTTGAGATTTGTGCTTCTCGGAATTTTCTGATAGTGCTTGAAATTTGTGCCCCTCGAAATTTTCTGATAGTGCTTGAGATTTGTACCCCTCGGAATTTTTTCTGATAGTGCTTGAGATTTGTGCTTCTCGGAACTTTCTGTGCGATCCATAAACCTTTGTTGTTGATTGTTTCATGAAACAAAACGTAGTTGCTAATCCTCATGTAAGTTGAGCCATTGATGTTTGGGGTTGTTGTTTGAACATTATATCCCTTGAAATTCATACTATTGCATCTCGAACTCATAATTCGAACTTTGTAGCTTTTATTGTTGATGATGATTTTTTTTTTTTTTTTTTGTTTTTTGTCGTTCCATGTTTAACAGTATTGAAAGGAGTAGAACAAACATAGATGTTGTTGTTGATGCCCGATGGGGTGATTTCAGTGATGAAACTCATAATGTTGAACATAAATTTTGTTGTCGAGCAATTGATCATTATAGTTTTGAGGAAGATAATGCCATACTCAAACTATATATATTTGACGAATAATACTCTTGACACTTTGAACCTTATGACCACTTTCCTTGCGGGAATCAAAAGCCGTAGTATAGAATAGGGCTACATATTGCTGTTTGTTGATCTCATGAATATCCGAGAAAATGAATTGTTGATGACGTCCGAGGTTAAATTTGTTGATAAACCCATCATGTTGCATGTAAATTTTATTATAAAATGACTGATTGTTGCAACCCTTAGAATAGTAGACATCGTGCCTGAATTCTTGGTGTAAAAATTCCTCATAGAATTTGTTGAATTCATGGATTCTCTGAGAAACGAATAGTTGATGGCGAAATTTCATTTGAATTTCTATGAATTTGTATTGCTTCAATGCCGATATATTGAATTTTAATATGGTCGACTCTTTACTATTTATACCTGTTATTTAAACTATATGTCTTTTCGAAAGAAATCTGTTGTCCCGAGGTCATCAAAATCGACTCTCATGAAAGAGAGGGATGTACCTCTGGTGTCTGAGTGGAGGAAATCTCCTTATTTTGGTCGGAAGGACCCGTTCTGGTGAGTGGCTACCTCCACCACTTCTCTTCTGTCTTCGAAGGGGGCTCCATTATGTCTCTCTGAGGACACTGACTCCAGACATGAGGCCCACATTTCCCTTTCTTCGGTGCTACGCTTTAGGGTTGAGCGAGGGGACTTTCCATACTGCTATCCCCAGTTTAAGGCCTTCTCAAACCCTCATTTTGGTTGGCAGGAGTGGGTCGATGATGTCCTCTCGGACAGGAGCCTCTGTCAGCGGCTTCAGGAGGCTCGGCTATTGGTCCCGGTGAAAATATCTCGATCCCTATCTATTCGTCGCAACAATGCTAGCCTTGAAGCCATGGCTCTTCGGTGGAGCACCGAGACACACACTTTCATACTTGGCCAGCATGAGATGGGGCCCACTCTCGAGGATGTGTTCATGTTGCTACGTCTGGAAGTGACCGGCCCTGATGCCTTCTACCCTAAGCAGACATCCTCCGAGGATGATTCTTTGATACAATCTCTAAAGCAAAATCTTCAAGCTTGTGGTTGGTGGAGTTCCGTATTTGATGGTTCAGCGAAGAGGACCAAACGAGTGAGAACGGATCGTGCCTCTTACACCGCATGGATCCGCCACTTCTTTAGAGATCTTCAGCCTCTGGCTAGAGATACTGACCCTGATTCTCGGGAGTATGAGGTCGGCCTGATGTATGGCTCTAGGCTTTATTTTTTGGGATTTCTGGCTTGCTTCTTTTCATTTTTCATTCTTTCGAGCACACTTCCGGATTCTCTTAATCCTTTTGTCTTCCCCTTGGCAGTTAGGCTCTTTAGAGGGGATCAGATTCCTTTGGCTCCGCTATTTCTTGGGAATCTTTATTACCGGCTGGATCTACTACATTGAGACATGGTTCGTTCTGTGGGTCGATATGAGCTTATCTCCTTCATCCACAGCCAGTTCCTACTTTGTTTTTTCTTCGAGAGGTTTCTAAAGTTTGCCCCTACTCCGACTGTATTCGAGGCAGAGGTTTTTTGGGAGATAGTTGATAAAGATCGTACCCCCGTGCTCGGTACTGACGAGTCTTGCACATTTGAGAAAGCGAAGTCTTGCTAGCCGTTGATAACACATTGGTCACGTGTCATTTCCACCTTATCCTTGAATACTTTGTTGGATGATCCCCGGCGCTTTGTGGCACGCCCTCATGTATGCCCACCGGTGGGTGTGGCAACACCGCTTATCTATCATGGTTCCTTCCGTCTGGTGTCCTTTCCCTTGCCGAAGGGTATCTCTGCATACCTTGTTGATATGCTGATGATGGTTCGTCTGAGTTCGTTACCGGTATGGCATGAAGAGGGCGTTGATAGCACCGTCTACAGACCTGACAAAGTAGCATGCTAATTCGAGTTTGACCAGTGTGCCCCGGGGCCAGCACCTCATTTATTATCTTTTTTGTTGAGTTACGGGCACTTTACTCGCGGACTTGTACACACTATGCTTCCTATATCTGGCTCTTTGATGATGCCAAGCTTGAGCCGAGTAGGGGGTTTCACCCTCTCTTTCAGGAGATATTAGCGGAAGAATATTGATGCATTTATTGAGTTTGTCTAGAGCAGACTGACCATATGTTTGCCTCCGCCGATTTATAAGGACTCTTCTCTTCGGCTGCTTGAGAGCCGGAAATCTGACTATATGTATGAGAGTTTCTTCACTTCATCTGCTCTAACTAACCCTTCGGCTCGTTCGGGTGTCTGCTTCTAGCTTGGCAATCGCTTCTCCAGAGCCAGTCCCTTTGAATAAGGCCTCTGGTCTTCGGACGACCCGCCTTAAGAAGATGGCCCAAAAGGGCTTCTGATGCCAGTCCTTCTACTCCTCGCCTTTCCAAAACGCTCCATCAGGTACCAGAAATTTATTATTTTTTTATTTGAAGTTACTTTCCTTCTTGTGACTATACCTTCTTAAATGAACACTTTTTATTTTCCCCTGTTGTGTAGGACCCTGCGGTTGCTGACGTTCTCAGTACTGTGGCTACTGGCCATGCTGCCTCCACTAGGCTGGACTCAGACCTAGACGACAACCTCCCTTTGTCTGCAAGACTCGTGAAGATACGCATCCCTCGTGTAGCAGTTATAGATGATGATGATGAGGCTGAGTCTTCTGATCATTTTTGTGACCTTGTCCCATGTATGCGTCGTCACCGTCCTATCGTGACTGAGGATGCCTCTCCATTGGTCAGATGTTCCCCTTATCGCTCAGTTTCAGAGGAGGAGCGCTATCTTGGTGATGAGGTCATTGGGGCTCACTGTTCTGATGTTGAGATTATTGAGAACCGTGGCTCTGATGTTAAGATTGTTGAAGGGACTGGTGCCACATAAATTGATGCTGCAGGCCATGCTTCTGGAAGCAATGTAGAGATGAGGTGCGCCTCTGGGAATAGTGTGGAGGTGGATGTGCTAGAAGTCTCTGAGACTTGCTGCGGTACTTATGGTGATTCTCATCCTCTAGGCTTTCTTCCTTCTTCAGGGATGACTGCTACTATTCTGGCTTCATTAGATGTTGAGATCAATCAGGTGCCCCTTGTACGACCAAGTGACTTTGTTGATGCTAGAAGCCCTTCAGTTGCCCCGGCTTTTCATAATGATTCTCCCTTAGGTAATCTTTCTTTCTGAAGTTTGTCATGTACTTCTATCTGTAATAAGACTTCTTTATCTTTTCTTCAGTGTTGGCCACTACCGGTGTCCTGCCTTCACCTGCCTCGGACTCTGCTTTGACTCTCTTTGTGACTCCTCATGGTTCTCCTTCTCAAGGGGAGACACCTGCCTTCCAGACGACTACTAGAGGCTCTTCATCGCAACTGCCTTCGAATGTTTCGGGTCTGAATCTCAGTGATTTCCACTTTGATAGTGATGCTTTTTGTCTTTCCCCTTATCGATCTGCATTCTCAGGCTTGGGACCTCTGCCGGAAGTTACCCCTCCTGGTAGTTCATCTAACCCGATAGACATTGGGGAGATTCCTGAGACTAGTACCTTTCCGGCCCCAATTCCTCCTTCGGCTTCTGGCAAAGTATCGTTTCTCCATTATTGGGTAGCTCTTGAGTTTGTTTCAGTTCTACAGCTTCTGCATTCGAGTTACCCTGAGACCTTTGCTTCATTTGCTTGCCAATGTCCACTCATTCAGACTGCTCTTCCTGAGTCTTTTGCCACTATCCTATATAGTTTGGACAGGCAACGACTGTGTGACCTTAACAGGAAAGTAGTTGAGACACCGTATCAGGGGATCTCTGACATGGAGTGTCACCAAGTGGATTCATCATGGCTTCGGAAGCGCCTGGATATAGCTTCGAATGCCAGTCGTCGGGTGGAAGTTTTGTCTGTGCTTGCCTCTTATCGGACCTCTATAGATGAGACAAAGGCAACTCTTCGTGAACTTGAGTCGGGCTATGCTCAGGCCTTGGAGACTTTAGAGGCACACTCTGCTGTTTGTCCTCAGGATGTAGATGTGACGACAGCTTCTTCGAGGGTGTTTTTAGGAGAGATTGAGAGTTTTTTTTTTTTTGTATTACTTTCTTGCCCCTTTTGATAAGAATGTTTTATCTAGGACAATGCAATGAAATGACAAAATCTTTGCTGTTTGGAGATTTTCGCATTGTTTTCTCATTCTACTTGATAAAATATTTATTTTGAATGATACAATGGAAAGAACAATCATATGCGCATGTTTATAAAAGCTGAAATATTCTTATTAATTCCTCAACTTTCTTGACAAAAGTATAATATATTCATTGCAAGTGATGGGATAAACATACACCATAAAGAAAACCAGCTTCTTCATAACATAAGGGAAATACAATTTTTAGACAAAGTAAGAAAATGAAAATGAATTTCAACATAGATGAGTCTATCTACAGGTAGTAACGCTTGATAAACTTTGCATTGAGCGGGCTAGTTCGGAAGCCATCTTCAACCTTTACAAGCTTGTAGTACCTGCTTGAGCTTGCTTGAACCACCCTGTAGGGCCCTTCCCATTTTGGAGAAAACTTGGGCAAGGGTTGTCCTCGCATGATTGGATCTACAATCTTCCATACTAGATCACCTTCTTCGAACTTTCTTGGCACTATAGTCTGATTATAGGCTCGGGCGATGGACTCATGATACCTTTCCATGACTTTTGCGGCTCTGTCATGCTTTTCCTCTAATGCTTCCAATTCAAGGCTCCAGTACCATCCCCGAGGCGAGAGCCATCCGAGCAGATGGTGTTTTCAACTCTATAGGTAACACTGCCTCGGACCCATACACAAGGGAGTAAGGAGTTGCTTGAGTTGGTTTTCTCTTTGAGGTGTGATATGCCCATAGAGCTATTATCAATTGTTCGGACCAAGTCCCACCAAATTCATCCATCATCTTGCTCAGAATCCATATCAGTGTCTTGTTTGTAGCCTCCGCTTGCCCGTTCCCTTTTGGATAGTAGGGTGTGGATTTGTGATGCTTCAATTGGTAAGTCTTTAGGAGGCTCTTCACATATTTGTTTAAGGGTGTGCCGTTGTCCGAGAGGATGGTGTTCGGTACTCCGAACCGGCAAGTGATATTTTCCTTGATGAAGTTTACGACTGTAGGCCTTGTAGCGTTCTTTAGAGGGATTGCTTCGACCCACTTTGTACTCAATTCCGTAGCTGCGAGAATCCACTTATACCCCTTAGAAGGTGTGGAGATGGGCCCTATCAGATCAAAAGCCCAGGTATGGAACGGCCATGGCGTTCGGATGCTATGTAGGTCTACGGCTGGAGCATGGATCAAATTTCCGTGTTTCTGACAAGTCTGGCACCTCTTCACGTGATGGGACGCATCTGACTCCATGGTCGGCTAATAATACCCGAGGTGTATAAGTTGCTTGAACAGCCGAGCCCCTCATTGATGTTCAATTTCGTGGGCTCTTCCGAAGATTAGATCCGACTCCTCCTTGGAGAGACCTCAGGGGAGCGCCCTCAATGCTTATTCTGTAAAGCTTGTTCTGATCAAGAAAGTACCGCCTCGCTCTCCTCTTAAGGTGTGCAATGTCCCTCGGGCTCTCAGGTAGTGTCCCCTCCTTGAGATAGTCAATGTAGACTTGTCTCCAGTCAGGGATATCAATTTCGAAGCAACCCTTATCCTCCCTCCCAGATGTATGACTGACACTTGGGGCATTCTTTTTTAAGTTGATTCGAGGCCTTCTCCATCTTGGGCCAATAATAGCCTTGTCTTTGGATTCTTCTGTACAAACTAATATCTCCATTCCCACAGGACTTGTCATGAATCTGTTGTAGCCGGAAGCTTGCTTCTTGTTAGCCAACACACCGGGCTAGGAATCCGGTACCTCATCGGAAGTAAAGTTCACCTTGAATAATTATGATTTGGGCAAGCTTGGCCATAGTCAGTTTTCCAACTTTGTTTCTGAGTTGTTTGAGGACTTCTCCTCTCCAGTCCTCCGGAAGGTCTTTGTCCTTGGGTATTATTGAAGGCTCTGTTCTCTTCTTGATAACAATTGTCGCCTCCTCCTCTGGAATGTCAACTCTTGCCCCTAATGTTGCGAGGGCATCTGAAAACTTGTTGTCAGAGCGAGGCACATGCTCTATTTCGACCTTCTGAAATTTGTCAAGAAGCCTTTGGACTGTTGTTCAATATATGGCCAAGGCAGGCTCCTTTAAGACGAATTGTCCTGAAACTTGCTTCACTATCAGCTTTGAGTCCCCCCGAATCCGAATCTTCTTGATACTGTGCTTCTCAGCTGCTATCAAGCCTAAAATAAGAGCCTCATACTCGGCTTCATTATTCGAACAATGGAAATCCAGTTTATAAGACAAATATAACTTTTCCCCACTTTTGCTTGTAAGGACTATCCCGGTTCCTCCTTTCCCTCCGGCTGCTGCTCCGTCAAAGCTCAATGTCCAAAAGCTTTCCTCGGAAGCCATAGTTGCATGTACTTCTCCTCTTAATTCTTCATTCACTGGTTCATAGTCACTACTTGGAAATTGGGCAAGGAGATTGGCTAAGGCTTGGCTTTTGATTGCCTTGGGAGCTACACATGTGATCTCCCGAAGAACCTCTGCCTCGAATGCAGTCGGAGTAGGGGCAAACTTTGGGAACCTCTCGAAGAAAAAACAAAGCAGGAATTGGCTGTGGACAAGGTTTTAAAGGTCAAGAACTGCTACAGAACGCCAACGTGAACGGTTTTATGTTACCGCCACACGCTACGGCCATGGTAAAGCAGGATTGAGATTTACAGTGTGTCACCAGAAGTATCAGAAGGGTCGTCACGGTAATCAATACTGTAATAAATAATTGTTACGCACCGTTATGTAATGGTTCCAAACTGTTTCTTTCGAAAAATTACACAAAACAAAGCTGAAAGTGGGGGAAGAAAGATAGAGAGAAGAGGGAAAATAAAGAGAGAAAATGGAGGAGCAAGAGATAGAGAAAATGGAGGAGATGCAGAATATGTTATTGATTTGTTGAAACTATAAGACCTATACTATTCTATTCAGCTACTATCACTAAACCATTTTGTTTGTGTGTGTCTATCTATATATTGTTTGAAAATAATAATAATAATAATAAGTGTGGTCATTATCTATTTGGCTTGGTTAAAATATGTATATATATATATTTAGCCTCTTATTTGTTCTCTTATTTTTGTCATTATTTATCTTATATATAATAGTTAGTGATTGATTTTTTGTAAAATATAAAGTCATTAATTATTAAAATAAAATGTAAAAAACTCAGTTTATAGTGATTTAAAAATATGAAATATATTGGATCATACTTAAAAATTTACAAAAATTGTTCAATATTTATTTTTAACCCAATAAATATGATCATGGAAAAAAAATATGCATATCGGTAAATTTTTTCAAATTGTGCAAAAAATAAAAAATTCACTTGCTCGTTAACAAGAATCATACACTACGCCTTTTACACTCAAGAATCATTAACCACACACCGCCACCATATACGATCAAGCAACCGCTGTAACCTTGGTCAGGATAAAGGAGATAGGCTCATATCGACCCACGGAACGAACCATGTCTCGATGTAGTAGATCCAGCCGGTAATAAAGATTCCCAAGAAATAGCGGAGCCAAAGGAATCCGATCCCCTCTGAAGAGCCTAACTGCCAAGGGGAAGACAAAAGGATTGAGAGAATCCGGAGGTGTGCTCGGAAGAATGAAGAATGAAAGGAAGCAAGCCAGAAATCTCAAAAAATAGAGCCTAGAGTCATACATCGGGCCGACCTCATACTTTCGAGAATCAGGGTTAGCATCTCTAGCCAGGGGCTGAAGATCTCTGAAGAAGTGGCGGATCCATGCGGTGTAGGAGGCACGGTCCGTTCTCACTCGATTGGTCCTCCTCGCTGAACCATCAAATACGGAACTCCACCGACCACAAGTTTGAAGATTTAGCTTTAGAGATTGGATCAAAGAATCATCCTCGGAGGGTGTCCGCTCAGGATAGAAGGCATCAGGGCTAGTCACTTCCAGACGCAGCAACATGAACACATCCTCGAGGGTGGGCCCCATCTTATGCTGGCCAAGTATGAAAGTGTGTGTCTCGGTGCTCCACCGAAGAGCTATGGCTTCAAGGCTAGCATTGTTGCGGCGGATGGATAGGGATCGAGATATTTTCACCAGGACCAATAGTCGGGCCTTCTGAAACCGTTGATAGAGGCTCCTGTCCGAGAGGACATCATCGACCCACTCCTGCCAACCAAAATGAGGGTTTGAGAAGGCCTTGAATTGGGGATAGCAGTATGGAAAGTCCCCTTGCTCAACCCTAAAGCGTAGCACCGAAGAAGGGGAAATGAGGGCCTCATGTCTGGAGTCAGTGTCCTCAGAGAGACATAATGAAGCCCCCTTCGGAGATAGAAGAGAAGTGGTGGAGGTAACCGCTCGCCAGAACGGGTCCTTCTGACCAAAATAAGGAGGTTTCCTCTACGCAGATGTTGGAGGTACATCCCTCTTTTTCATGAGAGCCAGTTTTGATGACCCCGGGACGACAGATTTCTTTCAAAAAGACATAGCCGAAATAACAGGTATAAATAGCAAAGAGTCGACCGTATTAAAATTCAAAGTATCGGCATTGAAGCAATACAAATTCATAGAAATTCAAATGAAATTTCGGCATCTAACTATTCGTTTATCAGAGAATCCATGAATTCAACAAATTCTATGAGGAATTTTTACACCAAGAATTCAGGCACGATGTCTACTATTTTAAGGGTTGCAACAATCAGTCATTTTATAATAAGATTTACATGCAACATGATGGGTTTATCAACAAATTCAACCTCGGACGTCATCAACAATTCATTTTCTCGGGTATTCATGAGATCAACAAACAGCAATATGTAGCCCTATTCTATATTACGGCTTTTGATTCCGCAAGGAAAGTGTTCATAAGGTTCAAAGTGTCAAGAGTATTATTCGTCAAATATATATGGTTTGAGTATGGCATTATCTTCCTCAAAACTACAATGATCAATTGCTCGACAACAAAATTTATGTTCAACATTTTGAGTTTTATCACTGAAATCACTCCATCGGGCATCAACAACAACAACATCTGTGTTTGTTCTACTCCTTTCAATACTGTCAAACATGGAACGACAAAAAAAAAAAAATCATCATCAACAACAAAAGCTACAAAGTTTGAATTTATGAGTTCAAGATTCAATAGTATGGATTTCAAGGGATATAATGTTCAAACAACAATCCCAAACATCAATGGCTCAACTTATATGAGGATTATCAACTACGTTTTGTTTCATGAAACAATCAACAACAAAGGTTTATGGATCGCACTGAAAGTTCCGAGAAGCACAAATCTCAAGCACTATCAGAAAAAATTCCGAGGGGCACAAATTGCAAGCACTATCAGAAAATTCCGAGAGGCACAAATTTCAAGCACTATCAGAAAATTCTGAGAAGCACAAATCTCAAGCAAGCGTTTCAATATATACATCCACAAAATCAATCAGATAGGCATAAGACCCGATTTGGCACATAACACTAGTTCAAGATTGAAATCAAAATTACCACTAGAGTTCACAAATCCGAAATGTATTAGAGCAGGAATTTATTTTGAGCAAGGATATAGAATTCAAGGCAGGGGGTTTTGAGTATTCACCCACAGACTTATGAAATTTTATTTTTATTTTTATTATTTAATCACTCTCAAGTTTTATGAGTTTCAACATTGGGGGAATTTAAAATCACCAACACTAAGGCCCAGTAGAGCTAAATTCATGAGCACAAAAGTCCATCAAAGCAAGAAAAGAAAGTGGGTTTGAACAGAGCTTACCTACAGATCTGAGAGGGCAATAGTAGATTTGAAGTAATAATGGGCAAGAAATAAATTGAGGATAATGCCAACCAAGATGGAGAACCACGGCTGGAAGCAGTGGCAAGACCACAAACGTAAGACGTATACACCCAAGGTCGACGTCGAAATGAAAGCGCTAAGCCCACACACGTCACGCGTTGAAAGGCGGCGTCGTGATTAGTCGGCGATGTTGAGGTCGAAGTCGGCGTCGGCGTTGATCAACAAAAAAAACTGAGCTCCGGCGTGTCTGAGTCTTTGAAGAGTTGCTCGTTACATTGAAGAGAAGCACCGGGTGAGCCATAGCTTGGGCCGCGATGCCTACGGCTGTCGGGGCTGTGACAAGTCGATAGCTGGCTCGCGATGTTGAGGTAGGTCGGCGGTGTTGCTTGGAGCTGCGACGACGGCCAGCATGAAGGCAGCGGTGGTCTTCAACGCAGCATAGAAATGTCGGCTTGTGAAGGAAGAAGAGAGCCGCTGGTCATGGTGGTTTTTTGTTTTTTTTTGTTTTTGAAGAAGAAGATGGAAGTTTAGTGAGAGTGTGTGCGCCGCGGGATTTCAAGAAAAGTAAGAGGTATTGATTAGGTTTTCGACCCTTTCTTTAAATAGAAAAAGAGAGGCGTGATCCTTGGGATATTCCTTCAAATATTCCGAATGTATATCCATGCATATAATGGGCCTGCTGACTCCACTAACTTGCCCAAACAAGAAAAGAAAAAGCTTGGTTTGTGGCCTCTCAAATTATTCTACTCTCTCTCTATATATTTATATATATTAAAGGCCTAGGTTATTTTAAGATTTGGTTGGCTGTCAGAAAGTGGATTTTGAATAAAGAATTTTGGTGGTGGTCTTCAAGAATTACATAAGCAAAGTCAAGTTTGACTCTAAAAAGTAAATAAATAAATAAATTAGTGGACCCTTGGATGTTCATGAAGGATAAAAAATCTGGAGTCATGCAAGCTTTTCAGAGAATTGAAGAATTCAAGTTGACTTTCGAAAAACAAATCAGTGGCAAAAAAAAAAAAAAAAAAATATATATATATAAATAAATAAAAGTTTATTTATTTATTTATTTAATATTACTTGTCGATTTTATCCGTAATTTACGGTGAGTCCTCAGCTTTATCCATAGATTCTATCAAGACCAAATATTCCTGAAGACATAATGTGAAGCATGGCTGACAAGGTGAAATTATGCATGTGAGAAAATTAAAATTTCTCATACACGCAAGGGGCAAATGTAAGAGGAGCTAATTTGAGCCTACTAAATTAATTAGGCCCAATAGTCCAAGGTTGGTGGGCCTGAATTTATTGCAAGTCCAAGATTGGTGGGCCTGGATTTATCGCCATCAAACAGGCCAAATCGCTCTAAGCCTTGAAAGGGTTCGGATCCACGAACTTAGAGACTTACTCGGGCTCAGACTCGAAAGGGTTTGGATCCACGAACTTAGAGATCTGAAGCACTTGGCTTCGAACGAATTCAGACGCAATCTAGAAGCCGCTCCATTAATGAGTCCCAGAACACTTGCGGGTTCGGAGCTTTCTGGGATCTACGCACTAGAACCACGGGCGTAATGGAGTTCGAACAAAGGACCTGATCCCGAGGACGGTGAGTGGAGATAAATTCACTTTTCGATTAAACTAGCCTATATCCGGGTCAAGGTGGCACAACCCCGGGAGGTCCATGAGACTCGGCAATATTTAGCGGCGGGGGGGTCCTCTAGGACTACCTCGGCCCCTTGGGATGATTGGGGATCATTGGTTAGGTGTGGCTAAGAAGAAGGGTTCGCCGAGAGGTTGATCTCCTCTTCGAGGGTTTTTCTCATCCTCGGAGAGGTCACCTTCTCGGACAAGGTGGTTAGAGAGGAAATTCCCCATGTGCCTTGTACATGGGCTCTATCCTACATCATGAGGTGCCTATAAATAGCACCCACTCATAGCTTTACAAGGAATGAATTATGGGAGAGAAAACTCTTGGGAAAGAACTAATTTCTCTTATTATCAACCTTGAGAGTGAAAGTGGGAGATCCATGAGAGAGCTTTGCCATTATTCTCTCTCGAGCTACTTTGCCTTCTTCTTCACCCAATCTCTTATCTCCATCATCTCTTTACTTTTGTGTTCTTAGTTGAGACTATTGAAGAATCTAAGCCTTTCATCTTCTAGAGAATTCGAATTTTTTTTCAAGGATCTTCGAGGATCTTCGAAGATCTTCGAATTTTCCGACGGCGTTCTTGAACCCTCTCATACAATACCTAAGTTGTACCGTACCTCAGTTGAAACAATAATTTCTTCTACTATAAAGATAAAATTTCTTTAATTAAACTTCTTTTTTATTTTTAGTTTTATTCTTAACATGATTTTAAATTAAGCTATGATTTGTAAGTTACTTAATATATTGACATTTAACTTTGATTTTTACCTTTATATTTGCATTAAATGTTAATTGTAGGTTGGATGTTAACAAATTAAACCATTTAATCAATTTTTACATTACTCTAAATTAAAAATAAATATTTTTTTTGCAAACATACAAAGCCGTATCCGTACCCTACTTTTTTTGGATTTTACCATATCGAAGCACCTGTACCAGTACTCATACTCGTACCCGTGTTTCATAGGTTGTCACATATAATATTCCTTTATGAATGTTTACTATGTATTCCATATAGTTGTTTTCAATTGGTATTTAAGTTCCATTTTATTTTAACGTTTAAAAAAAAAATAAAAAATAAAATGAAAAATGGCAAATTTTTTTCTTTAATTTTAATTTTTAGTGTTTGGTTGCACTTAAAGTTGGATAAAACTTTCTAAGGAAGAATTTTTACACCATCATGTCAAAAAATGACTAAGCAATCCAATTTTGGTAGGCTATGTTTATTTAAGTCGGGTGATGCCCTAAATCTTAATGAGAGAGAGAGAGAGAGAGAGAGAGAGAGAGGGTTTGCTTTGAGCTGTCCAACGCCAGCTATGATACCACCGGTGCCGCCAACCATTTTCCGATGGCTGTGGTTTTCTTTAACTTCTAGATCGACGCCTTCCTGTTTTAGCTTTATTTTTCATTCAATTTCATGGTTCTAAGCAATGTTTTCAAACCCGGACCGGACCGGCCGGTCGAACCGGTTGGACCGGGAACCGGGCCTAGTTCTGGTCCGGTCAACCCCTTGAAACCGGATTGGGGCCAAAACCGGAAAAACCCGGCGACCCACTGGTCGAACCGGCCAAAACCGGTCAGGTTTTTTTTTTTTTTTTTTAATTTCTTTTCTTTCTTTCTTTCTTTCTTTCTTTCTTATATTTCAAAATTTTGACTAAAAATTCTTATTTCAAGAGTCTCTTCTCACAAGGAAGAGTCTCATTGAAAGCTTGAGAACAATATGAAAGTCTATTCCTATTTATAGGAAAAGATTTTTCAAAGAGAACCTACAAAATTCTATGTGGGATTCAATCAAATAATTTGAAACATATTGATTGGAGGGAGAGTTGAAAATTTCATTTCCCTCCAAAATTAAATCTAGCATTCAATCAATTTATTTGGAGGGAATGTTTAAAAAATTTAATTTCTTTAAAATAAGTGACTTTTTTTTATCAATTAAGACTTTATAAAACATTATTAATAAATATTATGCAATAATTTTTATTTTTATTTGATTATTTATATATATTTTTATTTATTTATAATTTATAATTATATTTTTTAATTATATAATATTAATTATGACGTCACGGTTCGACCGCTTTGACCCGGCGGTTGAACCGGTGACCCATCCACCCGGTCCCTTTTCCGGTTTACTCACCGGTCCGGTTTTGAAAACATTGGTTCTAAGCATTGAATTAAACAGATTGTTTTAAGTTTCTTTGTCTTCAATCAACTATTGGTGGTTTTTGTGATTATTTTCTTTGGATCTTGTTTTATTTGGGTGAGTTCAAGCTAGTGATTTTTGGATCAGGCTTGGGTACTGTCTCTTAGTCTAGATCTAAGTACTTCATTAATTTTTTATGGATTTTTTGATGGATCGCATTTAGATCAAAGCCTAATCTCATTTTGTTTCCGTGAAATTTGTGTTGGTTTAGATCGCTCTAACTTTCTGCCTCAGATTTGGAAGCTGTAAGTATTCCGCCCTTGTGCATTTAATTTTTGTGTTGGTAAAATGTATCAACTAAAGATCCTTCATCTTTTTTTGTCATCTGGGTTGATTTTTCAGATTATTGCGGCGCTGAGCAGTCAAGTTGGACTTTTCAAGTTGAAAATTTGGTAAAGACGGACACACTATTTCTGAATCGGTTTTGAGCCTTTTCAACTACTTTTTGTTGTTTTGATGGAAAATTTTTTTTTTTTTTTTTGGGTACTGAAGTTTAGTTTGTTTTTGTACAGAACATTGCACAAATTTTTATTGGGTACAACTTTACAAATATGAGCCATTACATATAATAGTGGCTGTTGCGCAACGGGATTTTAGTCTTCCAATACCGTTATTTATTGATATATTGGCTAATACTATCTGATATTATTTGATGTCAACCAATATATGACCGTATCATTGATACTAATGCATATCCCTATATCATTTTCTAAAACCATGACTGGGTATGAATATTTTTAACCTCTTCAATGGTTGGGATTCCATTTTCTATGTGTTGAATCTGATCTGCTATGCAACTTCTAGGTTTTAATTGATTTATAATTATCTGTCATATTGTATCCATCTAAACGTAGGATTGATGTGACTTCTAACTTGAAAATTAGCAGCAAGATGGCCAACACTAAGTATCAAGTTTTAATGTGAAATGGCGAAATGATCCTCGTTAATTGTAGTGGGAGATGGTAAAAAATTGCATTATTTGTTTCTTGTGTTTGATCCCTCCCCTCCTTTGGTTACTGTTTGTGATACAGGGTTGGATATCACGTTAAATTTCAACTTGCTGAGATTATTAATCACTTTGTTTTTGTTTGTTTGATGAGCAAAATCTCCCAAATACCCCACCCAAGTGCCCTTGCCCCTACGCGGGGGGGCCCTTCAACCCACAATTTCTCCTATGGAAGTGTTGGGGTGATGCCACTAGGCCACATGGCCATTTGCTATTAATGTCCATTGTTTTTGTAAGAGAAATTTCTGTTTTCAGAAATGCTTGCATAATCAGATGGCTGTGGCTTCATTAGTTTGGATTTTGCAGTTGTTTTAAGGAATCGTGGTAAATGCGGGATAGGACCCTGCACTCTTTGTTGCAAATCGTCGGTGATATTTTCTTATTGTGATTCTCATTGCTAGCTTTAACATTCACTAGCTTTGTTGTAAAATGAACATTTATGGCCTTCAGAACAAGTTGCTTTGCAGGAACCAATGTGAACTTTTTTTGTGATGTTAGTTGAATGGTTAAAATATTTTTACCTGATTAACCATTATATAGCTAACGTACATTACTACACTCAGTCTTTTTGATGTTTGGTTCAATTTTTTTCTGATAAATACATGGTTATGCTTGAGTGAGTACATAAGCCTTATTGAGCAAGACAACTTGTAACAGTTGTCTTATTGCATACTCTCAACAATTATATGCTCAAAAAGGCATATATGCTGAAATTTCAGCATGTTTGTGAAATGAAAATTATAAAGTTCACCTAAACCATGTGGGTTTTATGAATAGATAGTATTTGATTCGCCAATCTAGGTTGTATGAACCAGTCGTTACTAGCTTTTATAGATGCTTCTCCATATAGATTGTCTTTTTTTGTTCTGGTTTTCCCTGGTTTCTAACACCATGGTCGGGATCATGGTTTGTGTTATTGAGCAAATATGGGTGTGTCAAGGCAACTGAAACATATTATTTTTATTATCAAGGAAAGTGAAACATATTGTGGAAAGTTAAGGTCTTTTGTGATGTTGAAATAGACTGCTGGTTCATAAATTATAATCATAACGTTATGATTCATGAACAATTGTTCTGATGGATAACTGTAATACTCTATTCTGTTTAGGAAGAGAGCCGCAGAAACCATGACTTCAATGTCGAAGCATCTGCAACTTTCGAAGAAGGTGAACGTTGGAGATGGAGAAGATAGAATCAGCAGCTTGCCAGACTCACTTCTCATGTACATTCTTTCTTTCATTCCAACCAAACTTGCATTCAGAACCACTGTCCTATCCAAAAGATGGAAGGACCTATGGGCATTTGTCCCAAATCTTGACTTTGATGCATCGATGCTTGATGTTCCAAAGCAGACTCCTGATGTTAAAAGTTTCATGAATTTCATAGATTGGGTACTTTTCTTTCACAGTTTGCCATGCATTAAAAGATTCCATCTGAAATGTAGTTGGGGATTTGATGTATCCCGTCTACCTACATGGATAAGTGTTCTTACTGCACGTGGTGTTGAAGAGCTTGATGTCAAATTAATCACAAACCAGGAGGTTCTTATTTTGCCTCAAAAGCTGTTTTCTTGCAGGACACTGGTGGTCTTAAAGCTAATAAGTGAACTGAAAATCGATTTTCCTACCTCGTTTTACTTGCCGAATCTCAAGGTCCTTCATGTTTCACTTAGTTGTCCACAAAATGGTGTATTGCAGAAGCTCTTCAGTAGCTGCCCCCTGCTTGAAGATTTGCACTTCAGTGCAGAGGTAGAGGATGAGTTAGAAATGATTTTTGATGTCTCTTGGCCCACTCTAAAGAAATTACAGCTCCATTTAACTACATCTCAAGAATTTGCTTATTTTGATTGGGAAATCAAGTTTCCCAAGGACATGATTGTCATTGATGCACCAGTTCTCGAACACCTGACTGTTCATGATGATTACTTATCTTGCTACTCGCTGAAGAACCTATCCTCTTTAGTTACAGCATATATAGATGTTGGACACTGCTGTATAGATCTGCTCGCACCGAAAGATCACGCTAATAATCTATTCATGCTTCTGGAAGGAATCACTAGTGTCAAGTCTCTATCACTAGATTCAGCAGCCATGGGGGTATGTTTGCTCTATCTTTTCTTAATGAGGTTATTTCATTATTTGACTCTGTAATTTCTTGTAAAATATTTATACTAATATTTGATTAGGTTAATTATACATCCTTGTAGTTCGTCTCTTGTCAATTTGATCCTTACAGTTCTAATTGTATTAATTTTACCCTTAAATTTTTTATGTTGTGTCAATTTAGTTGTGGTCCCCGAAGTCATAACTTGGGAAGAAGTCCTCCAAGCTGATGAAGAAGATGATGAAGATAAGTGGGTCATTCCTAATGTAGTACCTGCTCTTACCACACAATCCCAAACAAATCCAAATTCTATTCTTCAAAACCCAGATGGATCAATTGTTCTCCATTTCCAACGTTCCAGATCTGTCCGAACTCAATCTCAAACATCTTCTCAACCACCATCTACACAATGTCATACCTTGACTCAAACTCCTTATTATCCTACTCGACATTCAACAGATTTACCATTACATTCAACAAGAAGACAACCAAATCAAATCCCACACACATTATGTTGATTTTAGTCGTTTTCAAGATGTTGACTTCGACATCGAATTCTCTCTCAATTAATGTTATCCAAAACAATTTTGCAATTAATCATGATTTACTTTCCCAAGAATATAATGCTCCTTATAATTCTAGAAACAAAATTTATTTTAAACAAATCCATTCTATTAAACAACAACTTATTAGATCTGAATATTTTTTTACTTTACAACAATAACAACAACATATACCTTTTTTCCATTGGTATTTTAATCAATATTGTCCACAACATCAAATAATAGTACCTCAACATCTCCTCTCCGCACATTTTAATGTTATACAAAAAAATTGCCTTGTTCTTAGTGGTGAACTTGTTCAATTCGTACATCCCTCAAGTAAAACCTACACTCTTCATGGTGCTGAATTCTCTTTTTATGCTAAACCATACAATAGACCACCCATGGAAGGAACCCAATCCTCTAAAACAACTCCATCTACGAGCTTTGACATAGGGCAAGTCTATGAACAATTAAACTATACAAATATACACCTTCAAACAATTGGTGAACAAACAACCCAGATATAAGAATGAGTTGACAGACTCTATCTTTCCATCCCTTGGGATCAAACTCGCCAACCTTCTCTACAAAAAATTTACCATATCCTGCTTACTCTTTTACCAATCCCTCTAATGAATTCTTTGCTGAACTCAATAAAAGAAAAGAGACCCTTACCAAAGTCCTTAATGATATGAACCTATCCATTATCCCACTGTTGATACATCCACTCCTAATCTATCCACTCCAAAAAGAGAAGGCAAAGACCAAGCCCCTTACAGTGGTACCATAAATGTCCTTCAAGATGATGATATACTACACAATTTATCTGAACAATTCACAGCAAATACTCCTAGTCAAATCCAAGAAACTTCTATTGTTGCTGCTCAACTTCGTAATTATTACCCTCGTCCAACTCCAATAGATCTACAATTAGAAGAACACCATTATGAGACTCCTTTCTCCTATTTTGGAAGTGACCTACGAGAATGGAATCTTGATGGCAAATCAAATTAGCAAATTCTTAACCTCGGCCTACACATGGTTATGGCTGCTAATGCAACCCTCGCCAAACACCCTTCCAATAATAATGATAGTACCGTTGCCCATATGCTTATTTTAGGATTTTTTGGCCAACTCAAAGGTTGGTGGGATAATTACCTTACCCATGACCAACGTCAAGCAATATTAACCATTGTTAAATGAGACCACAATGATATCCCTATTTTAGATCCTACGACACGCCAACTTACTAGTGATGTAGTAACCACTCTAGTTACCACCATCACTCAACATTTTATTGGAAATACCCAAATTGTTCTTGAACGATCCAAAGAACTCCTTATCAATTTATATTGTCCAATCCTTACCCATTTCTGTTGGTATAGGGATATTTTCCGGTCCAAAGTCTATCAACGACATGATACAAACCAAGATTTTTGGAAAGAACGATTCATAGCTGCTCTTCCAACATTATTTGCTGAAAAGGTTAAAACCCGTATTCGTGCCAAACACAATGGTCAAATTCCATATAACCAATTGTTGGAAAAAATGGATTTTTGGTGACTTTAGTTAAATATTAAAGTGGGTCCCAACCATCTATTATGTTGGGTCCAAGTGGGTCTAGATACTTTGCAATGAGATCTTTACACCACAAAAAGAATGGCCAAAAACCATTGAGAGTTGAATGAGAAATTACCTCATGAAGTTAGCTTCATGAAAGAGGTAGTGAGATTAGTGTGTATAATATGTTTGTAAATCCTGCAATATTGCAGAGGTTAATATTGCATTAGTGACCACCCATAAAGGTAGGTTAATGGTGCATTAGTAACCAGCCATAAAGGCTGGAGGCTCCTCCTCTCTCCCCTATACATGTATAAATTGAGACCCTCCTGTCTAGTCTCAACACAAAAATTTTGCTTCCATTTTACAAGTCAGTTTGCTAGAAAGTTCCTATAGTGAGAGAGTGTTGCCACGGTTTTTGTTCGCTAAAGCTAGACAGAGAGTGCTTCTGCCATAACTAATTTTTGACCATTGTATCTTGGGAGATAGACGTCGGAATTCCTCAAGCACTCGACCTGTGAAGCGGCGAAAATCTATTTTAAGAAAACTGTTACCGCGCAGGCTTCGATTTGCTTTCTTTACCATTTTTTTGTATTGTGTATTTCTGTTGTAATTTAGTTGTAATTCTCAGCATGTGTTCTTGGTATATAATTTTGATTTATTCATGAATTTATGTATTTAATTTCACAATTTGAACAACAATCTTAAAATAGATTATATGTGTTTCCCATGAAATTGAACAAATAGATTCATCTAGTAACTTAGATAAATGTATTTATATATATGTATATATATATGGCTGCTATTGTTTTGTTCCCTCAAAACTTTGTTGTGTTAGATTTATTGAAATAAATAAATAATTGTTGCTTAGTTGTTTATTTGATGTACATGCTAGTCTTATCGAGCTAATGTACATGCTAGTCTTACTGAGATAATCCATTGACTTTACATATACAGCTACTGTTTGTATGAGGCATCCATGATTAGCCTATTCATTTATATTCCAAACCCATACTATTTCTTGTATACTGGTGCATGATTAGGAATTTTGGAGCATAGTAGGGTCACCGTTGCATGCTTGCTAATTAAGCGCCAGGTTTTGGGTTTTTTTATTTATTTATTTTTATTCCAATTTAATTTGAATATGTTTCTTTCCAGATCTTTATTAAAGGTTGTATTTTGATTATTCTAGTAGAATTTTATTTTATGAGCATGATTTTCAAATTTCCTACCATGATTTGCATGCTTCTTTATTTTCTATTTTATAATATAATTTGCATGTATATAAGAGTTTCAATATATTTTAGTTACCATCGACATGCTAATTAGTTTCTACAATTCTAGTATAATTAACATGTTCAATAATTTTTTACATACTAGTTTAATTCACATGTTTATTATTTTCTAGAATTTTAAGATAATTTGCATGTTCTTTATGTTCTAGTTTTTGGTGTAGGTTACATGTTTAATTGCTAGAATTATTTACATGTTTATTGTGAATTAAATTCATTTATAACACGTAGCATTTACTTTGAATTTAATTTTAGAGTTATAAATTTTTTTGTAACTTGTTTATATTTATTTACATGATAATTGCTAGAGTTATTAGCATGTTTATTGTAAATTATATTTCAGGTAACACTTGCCTATTAATGTAATTTATTTATTTGGAGTTATAAGTTTAAATGTTTATTGTTAATTTCATTCATAACTCATGATTTTTGATTTAATTCTCGGAGTTATGGTTTTTTTTTTTTTTTTTGTTTTGTAACTCTTAAGGTTTATTGTTGTAACTCACCTAGCATTTTAATTAGTTAATTTTTATTATTAAATAGTTTGCTAGATGGTTTCAAGTTTCTTTAGATTGTTTGATTTGTATTTCCTTGTATTTTTCTGCTAACTTTCTTTACCGGAATGCATATGTGAAAGAGATTGGGAAAACAAATACAAAACCAAATGAATAGTCTTTGGGATGTACAAACAAAATTATGGACGACTAACCTTTATGGTGGACAAGAATAACTAAGCGAGGAAAGGAGTTTAGAAAGGAGTTTAGAGGAAAAAAAATAATCCTATTTGGATTGGTTTACATTTGTTTAGCAAAGCAATTTTTTTTTGCTTGGGTTTAGTTGGTTTTTGTAATAATCCTATTAGAATTTTTTTCAAAGTTTGGTCTATTTTTTAGGTGGGCCCCATGTGTTGATTTTCACGGGTCAAAGTGGTAACGCGTTCTATGCCGCGTTATGATTCACGTGGTATATTTGGTTGCTCAAAACTATTATCGGGTGAATGGGAAATTGAAGCCAAAGTAAGCTCCATGAAAATAGAGTTTTGGTAGAAATTCCTTAAGGTTGGAAAATGGTTTGTTCCACATTGATTTGGTGGGAAGGTTTAAATGGGTTTATAAAGTATGGGATTAGAACTTGGGGTGTGCCCCAAGGGGTACCCAAGTTTTGTAAAGAGGGAGGTTATGGGCAAAATGGGCTAGACCCATTGGACCCAAAAATCACCACGGGCTGGCTGGGCTAGGCCTGGGCTTAGGCGCGGGTGTATGGTTGGGCTGGGCTTGTTCAGCCCAATACTTATCTTCTTGGGCCAAAAACATTTGAATTTTATTTTCTAATTTTTCCAATTTGATTTTTGAAATTTAAATTCAAAATCTGGTCCGATTTTCTCCCACCCGTCAATTCAATTAACCCGGACAGATTCAAATCAGGGTTATTCGATTTTCTATCTGTTCAAATTTGAACCTAATCAGTTCTAATTCAAAACCCAACAGGTATTGTACCTGTTTAATTCAAAACCTGCAGCCACCAATACATCTATAAATAGACTAGTCTCCCATTTGGTTTTTTACTCTAATTTTTCGTCCTTAATAATTCTGCAAACATCCTCTTCATATTGCTGTATTATTTTCTTCTGTGAGAGAGTATAAACACTTAGTGTGTTCGTTGAACAAATAAATTGTAGTGCTGCATTTATTTGTTGATTGATCATTTCATCTTGGGAGATAGACGTCCATATTTTGAAAGCATCGTGGAGAAGACAAATCTGTCTTAAGGACACAGTGTCGAACATTGGACTTGATCAGATTATTATAAGAAGATATTAATCAAATAAGTTATTTATTTATTTTCTATTTTGTTATTATTTATTTAAATCAGATTTTAATTTTATTTTTGTAACAAAATAAAATCTGTTATTATTTATTTAATTTTATTTTTAGTTTGATTTTTGTAATCAAACTTTCTCTCTCCTTTCTTATTTTTCTTTTATATTCTGTTTGTCGTTTAGTATCCAAACATAATTAATTAATTTAAATATAGTGAAGATTGTCCAACAATCTTAAGACAGACTCGATTTTGGTATCTTTATTGTATTTAATTTTCTGTAATTTCATAAAGACATATTCTGGTTAGAAAAATAAATAGTGGTTTATGTTATTTGACAATAGTAGTAATATACTGTCTATTTTATTTGACAACTAGTAATAATATACTGGTGTCATTAACAATTGCAGAATATTAATTTGTGTTACAGAAAATTATTGTGGTATTTTATTTTTCTAGTTTTAATAACAAGGAAAATAAAATTATTTTGGTTTATAATTTATTTTTTAGTTTTAGTAACTAGAAAATTAATTTGTGTTTTAATTTTTTCTGATTTTTGTAATCAGAGATTATGGCTACTGTAACTGAAATTGCAACTGGTAGTGGTACTCCAATTGTTACACCAACACCGGTCTCTATCCAGAACTATGTTCAAGTACCAATCAATCATGGAGAAAAATCGAAAAAATTTAACGGTACTGAGTTTAAGAGATGACAGAAGAAGATGTTGTTTTATCTTACAACTCTTAATTTGGCCCGGTTTCTCCATGAAGAGGCTCCAGCACTTAAAGAGGGTGAAAGTGATCGGCAAGTTGTTGCCGCTGTAGATACTTGGAAACATTTAGATTTTCTGTGCAGAAACTACATCCTTAATAGCCTTGATAACATGCTGTATAATGTTTAAAGTCCTCTGAAGTTAGCAAAAGAATTACAGGATTCTTTGGAGAAGAAATACAAGACAGAGGATGCCGGCATGAAGAAATTTGTTGTCGGTAAATTTCTGGACTTTGTTATGGTAGACTCTCAAACAGTAATTTCTTAAGTTCAAAATTTTCAAATAATTTTGCATGATATTCATTGAGAAGGTATGTCTTTTAGCGAGTCTTTCCAAGTCGTTGTTTTAGTGGAAAAGTTACCATCGGCTTGGAAAGATTTCAAAAATTATTTAAAACATAAACGCAAATAGATGACCATGGATGAACTTATTGTAAGACTGAGAATTGAGGAAGATAACTGTAAGGCTGAAAAGAGGAATGAGAAAAATCCCATTGAGTCCAAGGCTAATGTAGTTGAACAAGTTCATAAACCACATAACAAAAAGAGGAAGTTTACTGGAGATGGTCCTAAACAAGGCGACAACAATGACAACAAGAAGTTCAAAAGGAAATGTTATAATTATGGCAAGACTGGACATTAAGCTTCTGATTGCCGCTGCCCTAAGAAGGATCATGGAAGTACAAGCAAAAAGACTACCAACCAAGCCAATGTAGCTGAACTAGATTACATCTCTGACGGGGTGAATGACATCAACCTCTCTGCTATGGTGTCTAAGACTAACTTGGTTGGAAATCCCAAAGAGTGGTGGGTTGACATAGGAGCAACTCGTCACATATGTGCGGACAAGAAGATGTTCAATACCTACATTGATGCTGCAAATGGTGAACAACTTTTTATGGGAAATTCTTCTACTTCTATTGTGGCTGGATAAGGAAAAGTGATCTTGAAAATGACATCAGGGAAAGAACTGACCCTCAACAACATACTGCATGTACCTGACATCCGGAAGAATTTAGTTTCTGGTTCTTTGTTAAGTAAAAATGGTTTTAGGCTTATCTTTGATTCTGATAAATTTGTAATAACAAAGAGTGGCATGTATGTTGGTAAAGGATACATGAGTGATGGTCTCTTCAAACTAAATGTAATGACAGTTGTACCAAAAGTTGCTATGAATAAGAATAACACATCTTTTGCTTATATTCTTGAGTCGAATTTATGGTATGGCATATTAGGACATGTGAATTTTGATGCTTTGCGTAGATTAATTGGTTTAGATTATATACCAAAGTTTGAAATTAATCCTAATAAATGTGAAATTTGTGTAGAAGCGAAACTAACTAAGGCTCCATTTAAATCGGTTGAAAGGAAAACCGAACCTCTAGAATTAATTCATACAGATGTATGTGATCTTAAATTTGTTCAAACTAGAGGAGGTAAAAAATATTTCATAACATTTATCGATGATTACACAAGATATTGTTATGTTTATTTACTTAGAAGTAAAGATGAAGCCTTAGAAATATTTAAACTCTACAAAACAGAAGTTGAAAATCAACTTGGTAAAACCATTAAAATGGTTAGAAGTGATAGGGGTGGTGAATATGATGCACTATTAAATGAATTTTGTGCACAACATGGCATTATTCACCAAACTACGACACCTTATTCTCCACAGCGAAATGGAATTGCTGAAAGGAAGAATAGAATCCTAAAAGAAATGATGAATGTCATGTTGCTAAGTTTAGGCTTACCACAGAACTTGTAGGGGGAAGCAATATTGTCTGCTAATTATGTTCTCAACAAAATACCCCACAAGAAAACCAACAGCACTCCTTATGAATTATGGAAAGGTTGGCCGCCTTCCTACAAATACTTAAAAGTGTGGGGGTGTTTGGAAAAAGTTGAAGTTCCTGTTTCTAAAAAGACTAAGATTGGACCAAAAACACTAGATTGTGTGTTTATTGGTTATGCTCAGAATAGTAGAGCATATTGGTTTCTGACTTATAAATCAAAAATACTTGATATAAATGTGAACGCTATTATAGAGTCAAGGAATGCTGTGTTTTTTGAACATGTCTTTCCTTACAAGAAATGGCAGGAATTAAGTTCACAGAAAAGAACTTATGATTGTACACAAAGTCAAGAGACTAATGACAATCAAATACAAGAGACTAGTAATGGTCTCGACTATGTGACTTTGTGAATTTGCTTGAAAGTAAAGATCAGACAACCCGTTAGGACGAATCTGTCTTAAAGACCGTGACGTCCATATTCTAAAAGTACCGTGGAGAGGACGAATCTGTCTTAAGGACACAGTGTCGAACACTGGACTTGATCAGATTATTATAAGAAGATATTAATCAAGTAAGTTATTTATTTATTTTCTATTTTGTTATTATTTATTTAAATCAGATTTTAATTTTATTTTTGTAACAAAATAAAATCTGTTTTTATTTATTTAATTCTATTTCTAGTTTGATTTTTGTAATCAAACTTTCTCTCTTCTTTCCTATTTTGCTTTTGTTTTTTGTTTGTCATTTAGTACCCAAACATAATTAATTAATTTAAATACAGTAAAGATTGTCCAACATTAAATTGCTTGTAAAGTTTGGAACTTGGTTTGGTTTTCTATAATAGAAACCAAAGGGTTTAGCCTTGCCTAAATAGTAGTTCTTATTTGTTCAAAAATGACAACTAAGATGGATTTGGTTTCAAACCTTTGGGGTTTGTGGAAGTCTTTGGGTTTAATCATCCCAAAGTGTTGGAAAACCAGGTTTGAAGAAAGTCTTTAGTTATAATCTGATTATTTCCAAAGTGTTTTGGTTTTGAGAAAAGAAACCAATTTTAGCATTAGCTAAAATATTTCTGATTTTTATTCAAAAATAATGGGCTCAATTCCGAGAGTACTGGTTAACTTTTATGAGTAGTGTAATTCTAGTAGCAAATTTTATTTGCGTGGGAATTGGTTTGTTTTGACCTAGTTCATCCATTGGAAAACTTAATTCTAAAAAATTGTTTCTCACACATTATGAGTCAATATGCTCTTAAAAGTTTTGTTAAAAGGCTAACTAGGTTTTAAGTGAGACCGATGTGACCCCTCTAGGCTTCCTGGGAACATTCTTGACCATGTTCAATTCTAGGTTAATTGGTGAGACAAGTTTTGAATTAAATTTCCAATTATGGGATTTTCTAGTGTTAAGTTCAGTTTCTTAAAAAACAAAATAGTGAAATTCTATTGTGATTTTTCAGAAATGGTTTCAAGAGGCGACAGTAGAAATGTTGTTCCACCTGACAACCTTAAGCCTTGCGAGATTCTTAAAGGAAGATCTAGAGAGAACAAGTGTGATTAAAAGAAATAATAAAGATTGCATGATAATATCTCTGAATTAACCAGAGGTAATTAGTACTTTATCCTTGTGTCAATTATAGCATAAATGATTGCTATGTGACTTTGCTTGAAAGTAAAGATGAGACAACCCGTTAGGGTGTGTGAATATATTTTTGAATTTTTAAATTCTAAATATATTCTTAAATTGGTGGCTCCTTGTAAGTACAAGATCACTAACCACAGAGATAGAAAACTGGTGGTTCCTAAGGGGTGTTAGACCACTGGCTACATAGTTATGAGATTGTGGTTTCTAGTTATAGCGACCCCGGTCTTTTCCCATTTGGTTGTTGTATCCGGACTTAGGTTCCGTCGATCCTGTTACTATATATTTGCTGCTGTCATCCTTTAATTCCTTATTTTTGAGTTAGAGGATGTTTTAGGCAGGTTTGTTACAAGTTGGGAGTGTTTGGGAGCAAAGGGTTGCTGCCTAGAATTTTAGTCCTTCGCTCGAGCGAGCATTTTGTCGCTTGAGCGAGCTCTTTGTTTTGGTTCTTTGCTCGAGTTAGGGTTTATTCGTTCGAGCGAGCGACTGCGTCTGGGTATTAGACCTGAGAGCTGTCTTTCTTGGCTCGAGCGAGCGAGGTGTATGTTTTCGAGTTCTTTGCTCGAGCGAGTATTCTGTCACTCGAGCGTGCTTCTGGGTTGCAGACCTGAAGCATCGTATTGTTGGCTCGAGTGAGGCTTTCTACGCTCGAGCGAGTATTCTTTGTGTCTGGTCGCTCGAGCGACCATTTCTTCGCTCGAGCGAGCCTGTTATATTTAAATATGCAGCAGCGGTTTTAAACTTCATTTTTTCATCCTCTTTTGATCTCAAAACCCTAGGTTCGTTTTCTCATTCCCTCTACACACCTTCTCTCTTAGGTTTGATCTACTTAGAGTGTATTTCTACCCTAGGTCCTTCGTTAAAAAGATAGAGTGGGTCGAGGGCTTCATTTTAATCTGAACAATCTTGGGTTTGGAGCACATTGGGTTTTCGCCATCTTCTCCATTTGAGTTCTTCACTTCGAGGTAGGGATACCCTACTCCATTCTATATGTTTTGTCATAAGTTTTAGTCGTTTTGATATGTGGGTGTTGTTTGGTACTTTTGGGAAAAGTTAGGGTTTGAATTGCAATTTAATAAAAGGAGGGTTTTTCATATATTAATTTCCTTGTGATTGTAAATCATGAAAAGTGACAGTGTTAGTGTCAAATTGAGAAAATTGAACCTTAGGGTTAATCATTGAGGAAAAAGGGAAAAAGCCCTAATCGTTGTAATAAATTAATTTGTACAATTAATTTAGAGAAAAATGTGGAATTAAGTTTAATTCTTGAAATTGTGGAATTATGGGATTAAATGGTGTAGTTGGATAGTTTAATCACTTACCTATGAAAATGTTGAGTTTATATTTGTTAGTACATTTATTTTTTGTTTAGAAATAACTGTTTTGGGCTATCGGTGAAGAATAGTTGTGATTGTTGTAGACATGGCATGCTGATTAGGGAAAACTAAAATGAATCACATTGAACGAGTCATTGAATATGACAGTTGAATTAATACAGCAAATACGTGTATTGATTGTATATTGTTTGGGAGGAGATAGGGGATGTACTCCATGGTTTGAGGGAAGATAGGGGATGGACTTTCAAGCCTGTTTGGGAGGAGAAAGGGGATGAACTTCACTAGTACAGCAAATCTGTGTACTTATTGATGTATGGAAGTGTATTAGTACAGTATATATGTGTACTTATCGATTTATGGAAGTGTTTTAGTTTGAGCCTTAGTCTCACTTAAATTGTTGTTATTGGAAGGAATGTTAATATGAGATGTAGTCTCATTATATTGTTTGGCCAAGTTCTGAGCCACGTTTGTATAAATGGAAAGTTGAATAATAATGGAAAGTGAAACATGTCATGGGCATTATTGTCATGAAACTGTATAATGATATAAAGGACTTATAAACGTTAACCATCTATCGAATGCTATTGCTTTAGTTAATTCCTATATTTGGTTTAGTATATTTCTGCTGGGCTGTGGCTCACCCTATACAGGAACATCATTTTCAGGTTCAGGTGATATGCTACCTCCAAGGACTTAGCTTGGGAGGACTTGGAGTTGAAGACTCTATTTAGTTAGTTGTTAATTTGTTTTATTTTGATATTACATGTAAACTCAAGCCAAGGGCTAAATGTGTAATTGAGTTAGTACTCAGACTTTTGTGTCCAAGTATTAGCTTGGAAAGTTGAAAGCTCGTAGGGCATTTATTGTCGATGTTACTTGTAATGTCTTTTAATAAGAATACTCTGATGAATAGAAATATGTTTTGTTTTTCTTATACCAATGCATATCAATATTGTGTATATTATGGGTTTATTTTGAGGGCGTTACACTAGTAATGAACAGATTATTGATCACATGTCTTGATGGTTCCTAGTAGTAGAGAGGCTACTAATCATATGTTAATACATGATAATTCCGAGTAATGAAAGAATCTATTGATCCTATATCAGGACTTTGTGATTCCTAGTAGTAAAGTGGCTAGTGATCACAGGTTAAGACATTGTGATTCCAAGTAGTAGAAAGTCTATTGATTACATGCTGAGAAATTAGTGATTCTTAGTGATAAGATTACTGGCCGTGTTATGAAGCTTCGAATAGTAGACTATTAAACACTGGATTTGTGTTTCCTAATAGTAAGACTATTGGCTTCAAAGTAAATCGGTTGATGACATTCTAGGAATGTATTTAACTGTGATATGATTTTGAGAATTTCATAATCATTGTGACACAAGGAATTGTTTAAAGACCCAGTATGAATTTCTGGAAAAGGCCAAAAGCCTTTATATAAATTCTACAAATGTGGGAGTGTCATGTAAAAAGTGATAATACCAAAACCCAAGAGGGTTAGGATAAGCCTAAAAATCCGTTGACTTTGTATGCACATAATAGCAGTGCATATCAATTTCTTGTGTATAGGTCTATTATTCCAAATATACACAAGAATATTATCATGGAATCAAGAAATGCATCTTTATTTGAAAATGTATTTCCTTGTCGTCTCCAAAAAGGGATTTAGAGTTCCATGAAAGAGGTTGAATGTGACAATGATCACATAGCTAATCAAACAAATGATTACATAGATGATCAAGTTGAGGAAGTAGATGAGCCAAGAAGGAGTAAAAGGGCTAAGACCGCAAAGTCCTTTGATCCGGAATTCTTGACTTATATGTTAGAGGGAGAATCTCGAACTTTCCATGAAGCTGTGACTTCATTTGAAAGTCTTTTGTGGAAAGAAACAATTAAGAGTAAGATTAACTCCATCTTACAAAATCATACTTGAGAGTTGGTTGATCTACCCCCAGGTAGTAAGGCCTTGGAGAGCAAGTGGATCTTTAGAAGAAAGATGAAAACAAATAGATCAATTGGTAAGTATAAAGCTAGGTTAGTTATCAAAGGATACAGGCAGTGAGAAGGCCTGGATTACTTTGATATGTTTTCACTTGTGACAAGGATTACATTCATTCACATAGTGATTGTGGTAGCAGCTTTACGTGGTCTGGAGATATATCAAATGGATGTAAACACTACTTTCTTAAATGGAGATTTGAATGGAGAAATCTACATGGAGCAACCTGAGGGGTTTTCAGCTCCAGGACAAAATAAGAAAGTCTGTAAGCTTATCAAATCATTGTATGGTCTGAAGCAAGGTCTTAAGCAATAGCATGAGAAGTTTGACAACGCTATGTTATCAAATGGATTTAGAATCAATGAGTGTGACAAGTGCGTATATGTTAAAGACACTGACAGAGTTTATGTCATTTTGTGTCTATATGTTGATGACATACTCATTGTTGGTGGTAATGATGAAATGATTAGAACTCCCAAGAGATTATTAAACTCTAAGTTTGGCATGAAAGGTATGGGCCTTGCAGATGTCATTCTGGGTATTAAGATTATTAGAACATCTAGTGGTATTGTACTTTCTCAGTCTCATTATGTTGAGAAGATACTTGAGAAATTTGGTAAATCAGATACAAGTGTGTCTAGGATACCAGTAGACGTGAGTCTACATTTGACCAAGAATAATGGTGAGAGTGTCTCTCAACTAGAATATTCTTGGGTTATTGGAAGTTCGATGTATCTGATGAGTTGTACAAGGCCGGATATAGTCTACTTTATTAGCATGCTTAGTAGATACACGAGTAATCTGAATGTCACTCATTTAAGAGGCATTATGTGGGTGTTACGTTATCTACCCTACACCCGGGATTATAGGCTGCATTATAGCAGATACCAGTACTACTAGAAGGGTATAGTGACGCTAGTTGGATATTTGATATAAAAGACTCCAAATCCACTAGTGGTTATGTGTTTACCCTAGGAGGGGAAGCCATGTCTTGGAAATCTTCCAAGCAAACGTGTATATTGAGATCAATGATGGAATTTGAGTTTATTGCTTTGGATAAAGCAACTAAAGAAGCTGAATGGCTTCGCCAGTTTGTTAAGGATATTCCACGTTGGCCGAGGCCTGTGCCTGCCATCTGTATTCATTGTGATAGCCAATCGGCAATTGGACGGGCATAGAGTCATATGTATAATGGAAAGTCTAGACATATCCGTTGTAGACTTAATTCTATACAACAACTACTCTTTAATAGAGTTGTCTCTCTAGACTATGTAAAGTCTAAGGACAACATTGCGGATCTGCTAACCAAAGAGTTAACTTGAGAGTTAGTAGAAATGTTGTCAAGAGAAATGGGGTTAAAGCCTTTAGTAATGTTACTAGAATGGAAAACCCAATCTAGTTGATTGGAGATCCCGTTCAAAGGGATAACCTAATTGTGTGTAATGGAGGAGGCACTGTGGAGGTAAATCCTCCTACCCATTCCTTTATACAGTGATACCCTGTTGGGTGGGAGGTTAAGGTGATGCTTTTAATGACCTAAGTGTTGTGAATAGTCAACCGTTGTATAGAGAAATACCTTATGTAGGTCACCTATGTGAGTGTGAAGTGGGGCCGCTTCTTTAAGAATTGACAAGGCTAAATTCTTTAAAAACACTCACTGAACCAGGCTAGTGCTCAAGGTGATACAGGGCACACCAGTAAGAATAGAATGGTGGTAGAAGTAATTCCCGTATGAGATCTATTGTCTCAGTTTGCATAAATGGAAGAGCAATTCAAGATGTCATATCCACTGATCAGCTAGTAAACTCGATAAGTTTTCATTGGGAGAGGTTCAAAGCCAAAAGCTACATTCTCTAATGTCGGGGCTAGTTCGTTGTACTCTCTCTGCGAGTCATTATTGTTGAACGGTGTCTGTTTGCTGAGTCATTCGATCAATTTTTATTAATGTGGGGAATTGTTGGAAAAAATGGATTTTTGGTGACTTTAATTAAATATTAAAGTGGGTCTTAACCATCTGTTGTGTTGGGTCCAAGTGGGTCTAGATACTTTGCAATGAGATCTTTACACCACAAAAAGAATGGCCAAAAATCATTGTGAATTGAATGAGAAATTACCTCATGAAGTTAGCTTCATGAAAGAGGTAGTGGGATTAGTGTGTATAATATGTTTGTAACAACTGCAATATTGCAGAGGTTAATGGTGCATTAGTGACCAACCATAAAGGCTGGAGGCTTCTACTCTCTCCCCTATATATGTATAAATTGAGACCCTCTTGTCTAGTCTCAACACAGAAATTTTTGTTTCCATTTTACAAGTCAGTTTGCCAGAAAGTTCATACAGTGAGAGAGTGTTGCTACGGATTTTGTTCGCTAAGCTAGACAGAGAATGCTTCTACTGTAGCTGGTTTTTTACTATCATATCCTGGGAGACAAATGCCGGAATTCCTTAAGCACTCGACCCGTGAAGCGGCAAAAATCTGTTTTAAGGAAACTGCTACCGTACAGGCTTCAGTTTTCTTTCTTTATCATTTTATTATATTGTGTATTTCTGTTGTAATTTAGTTGTAATTCTCAGCATGTGTTCTTGGTATATAATTTTGATTTATTCATGAATCTATTTATTTAATTTCAAAATTTGGACAACACCAATACACCTTTGGTGAACTCATCTCTAAAATCTATGCAGAAGGTCTCTCCCTATGCAATGATATTAAACTCAAAAATCAATTGAAAAAAAAAAAGAACTACTGGAGTACAGAACTTGGTCAATTTTGTTACCAATTTGGTTACAACTCTATTCTTCCTCCAATAACTGGCTCTTCCTCTCGACGAAGTCCTAGTTGCAAATCCTAGAAATCTGCATCCAAAAAATATTATCACAAATTTTCCAATTATAAAAAGAAACCTTATTACAAAAAGATAAAATTTTTCGACACTAAAAATACATCTACATCCAAATCCAAACCCAGTTCCTCTAAGAAATCTGCCACCTGTTGGAAATGTGGCAAACCAGATCACTATGCAAACAAATGTCTCACTAAAAAGAAAATTCATGAACTCAAAAGTCAATTAGAATCCATCTTTCTTCTTGACAAAGAACCTCAATCTGAATCAGAATACTCTTCTGATAATCCATTTGATAATGATTTCCAATTAAATGAAATTAATAATGATATTATTACCTCTTCTGATAAAGAACCCGAAGATCATCCAGAATCCTCTAATGATTGCCAATGCTAGTCAACAACAGATTATTATAAAGCCATTTTAGAAATGAATGGCCTTAGTATTAATGTACTTACGACACAAGAAAAAATGATTCTTGAATTTATCGATAGTATAGATGATCCCGAGAAAAAACAAGCCATGTTTAAATATTCAAACTCAAAACACAGAAATGCTCTAACAACCCATACCACACAAGAATTAAAATATTATACATATGATCTCAAAGATGTCCTTGATCGAGTCAACAAAGTTCCTACTCCCTGAAACACACCCATAATTCAAGACTTAAAAAATGAAATTCGTAATCTTAAAATTAATGTTCAAAATCTCCAATTAAGAGTCTTAGCTCTTGAAGAAAGTCCGGCTGATACCGATGACTTTCTTACCGATACTACAGTTCCTTATGAACCACATCTCCAAGAATTATCCAACAAACAACCTGACAAAAAACCCCTTGTTATTAATGATTCTGTCAACTTACTCTTTAACAAAATAACATTTCAAAAATGGTATATTAAGATTAAAGTAGTAATTCATGATTTCATCTTAACAACAATGGCACTGGTAGATTCTGGTGCTAACCTCAATTGTATTCAAGAAGGTCTCGTGCCTTTCAAATACTTTGAAAAAACTGATCAATCTCTTAGTACTGCCAATCGTGGCTCCATGGAAATTCATTACAAAATATCCCATGCACAAATTTGCAACCAAGGTATTTGTCTCAATACTGAATTCCTATTAGTTAAAAATATGTCTCAATTAATTATCTTAGGTATCCCTTTCCTAATTATGATTGCACCTTTTACTGTTACAAACGAAGACATTTCCACTACCCTTATCAATCATGTCATAGTTTTCAAATTCCTATTTCCTCCTCAGGAACATGAAATCAATACTGTCAAAACTCTCAAAACATATCTCATTTACAAACAAAAACAAATTTGCTTATTACAAAAAGAAATTTCTTACAAAGTAGTTGACCATGAACTACAACAACCTCATGTCAAATCCGTTATTCAACAAATACAATCTTTATTTGAAAAAGATTTATGATCTGAACTACCTCATGCTTTTTGGCACCGCAAACGACATATGGTTGATCTCCCATATGAAAAAGATTTCAACGAACGACAAATCCCTACCAAAGCTAGACCAATTCAAATGGATAAAAAAATTAATGAAACATTGCAAACAGGAAATCAATGACCTCCTCAATAAAAAATTAATCTGTCCCAGTAAATCTCGTTAGTCTTGCCCTGCTTTCTACGTCAACAAAAATGTTGAATTAGAACGAGACACATCTAGACTAGTTATCAATAATAAACCACTTAACAAAGTTTTACAATGGATTAGATATCCAATCCCCAATAAAAAGGATTTATTAAACCATCTTTATGAAGCCAAAATATTTTCAAAGTTTGATATGAAATCTGGCTTTTGGCAAGTCCAAATCTTCGAGAAAGACAAGTATAAAACTGCTGTCACTGTTTCGTTTGGCCACTATGAGTGGAATGTAATGCCTTTTGGCCTAAAAAATGCTCCCTCTGAATTTCAAAATATTATGAATGATATTTTTAATCCCTATACTACATTTACTCTTGTTTACATTGATGATGTCCTAATTTATTCCAATTCTGTTTCTCAATACAACAAACATTTATATAAATTCTACAATATTATAAAAAATAATGGTTCAGTCCTTAGTACTAAGAAAATGTAGTTGTTTAAAAAATGTAGTTGTTTCAAACATCCATTCGATTTCTTGGTCACATAATTAACAAAGGCACCATCATCCCCATCCAAAGATCTATTGAATTTGCTAACAAATTTCCAGATGAAATTCGTGATAGAACCCAATTGCAAAGGTTTCTCGACGTTTAAATTATTTTTTAGAATTTTATAAAAATCTCCATAAAGATACGAAAATCTTATATACTCGTCTCCACAAAAATCCTTCTCCCTGGACCCATGAACACACTGTAGCTGTCCAAAGGATCAAATTCCTACCCTTATTATGCTTGCCAATCCCTACTGCTTACAAAATTGTGGAGACAGATGCTAGCGATATTGGTTATGGCAGCATTCTCAAACAGTTGTATAAAGGTAAAGAATAATTAGTTCGATTTACCTCTGCAATAAGGAAAGGACCACAAGTACGGTATTCTATTATTCAAAAAGAATTTTTTTCTATTGTTTCTTGTATCAAAAAATTTGAATCTGATTTATTAAATCAAGAATTTTTCTACATATCGATTGCAAATTTGCCAAAGAAGTTTTAGAAAATGATGTTAAGAATATTATTTCTCGACAAGCTTTTGCCCGCTGGCAAGCAATCTTATGTGTTTGTTATTTTAAAATTGAATATATTCACGGTGAATCCAACACTCTTCCTGACTTTCTTACTCATGAATTTTTACAGGGAACTCCTGACATCTCCAACTCAAGCTTTTAGCCTCCATCAAAAACAATATAAATATCAACATATTTTCAACCATTACTGCTGTCGAAAAACCCATGTTCAAGAATATTTCTACTAGATGGCCTATCGCCTCAATAATCGCTCACAAGTTATTTCCTCTAAGGGACGACTTAATTCCAGGAAAACCTTTGCTGATCATGGGTATTGTACTCATGATATTGCTTATCCTATTGCACCCATAACTGCAAACCATCAAATCTTCTTCCTTAAAAACCCAGACACTAAACCAAAAACCATCATCTCTCATTACTTTCCCAACAATTGGCATTATCCTCAACATTCTGGCCAACAATCTCGTATTTGTTATGAAAAAATTCTTGAAGAAACTCGCTCCATCACCGTCAAACACATCTATTCTAGAGAAGACAAAATTCTTCTTCAACATTCTAAACTCTATATACTCAAGATCATTTCTCTTGGGGAATGGGGTCATCCCACTATTTTTTGCAAATTTTCTGATCCCACTATTAAACCAAATCAGTACAATTATTATGACTGCTAGCAAACCTAGTACCATGTTTTTTATTTCCAAAATCGGTTCTTCCAGTATTCATGGTGGATCTGTTTTGGACCCAATTTTGGTATTCTTACTGAAGCAATTCCCACAGGGTTTGAATCATGGTGTGCTCAATTCGGTCTACAATTTGAGGCTTTACCAGCCTCTCTTCAAGAATCTTATCATATTTACCGGAAGGAGGCTAATCCTCCTTATCCAGAATTTTTATATTTCATAATAGATTTTAAATTCCCATGGATCATGGCCTGGAAATATACTATTCGAGTACTTGGCAATACCAATTCTCTTGCTCACCAAATTGCAACTAAATAGTGGAAAAATTACAAGATTCCATCCGAACAATACCCTGATCAATTGCTTTCCTTTTACAAAGACTGCAAGAAAAAAAAATCTACTATTAATACAACTCCTTCAATATTGTCTTCTAGTCCAAAGTCTAATAAGTCTTTTGACTATAATGCTTTTAAATCCGAATTAAAGGAAAAATGTCCCTCAATTTCAAAATTTGAATTTGAATACAAATACAAGAAGGCAAACAAAATAAAATGATTCTCATGGTCGATGCAGAGTCCCTTTCTGACTTTGAAAATGATATTGTATTGAAAACCCTTCCTCTAATTCTCACTCAATCCAAGTGACCGACAATTTCCTCACCCAAAATATCTTCTCTTGTTAACTCTACAACATCATCACCAAAGATTCCCACTTAACACCTTGATAACGATTACTCTGACACGTGTCAACGTGTAGACCTTAACAATTTAGGATCTATGCACCGACAATAACAAATGCAAGCCAACTCAAAAAGTATAGCAATCTAATCAATGCTGCTTTCAAGGACAATAATATTCACAAAGGACAAAACTCCATTGACAAAGCAATTCTCAAAGGACAAAGCAAAAGACAAGCAAAAGTAGATTCTTTCCGGACTCTAATTCATTTAAATTCCAGGTTTCTACATCTATAAAAGCCAACCATTCTTCCAAGGAAGGCAAGCTTTTCTCAATATAAAAAACTATTGTGTAATATCATAGTGTGACTATATTGTGAGAAAATTTGAGTATGTAATTTGACTATGCTTAGAATTTGAGTTTGAGTGTGCTTACTGTGCGTCTGTACTGTACTTAGTGAATGCTGTGTCCAATCTGCTTCAACGATTGTGATCAATTGTAAGTTTGTAAGTTTCTTTTCCTTTGTAATTTGGTTTCTCATTCTAATATAATTATTTTCTGTTATGATTTTAATTTCTGATTTGCGTCAAGAAATTAATGATAGTATTCAAAATATTTTCGATTTGGAAGAAGAATTATCCAATTTAAGATTATTATTATCTCTTGCATCTGGTCAATCAATTATTAATTATTGTCAAAGAATTGCTACAATCAAAAGAAAAATTAAAGATGAACAAGCTTGTTTAAAAAGATTGCAATTACAATTACAATCTTTAATCTGTATCTAGTTTGTGTCACTTAGATAATAATATCTCTAATACATGGGCTTATGAATTTAAATTTTTTATTTAAAAATTATTCAAAAAACATAATAGGTGTTTTAAATATGCACAATCATTTTCGATAAATCATTATTTTTTAAAATAATACTCCACACTAATTATCATTTAGCATTTGTCAATTATCTTCTAAAAACTTAACCAAAAAAATATTGAGTTCTATTATTTTAATCGATTAATATCAAATTGGATGCTATACATGTATGTAAATCACTTCTAGGAATATGATGTCCAACATAAAATCATAATAGAGCTAACTTTAATTAATGTAATGATATTTTATATTAGGATATACGTGTTACAAAACAATAATTTTAGTTATTTATTTTAACAATCTTAACCTTATCGTTCTATGAAAGTGTTACTCGAATATTTATATATAATAAATGTAGTTAAATTATTTATTTAATCTGATAATTTTAGTTCTATTATGCTATCAAAGTGTAATTATCATATAATGATTTAATATGATATATGTTAAATTATAAGATAGTAAAACAAACACTTATTTTCATATTAAAAATAATAGTTAAATTACACAGAGAATTAGTAATATAAAATTAAAAGTGATTCTAATTATTTAATTTATTTATATTTTTATATTTATTTATAAAATAAAAATTTGTAGAAATAGAACTATACAAAATTTATTTAAAAGATTAAATATAAATATGTAGAGATTGAATTAAGAAGAAAATACATAAATTAATTATGTGGAATATTAATTTTTTCTTTAATATTGTTTTTGAATTATTCATACATATTGTATATAGATTTATAAAATTTAATTAAATATAAATGTTTTGTAATAAATAATTTCATGTTAAATAAAAAATGAAATATAAAATAATATTAAGATATCAATAAGATAGATAAAAAAATATAAAATATTATGGGAAATTAATTCTATATTATTTATTTATTTATTTGTATAACCAAATAATTTTTTTTCCAAATATCATAATAATTAAATTATAATTATATATGAAAAATAAGTATTTCTCAAATAGAGTACATAAAAAATTGGTTATTATAATTGAAATTGAGTTTGTGTACAACTTTATATGTAAATTGAAAATGCATGTTGATGTGGTTTTTTTGAAAAAAAAAATAATAATATGTCTTTAAAATATGCCACATAAGAAAAGGAAAAACATTACTTTTATATATATTCTAGTAGGTGACCCGTGTGATACATGAGAACTTATTTTTAAAATAAAAAATTAATTTTGAGTATTAATACTGTATGTGTATAAAATTTTAACAATTGAAAGCCAAATACAAATAAATTTGCTAATGACTGATGGAAATTTTTGTCATTGTATATGATCTTATGTAAAAGGCTCATAAAAATATTTTTTTTGAAAGTTATTATAAAAAAAAAAGAGTGTATTCTCGATCTGAAATTGAATTCTCATTTGTGTTGATCAAATTTACCAAAAATCATGAATTTCACTTGTATCAAAATATTTTTTTCTAAGAAAACTTAAAACATCAGAAAATTCTATAATATACAAATTATTATGGTTATTAATTGAAAAGGTCCTTACTAATTTCTTATATTTTTGGTTATTTCTAAAGTGCATGTTGTTATTTTTTAATATAAATATTTTTCATATTCTCAACAAAAAAAAAAAAAAAAAAAAAGAAGTTGTGCATCAGTATAGCGATCTCGGGTTTGTCCCCTTTATGCACAGTGTTCCGGACTTAGGTTCCATGGAGTTGCTGGTTGTATGTTTTGTTGTCATCCTTTAATTCCATATGCCTGAGTTTTAGGATGTGTTGGGCGTGTTTCGAACAGATTGGTTGAGCCTTAGTCCCTTTCCTTGTTGCCCAGAGTTTTGGTGGTACGCTCGAGCGGGTACCTTTGCGCTCGAACGGACTTGGATTTTTGGTTGTCCGCTTGAGCGGACCATTTCACGCTCAAGCGGAGTTTTCACACTTCCAATATTTGTGCCTCTGCAAAACTTCTACAGATGTGATTTTCACGCCGGCGGTTTTCACGCTCGAAGGGTCGCGCCGAATGGTCTGATGGCGCCGGCGGTAGTTTAATGTCGGTGAAAGTTATGGGAAAGGAGAATCTACGCTCGAGCGAACTAGTTTTCGCACTCGAGCGGATGTATTTTATTCTTGTGTCTTGGCGCTCAAGCTGGCCTTCTTGCGCTCGAACGGGTCCAATTTTTTGTGTTTGACGCTCGAGCGTCCTGTTATCCGCTCGAGCGGGAGAGTCGTATATCAGTTGGCAGTTGTGATATTTTGAATCACTTTTTACACACACACACTCTCTCTCTCTCTAGAATCTCCCTTCTCTCTTAGGGTTGATCTAGTTGGAGTGTTCTCCTATCCTTTGGCCTTTACAAAAAGTGTGTTGATTGTCGAGGGTTACGTTTTGATCTGAAAAGTTTGGAGTTTGGAGCACTTTGAGTTTGGTCTTCTTCTCCGTTTGAGCTCCAACTTCGAGGTAGGGATATCCTACTCTATCTTATGAGCTTCGTCTTTAAATTTTGGCATTTTGATATGTTGGGGGTTGTTGGGTAATTTTGAAAAAGTTTGGGGTCTTTGGGTAATTTTCAAAAGAGGGGTTTTCAAGTTTAAAACCCATATGAGTGGAATATGTTGGAAGATGGAATTGTATGTGGATCATTGATGGAAATGGAACCTTAGGGTTAATATTGAGAATATGGGGAGAAGCCTTAATCGTTATGATAAATTAATTTGTATAATTAATTTAGGGAAATGAGAAATTGAATAGGAAATGTTCAAATTCGAAGGGTATGGGATTAAAGGGTGTAGTCGGATTAATTTATCGCTCACCTAGACAAAATGTTGATATTTTATCCAGTTAGTGCATTTATTTTCTGTTTCGAAATTACTGTTTTGAACTATCGGTGGAGGATAGTCTTGATTGTTGTAGACAATGCATGATAATTAGACAAATTAAAAATAATCAATTGAGTATGCTATTGAGTATGGTGGTTGGTATAATACATCAAAATTTTGTATTGATTGATTGAACTTGTATATGATAATTGCTTATATACATTGTATTGTGTGGGAAGAGATGGGGGATGTACTCCACGGTTCATTGGAAGATGGGAGATGAACCTCTAAACCGGATTTTGTTTGACATTGATACAGCACTACCATGTGTATCATTTGTGAAGTATAGAAGTGTTTTGTGTGACATTGATATAGTACTAAAATGTGTATCATTTGTCTTGATTGATTAAATTTGTATATGATAATTGCTTATATACATTGTATTGTGTGAGAGGAGATGGGGGATGTACTCCACGATTTATTGGAAGATGGGGAATGGACCTCTAAACCAGATTTTGTATGAGATTGATACAGCACTAAAATGTGTATCATTTGTGAAGTATGGAAGTGTTTGTTTGATTGATATAGCACTAAAATGTATATCATTATCATTTGTGAAGTATGGAAGTGTTTGTTTGATTTGATATAGCACTAAAATGTATATCAGTATCATTTGTGAAGTATGGAAATGTTTTTGTTGACTTTGATACAGCGCCAAAAAGTGTATCCATTACGAGTTTCAAAAGTATTTTAGTGATGAGTTATTATCTCATTAAATTATGTGGCCAGACTCTGAACCTTGTTTTCAAACTTAAGGTTGGATAAGAAACGGAAAATGAATTGTAATATGGACATGATTTTCATGAAACTATAACATGATATACGTTGGAATATAAGTGTGGACCATCTATCTAATGCTATTGTTTTAGTCATTGTTTATAGTTGGCTTAGTGTATTTCTACTAGGCTGTGGCTCACCCTATATGAGACTTCATTTTCAGGTACCGATGGTACGCCATCTCCAAGAACATAGCTTGGGAGGCTAGAGGCAGGCATACTATTTTGTTGTTCTGTTTTCTTTGGATGTATTTCATGTAAATTCAAGCCAAGGACTTAATATGTAATTGAGTTAGTACTCTCTTTTTGTAACCAAGTGTTGGCTTGGAAAGTTGTAAGCTTATAGGATAGTTACTTTTGTTGTCAACGTGTAATACATTTTGTAAGGATACTCTGATGATTGTAATATAATATCTCTTTCCTGTAATTTGACTGTATGATATTATGGGTTTATTTTGAGGGCGTTACAATCGGGGTCTTTAATTATATATGCTTCAAGTGGTGTTTCATTATGACATATTATAATATTTTTATATGACAATATTTAAGTATTTTATTACATGAAAAAGTTCTTACGGTGGTTGACTTAAAGATAGGATTTACACTTATATTTGTAAGATTGTAAGAGATTCACATTAATGCATAAAAAATTACAAATTCAAATCATAAACAGTGTCTGTAGCGATCCCGGTTTTGATCATTTTTTCATGTTTTGCCACTTCAACTAGGCCAGTCGGGGATCAAGCTGCGCGGTCAACTCGCTGGGGTCCAGGGGGAACGCCCCTTGGCGGGGTCGAGGGGCAGTGCCCCAGAAGCAAAAATGCAAAATGCATTCAACGTTGCTTGTCCGCTCGAGCAACTGTTTATGCACTCGAGCGGAGAATGTTTGGTTTTAGAAGTTTGACTTGTCTGCAAAAGTACTGGGTTAGTGTATTTGAGGCTTGAGCGGACCATGTTATATCAGTTCGTGAATCTGAAATTTCAGATCATTTTTTCAATCCTCTCTTTCTCTAAAACTCTCTAGAATTCCAGATCAGGAGCTTCTCTTTCTAGAAGTCATATTCTCTTTTTGATTTCTCCAAATCCATTGGGATTTAGACCTAAGTTTTTTTACCAAAGTTGGTTATCATCTCGAGGGCTTCGTTGTGTGCGGTGTAGATCGAGTTTCGACACCGTTAATTTTGGGAGTGTTATCTCATTTCTTCTTCAAAACTTGAGGTAGCGATTTTCTTAGAGTTATATATATGTTTTTGCAAGATCTATATGATTTTCGAAATCATTTTTCGATAGCTTTGAAAATTGATTGTTGATTCAAGAAGTTGAGCGAATTTGAAAGTGTGTTTGTCTTTTGTTCTTTTAAAATGATCTTATGAGTTTTGATTTTCGTTGATTGAAAAAAAGATAGTTTTGGAAAGTTTCTTTTCAAAAAATTTGAGTTGTGTAGTTTTGGTGAAAAAACTTAGAATTTGGGGATGTTTTTTAAGAGACTGAAAATCCATGAATGATATTGTTATATTTATTTTGTGTGTCAAAATAAATGGATTTTTGAAAAATTTCTTATTTATATTTATATAAATGATGAATTTCAGAGAATATAAGAATTATTATTCATTTTGGAAATTATTGTTCAAAACTTCAAATAGTCTTGAAATGATTAATTGTTGAGGATACTTAAGAAGAGGGAATTGTGTTATTCCTTGGATGATGAATTGGAATAAAAGTATCTATATTCATCTTGTGTTATTGGCATATCAATTTATTTGATTACATTAAACTTTGAAAGTTGATTTGAAAACTTGCATTGAGAAAAGAATATTGAGAAATAAGTTTTCATGGAATGGTTTTGGGACAAATACGTTGGTAAGTCTTGATAGGTGGTGTTGATGATATTGAATAAGTTGGCCTGAGAGTTCGGGGTGAAAGACCGAAAACCTGCGCGGATAGGTGTCGAGCCTTTCGGTTAATACTGGTAAAAATGACAAATTGTTAGCACTTGTATAGTCTACTTGCAGACACCGACCTAGGGATTATCAGAGTCGTATTTACCGTTCTTGAAATGAATTCTTAAGTTTTGAAGAATTGAAATTGCATGAAATCATTGAGTATGATGGTTTTCAAAGATGAAGATGTGATTTTCTTTCAAAAGAGCATAGTATGGCATGTGCATTTCATCTCTTGAGATTTGTATAAAATGTATATACTTTGTTAATGATTTCCTACTGGGCTTTATGCTCACCTTACGGGATTTTTGTGTAGGAAAAGATATGGTGATGTCGCCTAATTAAAGGCGAGAAAATGTGTGTTGAGAGTACGAGACTCTCATTTTGCTGTGACTTTATGTGTAAGCCAAGGACTGTATGTGTATGGGTTTGAATAACCATTTTGTGTAACCAGACTCAAGGCTTGGAAATTTGTAAACCATTGAGGGTATTTATTTGTTTATTTTCTTATTGTTGCATGAAAAACTATTGTATCATGTAATATAAGTTTAGAGATTTATATTCGGTTTTCCTTGAAAGAGCCATGATTGTTGTATTATCATTTGGGCTAGAAATTTGGGGCGTTACAGTGTCTTCAAAGGAAAGCAGTCACAAAATCTCTATAACCTTAACAATTTCAGTTCTCAAAGGAGTTCTGATTAATTATAATATATATATATATCTATATTGTTTTTTCTTTATTTAGGTGGCACATTCTAAATTCTAAATTTTTATTTAAAAATTATTCAAGAAATATCAATTTGTGCCTTAAATATGCGCAATCATTTTCAATGAATCATTATTCTTTAAAATAATACTCCACACTATTTATCATTTGACATTTGTCAATTTATTTTCTAAAAATTTAACAAATAAAGTATTGAGTTCCATTATTTTAATCAATCAATATCAAATTAGACGTTACACGTATATGTAAATCACTTCTAAAAATATGATGGCTGACATAAAGTCACAATGAAGTTAACTTTAATCAATATTATGATATTTTATATTATAATATGTGTTACAAAAAAAAAAAAATAATATTAATTTTAATTTAAAATAAAATTTTAATTTTAACTATTTATTTTAATAATCTTAGCATTATTGTTCTACAAAAGTGTCAGTTGAATACTTATATATAATAAATTTAGTTAGATTATTTGCTAATTTTGATCATTTTAGTTCTATTGTGTTATAAAAGTGTAATTATCAAATAATAATTTTATATGATATATATTAAATTATAAGATATAAAATAAACACTCATTTTAATATTAAAAATAATAGTTAAATTAGAAAAAGAATTGGTAATATAAACTAAAAATGATTCTAATTACTTATCTATATTTTTATTTGAAAAATAAAAATATATATAAATAGAACTACACAAAATTTATTTAAAAGATCAAATATAAATATATTGTGATTATATTAAAAAGAAAAATACATAAATTAATTATGTAGAGTATTAATTTTTCTTTAATATTCTTTTTAAATTGTTCATACATACTGTGTATATATATATAAGTAGTGGCGTAGTTAGGAAATTCATGGAGAGGGGACACAAATTAATGATAACATCAATGTGTTTGGTTTGAGTTTTTTGAATTAAGTTTTTTGAAAATTGAGTTTTTTTATTTTCGTGTTTTTTTTTTTGTTTTTAGTGAATATTTTTAAAATTTAATTTTTTTTTTTACTTTTTTAGATGCACTTTACTTAGATATATTTAAAAAGTAAAAAATTTGTGAAAAAATATTTTTAAAATTAATAAATACATAAAAATACAAATAATGTATAAAATTCTCGTATTTTTTGTTGTATTTTTGGTATTTAGTGAATTTTTAAAAGGTTTTTTTCACAAATTTTTTACTTTTTAGGTATATTTATGTTAGGTATGTCTAAAACTTAAAAACATTACTTAAAATATTAAAAAAATTCAGTAAAAATAAAAAAAGAACAGAAAACAAGAAAGTAGAATTTTCTGAAAAGTGTTTTTGGAAAACTCTAACCAAACAATTATTTTTTATTTTTTTAATAAACAATAATGAGATATTACTAAACTTAAATATTAAGAGTCCATTTGGATAAATGTGAATTTTAAATTAAAGGATTTGAGATTAAATTTTATATAAATATTAGGGAGTAACTATTTACAGGTAGATTGGAAAATTAAAAAAAGAAGATAAGTTGAGATAGAAATAATATATTTTAGTAGAGAAATTTTATAAAGCACACCATAAAAAAAAGTATCAATCATATGTTACAATTATGATCTTTGTAGTTTTTAGTTATGACACATTATAGTGTTAGATATAATTTAGTTATAACTTCTTGTGGTTGTTATTTTGGTTATGACTATATATCAAGTAATAATTAGTTATGACTCATTTTGATATTAGTTATAACTTGTTGTAATTTTTTATTTTTATTTTTATAATTGAAGATGTGTTGTTTGATTATAATTTATATAGTGGTTATTTTAGTTATGAATGGAAAGAAACATATGGAGAACAAACTCTACATATCAAATGTATCTAACAATCCAATAAATTTCATATATCTTCATTGATGTTAATTATGTTTGCATGTCAATAATGATAGATATCACTATTATATTGAAATTTTCATAAATAATAATATAACTTATCATAGTCTCTTTACTTTTAATTAAAATAATCATTATTGTTCTCATAATTTTAAAAATGCCATTGACATTTCACTTTATATAATATTTTTATAAATTTTTTTATTTAAAATATTTTCCTTATGTTTGAAACCCAAAAAAAAAAAAAAAAAAATTTCAAAAACCCAGGGGGCACGTGACCCCCCTGGCCACTGTGTGTCTCCGCCCCTGTATATAAGTATATAAAATTTAAATTAAATATAAATAATTTCATGTTAAATAAAAAATTAAATTAAGGTATCAATAAGATAGACAAATAATAAAAAATATAAAACAAAATTAATTTGATCTGTGCAATGCACATAATTAAACACATTTTGTCTTATTATTTATTTGTATATCAAAATAAGTTTTTTTTTTTTTCAAATATCATAATAATTAAATTTAAATATCATCTATATAAAAATATATGAAAAATAAGTATTTCTCAAATAGAGTCCATATAAAATTGGTTATTATAATTGAAATTGAATTTGTATAGAACTTTCTATGTAAATGGAAAAGACAAGTTGATGTAGCTTTTTAGAAAGAAAAAAAAATAAACACTTAGAATGTGCCACCTAAATAAAAAAAATGCTACTTTTGATAATATATATATACATATATAAAATAACGCTTAATTAGTACACATTAATGTGTATTTGAGAGGGGAAAAACATTTGGCATAGTACACAAAATGATTGTCCTGTGACTTGAACCCATAACCTCAAAGTTATTAGGCTAAAATTTTATTATTTAATAATATATATGATATATGATAATGTTGTTTTATTTATTTATTTTAAATATATTATTATTTAAAGGGATACTCGGCTTATAAATCCAAATTTATATTTTATTTGGTCAAGAGTCCACGCGCCTTTTCACTTTGTTTATAAGAACATCCTCCTGCAAAATGATCAGATTAGCCCCATTCACTTGTCGTCACGCTTTTATAATTATCAGTTAACTTTCTTTCTTTTGTATTTCTCTCTATCTCATTTTTTCCTCTCTCTACATGTTCTCTCTCTACTGATCAACAGGGTTAGATTTCACTTTCTCTCCTCTCTCATCTCTCATCTCTCATCTCCTCTCCACATCTCTCTCCCTCTCTCATCATTTATCACATTTCACTCTCTCTCTTCTTAATCTTCGTAGTAATCTTCTTGATCGTCGTCTAAATCTGAGGAAGCGAAGAAGGTTTTGAATAGAGTTCTGGGCTCCATATCGGGGAAGGGTTTTGATGTCAGAGATGTTGAAGATGAGGAGAACTAGCGAGTCCAAAACTCGATTGAGGCAATTATCGTCGACAAGTCGTCTTTGGTGGTTTGTGAGTGAAAGCATAGCTTCTAGTGTGAGTGGCCAAGATTGCTAGATGTGTGAATCTGCTGAGGTCAGATCCGTCGTATCGCTGCCAAATCTAGCGACGAAGGAGACCAGATCCACCATTGATAGACTGAGAACAATGCCAGAAATATCTCTCTTATTTCTGTTCTCTCTTTTTCCTCTCTGTTCTCTCACACTACGTTGCACTTTGGAAACCCTAGTTCAGTTGAGAGGATTGCGGGGTTTGTAATATAAAAACTTTGTTGTCTTCTCGCTGCACCGCTCTTGTCTTTGTCATGTTCGCTGAGCGCTAGCTCCCTCTAACCCTAGTCACCTACAACTCTAACCTCAACCCACATCCGTACGCCATCTTCCTTGACTTCCACAACAAGCGCGCTGTTGAAATCGATGCCAACTATGGTGCCCCCGGCATGGGCTCCAACTCTTCGACTGTGTCATGTCTCAGATTTATAGAGTGTGGCCCACGTAAATAAGTCCAAAGCCGAGAAGTAAAAGGATGACAATCAAATATAATAAAATAATAGCCCTCATGCAAATGGTTACAATAGTGTCACACAATATGTGTGTTTGTCCAGTTTCATAAATCCTACATTCACATTTACGTGGAATGAATGATCTTTAACTAAAACATATAACAGATGATATATATATATATTAAATTAAAATGTCCAAAGGCTTATACCATATAAAAATGGTGTAATCCTTACAAGAATGACACACGACCAAGAAAAATAAAACAAATGGCCCAAGGCCTACAAATAATGGAACCGCCCGACACAGCTCCAATCACAATTCCAACGTCTCATTCTACATCTGTACAAGCGACACACCTGAAAAATATTTCTAGCTAGGTAGAGTGAGCACAGTAGAGAATATTTAAAAAACTGAATATGCTCTACTAGTATAAATGATCATGATGCAGTACATGTATATGATATGCCTAATGCATTTTTAAAATCCATCTGATTTCTCAACGAAAAAATCCTTTCATTACAATCATCAAAACCGCTCGTTTATTCAAAATGTTTTCTGAATTCAAAACATTTGTTTGAATAAGACCCATTTCCAAAACAAGTTCGGTATATTGCAATACTAACAAACAAACACATTGTTAAACCAAATGTGAATACATTGTTAAATAACAGCAAATACATTGCTAAACAGTTTGAAAACATTATTTTCAAAACCAAATCGATAATAAATAAAATGGATAAATCTCTAGGGCTAGTGTTCATAATAGTGCACTATACAAGCCACTATGCCATTTTATTGGTATTATCCGGATGGAATCGACACATACTGCACGAGTTTTCGGTCTTCCATCGATGATACATAGGGCAACTTAATTTTGCTCTAACACCACCTTACAGTTTTATCACTTTATTTACCCTTTTTCAATAACACAATACATATGATCCAAAATACCAGTTTAAAAATGATATTAAAGTTTTCAAAACATAAACGATAATGCTCAAATAACCTTTCTGAAAACATAAATTTCTGGTTCTAAAATCCATTCCAAAATCCATAACGTGCACCATGATATGTATGATTTTATAAACATTCCAATATGCCTAGCCCACATGTAATTGCTAACACACGACAATGTTATCCTCCACCGATAGCCAAAATAGTTATCTCTAATACAATAATTAAAGACAACAATACAGATATGCAATCCCATAGTCTAAAACTCATATATATGTATTTCCCAATAACCCAATATTTTTTCAAAAGAGTAAAAATATTCGTTATTTCCAAAATCCCACAACATTTTCTTTCCAATCAAAACATTTTCCGAAAATCCATCCAACTCCTAAAAACATTATCATTTAGGGGTTTTCACTAGTTAGGATTTTTTTCACTTTTAGAAACCCACATGCAATTTTATATACCAAAAATAGAGTTAATAGCAAAATCGTAACAAAACAACCCCCAATTTGGAACAAACCCTCAACCCCAAACCATAATTTCAAAATCAACCCAACAACAACAAAATCTATATAACAAAGTACACTACCAAACTCATATCGAGTTAAGGAAATAGACCTTACCTCTTGAAATGAAGAGGAGACAAAATTTGGAAAAAAGCGATAAAAAAATGATGCTTTCAGTTAAAATTGTAATGCCCTCAAAATAAACCCATAAATCAACCAACAATAGCATGCTTAGATATAAGAGAATAAAGCATAAATATATTCCATCAGAGTAATCATTACAAAATGTATTACATGTTGACAACAAAAGTAAATGCCCTATGGGTTTACAACTTTCCAAGTCAACACTTGGTTACAAAAGAGAGTGCTAACTTTATACAAAGAAAGCCCTTAGCTTGATATACATGTAATACATCAAAACAACAAAAAAGAAATCCAACAGCCCCAAGCCTCCCAAGCTACGTCCTTGGAGGTGGCATGCTACTTGTACCTGAAAATGATGTCCCATATAGGGTAAGCCACAGCCCAGTAGAAATATACTAAACCAACTATAAACAATGACTAAAATAATAGCATTCAGTAGATGGTCCACACTCATGTTCCAACTTATGTCGTATTACAGTTTCACAACAACCATGCCCATGTTACATTTCAGTTTTCATTCCTTATTCAACTTTCAGTTTGAAAGCAAGGCTCAGAACCTGGCCTAAATAACTTAATGAGATTATAACTCATCACTCAATTACTTTCAAAATTCATGACAGATACACATTTTGGTGATGTATCAATAACGCCTAAAACCACTTTCATACTTCACAAACGATACACATTTTGGTGCTGTATCAATATAACAAACACTTCCATACTTTACAAATGATACACATTGTAGTGCTGCATCAATGTAACAAAACACTTCCATACTTCACAACTGATACACATTGTAGTGCTGTATCAATGCCAACAATTTCCGGTTTAGAGGTCTATTCCCTATCTTCCCCTAAACCGTGGAGTACATCCCCTATCTTCTCCCACACAACACAATGTATATAAACAATTATCATATACAAGTTCCATCATTCAATACACAATTTCGATGCATTATACCAACCGCTATACTCGATAGCCTACTCAATTGATTAGTTTTAGTTTGCCTAATCATCATGCATTGTCTACAACAATCAAGACTATCCTCCACCGATAGAACAAAAGTAGTTATTTCTAAACAGAAAATAAATGCACCAAATGGATAAATTATCAACATTTGCTTAGGTGAGCGATAAATTAATCCAGCCACACCCTTTAACCCCATACCTTTCCAATTTGAATATTTCCTATTCAATTTCTCATTTCCCGAAATTAATTATACAAAGTAATTTACCAACAATTAAGGCTTCTTCCCATAATTACAACACCAACCCTAAGGTTCCATTTTCATCAAAAATCCAACACCAAGTCCATTTTCCAATGTATTACATACATAAAGGTTTTAAACTTTGAAAACTCCTCTTTTGAAAATTACACAATGGCCCCAAACTCTCTTGAAATTACCCAACAACCTCCAACATATCGAAATACCAAAATTCAAAGACAAAGCTCATAAGATGGAGTAGGATATCCCTACCTCGAAGTTAGAGCTCAAATGGAGAAGATGAAGAAATTCAAAGTGCTCCAAATCAACAATTTCTCGGATTAAAACGTAGCCCTTGATGATCAACACACTTTTTACAAAAGCACCAAGGGAGTGGAACACTCTAACTAGATTAAACCCTAGAGAGAAGGGAGATCCTAGAGAGAGAAGCTCTCAAAAGTGTTTTTAGAAAGTAAGAGAGAGAGAGTGAATGTAAAAAAGTGATTTAAAAATGCACAGCTGCCAACTGATATACGACACTCCCGCTCGAGTGGAGAATAGAACGCTCGAGCGTCAAGCACAAAAATCTGGACACGCTTGAGCGCAAGAAGGCCCGCTCGAGCGCCGAGACACAAGAATAAAATACATCCGCTCAAGCGCGAAAACCAATCCGCTCGAGCGTAGATTTCCTCCCCCAGAACTTTTACAGACAAAGCACTACCCGCTCGAGCGCCAACATACCCACTGTAGACACCCCATTTTTGATCGCCCTTGAGACTTAGACGCGACTGATGGTTTACATGGTGGAGAAAGGTGTACAGGGGAAAGGTTCAGTTTCTTCGGTATGGAGAGAGTCAAATCTCAACTTCATACCCCTTTTTGGACCAAAACAATCTTGATCAAAAGATTTTAGACCTTAAAACCCTCTCTTTCAAAACGTTTTTGAAATAAAATTTTTACGATGTTTTGAGGCTCGCATTTTGTCAAATGTTGCGCTTTTCGGTAAACCGAGCATGGACAAAGTAGAAATGAATGAAAGAGAGATGAAATCTTTGAAAAATCTTTCAAAACACTTTGTTTATGGGTTTTGGAGTTGAAGAAAAGAGGAAAGGAGAGAAGAAAACTAGTTTGGGAGAAGTTCGGCATGAATCCGGTTGGACCGAATCTGCGCAGCTTCACCAAAACAGGCATAACTTTTTTCAAAGGAGGAATTTTAATGCAAGACTGGTTTCATTGGAAAGCTAACTTTTGGGGCTTCAATTTGGACACAAGAATGACCTAAAAAGGAGTTCAGATGAAAGAGTTATGGCCATTTGAAATTGGACCTAGAAAGCAGAATATTCCTAAACTAGCTGGCCGACTCGAAAAGGTGGCTGGTCGACCAGAAAAAGTGACTGGCTGACCAGAAAAGGTGGTCGGCTGACCACTTATGCCCAGAAAGCTTAGAATTGATAGATATTTATCTTCCAGTTATCTTCCACAACCTCCACCTGTCCCATAGACAGATATTTTCGAGCCAACTCTCATTTTTGCTATATATGAGGCTATATCTCTCATTTTCAAGGGAGAATCTTCTTAGAGAAGCTTGGGAGCTTCTCACTCTTAAAAGTCTCTCTCTCTCTACAACTTCTAAGGCATATACACCTCTCTCTATATATCTCTACACTTGAGCTCCAAAACCCTAATATTCTTACACCATTTGCACACCAACCCTTGGCATAACACCTCCACCATCCATCCAAGCATCTTGGAGTTGATTTTCGAAGGTTGAAGAACTCCTTTCTTGGTCCAGAAGTTGCTAGAAATCTATTCTTCGAGGGTAAGTCCTCATTTCCCTTTTTCTTGCATTATTTTGCTCCATTGTTTAGCCTTATTTGCAAGAATTTTTGGGTTTTGTTATAAACTGAAAAGTGTCTTATTTTGAGCTCTTCTTGAAGTTTGATTAAGGATACTTTTCTGTTTGAGGTCATATGCCTCCTTGTATGCTCTATTCCTCTTTGTAGGCTTATTTTACTTCATATCTTAGCCCTACTTGTGAGCATTTTTGAGATTTATCATAAACTGAAAAGAGTCTTATTTTGAGCCCCTCTTGATGTTTGATTAAGGGCATTTTTCTGTTTGAGGTCATTCACTTCCTTGTATGCTTGTTTGCCTCTTGTTTTGAGCCTTGCATCTAGGCCTTTGTTGCATGCTTTGTTTGGCCTTCTAGCCACTGAAATCTAGGGGATTTTCAATGGGTAGCATATTTTTTTGAGAGCCAAAATCAGCGGGGGGTGACCCTCTCTTTCCTTGTCTTGTTTGTTGGCCTTTTTGGCCTTCCAAAGGGGCTCCATCTTGCATGCTTTGAAGTCTTGTTTCAGGCCCTATTATGTGAGTCTTGAGGTCTGCCTTAGCTCTGTCCAAAGCCCTTTTGGCCATATTTTGTGTCTTTGATGCATGTGTAGAGTAATCCTCTTCAAGGCCTTTCAAAGGGGCCTTTATTTGCATGTTTCCTAGACCCATTTTAGGCTCTTTTTAGTGGGTTTTAGGACCCTCAGAACCTCTTTCCAGAGGTGGTTTTTCCATTGTGTGTGTCCATCATGCATGTGTAGAACAACCCCCTTATTGGCCTTTCAAAGGAGCCCATCATTCTTGCATGCATTGACTGAGTTTCAGTAGTTATTTGGGTATATTTTGGCATGGCATACTTATGTTTTTGGCTAGTTTGATGAGCCTTCATATGCTCCATATAGTTGTAGTGTAACTAATGATTCACTAGCTTTCTTTGCATGCTTTGTTGACCCTTAATTTTAACACTTTTTGGCCATGCCTTAAACTGATATTGTGCTTATTTTGGACTGCCCTAGCTCTGTTTTTGGGTCTCATGGTTGAATGATGTTGGTTTTGCATGCTTGTAGTTCAATAGCCATGCTTAACTCTGAGTTTTGAGGTTCATTCCATGCATATACTAAGGTGTGTTCATGTTTTGGGCTCATTATACATCATATTTCAGAGCTTGTTTGAATGTCATATTGCCATGTTTTGTACTCTTTAAATGTGTTTGAGAGTCGAGCTTGTATGCCTCATTTATTGACCATTGAATGAGCTCCATTTCTTTGCATTCCGAGCCATCATTTTAGGCCATTTCCCCACTGTTTTAGACCTGCCTAGGGTCTGTTTGGGGTTGGTTTTGCCATTGGTGCATTGCTTTGGGTACCTCTAGAGTAACGCACTTCACTAGTTTCGGTACTCGGGCCCCCTAACTTGCATTGTGTGCCATCTTTGCATGTTTCGGGACCATCTTTTGTGCCATTTTAGAGCTGCATCATGTGTCATTCTATGCCATACTTCATCCTCTGCCATGCTTAGTTAGAGTTGCATGTTATGCTTTAGGATCGGTTCTTTGCATCCGTGCATGTTTGCATGTGTTTCGGTCATCTCATTTCCATCATATGGCTACTGATGTGAGTGTGGCTGAGGTCCACTCATGTTGGTGTAAGTCCATCGTGCATTGTGTATGCCATTTCAGTCCGTAGCATTGCGTATGCTAGGTTGCATGTTAGAGCATTATGTATGCCATGTTACATCACGTGCATTGTGTATGCCATTTCAGTCCATAGCATTGCGTATGCTAGGTTACATGTTAGTCGCATTGTGTATGCCATCTTATTTGCATTGTGCTTGGGATAGGAGTTAGCCCAAGGACGGGAAACGAGGGATGTTTCATACTCCGAGTGACGGAACGTGTCTCAATTCCCAGTCGCCGACACTCCGGATTACCCATGATGGAGTTTAGGTCATGTTGTGTTTTCATATGCATTCATTTCACATCGAGTCGTGCAATTCGACTCCTCGGCCATTATGCATCGAGATGCGTGATTGGTGGCACGAGGATCGAGGTGTGCATACATATGTGAAAATGCTTTGCCATGCCCCTCTTTCTTGCTCTCTGTTGCAGCAAATCAAAAATCAACAGCCTTCCAAAGCCTTGCACAGCATTCCGGGATTAATTGCAAACAGAGGCGAATCGGGGTATCGCAATGGATTTCCGCGCAAGGCAACTCGAGCATGCATCTTTCATCATTCGGAATAGAGCTGAGGCGGTCTATGAATTTGCATACTAGTTTATTGCTTTCCTAGTTAATTTGTTAATTAATTAGGGTTTTGTAATATTTAATTAGTAGAGTAGTTAATTATTTATTCGGACTGTATTATTTATTCGGACCCTCCAAGCGAGGGCACAATTGTAATAAGTGTGCGTGTGTGTGATGTATGTCTTCCAACCCCACGTCTTTCTCCCTTTTATTTACCAGCTTATGATGGTTAGTTTAGGGCATGTTTCAACTAGCATACTCATGCTCGCATGTTTGCATCCATTTATCTGTCTTGCATGCACCGGGCTCGGTGCATCATACTAACTGCATTGTATTTCAATTCCGAGTTGAATACGTGTATCAGTTGTTGCATTTCATATGCCATTCCTAGAATAGCCGAGCCTATTGTAGTGGAATTTTTGCATGTGTTGCATTAGGCATTTCTGTATAGTTAGGATCATGCATGGATTTCTAACATAGCTTCTGTTTTGGCTTGGAGTACTCGGTAAGCATTTATGCTTTAGCATCCTTGCATGTGTGTGAGTGACTGCCATGATAGCATGCTTACCATGAGGCTAACTGCTTATGTGATATATCTGCCTGAATGCCTGTGGGTGAAGGTTGGGTTATTTGAATTGGAGCAATTCACCGATTGAGAGTTTTAAGCCCACTTGAGAGTGGCAAAATCATGTTTTCTTAAGCCCACCTGAGGGTGGCAAATCCACGTCTTAGCCTACTTGCGAGTAGCACCTTCAAACCGTTTTTCTAAATGAACATGAGATGTTTTGTTCCAATTCAGGCGACCCAGTCTATACTTGTATGCTGCGCGCATCACATAGTAAATCTAGGCTAATAACCGGAATAAGAACGCATAATGTTTTCAAAACTAGATATCATGGTTAATAGAGGCCGATCTTTGATCGGGCGAGCAAGGGTGCTCACGAAGTGACCTTCCCCAATCGTACCCAAGTTCCCGAGCCCAAGCAACTTTGGTGATGACGGACACGTGGCCTTAGGCAACGAGTCAGGGTTTCCTAAATTCTCCCAAAATAAAATATTTAGGTGGCGACTCTGTATCTGGCAAAGCAGTCCATGTTTGGCACTTCTTTAAAAAAAATATGTTTTCAAAAACGATTTGCCGGATTTGGACTCTTTGATAATTCATCGGTCTTGCATTGCACTCTGTGAGATTAGATACAGGACCGTGACATTGAGTCCTGAACTGTAGTGAGCCCAAATAAACAAAACGGGATTCCCTACTGGGACGTTTGGGGACATCTACACCTGCTCGAGCGTGACCTGCTCGAGCGTGAAAAACACACCTGCAGAAGTTTTGCAGAGGCATGAAGTACTGGGAGTGTGTAAACCTCGCTCGAGCGGACAACCAAAAACCAAACTCCGTTCGAGCGCAGAATGACCTGCTCGAGCGTAACACCAAAAACCTGGGCAACTACACTTGAGAGCAAAACTCAACCTACCTGTTCGAAACATGCCCATTACATCCTAAAACTCAAACATAAGGAATTAAGAGATGATAACAAGGTATACAACCACCAACTCCACGAAACCAAAGTCCGGAGTACAACAAATACAGAAAGGGAAAACTGGAATCGCTATAAAAATGAAGCACTTGCCGAGCTCTACATTTTGGTATATGGAACTAAGGATAGAAAGTGGGTAGAAATAGATGACATCCAAGCTTTAAAGCTTAAAATGGGTCAACAATGGCGAGAGTGAAAGAGAAAAGATCTAAAAAAGTTAAGTTTTCAATGCACTGACGTGTTATATAATCCCACCATCACGAGTGTAATAAAAGCTCGCGGCCACGGACGCCTAACATGACTGGTCGTGAGCGCGACCATGCCTTTCACGGGCGCAATTTCCCTAACTGCAATCCCTCGCGACCCAAGCACTCATCTCCTCAATCATCCGACCTGAAGGCCACATTTGGTTGCGCCCTGGCCGTGGCCAACCGCGGGCGTGACCTCCACTCGACCAAATCATAGGCGCGACCCACACGCTCGTGGTGCAACCAGCCTAACCTAGAAACACTAGGCTACTGCCCAACAGTCAGTTCGAAGCCCTCCCACAATCAAATCTACCCAGAATGGTCCTTGCCACTCGTGACAACCTCGTGTCCCAACCAAAAATGAAAATGGATCGAGTTAAACTGACCCAGCCCACTGCAAATTATAGTGCTGCCATTTTTTGTGTGTGTGTATTTGTGTAATTAGGTTGAATGTAGTAGGAATATTACTTTTCTTCATCCATTTCTATGGTTTAAGATTTTTTTAATTGAATTTTTTGGGATAAATTTCAATTGGTTAAGTTGATTGAGTGGTATATTTGTGCGATTCTCTTATTTTGATCTGTTGATCTATTGTCTGTTGAACAGATAAGATTTGATCTTGATCTGTTGATCTACTATTTGTGTGATTCTCACATCTTTCTCTGTCTTGTCTTTTATTGTTTGGTTTGGTTTTGGAATTATTGTGATTGATGTATAAAATACAAGGGCTAAAATTTGGACGTAATGTTTTGTTTGTTTTTGAACAAATTATTTTGTTTACTATCTGTTGAACAGATTATTTTGTATAGTTTTGAACTGTGACGCCCCAAAATTTAAGGACATCATAATAAGATTTAAAACTTAAAATCAATTTTTCCTAATTAAGAATCCTCATCAATGTTGCCACCAATTTACCATCATCCATTAATTAACAACACAAAAACTAAAAGTTCATAAATTACAACTCCAGTCAAACTTAAAACTTTGTCTTAGTACACAAATATGAAAGAAACTAGAGAAAAACTAGAAAACTCAGAAAAATGGTTCATGGAACTTTGGCATGCTTCAAGCTAACCAGGGCTGAACGTTGCCTTTCAACACCTCGGTGTTTCCTTCGGTTTCTTCGGTACCTGGAATGAAACGCCAGGGCAACGAGAATGCCAATGAGCGACGAGCTCAATAAGATACTACAACCTGAAATACCCACCCCGATAATACACTCACAATTAATGAATAATGCATAGTAACAGAATAACAGGTAGCATTTAATAAGTATAACAAGAATGCTATCAGTTGAAATAATAACAATAGATAACAATAATTAAAAAAAAAAGAAGCAAACGGAAACAGTATTTCATCATAAGAAAAATGCTCACTTTTCTGTTTAATTTCTCATAGATTTAATTTATCAGATAGTTTAAGTAACTTCCCGCAGAGCACTATTTCTACTCAACCGCTAAACAATGGCTACGGGCAATTCTGACTCCCTCTTGGTCAAATAATCAAATGTTACTTACTGTAACTACCAATGATGCTCACGCACCAGGGTTACGTACCCAAGTCGTGACATCACGGTCTGCACCAAGGGAACTGTCTATGTTGTCACACCCACACCACCAACCTTATGTCGCCTGTACCAATAAGAGCCGAAATACCTTCCCGTGCCATGTTAGGGTTCGCAACTCACTTGTGCAAAATCCTAAACCGGGCTCACCCCATCATTTTTAAATTTTAATGTATCTGTTCAATTCCGTGTTCCTTTATTTTGTCCAATTCACATTTTGATGCATGTACGAGTTTTAGTTTGAAAACTACAGTGACATAATGTTTATTTAGTACAACACAATCGTGTATGAAAACCAAAATAAATATGATAGAATGTCTTAGGAATTATCACAAAATTTCTTAGGAATTCACACACTACTTTTTTCAGCACTGTATGGTAAAAAAAAAATGAAACTCATACCAAACGATGTTCAACCATTACGATATTTTATCTAGTGCTAGTTCATTGAGTTAGGAAAATATTTCGAGAAGAATACCAGAGCTAAAAATGATTTTAAAAGGGAGAATTAAATTTTGGAAGAAAACTAGTTTTTCTGGGACAGTGAGTTATAGTACTTCCAAAGACAGTGTTACGTGTTGGAAAAATAAAAGCGACCTCAAACGGTGTCAAAAGAAGGTAGGGTTAGAACAGCTTGTTAGATACTTGAGTTTAGAACATATTTCCAGAGGGATTCGAAGACTGAAAATCAACAAAAGATGGTCAAATAATTTTTCTAAGAAAACTGGACAAATTTTGTCACATTTTGGAAAAATTTAGTGTTTCTCTCTCAATACTTAATAAAAAAAATTATGAAACCAGTGGCGTTTTAAAGGTAACTTAAAAATCTAACTTTTCCAATTTGAATCACTTGAAAATTTATTCTGTGGAATAAACGGTGACCTGGTAAAGTCAGCATTGCTGCTGCCTCCAACAGCAATGAAATAAAAATATATTCAGGCCATGAAAACATCAGCACAGGTGATCTGTGTTCGAAAAATAAAAATGGTTCTCAAATGGTGTCGAAAAGAGGCATGGTCAGAACGGTTTGTTAAATTTTTGAGTTTAGAACATATTTCCAGAAGAGTGTGAAGACTGAAAACCAGTCGAAGATGGTCAAATAATTTTTATAAGGAAACTGGACAGATTCTGTCACGTTTTGGAAAAATTGGTGTTTCTCTCTCAATACTTAATAAAAAATTATGAAACTAGTGGCGTTTGAAAGGTACCTTAAAAATATAACTTTTCCAAGTAGTCGTGCAGAAAAATACCATTTGTAGAGAAAACAGGACCTGTTTGAAGCCACTGCTTCTGCTGTGTTGTAAGCGATGCTTAGGAAAAATATTTGTTTCGGTAAGAAAATGGTGTCCAATGATTTTATAAAAATTTTACAGTGTATAACACCTATACACACTTCTAGTATACACAGATGTTTAACATCAATTATTTTCAATTTATTAGAGCCCTCTTTTCATCCGATAAAGTCTGAAACAGTGAGGAAGGATCTAAGTTTCAAGTAAAAGGAAGACATTATCATATCATTTTACTCTCTTGCAAGATTATTTCAACAATGAAGAATATTGAACACATAAAAACAGTAGCTAAGCCATATATCTACATTTGCAAGAAGGAACATGAAATTATAATATAATGAAACCCTCACCCTATCAAAATTTTAAACATGCATGGTACTATTTTGCTATATATGACTTAACCATGCTTAGTCTTGCATATATAATTTATATAAATTCAGTTAGAAGTATCTAAGGGAGGATAGAGGTGATGCGTTCTTACCTCAAGAGTTTTTGCAAACACTTCTCAAACTAAGTTGAAATTGGTATTCACCAAGTTCCCTATCTTTTTCCTCTCTTTCTCTTCTCCTTTCTACTCTCTTTTTCCTCTGCACTCTTTCTTTCCTCTCACAGCCGTGTGTGTGTATATTATGGCTGATGGTGAGTCCCTTATGTAGGGAATATGGAAGCAACTTTTGTTTTATTTTATTATTTCCTTTCTTTAGCAAAAAAAATTTCTATTGGCTTGGAATTGCCATCCTAAGCCATGCTTACTTCTCTAGGAGTGTAAAGTTGGTAAAACAAGCATGCCTTGCATGTAGCAAAGCAGCCTAGGGAAATAGAAGTGGTCAGTTACTTTTCTTGCAATTTGACCCCTCATTTTTTTTTTATTTGATTTGAATTGAATTGAAATTGATGCCAATACAAAGTATATATATATATATATATAACTTTCTTATTTACTTATTTATTTATTATTATTATTTATTTATTTTTTTAACCGGATGGTTTTCTTCCTACTAAACTCTAACTAATTTAATCCATTTAATTTTCACAACTGTATTTTGATACAGAAATTTAATCACAGCAAGATAAATAATTTTATTTAAAAGAATTTAATATTGGTATTAACCATGATGCTATTAAAATTATAATTCGATAATTTAATTATCAATATTAACTAACTTAATAATATTATAAATCAAACTAATTAGTTGTCTAAAAATTCAGGTTCTCACATGAACAGAGAAGGAAAAAAATTGTACAGATAATCAAAAAAATTAAACAGATAGGGAAAAAATTCAACAGATGGAAAAAATAGATTATACAAATTAAATAGATAGGATAAAAAAATTGAACATATAGGTAAAAAATTGAACATATAGGATAAATTTTGAACAGATAGGGAAAAATTTGGAATAGATAAGAAAAACAATTCGAGCAGATAATCAACGAAAGTCAACAGATAAAAAAAAGTCAACCGATAAATTTAGGAGTAAAATTGGAAACAAAATGTTATTTAAAACAAACAAAAGAATTTCTCACCAAACTATTTCACAAACGGTGAATCTCTCACCAATAAAAAATATCCATTTAACCTAATACTTTAGACAATTACTAGAGTGGATTTATGGGAAATTTTCTCCGTATTTATAGCTTTCAATTTTCAATTTTCGTGTGTTTATCAATTTTCTCACTTCGCTCCTGTTCTGTTCCTGTACGTGATATATATATATATATAGAGAGAAAGTACTCACACTCAGTTCATAGCCTACAAATTCATATTTGAGTTTGCTCCAACAACAAGCTCAATCATCGCTTCAATTTGGGCATCATCATCATCAGATATGTCATGACCCGATCCCGCCCCTAAGGATTAAAGTCATAACCGGTCAATAATTATGAGATTATCTACGGCCTCAAACAATTTCAGAAATATTAAAGGGGCCAAAACCGAAGCAGATTTAAAAACTCTGTCCAATGAGCTGTACTTACATAGCATAGCAAAATCATTCCAAAGGTATTTCATAATAACTCACACATATAAATAGAGTTAACATCTTATATACAACCAAGAACTTTCAGATATGCAGTCAGCCAAACAAAAACTTATATGCATAGGTGATCCAATGTCACGACCCAAACCCACCTCTAAGGGTTTAGCATCGTAACCGGCCAGTAATCCGTGATTACCAAAGGCCTGCTTAACAGTATTGAGAATAATATAGTATAAAGGGGGCTAGCGGAAGCCAATCAATAATAAGATGATGTCCAATGAGCGGTGGAGACCTGAATGGAAATAAACTTTCATGCACACAACCGTATTCACGACCACTTATATAAAAAAATACATATGTAAGCCATTATGCAAGTTAGGGACATAATCCCAACATCAAAAACTGTATAAACAGGAGTCTTAAACATTCTTTACATTAGCAAAGACAAAAAGACGAATTTGAGTCACCCAAAAAACCTTGACTCGTACAAGTTCGGAACCTCGTTATGAGGTACAACGGCTGACTTGACAAAACGTGAGCTCAGGTCGACCCCTGCTACTGCTACCGCTACTGCTACTACTACAAAGATCTCTGTCAATTCTTATCCTTGGAACTACTGTTACTGTATTGATGGCCATTAACTTACTGTTTGGTCTATTAAGACCTACTGTAGATCAGTTATTCAATCAATGTCTCATATTTCATGTCATATCATTCATTTAGAATTCATAGCAGTCATACATGGTACATCCAATAGCATAACAATACAGTAGGTCTTAATAGACCAAACAGTTAGTTGATGGCCATCAATACAGTAACAATAGTTCCAAGGATAGGAACTGACAGAGATCTCTGTAGCAGTAGCAGTAGCAATAGCGATAATGATAGCGATAGCGATAAAGAATAAAGAATAATAATGATAATAAAGAATAGTGATTGATAAGTTGCTATGGATGCCACAAGTATAATTCATAAAATAGGACAAACATTCAATTTGAAAAATCCGTAACTTCAATTTGAAAAATCTAGTATAGCTCTTAACTTCAATTTGAAAAAATCTAGTATGTCAGTGGTAGAATATTTTGATTCTTGAAATAAATATGTGGAGTATATGAATTATAGATCGATAAATTAAAATATAGGAGTTACGTGATTGATGATAATGGAAACGGTAATGAATCACCAATTTGGGTTATTAACCGTTAAGTGATTGGGAAATAAATACAATTTCCATAAAGAAAATCAACTGAATTGAGACCAAGTCAGAGAGGAAATGAATTAAGACAAAACTATATGACTAATTTTCGGTACAAGTATCTTAAGTTTGGAGAACCAAACTTTCTAAGGGGAAGAGACTGTGATGACCCCATCATGTATAATGATTAGCCTTTAATTAATTAAGGAGATTTGAAATTTAATTGCCTCTAATTTAATCTAGGATTTACGAAAATTATGGAGATTGATTCCTATATGGTTCTATTAAGAAGTTATTTTGGAATTAGAAATTGAAAGTCAAAATGGCTCAAGAAAGTACAAATAGTGAATTGAATTATTTAAATTTCGAGTATCTGACCATATGGGAGTTTAATTAAATATTCGATTCAGATCTATAAAACTAAGATTTGATTAATTGGGTCCGAATTGGAGTTAATTAAGTTATACAAATTAGAAATTAAGATTATTATGAATTAAATTTAATTATGAGGTGTTCAATTGAATATGAAATTTATTGACTAAGATTTTGAAGTTTAAGCTGAAATTGAAGGCCTTAATAATTTGGGAAATCAAAATTGATGATGGCAGTAAGTTTAATTTAATATTTGGAGCCTTCGAGAGTTTGATTAAAAGCTGATTCAGAATGGTAAAGATTAAATATAATTAACTGGGCCTTAATGGAAGTCAAAATAGACTAATTAAATCATGTAGGAATGGTAATTAGTTATGATTAATTAAGTTATGTGCTAATTATGATTAATCAAGACTAAGTGATATTTAATTAACCTAATGTGTAATTAGTGTGCTAAACTAATCCAAACATACCACCACATGGGTTCATATTATAAGGACAAGTGTCCCACTAATGAATAAAATAAAATAATAAAAAAAAGATGATGAATGAAATCAAAGCGTGGCCTTCAATCTACTGGAAACAGAGTTAGAAAAAAAAGAAAGGAAGAGAAAGCACGGCTGAGAGAGAGAGAGAGACCGGGAGGAAGGGAAAAAAAAGGAGAAGAAGAAAGCCTTGTGGGATACCAAGATTCAAGCTCAAAATAGTGAAAAACTCATCTTCAAGTAAGAAATTCCATCCTATTCTTAGTATTGTTTAAATAATCTAGACATAAATCGATTTAAGATGAATTTTGAGAGGATTAAAAATGAAGATTTGAGGATCAATTATATAAATTGATAGAAATTGGGTTTTGCATGTAAAATCAAGTTAGGTTGAAGATTATGAGGTATGATTCTTTAAATTTGTTAAGTTGAGTTTAATTTTGAGAATCATTCTTGAATTGTGTTATAAAAATTACATGCAACAATGATGTAGTGAAGATTTGACCCATGCAATGGAATTAGTTTCAAATTTATGAAAATTAACTTAGAAATTAATCACTTTGGGTTTGAATTTAGTTGTCTTAACATGAAATTGAACTTCAATTGTACATGCATTATGAATTTTTCAAGAGTTTTGAAATTTAATTCATGTTTTAAAATTTATGGGTTTGAAATTGGGTGTGATATGGAGAAAATAAATTAAATCTAAATTAGGATAAGTAAGAGAGAGAAATTATGATTTGATTTTGATTTTAGTTTTGTACATGCAACTGTTATTCTATAAGTTTTATGGTTTTAATTTGATATTTTGAAAGGAATTAGTAAGACGGATAAAGAAATTAAGTTAGGTTCAAAATTAAAGAAGTTAATTTGGGAAATTAATTATTTTGGGTTTGATTTTGAATGTCTTATATGAATTTGAATCTTATTTCTACATGCATGTAATTTGGAGTAATTAAAGAATTAATTCATAAACATGGTTAAGGTTAATCAATATGGAAATAAATTATAATTTATATTTGAAAATTAAAAATTAGTTTGATTTTGATTTAAATCTCTTACATGTAAATACTTTGAAAGGGCTTTATAGCTTTAATTTATGTTTTATAAAACAGAGAAGAAGAATGTTGGAATTAGTATATTCATGAAATTATTAGTTTTAATCTTAATGATCGAAGAGATTTTTGTATTAGAAATTGAAAAATTAGTCATGGGTTCATCTTTATTAATAAAATTACATGTTTAAATTAGTTCATACAAAAGCCTAAGTTTTGAAATGAAGATTAATAAGCTAAGAATTAACATAAATTAGGTGGTTACAGCATGAGTCATTGATTAAGTAGTAATTCCTTAAGAAACCAAGCAAGAAATCGGTCTATTTGAAAAAGAAGGATGTAGTAATAAAAGAATATATGAAATGAGAACCTGGTTTATTTGAGTAAGAAAGAATAAGTTGTTGGAAAATTTATAAAGAGACAGTTATGAATTGAAATAGACTCCATTTTGAATGAAATGGTGTAACCTTTCATGGTGTCTTTTTGTTTTAAAGGAAGGGTCAAACCTCCATTTGAATGAAATGGTGCAAACCTTTCATGGTGTCTCTTTATTTTAAAGAAAGGGTTATGTCCCTTCTTTATACATTTTCTATTCAAATTGAATAGGTGTCAACAAAGCCTATATAAAGGCAGCCCCATTCCAGTTTTGATGGATTTCGAAAATTCATTTTCCTTGCCTTCATTTTGCTCTGTTGCGTCCTTTAATCTTCATATTAGATTTAGAATAAATTTCAGAGAGTTATAGAACACAAGGTTCTAGTTTGCCGGACAAATTTGTTTGAAGTGCTACTACAAATTTGTGAAGATCATTGTATACTAGGAGATAGACGCCACATAACCATGAGCACTGTAGCGGGGCGAATCTGTCTTAAGGACAGAGTGTCACATACTCGACTTGGTCTTTAATTATTGATTCGGTTCAACAAAATAAATTTTGTAAGTTTTATTTTATTTTGTTTGAATTATTTCAATCTATTTTATTTACACAGAAGATTTTTCCAACATTCTTAAGACAAATTCGAATTATTCTGTTTATAGAATTTTTCATTTGTTTCCTTTTCTCTTTCTTCTTTTAAGAAAATTATTTTTTGTGGATTTACAAAATAATATTCTTGTTGGAAAAACAAATAGTGATTATATGCTATTTGACAGATAGTAGTAATATATTGTTTATTTTCTTTGACAACTAGTAGTACGATACTGGTGTCATTAACAATTCAGAATATTTTTTTGTGGAATTTTTTCAGAAATTAATTTTGGGTTTTAGAAATTATTTTCTGTGTTTTCATTACTTAAAATTCTGTTTTAGTATTTTAATTATTGAAGTGTTACAGAATTTAATTTAATGTGTGGAATTAATTTGGTTGAATAAAATTTTATTTTATTTCCAAATTAATTGAAAAATAAAATTTATATTCTTATTTCTTTTATTTTACAGAATTTAATTTCCTGTGTGGAATTAATTTGGTTGAATAAAATTTTATTTTATTTCCAAATTAATTGAAAAATAAAAGTTACATTCATGTTTCTTTTATTTTTTTACAGAATTTAATTCTGTGAATTTGGTTTAATTTTCTGTGTAGTGTAAATTCTAATTATAATTTTATTTTATAAATTAGAATTGATGGTTACTGAAACTAATGCCCAAACAAGTACTACTGTGGTGGCTGCAATGACGCCAACCCCCTCTCCTGTTGTAACAGTACCGGTAAATTACGGTGAAAAGCCAACGAAGTTCTCAGGAACTTACTTTAAAAGATGGCAACAGAAAATGTTATTCTATCTTACAACTCTGAACTTGGCTCGTTTCCTCCGTGAAGATGCTCCTATCTTGAAAGAGGACGAAACCGATCGGCAAGTGGTTGCTGCGGTTGATGTTTGGAAACATGCTGATTTCCTTTGCCGAAACTACATCTTGAACGGACTTGACAGCACATTATACAACGTCTACAGTCCTATCAAGACAGCAAAGGAACTTTGGGAGTCTTTAGAGAAAAAATACAAAATGGAAGATGCCGGTTTAAAGAAATTTGTGGTTTGCAGATTTCTGGATTTTGTAATGGTTGATTCAAAAACTGTGATCAGCCAAGTTCAAGATTTCCAACTCATTCTGCATGACATTCACGCAGAAGGCATGTCTCTCAGTGAATCGTTCCAAGTTGCAGCCTTAATTGAAAAATTACCAAAAGGTTGGAAGGAATTCAAGAACTACCTCAAACACAAGCGCAAAGAAATTTCTATGGAAGAATTAATTGTGCGTTTGAAGATTGAGGAGGACAATCGCAATTTTGAAAAGCGGGCTGGTAAGCATCCTATGGAGTCTAAGGCAAATGTGGTGGAATATGTTTCAAAAACCAAGAAACGAAAGTCTTCTGGAGAAAGTTCATCACAAGGCTCTAAAGGGGGGGGGGGGGAATAAAAAGTACAAGTTTAATGGCAAATGTTACATTTGTGACAAAGAGGGACATCGGGCCAAAGATTGCCATAGCAAAGGCAAAAGCAAGAGAAGAACAAGCAAGAAGCCTGCTCAAGCCCATATGACCGAAGTAGACAAGATTTCCAATGATATAGATGACATCAATCTTTCTGCAGTTGTTTCTGAGGCAAATCTTATCGAAAATCCTAAAGAATGGTGGGTGGACACTGGTGTTACTCGTCATATTTGTGCCGACAAAAAGATGTTCACATCTTATCCTATAGTGGACAATGGTGAACAACTTTTTGTGAGCAACTCCTCAACTTCCAAAGTTGAAGGACAAGGAAAGATTGTACTCAAGATGACATCTGGAAAGGAACTCACTCTCAACAATGTGCTGCATGTACTGGACATTCGCAAGAATCTTGTTTCCGGATCTTTGTTGAGTAAGAATGGGTTTAGGCTAGTATTTGAAAGTGATAAATTTGTACTTACTAAGAATGGGATGCATGTAGGAAAAAATTACATGTCTAATGGCCTTTTCAAGTTAAATGTAATGACCGTTGTACCCCCAGTTATTAATAATAATACATATTCTTCTTACTTGCTTGAGGCTTCAAATTTATGGCATGGTAGACTAGGACATTTTAATTATGGATCTTTGCGTAGATTAATTAATATGGAATGTTACCTAAATTTGACATTGATTCAAATCATAAATGTGAAATTTGCATTGAGGCAAAATTATCCAAAACTCATTTTCATTCAATTGAAAGAAGTATGGAACCACTTGAATTAATTCATAGTGACATTTGTGATTTTAAATCAATTCAAACTAGAGGTGGGAAAAAATATTTTATCACTTTTATAGATGACTATACTAGATATAGTTATGTTTATTTAATTCAAACCAAGAATGAAGCTTTAGAAACTTTCATTCAATATAAGAATGAAGTTGAAAATCAACTTGGTAAGAAAATGAAGAAACTTAGAAGTGATAGAGGTGGTGAATATGAATCACCTTTTGGTGAATTTTGTAAAGAACATGAAATAATTAATCAAACCACTGCTCCTTACTCACCTCAGCAAAATGGAATTGCTGAAAGGAAAAATAAGACTTTAAAAGAAATGATGAATGCCATGTTAATAAGTTCTGAATTACCTTAGAACTTGTGAGGGGAAGCAATACTTTCTGCTAATTATACACTTAATAAAGTACCCCGAAAGAAAGTGAATCAAACACCTTATGAATTGTGGCATGGAAGAGTACCATCTTACAAATACTTAAAAGTGTGGGGTGTTTGGCTAAAGTGACTATTCCTAGTCCTAAAAAGACTAAGATAGGTTCTAAGACCATTGATTGCATTTTCATTGGTTATGCTAAGACTAGTAGTGCATATCGGTTTTTGATTCATAAATCAAAACATACCGAAATGCATGTAAATATTATTATTGAGTCTCGGAATGCATCATTCTTTGAACATGTATTTCCAAATAAGACTGGACAAGAGACTAGTAACAATAAAAGATCTCATGATGCTATTACTAGTCAAAATAAGAACATGATCAAAGACAAGAGCAAGAGTTAGACCAAAATGAGGAAGAGAAACCTAGGCGTAGTAAATGTGCTAGAATCTCAAAATGTTTTGGTCCAGATTTCCTAACATTTTTGTTAGAAAATGAGCCTTTAACTTTTAAAGAGGCTATGTGTCATGACAATAACCCGCCCCTATGGGTTGAGGACATAACCGGTCAGTAATCTTGTGATTACCTATGACCTCAGACCAAAATAGACATAACTTGTCAGAGTAAAGGGGCCAAATGGAAGCAAAAATTTAGAAAACTTTGTCCATAGAGCCGTGCTTATATGCACATCAAATAAACCATACTCATATACGTTAATAACCCACACCAAAAGTACAGTAGCATAAACTTCTTTACGGACAGGATCATCTAAACTGAGCCAACCCATAACAGACTATATACAAATATACACAAAGACCTTGCCAACAAAACAAAGTATAAATGCATAACAAAATGGCAAGGACGGGTCTCGTGCATGAGATACAAGGCTGACTCTCCAAAACTCTTGCTGTTCCTGGCAGACTTCATTGGGGCTGGGTTTGGACTTCTCTTGGCTCACCTACAAACACATGAATGAGCGTGAGCGATAGCCCATTGAATAATATCAAATACAGAAATTACATAACAATGTAGAACAACATATTCCAAACGGCCTTAGGCCCAATCCATATTTCTATTTAACAGATATATACATAACTATACGAAATTCAAATCAAGTGACTGTAGTTTCAAACATTTTGGCCCTTGGCCTCTTCAGATTTCCATTCATGTCAAAACGGCCTTCGGCCCATTCGTTTATGTCAAAACAGCCTTCGGCTTGTTCATTTCTGTCAAAATGGCCTTCGACCCACTTATTCATGTCAAAACGGCCTTCGGCCTACTTATTCATGTCAAAGCGGCCTTCGGCCCACTCATTTCTATCTAAACGACCTTCGGTCCATTCAGTTCTTATCAAAACGACCCTTAGTCCATTTATGTCTATCAAAACGACCTTTGGTCCATTTGTGTTTATCAAAACGATCTTCGGTTCATTCACTTATTCATGTCAGACTTCTGTCCACAATCCCAATTAGCAATTCATAGAGCTTATAAGGGAATAAACAATTGGACATTTACAAACATTCAAATATCGATATTACTCACAGTGATTGGCTTGTAGATTTGCCCTGGAGCTTGACCCTACTCATTTCATGAACACAAAAGGGTCACTAACAGTTCAATCCGTTCTTTAATTCACATATTCCTCTTTAGGATTTATTCTTATCTCATTAACTCATTTACAATGCTTAACATATGCCTAAGAGTGCTTACAAGTGAAAGAGAATAGAAAACGAAATACAGAATGAGCATACAAAATTTCAGAAAACAGGGTCCCTGCTCGAGCGTAATCTTCCCCACTCGAGCGAACCCTTAAGGCCTGCAAAAGTACTGGTTGCATGAAAAATACACTCGAGCATGGAATAGAGCGCTCGAGCAGAAGGCCTGTCTACAAAAACTCCCCGCTCGAGCGTGAAACCCACCGCTCGAGCGAAGGTCCAACTTTGCAAAAAGTGCTGGGCGCACAATTTTCCTTCGGCGTCATGTTCTTCGGCCGGACCTCAAAATTCTGGAAAACCCAGAATTGTGTTCTTGAGCTTCATTTCGACTTCCAACCAACAATTCATGCATATTATGGCTCAAATTACTCATAGACATGTACAAACATGGTACAAGCATAAATTACAACCTATTGAAGCTCAATTTCATAATTTATTTGCATGCATATCCCAAGATATCACAACTCATCACGAATATGCTCAAATTCAAACACTCAAGCTCATAACTTCATAAATTGTACATGCATGTGATGAACTAGCCACATTCTCAACTTAGACAACACAAATGGTGATCAAAACATGAGTTTCAACCCAAAACTCTCATTGAATCATGTATTTCAAATTTATACATGCTATTTCAAAACAATTTCTTACATGCATGCATACATCAAGCTTTAATTCAACAAAGCCAACCCAATTTCATTCAATTTTACTCTTGATCACTCAATTAGCTTGAACACACACAAATTACAAACTATAATCCAAGAATTACTCACCTAGAAGCCTTGATTTTCCAAACTTAAGCTTAATTCTTGAGTTGGTCTACAAATTATCAAGCTTTGAGGCCAAAACTCTAATTTTTTCACTCTCTCCCTCTCTTAGCCGACTCCCCTCTTTTCCTTAATGTTTATGATCAGCCAAAATGTAACAAAAGGAGAAGAATAGAGAGTGTAGTGCCTTTATTCAACAAACCCACTAATTCAATTTAATAGTAATAAACAATTGGGCACTAATTTACCAATTTAATCGAATTAATCTGGTCCGAATCAATTTTTCAATTAATTTCACCATAGGCTCTAAAAATTATGCCAATCATAATGGCGTAATCAATTTTGGATTCTGTGGCCGATAAGGCCCTCAATTTAATCTGCAAAGCAAATTATTCAAACAGATATTCCTACGGTGAGCAGATAGAATTTCAAAATCACACATACTCACATAATGGCACACAAAATCATGTTAAACACATAATCATACTCAAATTAAGGACCAATTAGCATACTACGGAACAGGGGTATCACAGTCTTCCCCGTTTAGGAAGTTTGGTCCTCCAAACTTATTTTACCTTCGTTAGGAAACAAATATGGATAGCGTAGTTGCATTTCCTCATCTTTTTCCCATGTAGCATCTATTCCATAGTGTTCTTTCCATTCCACTTTCACCATTGGGATGGATTTGCTTCTCAATTGTTTCACTTGCCGGTCAACAATTCGTTCCGGCCACTCGGCGTATTTCATATTCTCATCAATAGCTACCTGGTGATAATCAATCACATGTAACGGGTCTCGGAGGTAACCCCTCAACATTGACACATGAAACACATTATGGATTTGCTTGAATCCTGGCGGCAAAGCAACTCTGTAGGCAACTGGACCAAGCCTCTCCAAAATCTGAAACGGCCCGATGTAACGGGGCGACAACTTGCCATTTTTCACAAATCTGACTTGGCCTTTCATCAGAGAAACACGAATGAACACATGGTCACCAACCTCGTGCTGAAGAGGTCTTCTCCGAACGTTTGCATAATTCTTTTGTCGGTCTTGAGCTGTTTTGAGCCTTTGCCGAATAGTTTTAATTTTCTCATAGGTGTCTTGTACAATTTCGGGCCCAAGCAATGCTCTATCCCCGACCTTTGTCCAACAAATAGGTGATCTACACCTCCTACCATATAAAGCCTCGTATGGTGCCATACCGATGCTGGAGTGGAAGCTGTTATTATAAGCAAATTCTGCAAGTGGCAAATAATCTTTCCAACTCCCCTGAAAATCCAAAGCACACATGCGAAGCATATTTTCCAAGGTTTGTATCGTTCGTTATGATTGCCCGTCTGTTTGTGGGTGGAATGTAGTACTGAACCTTAGCTCTGTTCCCATAGCTTCTTGCAAACTTTTCCACAATCTAGATACAAATTTCGGATCTCTATCCGACACAATAGATACCGAAACTCCATGTAAACGAACAATCTCATCAACATAACTAGTAGCCAATCTATAAGCAGTAAATGTAGTTTTGACAGGCAGAAAATGTGCAGATTTAGTCAGTCTATCAACTACAACCCAAACAGAATCCATACCTCGAGAAGTCCGAGGTAGGCCAACAACGAAATCCATAGTCACATGTTTCCACTTCTATTCAGGAATAGGGAGAGGTTGAAGTAGACCGCCTGGTTTCTGATGTTCAGCCTTAACTTGCTGACACTGAAGGCACTTGGACACATATTTTGCAATCTCTTTCTTCATTTTAGGCCACCAGTAGGTCTGTTTCAAATCCCGGTACATTTTATTATTGCCTAGATGCATAGCAAATACGGATCTGTGGGCTTCATCTAAGACCCTCTTCTTTAGTTCCGGGATATCAGGGATACATATTCGGTTCCGAAATTTCAACATTTCATTTTCAATGCTAAATTTTGCTTTTGGACTCGTCTCAAATTCATTAATTACCTTCCTGAGGAACTCATCCTTTCTCTGTTTCTGCTTGATTTCATCAACAATCGCAGGCTCGGCTGTAATAACGGCTATCAATCCGCCTCGTTCACATACCACCACTTCAATTTCAAACTTCTCAAAGTCTTGTAAAATCTCCCTTTGTTCTGTAAGCAAACAAGCCATACCCCCTGTTGATTTTCTGCTCAAGGCATCAGCCACTGTATTAGTTTTCCCGGGGTGATACTGAATTTCTAGGTCGTAATCTTTTATCAGTTCCAACCATCTTCTCTGACGCATATTCAATTCTTTCTGCGTGAAGAAGTATTTCAGGCTCTTATGATCCGTGTAGACTTCACACTTTGCCCCATACAAATAATGCCGCCAGATTTTCAAAGCAAAAACAACTGCGGCCAATTCTAGGTCATGTGTTGGATAATTCTTCCCATGTGGCCTCAATTGTCGGGAGGCATAAGTGATAACCTTTCTGTTCTGCATTAACACACAACCCAACCCCTTATAAGATGCATCACTGAAAATTACAAAATTTTTCGTACTTGAAGGTAATGTCAAAATTGGTGCAGTGGTCAATTTTGTTTTCAGTTCTTGAAAAGCAGATTCTCTTTCATCATTCCATTCGAACGGTTGCCCCTTACGTGTCAATTGGGTAAGTGGCATGGCTAATTTCGAAAAGTCCTTCACAAACCTCCGGTAGTACCTAACTATGCCCATAAAACTGCGAACCTCTGTCACATTAGTCGATGTAGGCCAATTCACAATTGCCTCTATTTTCTGCGGGTCCACTGAAATTCCTTCTTTGTTGATCACATGCCCTAAGAAAACAACTTCATCCAACCAAAACTCACATTTCTTTAGTTTAGCAAATAATTTCCTTCCCGAAGTATTTGTAAAACAGTTCTCAAGTGATGTTGATGTTCAAGTCTATCTTTAGAGTATATCAAAATATCGTTGATGAAGACTACAACAAACTCATCAAGGTAGGTTTTAAAAATTCTATTCATTAAGTCCATAAATGCTGCTGGAGCATTAGTCACTCCAAATGGCATAACAAGAAACTCAAAAAGACCATACCTCGTCCTGAATGCGGTTTTCTCAACATCCTCTGCCTTAACTTTCAGCTGATGATACCCGGATCTCAAATCAATCTTAGAAAACACCTGTGATTCCTGCAACTGGTCGAATAAATCATCAATATGGGGTAGGGGGCATTTGTTCTTTACTGTTAGCTTATTCAATTCCCGATAGTCGATGCACAGGCGCAAGGTACCATCCTTCTTTTTCACAAACAGCACTGGTGCACCCCAAGGCAAAGTGCTAGGTCGGATAAACCCCTTGTCAAGCAGATCTTGCAACTGTTCTTTCAATTTCTTCATTTCAGCAGTAGCCATTCTATAGGGAGTCTTAGAAATGGACTGGGTGCTTGGCACAGTTTCAATGGTGAACTCTATCTCCCTGTCTACCAATTTCCCTGGTAATTCATTCAGAAACACATCTGGGAATTCTCTAACAATAGGAATATCATTCAATTCAACATTCACAGATTGTTCGGTCAACACATAGCACAGATAACCTTGGTACCCTTTTTTGATCAGCTTACATGCTTTCATTGCAGATATCAAATAAGGTGTAGGCACTACTCCATTACCCACAAACACAATTTCTTTTTGTTCTGGTGGTTTAAATACAACCCTTTTTGTCACACAATCTATGGTGGCACAATACTTGGTCAACCAATCCATGCCCAAAATCACATCAAAATGTCTAAAGTTCAAGGGCAATAAATCTACATATAAGGTAGCATCCTTGATATGCATGTCACAAAATCGATATATATAGTCGCATAACATAGATTCCCCTGATGGAGCAGACACACATAACAAATATGGCAATAACTCTAGGGGTCTATTCAGTCTAGATGCAAATGTATATGTCACAAATGAGTGTGTTGATCCAGAATCAATTAACACAAAGGCATCCTGATTACATATTGAAATAGTACCTGAGACAATGGCATTGGCATTCTGTGTATCGCCTGGAACAAGCGCAAAAACTCTCCCCTGTCTCATGGTATCCCCGGTAATAGCGGTTCTCAGAGTATTTCTCGGCTTTGGAACTGATGCAGTTGAACTAGCTGCTAGTTTCCCATTGTTCTGATTACATTCTCGGGCTATGTGCCCTTGCTTTCCACACCAGAAATAGGCTCCTGATGCACGGTAATAGACTCCACGGTGCCTTTTGCTACAGATATTGCACATGGGAGATGTGTCTCGGGAAGAATTTGAAGTAGTGGAGGAGCCAATATTTTGCTTTTTCAGAAATTTCTTCTTCGAAAAGAAGCCTTACCTTTTGTTACCATTCCATTATGTTATTGGCTTAGCTTGTCTAGCTATATTAGCCTCTGATATGATGGCCCTGTCAAGCACCCCAATGTAGGTTTCCAACTTTAGAACATTCACCCTCTCTAGGATGTCACTGCGGAGTCCACCTTCAAAGTGTCTTGCCTTCTTATAATCGGTGTCAATCACGTGTGGTGCAAACCTGGCCAATTTAGTGAACTTGACCTCATACTCAGCCACTGTCATGCTATCTTGCTTGAGTTCCATGAGCTCGGCTACTTTCCTATCCCGAACGCATTGTGGGAAGTACTTGTCATAAAAGATCTCCAGAAATTTTACCCAATCCACATCTTTATGATTTTCTCGCATCAACATCCGCCACTTTCTTGCTTCGTCTTCTAGCATAAAAGTGGCTAGAAGCCCTTTTCTAAGTCTCTGAACAGGGGAACACTTCAAATAATTTCTCAATACCGAGGACCCATGCTTCGGCTTTCAACGGATCTAATCCCCCGTGGAACTGTGGTGGTTTCATTTTCTTGAATTCCTTGGTGAGAGCTATTATCCGATCATCATTTTGATTGTCTGGCACGGGTGGTGCCGGAGGTGGAGGTGGCGGGTGTGGTTGCTACCACTATTGTTGCCACTCCTGTTGCTGTCTCAAAGCTTCTGCCATTTCCTGAACCAGTCTTTCCATTCTGTCCAGTCTGGCAGTAGAAGATTCCTCTATCTCATCACCTCTGGTTCTTACCATCTGATTAACCTTGCAATATATTTCATACAAAAGATTCACAAAAATGTGTACACTAAAAGCACACATATTCAAATAATTGCAATGCAAGTAAATTACAACTTATAGCACATAATCACTAAAATCGAAACACTTAAGCATATCCTTGATGCTTTCACACTTCGTATCAAAATAGTTAAGCATGTTATCAATGCCTCCAAATTCATATTTATCACATGAATGCATCCTAGATCTTATCTAGACGTGTATTGCTCTTTTGGACAAGTGTGTGAGTTATTAACTCGTGCTCTGATACCACTCTGTCATGACCATAACCCACCCCATTGGGTTAAGGACATAACCGGCCAGTAATCCTGTGATTACCTATGACCTCAGACCAAATTAGACATAACTCGTCAGAGTAAAGGGGCCAAACAGAAGCAAAAATTTAAAAAACTTTGTCCATAGAGCCGTGCTTATATGCACATCAAATAAACCATACTCATATACGTTAATAACCCACATCAAAAGTACAGTAGCATAAACTTCTTTACGGACAGGGTCATCTAAACTGAGCTAACCTATAACAGACTATATACAAATATACACAAAGACCTTGCCAACAAGACAAAGTATAAATGCATAACAAAATGGCAAGGATGGGTCTCGTGCGTGAGACACAAGGCTGACTCTTCAGAACTCTTGCTGTTCCTGGTAGACTTCACTGGGGCTGGGTTTGGACTTCTCTTGGCTCACCTACAAACACATGAATGAGCATGAGCTAGAGCCCAGTGAATAATATCAAATACAGAAATTACATAACAATGTAGAACAACATATTCCAAACGGCCTTAAGCCCAATCCATATTTCTATTTAACAGATATATACATAACTATACGAAATTCAAATCAAATGACTGTAGTTTGAAACATTCTGGCCCTTGGCCGCTTCAGATTTCCATTTATGTCAAAACGGCCTTCGGCCTATTCGTTTATGTCAAAACGGCCTTCGCCCGTTCATTTCTGTCAAAATGGCCTTCGGCCCATTCATTTATATCAAAACGGCCTTCGGCCCACTTATTCATGTCAAAACGGCCTTCGGCCCACTCATTCATGTCAAAACGGCCTTCGACCCACTTATTCATATCAAAGCGGCCTTCGGCCCACTCATTTCTATCTAAACGACCATCGGTCCATTCAGTTCTTATCAAAACGACCCTTGGTCCATTTATGTCTATCAAAACGACCTTTGGTCCATTTGTGTTTATCAAAACGACCTTCGGTCCATTCACTTATTCATGTTAGACTTCTGTCCACAATTCCAATTAGCAACTCATAGAGCTTATAAGGGAATAAACAATTGGACATTTACAGCCATTCAAATATCGATATTACTCATAGTGATTGGCTTGTGGATTTGCCCTGGAGCTTGACCCTACACATTTCATGAACATAAAAGGGTCACTAACAGTTCAATCCATTTTTTAATTCACATATTCCTCTTTAGGCTTTATTCTTATCTCATTAACTCATTTACAATGCTTAACATATGCCTAAGAGTGCTTACAAGTGAAAGAGAACGGAAAACAAAATACAAAACGAGCATACAAAATTTCAGAAAACAGGGTCCCCGCTCGAGCGTAATCTTCCCTGCTCGAGCGAACCCTTAAGGCCTGCAAAAGTACTGGTTGCATGAAAAATACGCTCGAGCGTGGAATAGAGCGCTCGAGCGGAAGGCCTGTCTACAAAAACTCCCCGCTCGAGCATGAAACCCACCGCTCGAGCGAAGGTCTAACTCTGCAAAAAGTGCTGGGAGCACGATTTTCCCGCTCGAGCGTCATGTTCCCCGCTTGAGCGGACCCTCAAAATTCTGGAAAACCCAGAATTGTGTTCTTGAACTTCATTTTGACTTCCAACCAACAATTCATGCATATTATGGCTCAAATTACTCATAGACATGTACTAACATGGTACAAGCATAAATTACAACCTATTGAAGCACAATTTCATAATTTATTTGCATGCATATCCCAAGATATCACAACTCATCACCAACATGCTCAAATTCAAACACTCAAGCTCATAACTTCATAAATTGTACATGCATGTGATGAACTAGCCACATTCTCAACTTAGACAACACAAATGGTGATCAAAACATGAGTTCCAACCCAAAACTCTCCTTGAATCATGTATTTCAAATTTATACATGCTATTTCAAAACAATTTCTTACATGCATGCATACATCAAGCTTTAATTCAACAAAGCCAACCCAATTTCATTCAATTTTACTCTTGATCACTCAATTAGCTTGAACACGCACAAATTACAAACTATAATCCAAGAATTACTCACCTAGAAGCCTTGATTTTCCAAACTTAAGCTTAATTCTTGAGTTGGTCTACAAATTATCAAGCTTTGAGGCCAAAACTCCAATTTCTTCACTCTCTCCCTCCCTTAGCCGACCCCCCTCTTTTCCTTAATGTTTATGATCAGCCAAAATGTAACAAAAGGAGAAGAATAGAGAGTGTAGTGCCTTTATTCAACAAACCCACTAATTCAATTTAATAGTAATAAACAATTGGGCACTAATTTACTAATTTAATCGACTTAATTTGGTCCGAATCAATTTTTCAATTAAATTTCACCGTAGGCTCTAAAAATTATGCCAATCACAATGGCACAATCAATTTTGGGTTCTGTGGTCGATAAGGCCCTCAATTTAATCTCCAAAGCAAATTATTCAAACAGATATTCCTACGGTGAAAAGATAGAATTTCAAAATCACACATACTCACATAATGGCATACAAAATCATGCTAAACACATAATCATACTAAAATTAAGGACCAATTAGCATACTACGGAACAGGGGTATCACACTATGTCCAGTCCTGAAGCTCCTTTATGGAAAGAAGCTATCAATAGTGAAGTTGAATCCATCTTGCAAAATCACACTTGGAAATTGGTGGATTTGCCACCAAGTTGTAAACCTCTTGGGTACAAGTGGATTTTCAAAAGAAGATTGAAAGCAGATGGATCAATTGACAAATGCAAGGCAAGACTTGTGGTCAGAGGATTTAGACAAAAAAAAAAGGTCTTGATTACTTTGACACATACTCACTGGTTACTAGAATAACATCCATTAGAATGCTAATTGCCATTGCATCTCTATACAATCTAGAAATTCATCAAATGGATGTGAAAACCGCTTTCTTAAATGGTGAGTTAAATGAAGAAATTTACATGGAACAACCAAAAGGTTTTTCTGTTCCAGGAAAAGAAAAGAAAGTGTGTAAATTGGTTAAAATCATTATATGGTTTAAAACAAGCACCAAAGCAATGACATGAGAAATTTGACAAGGCAATGATATCAAATGGATTTAAAATTAATAAGTGTGACAAATGTGTTTATATTAAAAACACAGACAAAGGTTATGTCATTGTATGTCTTTATGTAGATGATATGCTCATCATAGGTAGTAATAATGATATGATTAAAACTACCAAGAACATGTTAAATAAACATTTTGACATGAAAGACATGAGCATTGCTGATGTAATTCTTAGTATGAAAATTACCAAAACATCAGAAGGATATGCTTTGTCACAATCTCATTACATTGAGAAAATACTTAACAAATTCAGCAAAGATGATGATCATCTTGTTAGAACACCTGTAGATGGTAATTTGTATCTTTCTAAGAATGTACAGGAAAGTATTTCTCAATTTGAGTATGCCCAAATTATTGGAAACTTAATGTACTTGATGAACTGCACTATGCAGTAAGTAAATTAAGTAGATATATGAGTAACCCGGGAGTAGAACACTGGAAAGCAATTATAAGGGTTCTAAGATATCTTCGATTTACTCGTAACATTGGGCTTAATTATACTAGATATCCAGCAGTACTTGAAGGATACTATGATGCAAATTGGATATCAGATACTAGAGACTCGAAGTCCACCAGTGGGTATGTCTTTACTCTTGGTGGTGCGGCTGTATCTTGGAAATCTTCCAAATAGGCTTGTATTGTTAGGTCTACTATGGAATCAGAATTCATAGCTTTAGAGAAAGTAGGGGAAGAAGCAGAATGGCTTCGCCACTTCCTTGAAGATATTCCAATATGGCCAAAACCAGTGCCTGCTATATGCATATATTGTGATAGTTAATCTGCAATAGGTAGAGCACAGAGTCATATGTATAACGGTAAGTCTTGACATATTCGTCATCGACATAATACCGTAAGACAACTACTCTCTAATGGAATTATTACCATTGATTATGTAAAGTCTAAAGACAACATAACGGATCCACTAACCAAAGGGTTAGCAAGAGAGTTAGTTGAGAATTCATCAAGGGGAATGAGACTAAAGCCTATTAAATAAGAGTTACCACAATGACAACCCAACCTAGTTGACTGGAGATCCTAAGATCTAGGTTCAAAGGGACAATCGAGTTGTGTATGACTCAGAAGGATCACTGGGGAGGTAAACTCTTACCTATTTCAATGATGAAATAGTGATGACTGCAGAGTTTTAGGCTAAGTAATACTTTTAATGATTCTTATATCTAGGTAAACCTAGTGGAGTATGGCAGGATACTCTTCATAAGAATCACCTATGTGAGTGTGAACTGGGCCGGTTCTATGAGATTTGTGAAGGGCTAAAATTCTCTAGAGCACTCATGAAAGACCAAGTTGTTCAGGGCCAAAATGAACACAATAGTGAGAAGTAAACTGTGTTTGGAAATATATTGTGTGAGTTCTATTATCTTGGTTTACACAAACGGCTGAACAGTTCAAGACATCATGTTCACTGGTTAGCTAGTAAATCCGATAGTGTCTCACAAGGGAAGGTTCAAAGCCAAAAGCTACCTATCCTTTGCAGAATATTTCCAATTTCTATACTCTCTGTATTTACATTATGTTGTTGCATTTTCTCTCTGTCAATTTCATTCATGTGGGGGATTGTTGGAAAATTTATAAAGAGGTAGTTATGAATTGAAATAGACTCCATTTTGAATAAAATGGTGTAACCTTTCACGGTGTCTTTTTGTTTTAAAGGAAAGGTCAAACCTCCATTTGAATGAAAGAGTGCAAACCTTTCATGGTATCTCTTTATTTTAAAGAAAGGGTTATGTCCCTTCTTCATACCTTTTCTATTCAAATTGAATAGGTGCCAACAAAGCCTTTATAAAGGCAGCGCCATTCCAATTTTGATGGATTCCGAAAATTCATTTTCCTTGCCTTCATTTTGCTCTCTTGCGTCCTTTATTCTTCATATTAGATTTAGAATAAATTTCAGAGAGTTATAGAACACAACGTTCTAGTTCGCCGGACAAATTTGTTTGAAGTGCTACGACAAGTTTGTGAAGATCATTGTATCCTGGGAGATAGACGCCACATAACCGTAAGTACTGTAGCGGGGCGAATCTGTCTTAAGGACAGAGTGTCACACACTTGACTTGGTCTTTAATTATTGATTCGGTTCAACAAAATAAATTTTGTAAGTTTTATTTTATTTTGTTTGAATTATTTCAATCTATTTTATTTACACAGAAGATTGTTCCAACATAAGTGTAGTAGAACTTCGGGTTACTTAGACAAGAAAAATTAAGTTTGATCAAGAAAGTGATATTGTGTTTCAATGTGCATATGTTATGGGTTTGTGTAGGTCACGACCTATCGTTTGCCTGATCTATCTGAATTGTCTGCATTATCTGATCTCCTAGTGGAGCCATCTGTGAGTAACAATGTTGTAAAGCTATGTTCAATTATAATTATTTCCTGAACGATTGGCTGTACTATTTTCTGAAATGACATTGTTTACCGAATGAATGTTTGTCCTATTTTATGAACTGTACTCGTGGCATCCATAGTGACTGACTGTTATTGTTACTGCTATTGTTATTGCTACTGCTACTGTTACAGAGACCTCTGTCAGTTCCTATCCTTGGAACTACTACTACTATATTGATAGCCATCAACTGACTGTTCGGTTTATTAAGACTTACTCTACTATTCTGCTAATGGATGTACCACGTACAACTGCTGTGATTTCTAAATGACTGATATGACATGAAATATGAAACATTGATCGAATAACTGATCTATAGATGCAATTGACTATTTTAATTACTGAAAGGACATTCATTCTTAACCCTTTTACACATTCGTTATTTACTGGGCTTTAGCTCACAGTTTATTGTATATATGTAGGTGATCAGGCACCGGAGTAAGGTTAGTGGCGTCAGCCTAATTTCGTTTTGTCAAGCCAACCTACTATGCCTCACTATGAGGTTCCAAACTGTTATTGTCAAGGCTTTGTTTTGGGTGGTCTAAATCCACATCTTTTGAATGAATGCCATATGGAGTCAAGTGAATGTTTCATAAGTTGTTTTGGCTTTGGGATTTAATTCCCCGACATATCTTTTATTTTGTACTTAGATGTGTTTTGGAGTTCAATTTTTACATATATGTTGAATATGGACTTGGACTTATGTCTGTATTAGTATATATATATATATAAGTTGTTTGTGCATTTAAGTCCTCACAGCTCTTTGGACATTATGTTTTAAAATTTATAAGCTTCCATCGGCCCCTCCTATTGTATAATTGTTATTACTGTTAAGCAAGCCTTTGGTAATCACGGATTACTAGCCAGTTATGATGATAAACCCTTAGGGGTGGGTTTGGGTCATGACAGAGTGGTATCAACATTGTAACCGGCCAGTAATCCGTGATTACCAAAGGCCTGCTTAACAGTATTGACAATAATACAGTATAAAGGGACTTGGCGGAAGCCAATCAATAATAAGATGATGTCCAATGAGTGGTGGGGACCTGAATGGAAATAAACTTTCATGCACACAGCTGTATTCACAACCACTTATACCAAAAAAAAAATACATATGTAAGCCATTATGCAAGTTAGGGACATAATCCTAACATCAAAAACTGTATAAACATGAGTCTTAAACATTCTTTACATTAGCAAAGACAAAAGGGCGAATTTGAGTAACCCAAAAAAGCCTTGACTCGTGCAAGTTCGGAACCTCGTTATGAGGTACAACGGCTGGCTTGACAAAACGTGAGCTCGGGTCGACCCCTCTAGCTTTGATCTGGTGCCTAGCCACCTATATATATATATACAATAAACTGTGAGCTAAAACCCAATGAATAACGAATGTGTAAAGGGGTTAAGAATGAATGCCATTTCAGTATTTAAAACAATCAATTGCATCTATAAATCAGTTATTCAATCAATGTATCATATTTCATGTCGTATCATTCATTTAAAAATCATAGTAGTCATACGTGGTACATCCAATAGCAGAACAGTATAGTAGGTTTTAATAGACCAAACAGTCAGTTGATGGCCATCAATACAGTAACAATAGTTCCGAGGATAGAAATTGACAAAGATCTCTGTAACAGTAGCAGTAGCAATAACAGTAACAAGTAACAATAACAATCAGTTGCTATGGATGCCACGAGTATAGTTCATAAAATAGGACAAACATTCATTTGATAAACAATGTCATTTCAGAAAATAGTACAACCAATCGTTTAGGAAATAATTATAATTGAACATAGCTTTACAACATTGTTACTCACAGATAACAAGGCTGCAAGTAGGCTATTCAGCTTCCTTGAGGTGCGTAACCTACACAGTTACAGAACGAACGTATACTAAATTACACACCCGGAATTGATAACTTAGTCCTCTCTACTTGCTTTGGTGTGGTTCTACTTCATTATCCTTGTTATGATGTCTTAATCATTGCATAGGAATGCCTAGGATGGAAAGAGGATGCAAAAATGTACTTGAAAATATTTTTCAAAACTTGCTAAAAACAAGGGTCTCGCTCGAGCGTAGCTTTCTTTGCTCGAGCGAACATACCGAATGTGAGTGGTTGCTCAAGCGCACACTCCCTCGCTCAAGCAGTCTGCAAAATGTGAAAAGTTCTAGTTGCGTGCAATTTTCGCTCGACGGTCGCTCAAGCATGAGACACAGGTCCTTGCTCGAGCGCAAGTCTTGTCGCTCGAGCGTGCTTCCAAACATGCAAACTTCTGAGAGCATGCAATTTACGCTCGAGCCAACCTTTCGTCGCTCGGGCGGAAGTGTGAAAATAAAGGTGGTCGCTCGAGCGTGGAAGCAAAATTCTGGGTTTTCCAGATTTGCTCCCAAAGTTCAAAACATGAATTCAACACTCTAAAACTCATCCTTTTGGCCCAAAATTCTGGAAAACAGTTAGAAACTCATAACACATCATGATTTAAAGATCATTTCATAAAATCAAAGCCCAAAAGCATGCCAATTGTATACAAATTCAACTTAAACTTTATGAATGTCTCAAGAATATAACATGCATGAATTCTCTTGAACTCCACCACTTCAAAACATGATCAAACTTGGCAAAGTGATAGAAAACATGATGATTTCCTACAATTAAGCTCAATCTATGATATGCATGAGAGAATTGTTAGCAAACATGCTCCAAATGTAATGAAATGAACATGCATGCATGGATTAACCTTCCGTCCTACTTCTTAAACTTAATTCTTACATCTCATAGCTCAATTCACTTGAATTTATAGATTAATCAACTTAATTTCAAGACTACAGACTTGACTTCTTACCTTAGATGTTCAATTGGGTCCTTGATGCCAAATTCTTGAGCTAGATGATCAATCTCCAAGGTCCGTTCTTTTATTCTAGCAATTCCTTTCAATTGAGTTCAATTCTCATGCCTAAGACTAAATCTCCCTACTCTCTCCCTTTCTCATGTTTTTGAGCATCAAAGAGTAGGAAATGAGAGTGTAAAGCCAAGTAAAGGAGTCAAAGTAGCCTTATATAGGCTTAATTAGAGTGACTTAATTAAATTGACTTATATTAATCACATTGGCACTATTTATTCTAATTTTATTTGTTCCGAATAGAATTTTAATCAAACCTACCATAAAATTCTATAAATCCTAATTAACATACAAATCAAGTCAATTTCTAAATCGGATGTCGATAAGGCCTTCAATTTGCAAATCGAAACCAAAACATGAACAGGTCTTTCTACATTAAATAGATAAAATGCATTTAAAGCAACACACTCAAGTAATTAATTTACGATTTCGTCTAAGTCATTTACTTAACATGCTTAATCAGGAATTAGCATTAATCATGGGTCGGGGTTGCAACATCCAACATGTTTACCAAAATAGCAAAAGAGTAATGCAAGAACAAAAAGGACAAAAACAAAGTCTTGTGCATAAGACATTCGGGTTGACCCCTCAAAAACTTGACTTCCTCTCATAGTCTTCACCGAGGCTGGGTTTGACCATCTCTTTGCTCACTTACATACACATGAATGAGAATGAGCGAAAGCCCAGTGAATAATATCAAATAAGGAAGTTACATGAATGAAAATTTGTTAACAAACATATCAAACGGCCTTAGGCCCATTCATGTTTCTATCTAATAGATTAAACAGCCTTAGGCCCAAACGTATCAAATGGCCTTGGGCCCAATTCATTCTTATCAAACGACCTTAGGCCCAATTCGCTCATGTCAAATGGCCTTTGGCCCAATCATTCATGTGAAATAGCCTTTGGCCTAATCATTTCTATCAAACAGCCTTTGGCCCAATCATTTATGTCAAATGGCCTTTGGCCCAATCATTTCTATCAAACGACCTTTGGCCCAATCATTCATGTCAAACGGCCTTTGGCCCAATCATTTCTATCAAACGGCCTTTGGCCCGATTATTTATGTCAAATGACCTTTGGCCTAATCATTTCTATGACGAATATCCAATTTAATTTAATAACTTTGTAGAACTCAAACATAAGTGAGCATTTGGAAGTAGCATACTTCAATACATTCTTATTAAGATATTACTCACAGTGTTCTGCCGGTGGATTTGCCCTTGCGCTTGACCCTACACATTTCATAACATATCGGATTACAAGTGATTTAATCCGTTCTTAATTTATTTATTTCTCTTAGGCCTCTTTCTTATCCTTTTTAGGTCCTTTACAATGCCCAATGCATGCTGAAGAGTGCTTAGAAATGAAAAAGAACAGAAAACAAAACATAAAACGCCTTGTCAAAATATCTGAAACAGGGCTCTGTAGACACCCCATTTTTGACCGACCTTAAGACTCAGACGTCACCGGCTGAGCGCTCGGTGATATTTCATGTTGTGCTCATCCAGAAGTTTCAGAGTCGCGGCTGCGCGCCCTGCCTCCGGACTTCCGGGCTTTTCTGTGCTTTGCCTCGGTTTGCGAACCAGGCTCGGTTTTCTCTGTTTTTCTTCCTAAGGGGAGGGAGAGGTCTCGTAGACCATCTCTCAATGGCCGCAGGCTATTTTTCGTGGTCACAGGCCATTTTGCCCATTTTGGAGCCCGGTTCCCGGTTTTCGCAGCCGTCAGGCCGTGTGCCTCGGTTCGGGACCGCCTAGCCATCTCCGATTCCTCCGGTTTTTGGCATACATCTTATTTACTCCCTTTCAAGGGACACTAGGGTCTCAGATACCCACTTCGCGGCCGAATGCCACTTTCGGTGCCCGACAGCCTGTTTTCGGGATCCCGAACTGCGTGTTTTGGCTCCCGAGCATTCATTTTGCATCGATTTTTGTTCATTTTTGGCAGGTACCTCTATTTTATCATTACGAAGGACACTAAAGGGTGGGAGGATAGTAATTGTCTCAGCAACCAGTTATCTCCTTCCGGAGCCCTCCGACGCCCGTTTTTCTTACTTCCAGGCTAATGTTGAACACCCTAGGGCCATTTTCTTCAAGCCCAAACCACATATTTGTGTTGTACACTCCTGGGAGGATCCTAAAAACACATGGCCAGCCAGAAATTCTCATTTTAATTTTTGAGCCTCTTCTTCAATTGGATTGTTGTCTCTCCTGTTTCAGAGTTGCCAAATTCCAACTATAGGGTGTTGTAGAGGAGGCCTGGGAGGACCCTAATATTTGATGGCCGGCCAGAAATTCACTTCTTCCATTTTTACCCCTTGGCCGGCCGGCCATGGGGGTAGCCGGCCGGCCACCTCCACCAAAAGTGGGGTGCCGGCCATGATCCTTGGGATGTGTGCATGGCAGCTGTATGGTTGTTTCTCCAAAATATCTTTGAAATCCGGGGGATATTTTGGAGGGAAGCACTTGGGTGCATTTCCCTCCACCTAGCCCCTCTCCTTTTGGCCTTTATAAGGGGCTGGCCTTGTTCTTAAAAAAGGTCACAAAAACTTCCCTCAAGAGCTCATTTGCATTGCCTTATATCTTGTGATCCAAAAACCTTGAAAATCTTCAAGTCTTGGCCCCTTTTCTTCATCAACACCAAGCCTCACCTTCACCACTTCCATTTCAGCAGCAAGGGAAGGATTTTCAGAGGCTAAGAAGCAACAAATTTGAGCCAAGAAGCAACTAAAGTATTGTCTTCAAGGGTAAGTCACCATTTCCCCTTTTTGACGCTATTTTTGCTTCATTTTTCCACCCTATTTTCTTGTGTTTTTGGGCTCCGACCCCTACTGATTTTAGGCCTATTTTCAGCTCCTCTTCAACATTGAAGAAGGGCTCAACCTTGTTTGGTGCTTCTATATACCACTTGTTTCAATATCCACCTTATATGCCATAATCTTGCATGCTATTTTTAGCTTATGTGTATTTGTTTTTGGAGCATGCCATAAACTGTGAATGTGCTTATTTTGAGGCTTTCTACAATATTTTATAAGGGCTCAACCTTATTTGATGCTTCCATGCATGACTTCTCTTTATAGCCCCTATTTGGTCCATATTTTGCATGATTTTTTAGGCCTATCTTGCTTCTGTTTTTGGCCATGACCAGAACTGGAAATAGTCTTAAAATGACCCACTCTTCATGTTTTGTTTAGGGTCTTAGGCTGTTTGGAGAATTCTTGGTATACCTCTCTTTATAGCCCTCCTTTGGTCCATATTTTGCATGCTATGTTTGCCGTATTTCTATACTGTTTTGAGGGCTTACATAAGCTGTAAATGTTCATATTTTCAGACCCTCTTCAATGTTGTAGAACTGTATTTTTCAGTTTGAGCATTGCATATATCACTTACTTCATATTCCCACCTTTTTTCCCCATTTTTGCATGCTGTTTTTGCCATATTTGTGATTGTTGTTTGGCCATTCTTTGTACTGGAAAAATGCTAGTTTAGGGACTTCCTAGCATCTGTCTTTACACTTCATGTCCATATTGTGCATGTTTGGCATAGCTGCAAGTCATTTCGGGTGCCTAAATTCATGTTTCGGGACCATTTCATGCATCGGGTGTACTTTTGCCATCTTTCGGGATTGTTTTCCCCCATATTTCAGTGCTGAAATTTCATTTGCATGTTTGTATATCATTTCCATGCCATTTCATGCCTTCGGGCCATTGCCTCGGTTTGCGTGCCCGTGTGCACGCATTTCGAGGCATCTCATTTTTCATCTCTCGGCTTCTTATATGAGTGTGGCTGAGGCTCACCCATGTTAGTGTAAGTCCATTTTGCATTCTGTATGCCATTTTAGCATCATTGCATTCCGTATGTCATTACCTCGGTTTGCGTGCCCGTGTGCACGCATTTCGAGGCATCTCATTTTTCATCTAACGGCCTCTTATGTGAGTGTGGCTGAGGTTCACTCATGTTAGTATAAGTCCAATTGCATTGCGTATGGCATTTTATGCCTTGGGATCATTTCCTTAGTTTGCGTGCCCGTGTGCACGCATTCCGAGATATCTCATTTTCATAGCATTATGTATGTTAGGATTGTATCTTAGTTGCATTTCATGCATATCATGCATATTGCATCGTGTTCGGGATAGGAGTTAGCAAGACACGGAAACGACGCGTTCCGTATTTGAGTTGGAGCGGGTCTCAATTCCCAAGTCACCGACACTCCGGATTACCCGTGATGGAGTTAGGTTTTGTTGTAGCATTCCATGTGCATTCACCCTATATTGAGTTGTGCAATTCGGCTCCTCGGCCATCATGCATCGATATGCGTGATTGGTGGCACGAGGATCGAGGCATGCATATATTTGTGAAATACATTGCTATGCCCCTTTCCTACTCTCTATTCTGACAAAATGAAGAATCGAGAACTTTTGAGTCGCACGCATTTAGAAAGGTGCAAACAGAGGCTAATTAGAGGCGTCGATGGATTTCCAGCATAGCGACTCAACATACATCATTTCTCATTTCATTATCCGGAGCGGAGTCAAGGCAGCCCCTGGCTTGCATGCCAGTTTACAATTTTTCTTAGTTAATTTGATAATTAATTAGGAATTTGTATATGTATTTGAATTTGTACTATTCTTTTATTTGATTGTATTATTTATTGGACCGTCTGCTTGGCGGGGCAATCTTTGTAATAAGTGTGGGTGAGTGTGATGTATGTCTTCCAACCCCCACTTCTTTCTCCCTTTTATTTACCCGCTTACGATGGTTAGATATAGGGCATATTTCAATTAGCATACAGTATGACAGCATGTTTGCATCATTCATCTGTTTTGCACGCATCAGGCTCGGCTCATCATACAAACTGCATTTGTATTTCGGTTCCAAATTGAATACTTGATAGCTGTAGCATCATCACATGCCATGTTTAGAATAGCCGAGCCTGTTATAGTTTGCATCTTTGCATGTGTTGCATTAGGCAACTCTATATACTTTAGGATCATGCATGAATCCTAATCAGTTTTCTGTTTTGGCTTGGAGTACTCGGTGAGTTTTATGCTTTAGCATCCTTGCATGCGTGTGAGTGACTGCCATGAAAAGCATGCTTACCATGAGGCTATGTGCTTACATGATATAACTGCCTTGAATGCCTGTGGGTGGAGGTTGAGTTATTTGGATTGGGACAATTCATCAAATGCTTGTTTTAAGCCCACTAGATAGTGGCAAAATCATGTTTTCTTAAGCCCACCCGAGGGTGGCAAATCCACGTCTTAGCCTACTTGCGGGTAGCACCATCAAACCATTTTCAAACAAACAAACATGAAATGTTTTGTTCCAATACAGGCGATTCAGTCTATACTTGTATCTTTGTCGCATCACATAGTAACCTAGGCTAATAACCTAATAAGAACTCACAATGTTTTCAAAATCGATATCATGGTTAGTAGAGGCGGTCTTTGGATGGCGGCGGGTGCTCACGGTGACCTTTCCCAATCGTGCCCAAGTTCCTTAGAGGCAACTTTGGTGATGACGGACACGTGGCCTTTGGTACCGAGTCGGGGTTTCCTAAATTTCCCATTAAAAACATTTAGGTGGCGACTTATATCGCAAAGCGATCCATGTTTGGCACTTCTTTCAAAAAAATCTATTTTCAAAACGATTTGCCGGATTTGGACTCTTTGGTTCAAGATTAAGAACCGTGACATTTTGAGTCCTTCGAACTGTAGTGACCCAATATCGAACCGTAACGGAGGGGACTCGCACTCCTTCCCCCGGGATGCGTTCGGGGACGTCTACAGTTTCTGGCGACTCTGACTTTGTAACCCGGTGGAGAGCGAAGGCATCGATGATGACCTTGAGGCCAACAGATAAAGATCAAATTCGGATGATTGTGCGCAATCTCCAACCTAGACTTATGCAGAAGATGATTGTAGTTCCCTTCCCCACTTTCGCAGATCTGCACGATATGGGGGTGCAAATCGAGGATGCAATGAAGCAAGGTCTGATAGACCAGGACCGAGAGCAGCCCCGAAGGACATTCAACCGTAATAACACTGCAGGCCCGAGTGGCACTGCGAACACAAGGACTTTAGAGGTCGGTATGGTCACCACCACTCCCCCTCCCCATCCAAGGCCTGCGGCGGCCACACCCTTTTCCAGCACATTTGGAAGTAACATCCAAAACAACAGATTCCAACCCCGGGGCCAAAGAACCTTCACTCCACTATATATGCCCCATCTAAGGCTCTGGGGGTGTTAATCAGGAAGAAGCATCTGACACCCCTGGAACCGAGGCCACTGCCGAATCCACTCCCCCCTTCCCACAACCCAAATGCGTACCACCAGCAAAGATGGCCATGACACGGATCAATGTTTCCTCAAGGCCACGAGATTCAAGACCTCGTTGACAAGAACATCATCGTACCTCCCGAAAGACCCAACGTCACAACTAACCCACTCAAGACATAACCAAGATCCACCACCCAAAAGAGTCAACCTCATCCAAACTGGGGTCGTTTCCTACGATCCTAGTATCTATATTACTCCCTCTCACCTACCCAAGCCGAGGGTGGTCCTTCCTGATTGCACTGACTTGTGCATGTTGGACACCTTCACAACCCAATCCGAGCCAGAGGTGGTGACCTCCGAAGATGGAACGGGGCAGGTTTCAGAAGGGAACAGAATTGGTGAGTCTGGAATGGGACAGTCTGGGAATCTAGCTGGGAGAGCCTATGATCCGAGTGGATACATTGTATCAGTGGGCCGGTCTGAGCCGATTGTAGGACTGCCAGAAAAAGCTGAATTATGCATGATTCGGGGGGACGGACTAGAGCGAGGGGCAGATGATTTGACAATGGTGGAAGAAGATTTTGCTAAACTCCAGTTCTTCAACGACCAAGAAGTAGGGGATGCAACAAACAATTGGTTTGAATATGGGGAGTCGGCGGAAATTACCGGGTGGTTAGATGACCAGCCAGATGTTGTGGAAATTCAGCCAGAGCAAGGCCCGACAGGGGCAGAAGTATCAATGATGGCCGGAAGGGCCGAGAGTCAGAATGAATTGCCGGAGAGCGCCGGTACAAAGAATTTCGCTCGGAATCAAGATATTGTAAAAACAGAACAACAAACCCTACTAACACAGGAGGAGCAAGAAAAGAGGTGGAATTCTGAGAGAATCCGGAAAGCCAAGAACCATGAAGAGGTTGAAAGTGCTGCGAGCACGAAAGTAGGACATGCTGCGAGCATGTGGGATGAAAGTACTGAGAGTACAAACTTGCCAGAACCAGATAGGTGTCTGTTAAACGTTAGTGGGATATGGTGGGAAGACGATGACTTGTGTCTTGCCCACACGGATGAAGATTGGGCAGATACTCAACCAGATGATACTCGGTACCTCAATGAGGTGGACCACATGACCAGGAGTGGGCGGTACTTCAAGCCCCCGCACCTTGACCAACCCGAAGCATCTGGGAAAGATAAAGAGGCCGAGAAACAGAAAGAGAAGCAGATTGAAGAAGAAGCTGTGCTCAAGCAGTTAAAGAAAATACAGGCAGACATCTCCATCTGGGGACTGCTTATGGCTTCAAGGGTACACAGACAGGCTGTCCTATCTGCTATGGACAAGGCCAAACTCTCCATTGATACTACACCAGAGCAGCTGGTTGGGCTGGTTTTTCCGGGAGGAGGTTCCCCGGCATTAACCTTTTCAGACAAGGAATTGCCGCCTGAGGGCGTGAATCATAACAAACCTCTCTACATCTCCGTGGAATGTAGAGACAAGTGGATACCGGTGGTACTTGTTGATCACGGTGCGCTATCAATGTCATCGGTCGAGCGGCATATGCAATCAGGTTAAAACCCGCAGACTTCATACCAACCACTCAGGTGATCAGAGCTTATGATAATACCAGTAGGGAAGTGATGGGGACTGTCAAGGTTCAGACTCAGGTTGGTCCAGGACAACACAACATTGAATTTCATGTCTTAGACGTTCCCGCAACCTTCAACTTGCTCTTGGGGCGGCCGTGGTTGCACCAAGTGAAAGCAGTCTCTTCCACTCTGCACCAGATGTTGAAATACCCTCACGGGAAGGGGGTTGCAATTGTTTTCGGAAACTCATCCATCCATCCGCCGCCAGAAGTGTCTACGCCAGTTTTGGAGATCGAGCACGGCACGGAGGATGTATTCTTATCGGGGTTCACTTTGGTAGAGGCCCGGGTAGTGCAGAATATTATGGCTGTGAATGAAGGTGTGTACGTCAATGCTCAATCCGTCTACCTCATGAACAAGCTACAATATATTCCCGGGATGGGATTAGGAAGGAGCAGCAGGAAAGGAGTCGCAGCATTGGCCGAACTGCAGCATAACCCGCATACCTTTGGGCTGGGTTATCTGCCCACCAAAGAGGACTGGATGAGGAAAGGAAAGGAAATGGCCGTGAGAGCGGTGAGCAGTGGAAGCCTTTTGATTTAATGCACAGCCCATCCAGTACTGAACGGACGCTTCGTCCGGGAGGGGGAGGACTTTCCATTTTGCGGCTTCCCAGAGCCATGGTTAAACGCGGAGAAGAAGCGCGTACCAGGTTTCGAAATCTTCTTTGACCTGCAACTATCTGGGGATGATGTTGCCACAGAGCAGACAGACCCAACAACTGAGGTTGAGCAGAATAAGGCAGTGGATTCTGAGGGCACAGAATTGGAAATGGGGGTAGCACTGGCATGTCTCCTCTCTGATCTTCCGATCGACCAAGAGTGCTTGGGGGATAGCTTCGTGGTTTCCATGATTGGGGATGAAACGACCGCGAGCTGACCAGCAGCCATCTTGGATGCATCAATCGCACCCTTTCTCACTTGGCAGTACGATGACGGATTTTTGTCCAGCAGCACCAGGTCAGGTAGTGAGCTGGAATCTGATTCCACCGAGTCCTGTGAGTCAGAATCAGGTTCCAGCTCGACTGAGTCTAAGTCTGGTACTCCTGGAGATGTTAACCTGGATGCCACTGTCTTGTCCAGGTCGTCTTTTTCTTTTTCATTTGAGTCTGTTGTAACCGATGAATTGGACGATTTGGATGTACTTAATGAGAATGAAGTGAATGTGGTTTCCGAGTACTTTTCTGTGCCCCTAATTTATTGCATTAATTCAGACTTTCAAAATTTTGATCAAAACGACGAGGACGAAGTTCCTCCGGTTTTACAACGTTTAATTGAGTAAGAGCAAGAGAGATTTGTTAAACCATTAATGGATGAAATCATTACCGTGAACATTGGTACTGAGGAGGACCTGCGGCTGGTCCAGATCGGGTCCACGTTGTCTTCGGAGGAACGCGAGCGCTTTGTCGCTTTATTAAAAGATTTCAAAGATGTTTTCGCGTGGTCCCACGAAGACATGCCCGAATCGATCCCGAGATTGTACAAAGATCGGATCCCCTTGACCCCGAGGCCCACATCAAGCGAAACTCAAGAATCCGCCCGGATTGGGCTCTCAAGATTAAGGAAGAGGTCACCAAGCAAATCGACGAGGCTTCTGCCGTATCTGAATATCCGACTTGGTTGGCCAACATTGTTCGGTGCGAAGAAAGATGGCGGGATCCGGTATGTGTAGACTTCGTGGATTTGAACAGCTAGTCCGGCGACTTTTCCTTACCGCACATCGATGAGTTGGTAGATTTCACAGGGCATGCGTTGCTCTCATTCATGGATGGCTTCTCGTGATACAACCAGATAGTGATGGCACCGTAAGATGTGGAAAGATCGCATTCACCACCCCGTGGGGGACATACTGCTACCGGGTAATGCCGTTTGGGTTGAAGAATGCTGGGGCTACTTATCAACGGGCCGCGACCACAATACTACATGATATGATCCACAAAGAGGTTGAGGTGTATGTGGACGACATGATTGTCAAGTCCAAAGAAAGAGAGGGCCACTACACCGCCTTGCACAAGTTTTTTCAAAGGATCAGGGAATTCTGGTTACGGCTAAACCCTCAGAAATGTACGTTTGGTGTTACAGCGGGAAAATGCTAGGGTTTCTGATTACACAAAGGGGCATCGAGGTCGACCCTTCCAAAATCAAGGCCATCTTAGAAATGCCACCACCAAGGACTGAAAAGGAGGTGCGAGGCTTTCTGGGTAAAGTGCAATTCATAAGACGGTTTATTTCAAAACTAACCTTGACTTGTGAACCACTTTTTGGCCTCCTCAAGAAAGGAAAGAAGTTCCAATAGGACGGCCGATGTCAAGCTGCATTTGAACAGATCAAAGAATATCTACAAAACCCACTCGTTTTATCGCCACCAGAACCAGGGAAACCGTTGATTTTGTATCTGTCAGTGACTGAAACTACAATGGGCTGCATGCTTGCACAAGAATCAGAAGACAAGGCAGAAAGAGCCATTTACTATCTCAGCAAAAAGATGCTGGAGTATGAGACCCGATATACACCACTGGAAAAGGCTTGCTTGGCTCTGGTATGGGCTACCAGGAAGCTGCGGCACTACCTGTTAGCTCACTCTGTAATGTTGGTTTCACGACTTGATCCCATCAAATATCTCTTCGAGAAACCAGCACTTACAGGTAGGCTAGCTCGTTGGTTGCTTTTGCTCTCCGAATTTGATCTCACGTATGTGACACGCAAGTCAGTGAAAGGAAGAGCAGTGGCAGAGTTCCTTGCCGACCACCCGGTTGAGGGGGATGAAGCAGTTGAATATTTGTTCCCGGATGAATCGATTCTGCATATCGACGAAGAAACTTGGATGATGTACTTTGACGGAGCATCAAATCAACATGGGTGTGGGATAGAGTGTTCGATAGCACCGATGACTCGCATCCCTCTAGCCTTCAAGCTCCAGTTCAAAGTCTCGAATAATGAAGCAGAATATGAGGCGTGTATCGCTGGTTTAGAAGTAGCCCTGGAACTAGGGGCAAGACGGTTGGACATTATTGGGGATTCGAACCTTGTTGTGTCTCAAGCTAAAGGAGACTGGAAAGTAAAAGAAGAAAAGATGATGATGTACCACCAAACCTTGGATTTGCTGATTCCTCGGTTTGAAAAGCTAAGTTTTACTCATCTACTAAGAGAGAACAACAGGTTCGCAGATTCGCTAGCAACTCTATCATCTATGATGGACATCCCGTGTGAAGTCCGAATCGCCCAACATCATCGACTGAAATTTGCACCCTATGAGTCGATTGCAGCCATAGATGAAGTTCAGGACGAACACCCCTGGTATTACGACATCTGGAACTTCTTGGAGACAGAAACATACCCGCCGGGGGTAAATGTCAAAGACAAGAGGGCAATCAGAAGAATGGCAGTCCAGTTCATCATCTGCGGGGGTAAACTGTATAAACGGGGTCATCTGGGAATGCATAAACTGTGCGTTGATGCGAAAGAGTCAGGACGTCTGATGGAAGCCATCCACGGAGGTGAATGTGGTGCACACATGAATGGGGTAATGTTGGCACGGAAGATCCTTAGACAAGGTTATTACTGGTCCACCATGGAGGAGGATTGTATTGGCTTCGTCCGGCGATGTCATAAGTGTCAAATTCATGCAAATCGCATGAACATCCCGCCGTCAAAACTGTACAACATGACTTCGCCATGGCCGTTTTCTGTCTGGGGAATTGATGTAATCGGAGCTGTTACGCCAAAGGGGTCGAATGGGCATGAGTTCATCTTGGTAGCGATAGATTATTTCACAAAGTGGGTTGAGGCCCAATCTTATGCAGTGTTGAAGGCTTCGCACGTAGCAAAATTTATCAGAAACAACATTATCTGTCGCTACGGGGTCCCAAATGAAATCGTTTCAGACAATGGTTCCCATTTCAAAAAGGAAGTGATTGATTTGTTGGAGAAATACAATGTGGCTTTTCATAAGTCATCTACTTACCGGCCGCAAACCAATGGAGCAGTTGAAGCCGCCAACAAGAACATCAAACGCATACTACAGAAGATGGTGGAAACCTCACGGATCGCCAAGCAGCCGTTTGTTTCAGGAGGCTACCGGACTTCAATCAGAACTTCTACTGGGGCGAGTCCGTACTCATTGGTTTATGGGATGGAGGCCGTTCTGCCTATTGAGATTGAGGTCCCATCATTACGAGTATTGGCCGAGTGCCAGATAGCCGAAGCGGATTGGCAGCTAGACAAATTTGAGGAACTCATGCTTTTCGATGAAAGAAGGCTGAAAGCACTGTACCACATCCAAGGTTATCAACGCAGAATCGCTCGGGCTTTTAACAAGAAGGTAAAGTCCAGGAATTTAAAAGAAGGAGATTTGGTACTCAAAGACAACCGAGCTCCCATCCACGACCCAAGGGGCAAGTTCAGACCCAATTGGACTGGTCCCTACGTTATCAAGTCAATCTGGTCAGGTGGAGCTGTGGTTCTGATGGATCTAGATGGTTTGGAGTTTTCCCAACCGATCAACATGGACAAGTTGAAGAAATATTATCCCTGAGAGGCTCGCTAGGCCGAAAACCCGAAAGGGCGACCTAGGCAAAATTCAGAGCATAGAAAATTTGAAATTATAAAAACTGAGCTCGCAAGGTTGAAAACCCGCAAAGGGCGGCCTTGGCAAAAGTTAGAGCGCAAAAGGAGAGTAAAAATACCCGAGCGAACCCGAGCCTGAACTACGTAAGGCTTGATTCCCATCTTTGGGATACGTAGGCAACTTCATCCTGAAGTTCAGCCACAATCTTTTCCCCGATCAACTTTGTCCATATTGATTATCTCAGTCATCTCTACTCATCAGCATTTATCGTGATCTCCCAGATGCGTTGTTATGCAGACTAGGGCAACTTTCCGTTGCAATGAAGTGCTGCGGTACTTTCCAGACTAGGGGCAACTTTCCGTTGCCACACATTGCCAAGGCACTTTTTCAGACTAGGGGCAACTTTCCAATTGCTGGAATCCGGGGTTGTGCATCTCAATGATAGATCTCAGGCGTGTCCAGTTCTGATCCATATCGAAAATAGTTTTGAAAAGTTTTAATAAAAGTTGACTTTGATCAAATTAATCTTTTCACAACTAAGACCATTCTTGAACAAAAAACGGAGAATTTTCAGTACCACAACCTTCAATTTCTTTGATTTCAAAACAGAATTCTCTCGCTCTTGCATACAATTGAAGTTGCTTTTTATTACATTCATAACGAAAACTTGAAAAGACTAGTAAAGCAATAAATCTGGGGCATAGTCAAGTCAGTGTCCTCGCTACCGCCAGAGCTAGTTGAAGCCTCCGATGCCAACCTAGGCCCAACCTGTGCTTCTTCATTAAGCTAATCCCAGCACTCGTCAGATAAAGTGCAACTGAAAATAGGAGCGGGGGACAGCAGCTCTCTAGCCCTCCAGGCCGAAGTATGTCAGGCAAGGTGCGCACCTCGAACCGGGAAAGTGGCTGGGTACTCAATCCCCTCCGGAGGGCAAGTCTGATCATGGCCAAACTGGCGTAGAATGCGGAATGGGAAATAAAATACGCAGTGAGTCAAGCCGACCAACCGGATCCTAGTATCCTGAAACATGCTATAGCTCATCACCGGAAGGTTAAGCCAAGGACAGCGCCAAGCAATGCGTTCAGCCGACAAGTTGCACATCCATTCAAACCACCATCCCTCATCAAGGGCGTCAATCAGGCGTTGTCGAAAGAAGTAGCCGCGGGCTGAGTAAGCAGGGCAAGAGTCCACAACTTGCAATTTATCCATCAACCATATCTAGGGAGGGATGAAAAAATGAGAGAATAAAGAATAGAGAGATGTGCGATGAGAGAAAAGTAAGATAAGGGTTTTGTGAGAAAAACCGAGCCCGAAGGCCGAGTGATGTGAGCAAATACATATGCGAGCTTGGGTGGGAAACATTACCTGCAGCAGTAGTGGACTCCTGCAAACTGGTTGTCTCTTGGCGAGAAGGCATCCAAACCTAGCAATGTCTCGCCAATGTCATGACGATCTGACTCTTTCCTTCCTCAAGCCTTGAGCGACTTCAATTAACGGATGCTAGCCCCTCCGAGCTGAGACAAACAGAAAATGAGATAACACGCACAAGCAGAGGGCATGTTGTGAAACCTTGCCAATGATGGTTGTTGCGGTCACCCAAGATCGAGAATCGTAAATCGTGCTCGGGACATCCAACATGCCATTATCAATCGAGATCGAGCATCATGCGCGTTGAGACCGCACATCCGCCTAAAGCTTGGGCATGGCCAAAACGAGATCGAGGCAAGATCTCTCGAAAGCGCTCAGACTCCATCAAAGCTTGGAAATCTTCAAAAGTAGGACATACCTCTTGCCCTTCGAAGCTGAAGACATGCGTCACCGGGTTCCAAAACCTTGCCGCGACATGAAGGAAAGAAAGGTGCAGTGGAGTTCTCCTCAACGTAAATAGTGCATTCAAGCCGAAACCCCGGAAGTTCAACTTTTTCGAGCCATCTAGAGAAGAAATCCAAGAGGTGAGATTTTCTGCGAGAAATTCCTCCATTTTCTTTGTGAGAAACGGTGATGAAATGAATAAGTTCCAAGGCTGGGGCTTTTATAAGGGAGAAAACACTATTCATGGGGACACATGTCAAAAATCGATGGTCTTTGAGAAAAGTGGCCGACTACCTTTTTCTCGCCGGCCATCTTCTTTTTCAAAAATGGCCTAGCCTCTCCCCAATATAATCGCTGGCCATGCTCCTGGCCCGCTTTAGTCCTCAGATCACCCTTCGAGGAAAGTTCAAGGCATTTTCCAAGCATCGGAGTGTCAAAAGCCTCCATTTCCTCGGATTCTGACGCTGCCTGCTGCTCCGCATTGTCCGGCACGTGTTGTTTTGATTATCGAGTTGTTGTTTTGATTATCGAGTTGTAGTTTTGATTATCAAGTTGTTTGTGAAGCTGTCGTGTTTTGTTTTGTTTACGAGTCCTTACACTCTGTGTAAACAATTTTTGTTAAGTCTTGTTTTTCGAGTCGTCAACATTGTTGTACTTTGCTTATCGAGTTGTAAACTTGCTAAGATTTTGTCTTCGCTTAATGAGTTAATTTGTTTAAGTTGTCGCGTTGGTTCACTACCTGACCAGGTCAATACAGTGCACATTTCCGTTCAATTCCTTTTTTGTGCAAATGATGCGATGCGATGCTGACGTTTAAAAAAATACAACTTTTTTTTCTTTCTTTCAAAAAGCTGTTTCATTCCATCATGTTTCACAACCAATCAAAGGTACAAGTTTTACTGAAAATAAAACTGCCTAACAATTGTGCAAAGTGTTACAAACTACTAGTAAAAAGGTGAATAAAGCAGGGAGCAACATCAGTGTCCTCGGGATCGGGAATAAGGGGCACTCCTCGTCCTCTTCTGCGGGATAACCTCCGCACCATCATCATCATCAGGGTCAGAGCTGTCATCCTCAGGATCCTCCTCAGCCTCGCTTCCACTCCCGGAACCAAGACCGGAACCCTCCTCCTCCTCCTCATCATCATTAGGCTCCACCTCTATGATATGAGCCCTACGTCTTCGAGACGGCCTGGATGGCCCAACTCCTCGGGAAGGCCTAGATGGTCCGACTCCCCCAGCTCCCTGAGCTCCTCGGAAGGGCCCAGATGGCCTATCTCCTCGGGATGGTCCAGATGATCTACCTCCCTGAGAAGGTCCAGGTGGCCCACCCCGCGGCGGAACATACACAGGAGGCATCTGCAAATTCAAAGTTCAATACATCAGTTCAAATATGAAAATCGGATGTAAACACAGTATGTGGTGTGTGTGTCAGATGTGCTCTACACAAGTAGCCTATCAATGCAGTAATATGTTCAAGGTCAGCATGTCATCAGAAGTATGATAAATGCAAGAGAGCTAAAGAGTACCTGAAAGCCCATGATAGACATCTGTGCCTCCCTACGCAGGACCATCCCCTCAAGTGAGGCTATTATCTCGAGCATCTGGTTCATGTACTCCCGAGGTGGCTGCGGATACAAGCTCAAATCATTAATAAATAAGCAATTGCCAAAATATCTGTGTGATAAATGGAAAATGATGGAACATACCGATGGCGAGTCAGGGTCACTGACATATCTGTGGCCAGGTACAGGAGGCTCAATCGGAATCGGAATCGGAGAGGTAGCCCCGTATTGCCATCCCATCAACTCGGTCGGCATATCTGGCCACCCAGGATGATCAAAAGTCGGAGGAATAGGGGGAATCGATCCACCCCCACCTCTGGATGTACCAGCCCTGCTGGAGGAAGGAATGTCTGTAGCACGTGCCTGACTCGAAGAAGGCATGCTAGTAGGCCTCATCGAAGGAGTACGCACCCCCATCAAGGGAGGCATCAGATATGTGTGGCGATAGGTGGCGTAGTCCCCCTCCTCAAGATATAGCAGAGCATCAGTGCCCAGCATAGCACTAACAACCTCCTGGGCAGAAAGTCTATCAGCAGTCCGCATAGTGACTGGGGGCGCTGAGGGGGGATCCTGAGAGATATAGCCCCACACCTGACGCAAGAAGCGCTCCCCCAAAAACCATGCTCTACCGACGGGTCCCTCAAATAACATCTGTCTTCGGGCGCCGATCCTCCGGGGTACTGATATCGGAGACCATCTCCCAAGGGCGCCCAGGGCTGCCACGTGATCTGCGGGTAATCAGTGCATAAACCAATCAGAAATCAGGAATGTATAAGACAGGGCAAAAATGAAAATAGAAGGGACTGTGAGTTCTGAAATACCTCTGTCGACCGCACAGTGTCAAAATATTGTCGCAGATGAGGAAGAGACTCCCGCGGCCTCGCTCGATGCTCGCCCTCGAATACCAACGAATATGGGGTCATGGGGAACCCTGCCACTGCCATCTCTGGGCCCAATGCGGGGAAGTACACATAAACCCACAGCTGTGGAACATAATGCAAAGTGTGATGTATAGAATGCTGAGGGCAAAATATAGAATATGGAGTGCGTTGTGTCTGTGCAATGTACGAGTAATGAGAAGCTGAAATGTAAGTCAAGAGGACAGAAAGTACCTCCCAGGCTCGCCAGTAGCCACCCAATAAGTCGCCTCGCTCATGGAGGTCGCGCCATATATAAAGATCTGGTAGCCAAGCGCCACCCAGTCAGACGCTGACCTGTGATAGGTCTACTAGGGCGCTCAACAGATATAGCCCAACTGTGTTCCCTCTGTCGGCAAACAATGTAGTCCCGAAGAGGAACATCAAGAAACCGCGGGCATACTGCTCCACCTCCTCAGGAGTCTTGGGCTCCATCCTCCGAAAATGGGTAGAGAACCAGGTGTATCTGACTCTCCCCGAATCTCTCTCAACAGGTGGGCGAGCCCCTAGCAAATGCATCCATGCGGCCTCCCACGTGCCCATATCCTCATCGTAGGGAATAGACCAGCCTCCCACATCAAGGCCGGTCAACACAGCGAAGTCTAGAGGGGTCATGGTCAGATCTCCGGTAGCGGAAAAATAGAAAGAATTGGTGGTGTCCCACCATCTCTCCACCAAGGCTGCCATCATCACCCTCCTAGCAGGACAGCGTGATAACCCTAGGCAGAAAGTCCCAAGCCCTGTCGAATCTACCAGATCCCTGACAACCTCCGGAAGCACTGCATACCAATCTCTAGCTGCGGTGGAGCCATATCCCCGTACCGTCCGAGAATCGACCTACATTCAGAATGAATACACGTTTCAGAATGAAATGAAAGATGCTGTGTGTGTGTGTGAATGAAATGAAAGATGTTGTGTGCAAATGTTATTTGGGCTGCGTGTTCAAATTTCAGAAAAATCAGAGTCGTGGTCAGCGGTTTCGTTCTCTATCTCGAAGGTCGTGTTCACTTCAGATCTGGCCGCGTGTTCAAGAATTTGTTATTTGGGTCAATGCGTGTTCAAATTTGAAAAATCGAGTCGTGGTGCGGTCGTTTCTCTATCTCGATTAAATTGCGTGTTCACTTTAATCAGGCTGCGTGTTCAGAAAATTTGTTATTTGGGCTGCGTGTTCAAATTTCAGAAAAATCAGAGTCGAAATTGGTCGTTTCTCTATCTCGATTAATGCGTGTTCATTTCGAATCTGGGTCATGGTTCAAGAATTTGTTATTTGGGTCGTGTTCAAATTTCGTAAAAATCGAGTCGTACGCGGTTTCGTTCTCTATCTCGATTAATGCGTGTTCACTTCGAATCTGGGCTGCGTGTTCAGTAAATTTGTTATTTGGGCTGCGTGTTCAAATTTCAGAAAAATCAGAGTTAGGGTTGCGGTTTCGCTCTCTATCTCGATTGGGTCGTGTTCACTTTAACTGGCTGCGTGTTCAAAATTCAGAAAATCCGTGGGCTGTGTGTTCACTATTCAACTGGGCTGCGTGCTTGGTAATTTGGGATTTGAGCTGCGTGTTCAAATTTCAGAAAATCCGTGGGCTGCGTGTTCACTATTCAACTGGGCTGCGTGCTTGGTAATTTGGGATTTGAAATTGCGTGTTTAAATTTCAGACAATCTATGTGGGCTGTGTGTTCACTATCTATCTGGGCTGCGTGTTCAGAAAATCCGTTATTTGGGCTGTGAGTTCAAATTTCTCAATCAGTGTGTGCTGAGTCTTCGCCCGCAAATTCGGGATGTATGTTCGACAAATCAGTGTTTGAGCCGTGTGTTCGATTCTCTATTAGTGTGTGCTGTGGGTTCACAATCAATTAGTGAGCCAAGTGTGCAGAAATTCAAGTGTTCGATTCGTATGTTCAAGATGCAAATAAAGTGCTGTGTCATAGACTAAATCGTATTCAAAAAGGGCGTATAACGGAATGTATGAAAAATACAGAAAGCGAAGTAGAATACCTCTCGTGCCCCATGGGAGAGATGATGTTCAAGCTCTCGTAGAAGCAGATCTTCGGGTGCTCGATCATTAAAGCTTTTAAAATGACGAAAAATGGCTCGTGGAAGTACGTGCACTGTTGGGGCGTACCTCCCGGGGATAAATGGGCGAACCCTCGGAGGCAATGACATGACATCGAAGTCGTCTCCGGCACCTGGAGCACCTCCACCGTGAGGAAAATGGCCCGCCATTTCAAACAATCTGCAAAAAGGAGCAAAAATGAGCAAAATGAGCCAAAATTGGAAAAAGTCAACAAAAGTCAAACCCCGGGAAATGAAAAAGTCAACAAAAGTCAACTCCCGAGAAAATTTTCCAAATGTTGAGACAAACTTACCCCAAGTGGTGAAAATGAGAAAAGAAGCTCCGAAATCAAAATTTAATCGGTCCAAAGTGCTTGAAACTGAATGATTTAGCAGAAACAACTTGCGTGGGAGGCTGAAAAGCGCGTATAAAGTGCAGATCTGAAAGAAAAAATGGTTTGGGAAGCAAGAGGAAAGAATTTCGCAGCTGTGGGAGTGATTTTGGAATGAATGGATGAGTGGTTATATAGAAATGGAGCAAAACGACAAAATTGCCCCTGATTTTGTACAAGTGGTCGGCCGGCCCCCTTTTCTGGCCGGCTAGCCAGTTGCTTTTTGGTTTTCTAGCCGACAGCCTCCCCTCCCCCAACCACCTGGCCAGCCATGTCCCCCACATGCTCCCCTAGTTTTCTGCAAATTTTGAGGAAGATTGGAGTTCCCGGGATCTGAAAAAGTTCAAGAAAAGTGCACTTCCGGTCGTGAAATCGCTCCGCCGGAACGTCAGCTTCAACTCCTGACATGTGTCTCATCATTTCTCACCAGAATCAAGGTGTATCCTTTTTGAGCATGTTGTTACTTCTCCGGGAAGTGAACCGAGGTCGTTTGAGTCACCCTCGCCAAAACGCGCGTTTTGTGCTCGGTGTTTCGCAACAAACTTGTATCCTGATTTATGCTTGTTTTGCATTGTCATGCTCATAGCTTGCATTTTCATGAACATACTTGCATTGTTGTGCATGTTTTCTTATATTACCATGCCCCTGTGCTGGAGTTTGCGTTGTCACGCATTCTCCTTTCTTGCATTGCGATGCATTCACCCACCGACACCGTGGGTGTCAAACTTTCGATATCACATTGAATATATGTTGCTAAACGTGTTGTGCTTACTGAGTTTTTCTCTGTTGCAGGCACGATATTGTATGTACGGTTCATTCAAGGCTGGTGCAACCAGACGAATCGCGCAGGTATTGTATCTTCTCCGTGTGAGACGTGGCGAGAATTGAAAATTCTCCGCATTCCTAACTGCATGAAATGTAGTTGTTGCTTTGCATCCTTGCTTAAAACTGTTGCATCTATTTGCGAATACTTGCTTCATTATGACTTGTCGATTTGCACGCACATCGAGTTACATCCGCTTCTTGCATACCACTTTCATTTTGCCCCCGCTCAAGGCACGCTCATGTACATTTCAGTTTATCTTGTATGATTGTCTAAGTCTTCGGCCTTGTCAAAAATGGGTCGTCTCTAGGCTTTGACATTCACTCCCCTCATTGTTATGACTTCCGAAGTTCTGTCAAGAGGGCAATCAGAGACACCCCATTTTTGACCGACCTTAAGACTCAGACGCCATCGGCTGAGCGCTCGGTGATATTTCATGTTGTGCTCATCCAGAAGTTTCAGAGTCGCGGCTGCGCGCCCTGCCTCCGGACTTCCGGGCTTTTCTGTGCTTTGCCTCGGTTTGCGAACCAGGCTTGGTTTTCTCTGTTTTTCTTCCTAAGGGGAGGGAGAAGTCTCGTAGACCATCTCTCAATGGTCGCAGGCTATTTTTCGTGGTCACAGGCCATTTTGCCCATTTTGGAGCCCGGTTCCCGATTTTCGCAGCCGTCAGGCCGTGTGCCTCGGTTCGGGACCGCCTAGCCATCTCCGATTCCTCCGGTTTTTGGCATACATCTTATTTACTCCCTTTCAAGGGACACTAGGGTCTCAGATACCCACTTCGCGGCCGAATGCCACTTTCGGTGCCCGACAGCTTGTTTTCGGGATCCCAAACTGCGTGTTTTGGCTCCCGAGCATTCATTTTGCATCGATTTTTGTTCATTTTGGCAGGTACCTCTGTTTTATCATTACGAAGGACACTGAAGGGTAGGAGGATAGTAATTGTCTCAGCAACCAGTTATCTCCTTCCGGAGCCCTCCGACGCCCGTTTTTCTCACATCCGGGCTAATGTTGAACACCCTAGGGCCATTTTCTTCAAGCCCAAACCACATATTTGTGTTGTACACACCTGAGAGGATCCTAAAAACACATGGCCAGCTAGAAATTCTCATTTTAATTTTTGAGCCTCTTCTTCAATTGGATTGTTGTCTCTCCTGTTTCAGAGTTGCCAAATTCCAACTATAGAGTGTTGTAGAGGAGGCCTGGGAGGACCCTAATCTTTGATGGCCAGCCAGAAATTCACTTCTTCCATTTTTACCCCTTGGCCGGCCGGCCATGGGGGTGGTCGGCCGGCCACCTCCACCAAAAGTGGGGTGCCGGCCATGATCCTTGGGATGTGTGCATGGCAGCTGTATGGTTGTTTCTCCAAAATATCTTTGAAATCCGGGGGATATTTTGGAGGGAAGCACTTGGGTGCATTTCCCTCCACCTAGCCCCTCTCCTTTTGGCCTTTATAAGGGGCTGGCCTTGTTCTTGGAAAAGGTTACAAAAACTTCCCTCAAGAGCTCATTTGCATTGCCTTATGTCTTGTGATCCAAAAACCTTGAAAATCTTCAAGTCTTGGCCCCTTTTCTTCATCAACACCAAGCCTCACCTTCACCACTTCCATTTCAGCAGCAAGGGAAGGATTTTCAGAGGCTAAGAAGCAACAAATTTGAGCCAAGAAGCAACTAAAGTATTGTCTTCAAGGGTAAGTCACCATTTCCCCCTTTTGACCCTATTTTTGCTTCATTTTTCCACCCTATTTGCTTGTGGTTTTGGGCTCCGACCCCTACTGATTTTAGGCCTATTTTGAGCCCCTCTTCAACATTGAAGAAGGGCTCAACCTTGTTTGGTGCTTCTATATACCACTTGTTTCAATATCCACCTTATATGCCATAATCTTGCATGCTATTTTTAGCTTATGTGTATTTGTTTTTGGAGCATGCCATAAACTGTGAATGTGCTTATTTTGAGGCTCTCTACAATATTTTATAAGGGCTCAACCTTATTTGATGCTTCCATGCATGACCTCTCTTTATAGCCCCTATTTGGTCCATATTTTGCATGATTTTTTAGGCCTATCTTGATTCTGTTTTTGGCCATGACCAGAACTGGAAATAGTCTTAAAATGACCCACTCTTAATGTTTTGTTTAGGGTCTTAGGCTGTTTGGAGAATTCTTGGTATACCTCTCTTTATAGCCCTCCTTTGGTCCATATTTTGCATGCTATGTTTGCCGTATTTCTATACTGTTTTGAGGGCTTACATAAGCTGTAAATGTTCATATTTTTGGACCCTGTTCAATGTTGTAGAACTGTATTTTTCAGTTTGAGCATTGCATATATCACTTACTTCATATTCCCACATTTTTCCCCCATTTTTGCATGCTGTTTTTGCCATATTTGTGATTGTTGTTTGGCCATTCTTTGTACTGGAAAAATGCTAGTTTAGGGACTGCCTAGCATCTGTCTTTACACTTCATGTCCATATTGTGCATGTTTGGCATAGCTGCAAGTCATTTCGGGTGCCTAAATTCATGTTTCGGGACCATTTCATGCATCGGGTGTACTTTCGCCATCTTTCGGGATTGTTTTCCCCCATATTTCAGTGCTGAAATTTCATTTGCATGTTTGTATATCATTTCCATGCCATTTCATGCCTTTGGGCCATTGCCTCGGTTTGCGTGCCCGTGTGCACGCATTTCGAGGCATCTCATTTTTCATCTCTCGGCCTCTTATATGAGTGTGGCTGAGGCTCACCCATGTTAGTGTAAGTCCATTTTGCATTCTGTATGCCATTTTAGCATCATTGCATTCCGTATGCCATTGCCTCGGTTTGCGTGCCCGTGTGCACGCATTTCGAGGCATCTCATTTTTCATCTAACGGCCTCTTATGTGAGTGTGGCTGAGGTTCACTCATGTTAGTGTAAGTCCAATTGCATTGCGTATGCCATTTTATGCCTTGGGATCATTTTCTCGGTTTGCGTGCCCGTGTGCACGCATTCCGAGACATCTCATTTTCATAGCATTATGTATGTTAGGATTGTATCTTAGTTGCATTTCATGCATATCATGCATATTGCATCGTGTTCGGGATAGGAGTTAGCCCGGGCACGGGAAACGAGGCACGTTCCGTATTTCGAGTGACGGAACGGGTCTCAATTCCCAAGTCACCGACACTCCAGATTATCCGTGATGGAGTTAGGTTTTGTTGTAGCATTCCATGTGCATTCACCCTATATTGAGTTGTGCAATTCGGCTCCTCGGCCATCATGCATCGATATGCGTGATTGGTGGCACGAGGATCGAGGCATGCATATATTTGTGAAATACATTGCTATGCCCCTTTCCGCTTCTCTGTTACTGACAAAATGAAGAATCAAGAACTTTTGAGTCCGCACGCATTTCGAGGAAAGGTGCAAACAGAGGCTAATTGGGGCGTCCCAGTGGATTTCCGCACAAAGCAGCTCAACATGCATCATTTCATTATCCGGAGCGGAGTCAAGGCAGCCCCCGGCTTGCATGCCAGTTTACAGTTTTTCTTAGTTAATTTGATAATTAATTAAGAATTTGTATATGTATTTCGGACTGTACTATTCTTTTATTTTGGACTGTATTATTTATTCGGACCCTCTGCGCGGGGGCAATGCTGTAATAAGTGTGGGTGAGTGTGATGTATGTCTTCCAACCCCCACTTCTTTCTCCCTTTTATTTACCCGCTTACGATGGTTAGATATAGGGCATATTTCAATTAGCATACAGTATGACAGCATGTTTGCATCATTCATCTTTTTTGCACGCACCGGGCTCGGCTCATCATACAAACTGCATTTGTATTTCGGTTCCAAATTGAATACTTGATAGCTGTAGCATCATCACATGCCATGTTTAGAATAGCTGAGCCTACTATAGTTTGCATCTTTGCATGTGTTGCATTAGGCAACTCTGTATACTTTAGGATCATGCATGAATCCTAATCAGTTTTCTGTTTTGGCTTGGAGTACTCGGTGAGTTTTATGCTTTAGCATCCTTGCATGCGTGTGAGTGACTGCCATGAAAAGCATGCTTACCATGAGGCTATGTGCTTACGTGATATAACTGCCTTGAATGCCTGTGGGTGGAGGTTGAGTTATTTGGATTGGGACCATTCATCAAATGCTTGTTTTAAGCCCACTAGATAGTGGCAAAATCATGTTTTCTTAAGCCCACCCGAGGGTGGCAAATCCACGTCTTAGCCTATTTGCGGGTAGCACCATCAAACCATTTTCAAACAAACAAACATGAAATGTTTTGTTCCAATTCAGGCGATTCAGTCTATACTTGTATGATGTGCGCATCACATAGTAACCCAGGCTAATAACCGGAATAAGAACTCACAATGTTTTCAAAATCAGATATCATGGTTAGTAGAGGCCGGTCTTTGACCGGGCGAGCGGGGGTGCTCACGAAGTGACCTTCCCAATCGTCGTACCCAAGTTTCCGAGCCGAGGCAACTTTGGTGATGACGGACACGTGGCCTTTGGCACCGAGTCGGGTTTCCTAAATTTCCCATTAAAAACATTTAGGTGGCGACTCAGATCCGCAAAGCGATCCATGTTTGGCACTTCTTTCAAAAATCATTTTCAAACGATTTGCCGATTTGGACTCTTTGCAACAAGATTAACAATCGTGACATTTTGAGTCCTTCTAACTGTAGTGACCCAATATCGAACCGTAACGGAGGGGACTCGCACTCCTTCTCCCGGGATGCGTTCGGGGACGTCTGAGGCTCTGCCGAGCACGCTTTGGTTGCTCGAAAGCCGCATAAACTCAGAAGATCTGGTTACATGAATTTCACGCTTGAGCGAGATTTCTGATGCTCGAGTAGGGAGTTTTGCAAAACAAGGTTCGCTCGAGCGTAGAATTCACCACTTTAGCTACAGTGCAAATTTCTGCAAAACTTCTGGGAGCTAAGTTTTCACGCTCGAGCGGACATGTTGAATTTTGGGTTTTCTAGAATTCTGTTTAAGCTTTAAAACTCAACCTCTATGGCTCCAAAACTTGCAATTTTGTACCAAAAATGTAGACAAACATTGTGTGACATTAAAACTTAGATAATTCGAAATCAATTGTCCCAAAATCATGGTTCATCCCCCAAATTTCCAAAAACCATTTCAAGTTCTTCAAAGTTCATGAAATTAAGTTACATATCTTGCTTGAATTATGCATGAATATAACTTATTGATTCTATTTCTATTTCAAATGGTACAAATAGGGGTGAAATCGGTTCGGTTCGGTTCGGTTTTTCACTATTTTTGCATCGAACCGATCATTTCGGTTTTGTATATTTGTGGACCGAACCGCCCAAAAAAATGACATAAATCAATGCAGTTCGATTTATTACTGATTCGATGCACGGTTTTTTCGATTTTTCGGTTTTTAGGCTTTTTTTTTTATCAATTCAAATTAATATTTTAATATTTTAAATATTTTAAATATTTAAATATTTTAAAAATATTTTAATTTTGTTAAGATTTTAAATATTTTAATATTTAAATATATTACAATTTTTTAATTTTTTGAATATTTTTAAATATTTTAATTTCAAAATATTACGATTTTAATTTTTTAAATTTTAAAATATTTTATAAAAATAAATTCAAACTCTATTTTATAAAAATATTTTTAAATATTTTAATTTAACTCACAAACTCAAAATACAACTCATACTCAATTTATATTTTTATCAATTCAAACCAATATTTTAATTCAAATCAATCTAAATATTTTAAAAATATTTTTAAAATCACATAAGTCGGTTCGGTTCGGTGCGGTTCGGTTCAAAAAATTCAAAACCGTAAACCGAACCGAATGCACAGAAAAAAATATTTTGAACCGAACCGACCACATGAAAACTTAAAACACCGACCGAAAACCGTTCGGTTCGGTCGGTTTAATCGGTTTTTCGGGTTATTCTTTCACCCCTAGGTACAAATGATGTTCATACTCATGGAGCTTAACAAAACCATACTTGCATGTATGATTTGGCACTCAATTTCTCATAAATAAGATGCTACATGCTAGATTATGCAAATTCATGGCAATTCTCTACATGCATGGTTATATTGACTTCAAATTCATCATAATTAATTCAATTCTTGTAATTCATTTCATATCTTGCTTGAATTCACTCAATTATGAACTTAAACTCATGAAGTTGAGTTCAATTACTCACCTAGAGGCTCCAATTCTTACAAATATAGTTAAATTTTGTACCAATTCCCTTAGTCTTCCAATTTCTTAGCAAAGTCTTCAATTTTGGCCTCTTTCTCTCTCTAAACCTTGCACTCTCTCTCTCTATCTCTCTCTCTCTCTCTAGTGTATTCTTAGCCAAAATGAGTTCAAGGATGAACTTGAGTGTAGATAAGCCTATTTATAGGCTTGCCTAACTGTAGACGTCCCCGAATGCCTCGGGGGGATGAACCCCGTTCTGTTCGTTTTGTGGGTCTACTACAGTTCGGACTCGATTTATCACGGTTCTAAATCTGAACCAAAGAGTCCAAATCTGGCAAATCGTTTTTTGAGAAAACAGATTTTTGAAAAGAAGTGCCAAACATGGACTGCTTTGCCAGATATAGAGTCGCCACCTAAATATTTTAATGGGGGAATTTAGGAAACCCTGACTCGGTGCCAAAGGCCACGTGTCCGTCATCACCAAAGTTGCCTCGGCTCGGGAACTTGGTACGATCGGGGAAGGTCAGCTATGAGCACCCCCTCTCGCCCGATCCGAAGATCGGCTTCTACTAACCATGATATCCAATTTTGAAAATGTTATGTGTTCTTATTCCGGTTATTAGCCTATAATTACTATGTTATGCGCGCAGCAAACAAATATAGGCCAAATTGCCTAAATTGGAACAAAACATTTTATGTTTGTTTTGAAAATGGTTTGCTACTCGCAAGTAGGCTAAAATGCAGATTTTGCCACCCTTAAGTGGGCTTTAGAAAAGATGGTTTTGCCACTGTCTAGTGGGCTTAAAACTCTTAGTTTTAATGCATTATTCCAACTTAGGTAATTTGACCTTCATCCACAAGCATTCAAGCAGTCATATCACATAAGCAGCTAGCCTCATGGTAATCATGCTATTATGGCAACATTCACATGCATGCGATATGCTAAGGCATAAAAGTTTACCTAGTACTCCGAGCCAAAACAAAAGCTAGTTAGTAATCATATGCATGACCCTAGTTCATGTTAAGATGGCTAATGCAACACATGCAGGATGCAGCTAGAATAGGCTCGGCTACCCTAAAGATGGCATGTGAAATGCTACAACTAACAAGTACCCAACTTGGAATTGAAATACAAGTGCAGTTAGCATGATGTGCCGAGCCCGATGTTTGTAAGACAAATGTATGGATGCACGCATGCACAGCATAAGGTATGCTAAATTAAATATGCCCTAATACTAACCATCGAAAGCTGGTAAGTAAAAGGGAGAAAGAAGTGGGGATTGGAAGACATGCACACACGCACCCATACTTATTACAAATTCACCTTCGTTCGGAGGGACCAAAAGAATAATACAAATTAATAAATAATTAACTGCCCTAGCTAATTAAATATTACAAAACCCTTAGCTAATTGACAAATTAATTAAACTATTAAAGCAGTAAAAGGCCTCGGGAAGAGGGCTCAATGCAATGCGCGCTCAGCTCCGCCCAGAAAGCCACTGCCATGCACAAGTTGCCTCTGTTTTCTCTGCTTTGCTCCTTTGAAAATTGTGCAAGTCCCAGGGATGCTTCCATGAACACTATGAAGTTCCACCGGCTGAGAGGAATGGCCACTGGCCATGTGGAATACTCACCGGCCACTTATTAATCCATCGGCCACCAATGGATGGCCGGTCGGCAGTGGTGGCCGGCCGGCCAAAGCTTCCTCTGAAACTGCTTGATGAAGCGGAAGACAAGGCATGGCAATGCATTTCCAAAGCAATGTTTGCACCACCACCCTCCTTATCATATTCATGACTCAAAAGAGGATGGTTCTTGGCTCTCGGGCCACCAATCACGTATTTCCATGCATGATGGCCAAAGAGTCAAGATGTGCAATTTCAATATGGAATGAAATGCACAAAACAAATAATGGGCCCCAACCTCTATCATAATCGTTTCAAGAGGCAAGAGATGCATGCTATGATATGCAACCTAAACATGCAAGCTAAGCATGCAAGATGAGCATGTGAACATGCAATATGCAAACATGTGTCAACATGTGATGATAGGCAAGCATGTAACAACATGTAACCTAGCTAGCATGCAACAACATGCAAAGATGGCCTTAAACTAACATGGGTAGCTCTCAAGCATGCCAAAATTAGTGGCCAATATGCTCAAGAATGGAAGCCAAAACACACACAAATCGGCATGCATGCAATGTCCAACACTTAGGCACATAGAGACAACTCTTAAGCACACTTAAAAGAGGAACAACATGGGCATATGGAATGCATTATAAGCTCTGAAATCATGTCATAAATGGTGCCAAACCAAGTAAACAAAACAAGCAAATCATGCATAGGAGCTTGGAATTAGCCCAAGGACTTAAACCATGATCACATCACACATGAAGCAAATGATCAAAGCGAATCAAAACAGTCCCAAATCATGTCAAAGTAAGCCCCAAAAACCACTTAGATGGCATCTAAATGACCTACACATGGAAGCATACACAAATGTCTAAACATGGAGCATAAGGCACAACCTCTTGAAGCATCAAAGGAGCATCAAATGCAAACATTTAAGCATACCATGAGAACTGAAATGACATTATAAGTGACTCCAAATCACTGAAATAGTGCAAATAAAGCATGCTAGAGGGGTCAACACTCAAGGCTCATGAGGGGGATTACATGGTAGCTATACAAAGCAAGTCATGGATGACTCAAATGACTGAAAACAGTCCCTTAGCATACTAAAACAAGCATAAAAGCTTCACAAAGCTAAGCCAAAATATGCAAGCATGGTGGTCCAAAGGCAAGATGCATTTCTAGGCAAAATAGAGGAATACAAAGCAAGTGTATGATGCATGCCAAGGGTCGACAAACCAACATGGGACAGAGATAAAACATGCTAAATAAAAACCAAATACCCACTGAAATAGAGCCAACACATGTTAGAATGAGGTGCTCCTTTGGAAGGCCATGCAATGAGTTGTTATACACATGCAAGAGCGACACTCAACATGACCAAAACAACTCTGGAAATGGCTTATGGGGGTCCTAAAACCCACTGAAAAATTCCTGAACCGAGCTCAAGAAGTGTGCAAATAACGGCTCCTTTGAAGGGTCAAACATGCTAGTAAACAAGACAACAAAGGAGAGGATCACCCCTCTCCTTCTTAAGATCTCAAAACACCACCCCCACCACTGAAATCCAGAGGGCATTCAGTGGTGAGAGGGCCAATACAAGGTGGTCCCGAAGCTCACAAAAAATGCACAAAAATGAGGCCAAACAAGGCCTAAGAGGGCTCAAACAACCCCAAACACCAAAGTGGTCTTAATGAAGTATCTTAAACACAAGAAAACAGAACTTTTTTATGTTATACACCAAGCTCAAATCAACAAGAAAGATAGGCTAAAATGAGGTACAAGAAAGTGCTAAAAAGGGGAAAAAACTTACCCTTGAAGACCAAATTCGAGACCAGCAGCTTCAGGGGCCAAAAACTAGCTTTTGGAGCTCAATAAACCCTCCCAAGAACCTCAGTCCAATGGTAGTGGTGTATGGCTATGAGGTGTAGTGCAATAGGCCAAGAACAAGGGTCTTTGAACACTCTAACACACCCAAATGTAGAGAGAGAGGGAGATATAGAGAGAGAGGGTGATATATATGTTGTATGTATGTATTAGGTCTGATTTTTCTGAACCAAAACAATGGAGGAGGATGGGTTTCTTATATAGGCAAGACTAAGCTTCTAAGACAAGCTACAAAGGGTCAAAGGGGGCCAAGCTTCTAAGAGAAGCTATCCCAAAGGGTGCAAGGTTCTTGAGGAAGCTTGACCCTTTGTCAAAGCTTCCTCAAGAAGCTTGATCAAAAGGGTGCAAAAGGTTGGATCAAAAGGGGTGCAAAGGCTCAAAATGGCCACACATGTGTATGGGGGGTCAGGTCTGTGCATCCCAGCTAGCACAGCTGGCATGCACAATGCCTGGAAGGTGCAAAAAGGTCAAACCGGCTAGAAAAGGAGGTCACCGGCCAAAATAAATGGCCGGTCGGCACAATATATTGTTGGTCGGCCAAATAGATTGCCGATAGGCCCTTCCAAGGTCAAAAAAATGGCCGGTGGGTGTCCAAATTGAAGCCCGGAAGTTAGATTTCCAATGCCGCAAACCTTGCATTAAAATTCCTCCTGTGGAAAAAGTTATGCCCTTTTTGGTGAAGCCTCGCAGATTCGATCCAATCGGATTGATCCTCCACTTCAACCAACCATATCTCCCCCACCCGGACTTGGCTTTAAGAGATTTTTGAGTGCAAAATGAAGCCTCGGAAGTCTTCTTTCCAACGATGGTGGCCTCATAGCTAAAATCCAAGTGTGCAGACGGATAAGCTTGATTTAGCGAGGACTGCTCGTCCCTCTCTTAGCAATTCTTGCCTATCTTCTTCTCCAACTTGGTTTCTCCCCTCTTCTCCTCTTTTCTTCAACTTCAAACCCCTAAGCAAGGTGTTTTGAAAGATTTTTCAAAAATTTCGTCTCTCTTTCATTCATTTCCACTTCGTCCTTGCTCGGTTTACCGAAAAGCACAACGTTTGACAAAATGTGAGTCTCGGAACATCGCAGAAACTTTATTTCAAAAATGTTTTGAAAGAGAGGGTTTTAAGGTCTAAAAACCATTCAAAATAGCTTTGGTCCCAAAATGGGGTGTGAAGTTGAGATTTGTCTCTCTCCTTGCCGAAGAAATTGAACCTTTGCCCTGCACACCTTTTACTACCAAGTAAACCATCAGTAATGCCCAAGTCTCAAGGGCGATAAAAAATGGGGTGTCTACACTAACCCAATTGATTAAGGCTAAGTAATGGTGCTCTAATTCAATCATATTGAATCTAATTATTTTGATCTGAATCAATTTTTAATTAAATTTCACTGTAGGTTCTAAAAATCATGGTAAGTACAAAAATACAATCAATTTTATTTTCTGATGCCTCTACGGCCTTTAATTTAAATTTTATAGTAGAAAATCAAACAGATTTTCCTACGGTGAACAGATAGGAATTCAAATGCACTCATAATCATATAAGTAGCACTCAAAATCATCTTAAGCACATAACCATAATCATAATTAAGATTAATTAACATAACACGGTACAAGGTTATCACAAGATACAAAGGGGTTATTTGGCAATGACTTTTTTAGTTGACTTTTTGGCTTTTTTGACTTTTGTAGCTTGAAACTTTTTTATTTGTTTGATTTTCTTGTTTGGCTTTTTTGGCTTTTTAGCTTTGGAATGACAAATATTTTTTTTGTCCTTTTGTGATTTTTGACTTTTTAAACTTTTTTTTGTCCTTTTGTATTTTTTAGCCTAGAAGGAAGACCAAACCGGGACTAAGGTAAATCGACATATATATGGAGTGATAATTATTAACCCTTTCTGCTTTGCATATCTCTAGATTCAATGTTTATAGTCAGCCCATCTCTAATCATGATTCAATTTTTTCAAATTCTAGTAAAAATTTAAGTAAAAATTTCATTTGACATTAACTACTCCAATGGCAAGCACCAATTTTTACTCAAATTGGTCCTAGTATTAATAGATCTGGTTTTATAAACAAGTTAAAAAAAAAAAAATTACTCAAATAATTGTTTAGAAAATTGTTCAACTTTTTTTTTTGGGTTTTTTTGTTTTGTTTTAAGGAATCGACACTTTGTTCATAAATTTAATTTTACATTGTCATTGTCCAAACGCCTACCCTCAAAAATATTGTGGCTACAAGGACAAGCTGTAGGAAAATGACCGAACTAGCCATTGATACACATATATTTTACAACCAGTGGAAAGTTGAAAATCTTCTATCGTCATCTCTCTCTCTCTCTCTCTCTCTCTCTCTCTCTTCATCTCCCACAGTACACCCACGTCATCGCCTCAGGCGCCTCCTACAGTATACCCACGTCGTCACCTCAGGCGCCTCCGACACCGTCGCCGTTAACGCCTCTGCAACAGTTGTCAATCTCCTCCTCCGTGGCTTTGCCGACACCACCATAGCGCCTCCCTTCGCTTCATGTCTTCTCCTCATTGCATCTCCACCATCGCACTTAGCCACCATTGCGATCTCTCTCTTTTTTTCCCATTCTTTCTGCAACCGTTGGAATAACCATAATCGTCATCGCGATCCGCCATCACTGCAACCTTCACGATCAGATCGCGACCACCACGACAACAAGCTCCTCAGATCTAGGGGTTTTGGTGGTAGTGGTGGAGGAGATGGATGAGCTGAGAAAGAGGAGTTCGGTATGGGGAGGAAGTGAGAGAGAGTGGTTGGAGTGGAGATTTGGAGGTTGTGGAGATGGAAGCAGAGGATCATTGCTTCTATATTGGCCCTGTTTGGTAGGGCTTATTTCCAGCTTATTTAAGCTTTTAGCTTAATTTAAGTTATTTTGATGTGTTTGGTTCAGCTTAACAATATAGCTTATAGCTTTTTGTAAGTCAAAAATTAACTTATTCTTTGAGTGGGGGAGGAGAAACTTAATTTATAAGTCAAAAATCAGCTTATGTTTACAGCTATAAGCTATAAGCTATTAAGGTATAAGTTATAATCACTTTCCTACAGCTCTACCAAATGGGGCCATTGTCAATCCTAAAACTCAAAATGCCAAGAATTTGATCAAACCTTTGGCATCTTTTCTCAAATAATTTTTTTTAAAATAAAAATATTTTACCCAAACAAATTTTTTATTTGATTTTGCTAACATTATAGATTAAAATAGGGTTGCGCTTTTTATTTTGATCTGGTATGGCATATATACACACACATCAATATATGTGCCTATATGTGTGTGTATATGTATATATACATATGTGTATGGAGATGAATGTACTTGGTGCTTTGTTTTTTCTGGAAACTTGAATTAGAAGTATTTTACATAGCTTTAGTTCTACAAGTTTGGGTGATTTGATGCTCAACGATAGATATCTCTCTAGATCTCTCTGTTTCATTTGTTTTTTTGGTTGTTCTTTGTTTAATATGTTTGAAATCACTGAATCTCTCTCTATGTATATATACTAGGGATAACCTGTGCCTGAAGGCACGGTCAATAATTTTTTTAATACCACACGGGCTACGGAATTCAGTTGTAATAAATCAATTTAAAATGATATATCACTCCAGTTTAATACTTCACAAATAAGAAGTTGAAATTGTTTCTACATAGTAAACTGGCAAAAATGTTCATAAATTTCAAATAACAAACTTCAAAATTATAGTCTAAATAATGAATTTTATATTACAGTGTAGCATAAGCAAATAATAGAATCTAAAAATATTTGTTAAAATTGAAGTCTAAACAACAAATTTTAGAATTCAATCCACGTTAAAATGACACATGTATAGCAAACCTTCAATAACAGGATGTTACTGAATTAGTATCATAACTGGTAACCTTTTCAGTTTATCAAATTTCAATACCTTCAAGAAAAGGTGAACGAATATTTTGGTACAAAAGAGTAATCATCCTATCTAACTAAAAATAATAATAATTAATCATCCGGTTTAGAATGAGAGCCAACCAACTATACACATAAAGAGAAGCAACATAACCCAACGTTTCCAATACAGATCAGCCACCTACAATAAAATCACTCGCTTAAATTCACTTTAAAAAACCAATAGATCACATCAAAATACATATGAGAAATCAACAAAATGATTTTTTAAAAGTAACTTTAATTTGACAACAAAATGAACTCATTGCAGTAATAAAAATAATTTGAAGAACAATAACAAATGCATGAATAGCTTAATATAATATTACTGAATTAGATGATTTTACGGTTTCAATTTGAACAATACCAAAAAAACTCAACAAACCCATGTTTAAGAGTTATAATTGCATGTTTCACAATTTTTTGTAATGACATTGTCATAGCAATGGGACTAAAGGCTTGGTTTAATTTGGTTTGGTTTGGTTTGAACATTGCCATAGCAACAAATAATCTTCTTTCAATTTGTTTTGTAATTAATCTCCTTCTTTCTGCACAAAATTCATGTACTTCTCTAATAACTCTGAATATATTAGTGGTAAGCATACTTCTGACCCCATCATTGGCTGAAACACACATGAAAAATAGCATTAAGTGAAGATTGTAAACATGAATGTAAGAGAGAAGTTTACACAGGTTTTACATAGTGAAACCTATCAATAAAATGATAACTCTTGTATAGAAGTCTTCCTAGTTGAACCGGGGAGCAAATTTCAACAACAGCAAAAATATAAATTAGGCAAACCTCTCCAAACACTTTGATCTAGATAATGAATTACTACAGTGAAGCAAACATAGAACACGCATTGATGAACTTGCCATTTTTCCAATTATCTAAGCTTTGTAAATAGATCAAATAATAAAAATAAAATTAAAAGCCCTAAAAAAACACAAGCTATTCATCGCAAAATTCACGAAAAAATTAAAAATTTGTGTCATCACTACTATAAAACACAATATTTGTAATCTTTGAAAGACATGATGAGGCCACAATTTTAAGTTCCCAACAATGCATGAAGCAATACATGACAAATTAATTGAGGGAAAAAAAAAAAAAAAACCAGAGATGATATGAAATGCATAGCTTGTACTGGCCACAACAAACACTAAAACTAATTTGGAAGGAAAAAATGAATCTGAACAATAATCCTGCAAGCAAAATCAGTTTTTTTCCTTTGATATAAAGGACCAATTATCACTTCACAAATAAAATCAAATGTTTTACATAAAAACAAAATGAAGAAGCCATCTAAGTTTGAATAAGACATGTGAAATTGCCTTTTTACTCATAAAGACTTCAAAACAATATTTAAGCGATTGTTATCAGAAAAAAGAATCTCATGGATGACTAAATTAGTGAATCAAATCTTTAGTTAGTGTATGGATATTACTCAGTAAAACTGTATCAAATCATTCTCCCATTTTCTAATTTCTTGTATTTTGTCTTCTACAAAACGAATTGCCTCCCTAAACATTTAGAGTTTTCAAGTGCTTTATACAGTTCAAGCCATCTCCAAACCCATCCAGAGAATAAAAAAAATTACCAAGATAAAATGTGGGAAAGTGAATCACAACATAGCTAAAACCAAAGCAAGTAGAACCAGTTAACAAAGATATTCAATCTTCTGACCGTACACCTAAACTGAGACTTAAAGCAGCAAAGGAGACATAAACATAAAGAAAAGGACAATCAAAATACAACTAAATTATGTACAAAGCACAATCCTAAACACAAAAACGCTCAACGAAATTCACAAAAAAATTGCCATTATCATCACTTGCAAAGAGGTTGTGTGTGTGAGTGTGTGTGTGTGTGTGTGTGTGTGTGTGAGAGAGAGAGAGTAAAACTAAGTAGAGCTCTTTCCGGTCTTCAAATTATGTTGTAAGGAAACTAACTTTTAAGGTAATCCCACTTACATCAAAACCAATAGAGCTCTTCTCCTCATTCAAGTCTAGGAATTCAAACTAAGTAGAGCTCTTTCCGGTCTTCAAATTATGTTCTAAAAAAACTAACTTTTAAGGGGGAGAGAGACATTTGTGATAGACAGAAGTACTGGTAAGCGAGAACCAGAGGTCTAGCATCAACACACATTTTGTTCAACTTATACTTTTAACCGTTAGATGTTGATTAGGATTGATCTCAACCATTAAAAACAATTGTATCTCTAAGACAATTGTAGGACATTTTCAAAAACCCTTGTGGTTTAATATATAGATAAGTGGATTTTCATTTTTGTTTTGTGGCCTGTCGAAATATATAACCCACTTTGAAATCAACCATCAAAAATATTCTTACGCAATAACAACCTTTATTGCATCAACAAAGAAGCCATTGTAAAGGGCTTTGGATCAAGAGCTGGTGGGAAGGGGAAGTGTATGCAGATGTGAGAGAGTGAAAGAGGTTTGTATATGTATGTATATACAACTATTTATAACAATTGCAAAAATAAAAAGTTCAATTTTAGGTTCTAACCACATTAAATCTTAACTCTTAAACATGATTTTAGAAGTTCAACTTTTAGCCTCTAAACACTTGATAGAACATTTAGAAAAATTGATCCAGCAAATATAATTAATTTCCAACCAATAAAAAAATTTCTGAACATAAAATTTAGCATGTAGCATAAATATGAACTATCCAGTTCATACTGATATTTTTGCCAACGTACATTTGTAATCATTTTAACTTATATCTCCTCTTTTAAACTAAATCAAATCCATTAATTGCAGACCATTTCCCGTTGTCGTATCCTCCATATCTTTCCCTCACTGTTCTATTCATTTGGTTGCACTTTTTTTTTCTCCCTATACCTCCATTTCCTGACATCCCACAACCTCATTGCACAACCAAACCCTTTCTCCACTTTTTGTTTAAGTTCTCTCTCACCCATGACATACCAATGCCATGAAAATGCATTTTCAAAAGTAGACCAACTAATATACTTCAAACAAAAGTGGCTCTTTGAATTGAAGCTTAAGGTGCTTAAATTTTGATTGAAGCTTTTTCATAGTCATGATCAATCTAATTTTAAGATGTTTATATTATCCAAAATAATGCGTGCAAGATAAAAACTCAATGCAGTTTCGTTATCATGAAAGAGTAAAATATGAACAATTTATCAAATAAAATAGTACTCAAGACCTAAAAAATGTATTTATGTGAGAAAAACATAATAATTTCTCCAATTATACACCGAGTATCAAACAGAGAAGCTGCATTCTGAAAGAAAAAATAACATGAAGATGAGGTTACTTCGTGCCTTATGCTAGTGACCATAGAAATTGAATGTCAACTGCAAACTAAATTGATCTAGACGTAAACCGTATTGCACAACCACCACCCTCACTATATTCCCCTCCGAGAACATCATTTCAAATTTAGATAGGAATTTAAAAAGGAAAAAGAATAAAATGAGGGAAATATAAAGTTATTATGATTCAAACACAACCTTACATACGTAAGCAAAATTATTTTTGTTGACGAAATGGTACCAATACATGTTTTATAGAGGGACCAATTTGAGAGAGAGAATAGATAAATGCATGCTCTTTACAACTATCAATTAGTAAGCAAATTGATACGTACGCAGTTCCCCTAATATATTTTCTACCACTGGGAATCCTTAAACCAGTTAATTGATCAAATGTAAAATTAACCATAAAGATAGATATGTGATTTTTTTTTTTAATTATAATTCATAACTACACAACTGAGTGAGTAATAAGCCTGTGAAACTGGGAAAAACTTTGTCAAGCCAAAATATTATTTTTGCCACTCTACCCATTGGCAATATAAACTTAGGTTTTTTCTTAATGTTGCCCCCAAGCCAAAATATTGGTTTTGCCACTAAACCCATTGGCAACATCATTTATTTATGAGGCTAGGCTTGATTGTTCTAATGCTATGTCCTGAAACCATAATGTTGAAACCATAATAGAAATATAAAATTAGAAAATATTGTTCTAATGCTATGTCCTGCGAAGACTAATATATTAAAAGCGTAATAGAAATATAAAATTAGAATAAACAGCACCAAGAACAAAGAGACTATCATTATGTTTAGAGACCAAGTTTAAAACATTAATCAGCTTTTAAGAAGAGTTGTCTCAGTTTACGGGTGATGCTACATTTCCTCCTAGCAAAGGAGCAATAAGGAGGATGTGCTCCTAGTAGTGCTTGATCCACCCACTCGGCATCGATTGGGTTACTAAGTGGAGTAAATGATCTTTGACAAAATCATAAAATCCAAAAATCAACTCAATAGCAGGATAACAAACTGAGTGAATATTAAATTAAATTGAGTGAATATTGTTTTGTGTCCTATACATGGCAGGATAACATACTGAGTGAATATTTATATACAAATTAAACAACATAGAAATTAAAGATCTATTTCTTTCTCTAAAAAAAAGGTCTCATCAAATGGTTCAACAATTAGAAACTAACCTCTCTGTATCTCATAATGGTTCATCAATTCTCATCTCTGTCAAACCCATTTTCGTCAAATTTATTGTCTCTCGCAATAAAACTTATCAATTATGACCCACTTCAATTTAAAATATCAAATTTAGTAAATAATAATTTGAATTTGAATACATAAAGATATCCAGTTAAACTGACCTAGAACAATGAAACTCTCAACAACCAATTAGAGAATTCCAAGAAAATACAAAGAATTTTGCTAATGAGATTAATTAAAGCTTGAACACTATGATACTACAAATTCAAACCAATTAACTCATGAATTATTTTGTTAAGAGCCTATTCGTTGAAATAGAAAAATGAAATGTGGTTTAGATTTAACTAAGACAAAATATAAAAATAAAAAAATAAACATAACAAAGAAAATCCATGAGCATCAAATCACATCCAGGAATGAAAAAAAAAAAAAAAAAAACTCTCCCACAGACAGGAACAAATCTAGTAGTCTATGCCTCAACTGATGAGCATGACAATATAGCGATCCTGGTTTTCCTTTCCTTGTTTACTGTATTCCGGACTTACTTCCGTGGGTGTGTTGTTGTCGTATTCTCATTTCCGTCCTTTACTCTTTGTATGTGAGTCTTTGGTTGTGTTTAGAAACCTAGAGTTGATGCCCAGAATTTTACCTTCATGCTCGAGCGGGGCTTTTGACATTCGAGCGGGCCCTTTGATTTTGCTTCTCTACTCGAGCGGGCATTTTGACGCTCGAGCATGATTTTCCATCTCTTAGTATTTTGTCTGCAGGTCATTGGACGCTCGAGCGGGGACCATCGACTGCAAAACTTCTGGAAGTGTGCATCCGGCGCTTGAGCGACGCTTTTGATGCTCGAGCGTGAGTCTGTGTCTAACGCTCGAGCAGGGAGTTCCACGCTCGAGCGGACCTGTTTGTATATCAGTTCGAATTTTAACTTTTTGGATCACTTTTTCGGCACCTTCTCTCTCTCTAACTTTTCAAAACCTCCATTGGAGAGCTCCTTACTCTAAACTTCAACTTCTCTCTAGGGTTTGATCTAGTTTGAATGATCTTCTACCTTGGTCCCTTTGTATAAAGTGTAGAGCTTGGCTTGGGCTATATTTCCATCCGAAAATCTTGGGTTTTGGAGCATTTTGAAATTCATCATCTTCTCCATTTGGTCTCATCTTTTGAGGTAAGGATAACTACTCACTTTTATGATCTTTAACATAAACTTTTGGTCATTTTGATTTAATGTTGAAGTTGGGTAATTTTGGGTGTTAGGGTTTCAAAATGTATAAAGAGGGGTTTTTTTCTTTGGGCCAATACATATGTATTTTGGGTTTCAAATGGGGTTATTGTTGTTTATTGTTGGTATTTAAGCCTTTGGGTCAATGTTGAGAAAAGAGGGAGAAAAGCCCTAATTTACTGTTATGAATTAATTTGTATAATTAATTTGGAAAGTTACGGAAATATGAAATTGAGTTGGAAATGATGAAATTGGCTTAAAATAAGGTTGAATGGTGGAGTTGGATTTATAAATCGCTCACTTTTGAAATTGTTGATAACCTATCGGTTGATGCATTTATTATCTGTTTAGAAATAATTGCTTTGGGCTATCGGTGGAGGATAGTCTTGAATGTTGTAGACATTGCATGATGATTAGGTGAATTAAAACTAATTGGTTGAATATGTCATTGAATATGACGGTTGTAATAATACATCGAATGTGTGTATTGATTGATCGTGTATATGATAATTGTTTATATACATTGTATTGTGTGGGAGGAGATAGGAGATGTAGTCCACAGTTTGGGAGTGTAACAACGCTCGCGGGGGACCTCGCTACAGTTCGGACCCCCTTTTGTCACAGTTCTAGATCTGATCCAAAGAGTCGAAATCCGGCAAATTGTTTTGAGAAAAACAGATTTTGAAAGAAGTGCCAAACATGGACTGCTTTGCCAGATACAGAGTCGCTACCTAAATATTTTATTTTGGGGAATTTAGGAAACCCTGACTCGGTGCCAAAGACCACGTGTCCGTCATCACCAAAGTTGCCTCGGCTCGGGAGCTTGGGTACAATTGGGGAAGGTCAGCTATGAGCACCCCCTCTCGCCCGGTCCGAAGACCGGCCTCTACTAACCGTGATATCCAATTTTGAAAACGTTATGTGTTCTTATTCCAGTTATCAGCTTAGAATTACTATGTTATGCGCACAGCAAACAAGTATAGACTAGATTGCCTTATTTGGAAATAAGCATTGCATATCCGTTTATCTTAAAAAACACTTTGGAATTTGCTACTCGCAAGTAGGCTAAAACACAGATTTCAACGAGTTGTTCCAACTCAGGCAATCCAGCCTTCACCCACAGGCATTTAGGCAGTTTATCTCACATAAGCATCTAGCCACATGGTAAGCATGTTGTCATGATAGCACTCACACGCATGCGGTATGCTAAAGCATGGAAATACTTACATCGTGCTCCGTGCCAAAACAATAAATTGGTTAGCAAACATGCATTGGCCTAGTTCATGTCAAATTGACTAATGCAACACACACAGGATGTAATTAGGGTATGCTCGGCTAACCTAAACATGGCATGTGAAATGCGATTAATTGATGCACGTATTCAATTTGGAATTGAAGTACAGATGCAGTCAGCATGATGCGCCGAGCCCGGTGCATGCAAGACAAATGTATGGATGCACGCATGCATAGCATGAGGTATGCTAATTTAAACATGTCCTAATCTGCAATCATAAGCAGGTAAATAAAAGGGAGAAAGAGGTGAGGGTTGGAAGACATGCACACACACACCCGCACTTATTACGGATTTGCCCTCGCTCGGAGGGACCAAAAGAATAATACAAATTAACTAACTACGAACTAATTAAATATTACAGATTACCTAATTAGTTAACAAACTAACTAAGCTAGGAAAAACAGTAAACCGCCTCGGGAGGAGAGTCTGGTGCAATGCATGCTCGGACCCTGTTCGGAAGCGCACTGCCATGCATAGACTGCCTCTGTTTTCCCTGCTCTGCCCCTCTGAAGACTGTCAAAGTCTCTGAATTGATTCTCTAGATACTGGGGAACACCGCCGGCTGAGTAGAATTACCACGGGCTGTGGGGTGTGGTCATCGGCACAAGATGCATCCATCGGCCACCAATGGATGGCCGGTCGGCACTATATGTTGCCAGTCGGCACTATATGTTGCCGGTCGGCCAAAAATGCTTGCAGAACCTGCAACTTACAGCAGCAAAGGACAGAACTTGCATGGCAATGCAATTCAAACCATGTATGCCCTAACCATACCCCTTATCATGTGTAGAACTCAAAGGGACATGGTCCTTGGTTTTCGGACCACCAATACCGAATGGAAAATAAAAAGTTATTTTTTATCTTTGGCAACCAAAAGTTTGGTCACCAAAAACATATTTTCAGCGACAAAAAAATATTTTAGTCGCCAAAAAATTAAATATTTGGAGGGAGACATTTCAAATTTTGGAGGGATTTATAAAATTAATTGGCGACTAAAAATATTTAGTTGCTAATGGTGTAATATATATATATATATATATTTGGTTTCCAAACCACAAACCAGTGCCTCTGTCTCTCTCCCTTCAGCGTCCCCCTCCCTCTCCGCTGCTCCTCTCCCCTCCCTCTCTCACCGTCGCTTCTCCTTGCATTCACCGGCAACCGAAGCACTAATTCACTGTGACTCTCTGCCTCTCCATCTCTCCCATGCCTCTGTTCACTTCTATTTCTCTCACTTTGTGTCCATCGGCGTTGGGTGCAGGAGCATCACCTCCATCGCACACAGCACCACCGTCGCACCTCCGTCGATCCACGATTGACTTTACCCTAGGTATGTCTCTATTTCACTGTAACACCCTCAAAATAATACATAAAACCCATCATTTTAGACATGCAATGATATAAGAGAAATCAACACCTTTCTATTCATCAGAGTAGTTCTTACAACAGTATTATATGTTAACAACAAAAGCAAATGCCCTAAGGGCTTACAGCTTTCCAAGTCAACACTTGGTTACAAAAAAGAAGAGTACTAACTCTATACAAAATAAGCCCCTGGCTTGATATACATGTAATACAAACAAAATAATCAAAAAGAGTCTTCAACTCCCATAACCATCCAAGCTATGTCCTTGGAGGTGGCATGCTACCTGTACCTGAAAATGATGTCCCATATAGGGTGAGCCGACGCCCAGTAGAGATATGCTAAACACAATATGAGCAGTAACTAAGACGTTAGCAATTGATAAATGTTTGACTCACATAAATCAATTCATACACCATTTTCATTACATGACCAACGTGTCCATGTTTCATTTCATTTTCCATTTCTTATCAAATTCACAATTCACAACTACGGCTCAGAACCTAGCCAACAATTTCAATGAGGTAGTAACTCATATTAAACATTTCCCATTTCACAATAGATAGGCATACTAGCTATATCAACACTTCGATAGATAAGCATATAAGCTATATCAACATTTCAACAGATAAGCATATGAGCTGTATCCATACTTCAACAGATAAGCATATGAGCTGTATCCATACTTCAACAGATAAGCATATGAGCTATATCAACACATTAACTGATAACCATATGAGCTGTATCAACGGAGTCCATCCCCTATCTCCTCCCAAACAATATCCGGTTTAGAGGTCCATTCCCTATCTTCCCCTAAACTGTGGAGTACATTCCCTATCTCCTCCCATACACACAACGTATATGCACATAGGTCATATACATAATCAATCAGTACATAAAGTTAATGTATTCAGTCAACCGTCATACTCTATGACACATCCAATTGATTAGTTTTAGTTTGCCTAATCATCATGCATTGTCTACAACAATTAAAACTACCCTCCACCGGTAGCCCAAAGCAATTATTTCTAAACAGATAATAAAAGCACCAGCAGATAAAATATCCACATTTTCAAAAGTGAACGATTTATTAATCCGACTCCATTATTCTATCTCATAATGAACCACTATCATTATATTCAACTCAATTTCACAAATCCATAACTTTCCCAAATTAATTATACCAATTAATTTATATACAAATTAGGACTTTCTTCCCCGTCTCTCAATATTAACCCAGTGGTTCAAATATCAACTATTAAAAACAATAACATCATTTTGAAACCCAAAAATTCGTATTTAAGAATCAAAATAACAAAACCCTCTTTTATATCTTTTGAAACCCTAAGTTCCAAAATCAACCATTTAAATAACAAGCTCAAAATCTAGGTCAAAACCCATAAGAGTAAGTATGAATCCCTACCTCAAATTTGGAGCCCAAGGGAAGAAGATGAAGAAATTGAAGATGCTCCAAATCCCAAAATTTTCAGATCAAAAGATAGCCCTCGACAATCAACACAACTTTTACAAAGGCCCAAGGTGAGGAAATCACTCCTACTAGATCAATACTTAGAGAGAAATTGAGGTTCTAGTGAGAGAAAGTCTCCAATGGTGTTTTTGAAAAGTAAGAGAGAGAAATGGAGTTGAAAAAGTGATCTAAAAAGTCGGATCTCGGAGTGATATGCTCGTCACCCCGCTTGAGCGTGGAAACCCCTGCTCGAGCGTCACTCACAAACTCCCGCTCGAGTGTCCAAACGGCCGCTCGAACGCCGGATATACACTCCCAGAACTTTTGCAGAACTAGGTCCCCACTCAAGCGTCAAACTCCCCGCTCAAGCGTCGCACACAAACTCCCGCTCGAGCGTCAAAACACCCGCTCGATCGTCCAACATTGCAGAGGAAATACTGGGAGATGGATTTTCTCGCTCGAGTGCCAAAACCCCTGCTCAAGCGGAGAAGCACAACAAAGGCCCGCTCGAGCGTGAAGGCTAATTTCTAGGCAACTAGTTTTGATTTCTAAGCTCAACCAACCTGTTTCAAACCTGCCCAACACAACCCAAGACTCCAATACAAAGAGTAAAGGATGTAAAGAAGATATACACAACAACCAACTCCACAGAACCTAAGTCCAGATACAACAATTAAAGAAAGGAAAACTGGGATCGCTATATTCACCCTCTCTCTGTCTGTCCCTACCTTCCTCACTTCTTTCTTTCATTCTTTTTTTATTTTCTTTTTCTGCTCAAGAAATTGAGATCTTTTTTTTAAGCTTCAATTCCATATCTTTTTTCAATCTATTGTTTGAACCTATTGTTTGCCTGAAAAATAAGCCTTCCGGAGCTTAAATCTATTGTTTTTACTGCTATTAAAAAATGGGGTTTGCTTGATTTCTAGTGAATTTATCATTGTGAACTGTTTACATTCAACCCTAGATCGGTTATAGTTACTTGTATTCAGTGGTTTTGCGTATAATTGGTTACTTCTGTGGTCGATTGCTAGTTTGTTTAGCTCAATCTTCTTTTTTCAATTGACAAGTTTGTAAATTTATAAGTTATTTATATTCCTATAGAGTATCTGTTTGATGGGTTGTCTCTATGAGTTTATGGCTATGTAATCTTATGGTTGAGTTTATGTTTTGATTCAATTTTGTGTGTCTATACAAAGGGTTTTCTGGGGTACTAAACAAGATTTATGACCAAATTTATAATCTGAACTAGAATGCTTAATATTTTTGTTTTCTTCTGTGGTTTTGGTAATACACTATTATGTGTTCGATTATTTTTCTCGGAGAATGGGCTCCCTGCCTGATGCCATTATCCAACACATTTGATGTTTATGGTTATTAAACTTACATACAAAGTAAGTTTATACAAAAATATGAATAACATATATAATATGGATGCTAACATATGTGAGATGTGTTAAATTGGTTTTGGGATTTTATATTATTGGGAATATCAGGGATTTATTTCCTAATCTATCTACTCAACTTTGCTTTGATCTTTAAAACAACTTTTTGTGCCTAAGATGTGACGACCCCAAAATGTTAATCGTAATTATAAGTGATTAATTATGTATTGAATTTAATTATGACATGTGCCAAGTGATTAATTGTGAATTGTCTCGTTGTAAATATCTGTTTAAATTGAGAAACTATCAGTTGTGAGCTCGTCTTTGAAACTGAAATTCACGACATAAATGGGTTCAGAAATCAAAATTGAGTATAAGGATATGTTAATTGGAATTTTTAGAGTTATTCGGGAAGTTTAATTAAAAATTGATTCCGTCTAATTCGCTAATTTTAATAGGTTGGAATTAAATAATTGAATAGAAATTAGAGCTTAATACACATTAGTATAATTTAATTTAGTGTCATTAAGATTATAAATGATGAAGATTAATTTAATTTAAGGGAGTTTGATTTACATTAATTAATATGATTCATTATTAGCCTAAGTTAATTTTGTAGAATAAGAATATAAGAATTAAATATTCTACTCATCAATTGACTAAGAAGAGACTAGTGGGCTTATATTGCACTATGCACTTAGAGAGAGAGAGAGAGAGAGAGAGAGAGAGAGAGAGAGAGAGAGTGTGTGTGTGTGTGTGTGTGTGTGTGTGTGTGTGTGTGTTTGAGAGCTCAACAAGGAAGAGAGGTAGAGAAGAAGAAGAATTAAAGGAGAAGCTAGATATTTGTCTTGAATTCTAATAACCCATCAAAACGAGGTAAGCCTTACACACTAATTTTTGGAATAGAAACTTGTACATATATACATCATCTTCAAGTTTAACATTTCAATTAGAATGAATTGATGAGGAATTAGAAGTTTTGGCTATAAGAATTAGAGTTTAACATGAATATGTCTCAAATTGAAGGAATAAGATAAATTAGTTTTTAAACTTGTCATGCATGGATGATTTCATGAAGATTTATTTATATACTTTGCAATTCATGCATGGGTTTTCAAGATTGAAGGAAAATGTCACGGATTTTGAGGATTTGAATTTAATCAAGAAGAAATCTTGCATGTTTAGAGTTGATCTTGAGTAAGTAAGGAAGAAATTGTAAACTTTGAGCTTATCTCTCCACATGCATGGCATTGATTCATGAAAATATGTTCATAAAATTGTTTTTCTTGCATGGTTCTTGAAATTGGAAGAATAAACCTCCATGAAGTCAAAGATTAAAGTTCAAGATTATGAGTTTGATGTGTTAATTTAAGGGTTTGAACTCTTTTTAGGAATTTGAGTTTCAATTTAAAGTTATGAGTTTGTTGGAAGCTATAGATGGTAAATTCAACATGGTTATGGAAGGTTTTAGGCCTTGATTTGCTTGAAATTGAAGTTGAAATTGCAAAATTTATATGTTTATGAGTTTCTGATTTAGTAATTTAAACATGACTGAATAATTATAATTTAAAGTGCATGAGCCTATTTTAAGTTTAATTGTGTAAGTAGTGAACTTAATAAGGGTTTGTATATGATTAGAGTCTTTATATTTAATTAGGTTGGTTAATATATGGCTAAACATGTTTTAATTAGAGGTTAAGGGAAATTAATAATCTAATTAATTCATAATTCTAGTCATCCATATTCAAAAGCTTTAAGTGAACTAAATATGTTTAAGATGATTGTGTATCATGCTATGCATATTTGTGATTGTAGGTCACGAGTCAAGGACTGCTTGACCAACCGTTCTGAAAGCCCACTGTGAGTAACATTTCTGTAAAGCTATGTTTGTATGGTATATGTTTAAATTGTTATCTGCTAAGCTATAATTTCTGAAATGCTATTTTGATTATGTAAACGAATGTCCTATTTGCGAATCTATTATGGCATCCACAAATAGTCCCCAGTCATGGGGAACGGCATGTAAATGGGGGTCCATGACATATATGTGATACGAGATCTCGTTACCCACTTTATTGTGGTGATATGTGTTTAATCGGTTTCCGAAACAAATTACTCTAGTCAGAAGACGATATATGTTTTGTTATGTGGAATGTAACCATTATGTTATGTTCTGATATGAGACTGATATGAATGATTGTGTCATGATTTGTTTTACGGATATGATTTATGTAGAATTCATTCGCTAACCCTTTTAGTTTAATGTTATTCATTGGATTTTAGCTCACTGTTTATATATTTTGTATAGGTGAGCGTTTTGGAGGACAAGTCTAGAAGGAGTCTTTAGCCGAGCCACCGTTTTTAGCCTACCACGTGGTTTTGAGTGCCTTAGAGTTGAGGCTAGGCCTAGAAGGCCGTTGTCAAGCTTTTGATTGTGAAGTACACTTTTGTTATGTGCACATGCTATACATAAGATGTTAAGTTATACGTTATGTACTGAATGTGGGTAAATTAATGTTTTTGCATGTAAATATTTGTTCATATAAATGCACAACTCATTGGACTATTGGTGTTTTTGAATATTGCTTCCGCTGGCCTCGATTATTTTTTATTGTACATGAAGGCCTTTGGTAATCTCGGATTACTGGCCGGTTACGACGCCAAACTTATAGGGACAGGTTTGGGTCGTGACATAAGATTTTATAATTTTTTTTATTTGATTATTAATTGCAACCGGTTGATTCTAACCAAATCTTTGGATAGTTGAGGTACTCTGCAATTGCTTTCAAAATCCATTACAGAGTATATTCCTTGTGGATTAAACAGTTTAATTCGACTATAGGACCTGTCAAATGATAGAGTTATTTGTGTAAATCCACTAAAAATTTACTACCACATTCCCAGTGGTAAGCCTCTTAACATCTAGTTATTATTTGTCCTCATTAATTTCTATTATTTTACATTCAACATGGGCACTAGGAAGACCAAGCATTGACTTCTTCATTTATTTACATCATTGATAAAAAAAAAAACTTCACCTCATATGTCCTAACTCCAATGGTGTTGACCAATAATTCATTGCAAGGGAGATTGTGCAGGGGAGCTAATATGGATTTTTGTTGATTCTTTAATGCCTTGATAAATTTTATATGTTAAATGTTCATACCATATGCATGTTTAATTTTCTATGTCATTTTTGCAACTCTTGGCCACTCTTAGTTCTCTTTGTTTAATGTATATAATTTCTGTTCTAATTACTTGCATTTTGTCAAATCTTAACTCTTAGAAACTACATAAATATTGTGATTTTTTTTGTTTAATCTTTTCTTGGCAATTATTGAGGAGTGTGTTGAGATGGAATAAACATGCAAGTTCATACCAATGTTGAATGTATTGTAGTTGGATTCACTGGTTTTAAATGAGTGTCAATCTAAAATTGATCTATTACCTAGGCTTTTGCTAATTTGCATTGTAGTTCACCAATTTGATTTTTGGTTTGTGGATTGGACCATTGAAGTCAAGTCCTGAATCATCTATACTGTTACAGAATCACACAAATGGATATTGATATTGTATATATATACAAGTGTCACTTCAAGTTTAATAAGCACATGTAAGATCATACTTCTGATGTTAGTCTGTTGACTAGAAGTGTATAACCATACAGACAAGTCTATTGTGAAGAACTTCTCATCAAACAAAAGTAGAAAGTGAAATAAAAGAGAATTAGTGTTTTGGAGGTGTGGGGTTCCAACATTCAGGTAGCAGTAGGCTAAAAGAGAACTAATTTTCTTCTTTCAACTTCATAAAATTTTCCTAAGTATTGTGTTAATTTACAGTTCACTTTTTTCTTAGATATATATGCCAACCAAACCGCTAATAGTTATGTATACATATTTTCACCTCTCTCAGTCCCTCATTCTCGTCTGTGAGCTGCTGACGCAAGAGGAGTAGAGAGTTTGAGACTTAAAGAGAGAGAGAGAGAGAGAGAGAGAGAGAGAGAGAGAGGAAGTAGAACTTGAAAGCTAGCCTCAAGGTAAATTACACACCCCTCTTCTCTTCTCCAATCCTACTTACTCTTCTTAATCTACCTCCTAGCATGTCCTGTGTATGTATGAAATGTTGGTATGTTTGGAAATGGGGTGTAAGTATGAATAGGTGATGCTATCTTGTATTTTTTGCTGATTTCATGACGCTGCAACTTTATCACTCTTGGAAAAATATCAAACTTCTTTTTCAAAACTGAATGTAGGGGATGATCTTTGAGGTGTTTAGAGCATGTGACATTTTTGGTAGCCCCTAATTAGACGTTTTTATAGTCTAATAAATTTTCTTAAACAATCTAGCCCTATGTTTCGAGAAAACAGTCCACTTTGTGTATTTAAAAAAACAATTCTAGAAAAATCATCTTAGGTTGGTTCTTATGTCAAAACTTATCATTTTTAGTCCTCTTTCCAACAAAATTTATTTGAACAAAAGTTATTGGGTAGATTGAGAGAAATGCTCATTTTCCTAAAAGTGTGTCAAATCTGGACAGAATATGGTGTATGGCCTATAGATAAAAATTCTGGTTAGGTTATGCAAATTCTGAAATTGGGAATGAAATCAAACTTATTATTCTATGTTTTTGTTAATTTTTAGAACCTAAAAAGGTCCAAAAGTATTTTTACTGACCCAATCTTGTGGCTCCTACTAATCTCAAATCTGCTGAAAATGTGTTACTTTTTGTGTCAAGTGTTCCTGAATGCTCAAAAGCATGCCAAACGTGGTTTACTTGCCTCACATTCATGTATATTATCACAGTTAGATGTTGGTTTTGATGTTGAAATATTGGGTGAGCAAAATGGCATCTTGATATATGAGGTTTATTTATTTATTTATTTATTGTTGTCATGCAGAGTTTTGGTGTTGTTCTAAAGATAATAGATGTCTTGATGCTAATAGAGTTTTGGTGTTGTTCTAAAGATAATAAATGCCTGAAATGTAGGAATGTTCTTTGGGAGCTATTTGTATGCTACATCGATCTTCTTTACTGCATTGCTAGAAGCAGTAAATCTCATTGAGTTGTGCGGTTTGTTCTTCTTCTTGTAAATTAGTACTGGTTGCTAATATATATATATATATATTTTTGTAAACGGATGACATGTTTTGTATGGAATTTTTATTTTAGGTTGGAATATATTTAGTTTGTATGAAATTTGACATTAAAAGTGATTCCTTTTTGGATGGTTAGAAGTGAAATGGATGAAAATTGTGGAATGATTGATAACATATGTATTGTTTTATTTATATACATGGTACAGGTTGCACGGAATACATACAGGTTGTGGACAAAATAATTTAAAAAAAAATAAAATCATGTTTTTGGCGACTAAACAATTGGTAACCAAAAATGAAGTAAATATTTTTAGCGACTAAATAATTAGTAGCTAAAAACAAAAATAAAATGAAAAAAACTTTTTGGCTACTAAATATTTAGTAGCCATAAAAAAAAAAAAGTAGACTTTAGGCGACTAAGACTTTAGTCGCCGTAAATAATCTTAGTTTTTGGCGACAAAATTTTTTAGTCGCTGAAAATGCGATATTAGTTTTTTTTTTGAAAGGTTTTGGTGGCTAAAAAATTAGTCAGCAATTGATGACTTTCGGCGACTAAATTCTTTTTAGTCACCAAAACCTTTCCCAACAACTGTTCAACAACTAATTTAGCGACCAAAAAATTTAGTTGCTAAAAAGTTTCGGCGACTAAAAATTGACTTTTGGCAACTAAATTTTTAGTCGCCAAAAGTGACATTTGTTGTAATGTACACTTACTTTTGGCATTAAATGTTAATTGTAGGTTAGACCTTAACAAATTAAAATGTTTAATTAATATTTACATTATTCTAAACTAAAAATAAATATTTTTTTACAAGCGTATCGAGCCATACCCCTATCGTATTTTTTTTGAATTTTATTGTATTAACATACCCGTATCGTATTAGTACCAATATTCGTATTCAAACCCGTGCTTCATAAATTGTCTGCATATTAAGCTATGAGTAGCATACACTTCCACCTCTTATTGTCATTTTATATAAGAATGAGATCATTCATCTCAATGGCCATCTTCAATGGTTACTCAAATCTTTTACTAAATTTGAATTTGATGAAAAATGAGTCCTTTTCTTGCTCTAACGGTTGTATCAAATATGTATCAAATTGAGAATTTCACTTTTCTTTCATCAAACTAAAGATAAATGTGCCTTTTATCAAATCACTGTTCATTAACATTGCTGGATGTCTCGCCAAATGTTCTCTCAAATGACCACCTCAAGGCAAAAATTTATGGAAAAATTACACTGACCAGTGGACCGATATTCTGATGAAACTCTAAAATCATTTGCAGGGACACTTGATACTAAAGAAAACTTTTAATCAAGTTAATAAAAAAAATTAATGGTAGAGATGTTTTGAAAAGGCTAGCCCACCTATATTCAGAGATTTGATTTGAGGTCCCAGCTAGCCAAGACATGAATGTGAAGAAAAAGTACTTTTGTAAAGTCAAACTACTTGGTTGAGTGCTGACAATAACTTCAACAAGAAGGCTTACATTTTTTTCCATCTATTGTTTTTGACTATACCAACGTGACATGTTAATATTGTTTTTTTTTTTTTTCTTTTTCATGTGTTTGTTTGGTGATGACGTACTGGAATATGTATCACCGATTCGAAATTTTGTATTTAAATACAAAAGTGGCTTCTGGATTGACACTTCTTTCAAAGCTCTATATTCACTTTTAATCCATAAGCATTTTAAACATATATAGCTTGACAGATATGCATATAAGGGTGTAACTTGATTCGAATCAATCCAATTCAATTCGAATTTTTTTAAGATTTTAGTAATATATTTTTGAATTGAGAGCGGATTTGAGGAGAAATTATAATGTTTGAATTAAATTTGAGATAAATAGAGAAACCGAGCAATTTGAACAACTTAAAATCAAAATTGTGTTATATATATATATTATTAGCCATTAAATGATGTTAAAATTATCTAATAGTGACTTTTTTTAACAAAATACAAAAAAAAAAATTTCATGTCAATAAATTTTTTAATAAAAATATTTTTTTAACAAAATACAAAAATATTTAGAAAATAAATGATTTTTTTAACAATTGCCAAACGCAATGGATTCTTTTTTTATTTATTTTTATTTTTTATCTCAATTGTCAATTAAAAAAATTAAAATAAATTTTTTTTTTTTTTGGTGCCTAAATAGCTAATAAGTGACTTTTGCTAAAATCAAATAGAAACAAATATTTTTTTCTATTAAAAGTGATAGTTGGTGAAACCTATTTTTTTATATAACAAAAAAAGAAAAGAAAATGGGACACAAAGTGACCATAGAAAGTGAAAGAGTTCTGTTTTTATCTTTATCTTTGTAAATAATTGTAAATGGAAAAAAAAATCAATATATACTATGTATACATTATACAGTTACGTATATTTATTTATGGTAAAAAAAAAATATGGGAAATTTATTGGAAAGTTCTAATTTGGGGATTGTTGTACTATTTGGTCCCATATTTTAAATGGTTGATTGGAGAGTAGGAGTAATGTGTGATCAGCAAGTCATTTTTCAAATATAGATGGGTTAAATTACACTGATACCTCCTGAGATTTATGTTTATTATAGTTGTCCCCTCACATTTTGAAAATTACATCTCCTTCCCTGAGGTTTAAAGTTTCATTACAGATTCCCCCTCATCAATTTAATTTTTTTGAATACCAATTTTGCCGTCACTAGGTAAATTATATTGACACCCCTCACATTTTAGAAATTACAATCCCCTCTCTAAGGTTTAAAGTAACATTACTAACTGCCCCCTCAGTTAGTATTAGTTGGAAAAAAAAAATCATTGAAAAAAAAAAAATTAATTGGAAAAAAAATTATTTGAAAAAAAAAATTAATTGAAATTTTTTTAAAAATTTTTGTTTAAAAACCAACGTAAACTCATTTTTTGAATTTACGTTTTTTTCTCAAATTTACAAACTGCGACAACCATTTATAAACCAACAAAATTATTAAACAAATTTTTATGACAGTTTTTAAAATTTTTGTAAATATAAATTGAAAATTGAAAACAAAATGGTTACCAAACAGGCTTCAGATGGTAAAAATATCGTAAAATTAACAAATAATTAAATAAGTTACCAACGTAAGAAATGATTTATCAAAAGATTCTTAGGCTATGTATGGTTTGATTTTTAGAATTTTTTTTTTTAAAATTAAAAATTAATTTGATTAAGAAATAAAAAAATAAAAAATAATTATCATTTTTATATAATTTTTTTCTTTCTAGTGGTTAGGAATAATTTTTTACAAATTAAATTGAAACAGTCATACGTATGTATATAACCAGCCTAAAAGTTCAAATGATAATTATTTTTTATTTTTATTTCTTAACCAAATTAATTTTTAATTTCTAAAAATCAAACCGTACATAGCCTAAAAATATTTTGATAAGTCACTTTTTACGTTGGTAACTTATTTAATTATTTGTTAATTTTACGACATTTTTACCATTTGAGGCCTGTTTGGTAATCATTTCGTGTTCAGTTTTCAATTTATATTTATAAAAATTTTAAAAACTGTCATAAAAACTTGTTTGATAATTTTTTTTGGTTTATAAATTGTTGCCTCAGTTTGTAAATTTGAGAAAAAAACGTAAATTTAAAAAATGAGTTACGTTGGTTTTTAAACAGAAATTAAAAAATTCTACTAACAAAAAATTTTTTCAATTAATTTTTTTTCCAATTAAATTTTTTTCAATGAATTTTTTTCCAACTAATATTAACCGATAGGGCAATTGGTAATACTATTTTAAACCTTAGGGTGGGGATTATAATTTCTAAAATGTGAGGGGTGTCAATGTAGTTTATCCAGTGAGGGCAAATTTGATATTTAAAAAAAATTTAATTTGCCGAGGAGAATTTGTAATGAAATTTTAAATCTCAAAAACGGAAATGTAATTTTCAAAAATTAAGGGGAAATTGTAATAAAAATAAACCTCGGTGTCAGTGTAATTTACCCATATAGATGGGAGTTGCCTCAGTAGCTAGTAGTTTAAGTAGGAAATTTTTTTTTGTTTTTTGGGAATATATGATCACACGATTTGGAGAGAAGGGAGTGAATTTCCGTTTACAAAGGGTTCGAAGGGGGGAATTAGGGTTTTGAATCTGTAACGCCCTCAAAATAAAGACAATAAACCCATCAATCGAACATGCATCAACATAATAAAAATCCACCTTCTTCTATTTAACTGAACTGTTCTATACAAGAGTATTACATGTAAACAATAAAAGCGGGTGCCTTAAAGGCTTACAACTTTCCAAGTTAACACTTGGTTACAATCAAGAGAGCTCTAGCTCAATACACGTAAAGCCCTTGGCTTGAGGTTACATGTAACACATCAAAAGTAAATAGAAGTCAAAAAGTCCATCCGCCACTAGCCTCCCAAGCTAAGTCCTTGGAGGTGGCATGCTGCCTGTACCTGAAAATGATGTTCCCATATAGGGTGAGCCACAGCCCAGTAGAAATATACTAAACCAGTTATGAATAATGACTAAAAGATTAACAGTTGATAGATGGTCAACACTTTTACATTCTTTCATAACACATTACAATTCCAAGACCTTCAAGTCTATATTCAATTCACTCTCCATTTTCATTAAATTCTCAATTTATAACTCATGGCTCAGAACCTGGCCACACAACTCATATGAGACAATAACTCATATTAAGCACTTACAACTTCATTACTTCCACAGATATGCATACTAGCTATATCACATTTCCAAGACAAGCATATGAGCTCTATCTACGGAGTCCATCCCTATCTTCTCCCAAACAACATCCGGTTTAGAGGTACATCCCCTATCTTCCCCTAAACCGCGGAGTACATCCCCTATCTTCTCCAACACAACACAATGCATATAAACAACAATTATACACATCACAAATCAATACATAATGTTAATGTATTCTTCAACTGTCATACTCAATGACACATTTCAATGATTGGTTTTAATTTACCTAATCATCATGCATTGTCTACAACAATCAAGACTATCCTCCACCGATAGCCCAAAGCAGATATTTCTAAACAGAAAATAAATGCGCAATGATATATAATCAACATCTCAATTCCACAATTAATTATCCCAATTAATTAAACAATATAATTATAGCATTTTCCATAATTAACATTCACCCCTAAGGTTCCATTTCCATCAATGATTCCACTTTAATCTCATTTCTATGTACCAATCGTAAATATAGGTTTATTTAAAACAAAACCCCAAACTTTTATAAAATTGCACAAAAGCCCCAAACTTTCCCAAAATTACACAACTATCCCCAACACATCAAAATGTCAAAATTCAAAGACAGAATCCATAAAGAGGAGTAGGATATCCCTACCTCAAAGTTTGAGCTCAAAAGGAGATGAAGACCCAACACCCAACTTGCTCCAAAACCAAATATTTTCAGATTAGATCGAAGCCCAAGTCACCCTCTATCTTTTTAACAAAGCACTTAGGGTAGATTCACACTCTAGGGAGATGATTTCTTAGAGAGAAGGCAAGTCTAGAGAGAGAGGCTCTCAAATTTAGGGTTTGAAGATATAAAACTTTTGAAAAAGTGAAGTTTAGATCGCAAGCGAATCGATATAAATAGGCTCGCTCGGCGAAGACTTGGTCGCCGGCGACCAGAACCTGAAACCGTAGCACGAGCCAAGAAGGTCTCGCTCGATCCAACATCCTAGAAGCTCGCTCGGCGAAGAAAGCTTCGTTCGAGCAGAGCTCGACCTTCAGTTCTGCAACTAGACGACGCTGAAGCGACGAACCGCTTTCGCCGAAAGCGAAGATCGCTCGGCGAAGAACGGCTCGCCGAGCGTAAATCATGGTGTTCAGTCCAGCCCAGACAATCGCCGCTGAAGCGGCCGCTCTGGCTCGACCCACCTGACACAAAACTCAACTCGCTCGAGCAACCAACTCCTCGCTTCGGCGAAGGACAAAAATTTGGCAGAACCCTTCCCAAACACAACCAACCTGAAACAAACCTGCCCAACACATCCTATAACTCAAATACAATATATGAAAGGACGTAAACAGGACAACAGTCCACTACCAACATCCACGGACACATGTCCGGATCACTGTACAACAAGGGGTAAACCCGGATCGCTATAGAATCTTTCTTGTTAACGAGGTGGGTGAGGAGTGTTCTGCAAACAACGTGGACATAGTCGGCCGTGTTCAGGTATGGCACACTTTCGACACACCTTCACGTTTGGTTGCATCATGTGTGGCCATTCATCAATCGCCGTTGCAAATCAAATTAATTGTTTTCATATGTCAATGGTGAATGCAGTGGAAATTACGGCTGTTGTCAGTATGCACGAACATATATTTGGGGGTTTTGGTTGTTGTTGGTTGGTTATTGTGTGAACATGGACCCCAGATTTATGTATGCAGAAAACATGTTTGCAACGGGGCTTATTTACTGTGTACATGTTAACATCAATTACCGTTCACACACCACAACTTATGATCGTCACGTTCTTTAACCCGTTGCATGTATGAACCGCGCAAGACAGCATACAGTCTCAGCCGGTGTGGTTTGCAAACCCCGTCTATTGGAACACCAAATTTCGAAATGGGTGTAATTGAATGGGTTGGTTCAAAATGTATAGGGGCAAACGGGTCACTATGGGCCCCACTATGTGACTTCACACTTCAAAAATGAGCCAAATCACACTCACACGTCATGTTCACACACACGCACATGTACTTTGCCCATACTTCGAAACATTAAAACAATATTAGTACCTTTTTTCCCGTAACGTGAAACACAGGCACCTTACTCCCATAATTACATTAACAATTTTTTATAATAGTTTGACCAATGGCAAATTAATAAACAACCAGTCAAAAGGATTTCACTGTTAACAAGAAAACATTTGGGACTATATAGATTATAAGACCGAAATATGGAATTTATTGATCAATTCTCCAAAAAATAATTGTAGTTATGATATTTATTTATGGTAAAAAAAATAATTGCAGTTATGATTTTTTTTTTTTTACCTTATTTTATTCTTTGTAAATTTATTAAATATCACAAAATGTTGATATTTCTTCATCCTCTATGCTTATAGATTAAGATTGGTTAGGTGATTAAGATCTGACCTGGGCTTTTGATATTTCTTGATGATCTTTGTGGGTAGGTAATACTGAGCTCCAAAGCTGCTGTAAATTCGGTTGTGGTAGAAAATACTGAGTTTTGATACTGCCCTGGGTCCATTACCTGGAGTCACGGCGACAATGCCGCATTATGAGTCTAGGCGTTTGTATTCTTGGTGGTGGGACAATCACAATAGCCCAAAGAATTCAAAATGGCTTCAGGAAAATCTTAAAGGTATTTGTTTTGTCACTTAATTTTTGTTAGTTTCTGGTTTTTAAGGATTGATGTCTTTTGCTTACAATTAATATTTTCGTGTTTGTCCTTTTCCTTTCTTTATGTTGTTTATTATTTTAAAGAATCATGAAATTATAGGATAGTAGAAAGCAGAGGTAGAACTCTATATTATCAAGTGAGGGAACTTACTCCTAGGGCTTTGGTCTGGTAATTACTGATATATGTGGGACAGGAGGACTGCATGTACTTGGGGGATTAGTTGGGGAGAAGCTCAAGACACCCTTGTGAGCCAAAAAAAAAAAGGGGGATGGGACTTGCCAAAAAAAAAAGAAAAAAAAAAAAAGAAAAAGAAAGCCCAAGTATGGAAGTTTTTTGATGGTTATTATTTGGATTTCCATTGCTTCCATTAGATATAGAACCATTTTTGTTGTGTTAAATAATAATTTAGTACATAAACAACGGCTTAACACTTTTTGACATTGGCTTTGGGTTGAACTTCATACAGCAATGGAGAGGGAGTTAGTTCAGAAACATATGTTGAAGTTAAGACTTTTGGAGGATTTTAGAAAATGATGAAATTTGATGCTATAGTTTTTTTAATCCAAATGTTGTTTATGATTTTTGGTTAATATAATATTCATAATTTGTACAATTAAAATATATAATTTTAAGTAAACTAAAATTGTTTATAAAATTGTTGTTCATATTAAATGAGAAAGGTAAAATTGGGATAAAATTCACCATTATGGAGAATTGAACTTTTGGGCAACATTTTATAAAAACTAGGACTTAGTTGACCAAAATAAAATTTGATAGGACTCCATGGTAATCTTAAGAGCAAAATAGGATTTATTGATAATTTTTCCAAGAAAAAATTTGATTTGTGGGATTGCATTTATTGAATCAAAATAGCTCTAGCAAGTAAGGATACCATTGTGCCAACTACTCAACTTTGAGTAAAGTTGATTAAACTCAATTAGCATACAAGTAATATAAGATGTAGGTTTGCAATTGAATCTCGTGATCTTAAAAGTGAGTGAACTTTGTTAGGTTCCTTGACCTAGAAGGTAATACCTGAGTTGCATACCTACAAGTGATATTTCTCTTCTAGAACCACGATTATGGTTCAAACCAAGAATCGAGTTTTAGAACCATGTTTTTGCGGAGTAACTCAGAATACAGTTTAACCCAAGGCATTGGCATTACTGTTGTGTTTTCAAATTTAACCTTTTTCCCATGCAAATATGATTCTTGATAGTGCTTCCTTCCTCAATTTTTAGTTTCCCTTTATTCCGAGATTGGGATGTATCTCATTTTCAAGCTGAGAAAGAGCTGACAATGCTAGTGTCAAGTTGAAGTCTTATTCGCTGTTTTTTCTATTTTTCAAGTTTTCTGGTATGGCTTCCATGCTATAGCTTCCCACCTAAGGTTCTACAGCCTATATGGAATTCTTAATTTTCTTTTGATAAATTATTCTGGTTTTGGTCCATGACAATTAGCGGTTGTTTGGTTTATGGGTTAGCATTAACATGTCCTCGAATGCTATCTTTTCCTACTTTCTATACTATTATTGCTACCTTGTTACAAAGTTGAAATCAGCATGAATGACACTCTTCTTCCAAGAGGTCTAGTAAGTTGCTTCTTCTATTTCATATCATTTCCTACTAGTTTGTATGTTTTTTCATATGATGCTTTGCATTCATTAATGAGAGTACGTAGATCACCTCAGTGCGTTCTAAGAAAATTGATCTAATGGTCATTTGATCCATCTGTCTTTTGTTTTTAACAGTCATAAAAGTTCCAGTCATAATTGCTCCCAATGCTTCCCCTGTTTTAATAATAATAAATGCATTTCAGCCTGTTTGAAATCGTATTTTAAGTGTCCCAACTATTGGATGGCCAGTTTTAAAGCCTTTTTTTTAGGCCACAATATTAACTCTTCCACATATGGTTTTCCGAACAGATATGGATGCCAAAGTCAGAGCAATGATCATGCTCATTGAAGAAGATGCAGATTCCTTTGCAAGAAGGGCAGAAATGTACTACAAAAAATGGCCTGAGCTCATGAAACTGGTTGAGGAGTTCTACCGAGCGTACCATGCCTTGGCGGAAAGGTATGATCACACAACAGGGCAGCTCTGCCAGGCCGATCGAACCATGGCAGAATGTGAACCTCACAGACCTGAAATGCCACATCGGTATGAGCATTGCTTGGAGAAAATATCTAAGCTGGAGAGTGAACTCTCTTGTGCTCAAGAGGAAATCAGATGCCTTAACAGTGTGGTTCTGATCGAGACTACAAAGAATAAGAGATATCAGGCTTTAATGGAGCAAGTGGAGTCAGTAGGTTTGAACCCAAAATGTATTGCATCATCCGTGAGAGATTTGCAGGATGAGAACACAAAGTTGAGACAGATTTTCAAGGAGGACAGAGATGATAAAGAAGCTCTTTTCAAGAAATTGGAGAACATGGAACAACTTTTAGATAAGAATGTTGTTTTGGAGAGTTCATTTGTCGATTTGAGCGGAGTTGAAAGGGTCACAAGCAAATGTCAAGGCATTGCAAGAGTCTTGCCAATCTCTACATGGTGAAAAATCGCCCTTGTTTTCGAGAAAGCAAATACATCTCAATCACAAATTATTACTGAGAATATGCAGAAGATCCTGGAGAAAAACACCGTTCTTGAGAATTCCGTCTTTGGTGCAAATGTTGAACTTGAAGGTCTGAGGGAAAAATCAAAGAGCTTAGGAGAGCTCTGCAAGTCACTGAATAATGACCAGTCTAATCTTATTGCTGAAAGAGGTACTTTGGTTGTTCAGTTGGACAACGTTAAGCGGAGACTAGAAAACCTGGAAATGAGATTTGCAGTATTGGAACAAAAATACGCTGGCATGGAGAAGGAGAAAGAATCCACGCTATCTCAAGTGGAAGAACTAAAGGTGTCTCTAGGTGTAGAAAAACAAGAGCGGGCAAGTTTTGCATTGTCAAGTGGGGCACGATTGGCTTGTCTGGAAAACCATATCCAACTCTTGCAAGAAGAAACTAGGTGGAGGAAGAAAGAATTCAAAGAAGAACTTGATAAAGCTATGAATGCCCAGTTTGAGATCTTTGTTTCACATAAGTTTATACAAGACATGGAACAAAAGAATTACACTCTATTGATGGAGTGTCAAAAACATGTCGAGGCATCCAAATTGACGGAGAAACTGGTTTCGGAGTTAGAGTGAAAATCCTGAGCAGCAGGTAGAAGCAGTACTCTTGTTAGATGAAATTGAAAAGCTAAGGATGGGTATATATCATCAAGTGTTCAAGGCTCTTGAAATTGGTCTAGATAATGAACTGGACGATGAGATTGCAAATGAGCAAATATTTGTGCATCATGTTATAGAGAATATTGAGGATATGAAATGTTCTCTCTCGAATTACGAGGACGTTAAGCGGCAATGTTGGTTGAGAACTCGTTCTTCTTACTCGTTGGGCAACCGAGATTAGAAGGTGTGGAATTTGGGTCGAGAAGAAAATCTTAGAGCAGAGTTCAAAGCCATGATCGACAAATTGTGATGGTGCAAAATGAGAAGCACAGACTTCTAAAGATAAACAGACAGTTGAAATCAGAAGTGAAAATGGGAGATCAACATGCAAACACGGTTAAGGCTGAAATGAAGCGGCTATGTATGCAGCAAGGAGATTTGCAGAGGGCTTACCTTAAATTACAGGGCGAATATTCTCAAGTGCTTGCAGAAAATAGGTCTTTGTTGAATAATCTCTCAGAGCTAAAGGAAGAGAAATGCATTGCAGAAGAGGAAAACAATTTTATTCTCTTGGAAACATTGGCTCTTGATAACCTGTCAGTGATTTTCAAGAACTTTGGAACTGAAATCTGTGGAACTAAAATTACTCTGTGAAGATAAGCACAATCTTCATGGGGTCAATAGTGACCTTGAAAAGGAGGTTGGTGTATTGGGAGGGGAGTTAGAAATGAAAGAAATGGAAAATTTACTTCTCAAAGATTCAATGAAGAAGTTGGAGGAGGAGCTGCTTGAGGTCAAAGATTTCAATAATCAATTGCGGCACGAAATCTCAACGGGAAAGAATTTCTTGTGTCAGAAGGAAATCAAGCTTTTGGAAGCAGAGGAGAAGCTTAAAGCTACGGAGGATCTGAATTCAGAATTGTGTGGAACTATGGAAGGACTGAAGAAGCAACATGAGGAATCAATACTCATGAAGGAAAATTTAGAAAAGCACATTTTTGAACTATCTGAAGAAAATATAAGCCAGAACAAAGAAATCGAATGCCTTCCTGAAGTTAATGGAAACTTAGATTCTGAACTGGGTATATTACGGGAAGATGTTGAAGTACACAGAATTAGAGAAGAGAACTTGAGTTCGAAGCTGCAAGAGATAGGCAACGATTTTGAAATGTGAGGGAGGTCGCAATATTCGATTCGATTTTCAAATCTCCGACATCCATGAAGTTTTGTTTGAAAATAAGTGTAACAAGCTTTCTGGAGTATGTGAAACTCTTGAAAACGAAAATGCTTCTAAGACAGTTGAGATAGAACAGATGAAAGGAAGAGTTAGCTTCATGGAGACTGAAATTGGAGGCCTTAAGGCTCAGTTATTTGCATATGCTCCTGCCATAGATTCTCTGAGAGATAACATAGCATCACTTGAGCACAATGTCCTCTCTCCACCAGAGCTTAACGTTGCTGACAATCAAGAACAGAAGGTATGTTCTTTAGTATAACTTTGACCAGAGAAAGTATTTTTTTTATCCTGAATCAACTTGGCAGAAATTCTCTTAATGTCATCCACACATTTGATGTTTTTTGAATGCAACTAACATAACATGTATAAATTTTACTTTTAGGAATTGGACTTACTTTACCATGTCGATAATAAAGCAAAGTTGCATTAGATGGCAATTGGAACCCATGTGAAATTAGATCTTTTATTTTGTTTTTTATCATTATAGTCTAGCATTTGTGTTCATAGCATTTGCAATATTTACTTTGAATAGTTGGTATCCTTCGAAGGGTTTCACTCAACGATCACAAATTTTTCTTAATTTTTTGATTTTTTTTCTTTTGGTATCACAAAGTAATGTTGTAAAGAAAATTTTGTTCAAAACTCTTATTGCTCATGATTTCAAAAGTGACTTTTTATGGTCCTTCATTTCAAATAAAAACACACATCATTGTGCCTTATGATTTTGAAAATACCACTGCCATATGATTCTGTTTTAGTTTTTTTTTTTTTTTGTATAAAAATTCTGTTCGTGTACCATTTTCCCTTTTCTAATACATTTTGGTGATTGATACCATTTAATTGTTAACTTTTGTACTGTTAAATACATGGGAGACTAACATCACATCACTGCATTTTACTTTCCCTCTTAATACCCTGTTAACATTTAATATTTATTGTAGAGAGATTTGAGAATTTCTTCTTGTTCTTGAACTTTCTTTTTAACTCAAAATTTATTAGAACTCGAGCAAGTCAGTGCGCCTTGCAAATTGTTACACCAAGTTCTCATCCATCTGTGCTAGTTGAATGCTCTATTTAATACGTAAAATCTTTAACTAAAACTTGATCCTTCTCTTTCCCTCATATTCCAGATGTGGAATTGGTTCATTATCATGAGAAAAGATGTCAAGAACCGATGGAAGATCATAACTCTGCGATCTGAATGTAATTCCAAAGATTGCAGAATTTACAGACTAGGATGAAAGCAGTTGAAAAGGTTGTAATAGAAGAGAAGAAAAAGTTGGTGATGCAGAAAAGCTTAAACACTAACATCAAGCTAGACGCTGTTTTGAAAGAGTTCGAAGAGTTGAAATCCAACTACCGTGTCAGTCTAAAAAAAGACAAACAAATGGCAGAGATGGAGCTTCGAGATGAGCTCGTTGACAAACTCAAGTTGCAGAAAACAAAACCGGAAATTTCTGAAGTGAGGAATGGGATTCTGACGAAAGATATTCCTCTTGATCTCGTTTGACGGTTCATTGTATGGAATAAGCAGAGAAGGAATCATGGCTGATGATCAGATGCTTGAGTTATGGGAAGCAGCAGAGGATGGCTGTGGTCTTGATCGAACACTCAAAGAGTCACACAAGCAAGCAAACAAACCAACAGAGGATGATACTCTGTGCCAGGAGTTTGAGCATGCGGAGCACAAGAATGACAAGCACTCTTTGGACTTACAAGTTGAGAAGGAGTTGGGTGTTGATAGATTAGAGGTACCCACGTGTGTTCCTGAGCCGCATCAGGATCAGAACAAGAAAAAGATCTTGGAGAGACTCAATTCAGATGCTCAGATGCTGAAGAACCATATGATAACAGTAGAAAACCTGAGAAGGAAATTGGAGATGAACAAGAAGAGAAAAAAGGCGAAGAGCATTGATTTTGAGACAGTGAAGGACTAGTTACAAGAAGTTGAGGAAACTATCGTGCAGATCGTGGAGGTTAACGGTCAACTGTCACAAAATATCGAGCAGAGCCCATTGCATTTGGATGGAAATGCTTCACCAGAGTTGAAAGAGGCTGGGGCTGTCCAAAGAAAGAGAGTCTTGGAACAGGCACGAAAAGGGTCTGAAAAGATCGGATGGTTGCAATTGGAGGTTCAAATAATCCATTACGTCTTGCTGAAACTATTGGATGAAAAGAAAAACAATGAGAAAAGCCGATTTTCCAGGAGCAAAACAACCACTATCCTGAGAGACTTCATTCACAGTGGGAGAAGTAGCCCACGACGGAAAAAGGCTGGTCTTTTTGGGTGTTTCAGACTTCCAACCAATGGAGACGGTAACAATATCAGCTCGTTTAATTAAATTAGCTCTGAATAATCAGTAATCAGTCCTTGAAACGTTCCTTTTACTATTTTAGAAGTGATCATTTCTTGAATTTCTTGGTAGAAACTGTTCCATCTTTAGTTCAGAGGATCTGTATGAATTAGATCTAATCTAATTTAAATAATCTGCTCCTTATGAGCCTCTTTTTTCAACATTTGTGGTGCACTATAAATTATTGTAAGAGTTTGATGCCGTACAAACAAATTTATCTTTGTCCACCATGTCCAAAGATAGATATACTGCAATCACTGTCACCAATTAGGGTTTTGTGTGCTCTAAAAACTCCATAGGCAGCTAGTTTCTGAGGGGATGAAGCTCCATAGGAGGCGGTGTCTTTTTCCATTTTTTTTTTTTGTTCTTTTCTCCCTACTAGATTGTGACAGATGGTATGCAGGCTGGCAATGTCTAAACATGTATATCCACCGTCGGAGTTTTTATCTTTGCACAACTATATGTATTATTTTATGTGAAATCATGGTGATAATCTCTGGTTCCTATTGCTGAGGGTCTTATAAATCCATCTCGCTCATGCCATTGCTGAAGCTAAAGCTTGTTTGGTAGCAATCTTAGATTGAATGTTTAGAACATCTTCAATGTCATTTTATTCATTCTTTCAATGTCTAATTTCATTTTATTTTATTTTATTTTATTTTATTTTTTTGCATAACTACCACTGTCTTGCTCCGTATGTTTCCATGCAAAATCATTTTGACAGAAAAAAGTTTCACATTTTTTTCCAAAGACTTTTTCTTGCTTCTGATTGCATCTTTAATACTGACAGTTGTATTCGTAGTAGTGGTACAGAGGCAGTGGTGGAATGTGGCAGTTATGGGGTGGTAGTAGTCGAATAGAGGTAGAGGTAGTGATAGTGATGGTGATGAAGGTTGTTGGGAGGTAGTGATGGTGGATGGATAGAAGTGTGATGATATTGATAAGATTTTAGGTTGGAAAACTTTGTAATAGGAAAACATTTTTTGTCACGTAAGTATTTTTTTGATTGATCATAAAAAATATTTTTTTATTAATTTTTGTTTTAATTATACCAAAAGTACAAAATGCAAAATGTAGGAAAATGAAAAAATATATATATATATATATATGTATATATTCTTGGTGAAACAAAAATCAGTAAATCATTTCACCATAATCAGCAGAAACAAATATATTGATGTGGCATATTTGGTTTTGTCAAACTTTGTACCAAATGTGGCGCAATATGTAACACAACTATAATTTAGCCATGAATTTACCATTGAAGTTGATTTTGGGAAATCAAGCTAAAAAAAAAAAAACTTTGGCAATATAATTTTGACTTGGGTGAGCTAAAAGCTACCTTTGCCAGAAAAAGTAATAAATACCTACTTCTCCAACGTCTAGATAGTTAAGCTTATTTGTCTAATATGGCTTGTTTTGGAAAGATGAAAATAAATAATTTTTTAATTTATTTGTTTACTTTTTAATTTATTCACAAAAATTATTATTATATAAAGTCACATCACTTATAAATTATAAATTTATCATATTACCCTCAAGCATTATTAATGCATTTTTGTCGAAAGCCAAGGATATTTTGATAATTTAACTTATTGGCTTATTTCTCATTTCTCAAATGAATTTTTGATGAAATAAATTATTTTTTTGAACTTTTTAAAAATAACCCCAATTTTTTTTCTTTCTTTTTTCTCAAATTAAGGCCTTACTTGGGAACAAAGAAAAAAGCAAAACTTTTGACTTATTTCCAAAAAGTCAAAAGAACAATTTATTTCATTAAAAATTCATTTGAAAAGTGACAAATAAGTCAACAAGTGAAATTATCAAAATATTCTCGGCTATATGACTTCTGACAAAAATACAAAAATACATTAATAATGCATGAGGGTAATATGATAAATTTATAATTTTCCAAATGATGTAATACCATATAATAATAATTTTCAAAAAAGCAAAAAAATATTTAAGCCCATTTTGGGAAGTGACAAGACAACTTATTAACTTATTGGCTTATTTAGATCACATCACATTTATACTTTTTACAAATTTTTTTGTAATAAGCAAAAAGCTAATGCTTCCCAAATAATTTTGTGAATAACCAAAAAGCAAGAAAATAAACCAAAAAACTATTTATTTCCACCTTCCCAAAACAAGCCTAAAAGCTATAAGAATAAATTGAACCAAACAATATAGTACAAAATTTCATAATAAAAAAATAATAAAAAGTTATAAATAACTTTGATAAACCAGCACGTGTACAGGACTTGCATTTGATTTCTTAAACTATATTTCATTCCTCATATCAAAGTATAAGAAAAAATTGAAACCAAAATATTTAACCCCAAGGGTGGTTCACAACTTGGCAAAGGCCGAGGGATTAAGCCCCTAGGTCCTAGGTTCAAAACTCTCTTGGGCCAATCTCTTTGGCGGTAGCACAGTTAGTTAGGAGGTTAGTCTCAAACATTTTATCATACTTGGTGTGGGTTCAATACTCCCTCGCTGTGTGAGTCTTGACTTAAGGTCGAGGCAAGTTTCCAAGCTTCATCACACTTGGTGTGGGTTCAATACGCCTCCGCTATGCGAGTCCTGACTTAAGCGGAGCTTGTCTTGGGAGGTCGGGGAAGTTCCTAGATTATAGTTTCCTAACTCAGAACGGACAACAGAACACCCTGGTGATCTTTGTAAGGGTTTGTAAGGGGTGCTGCCTTGGACTTGCAGGCGAGTAGAATGATTTTCCTGTAACAAAAGAAATAAAAAAATAAAAAATAAAAAATAAATAAATGAATGGAATAATCTATATCATGAAATGAATAAATTTAGAGATGTTGATATGAAGCTTTTATTTCTTGTCATTATAGTGGCTGTCTAAATCTAGCTAGGACAATATTCAAATTAGAAAATAACATTGAAGGTTGTGATGATCTAACTGATTTGGGTTTTTGATTCCAAGATCTTTTTTTGTTGAGCCAACAGATCTCAATGTATTTTCAACAAGGTGGTTGACTGTAGATCATGTTGCCACCAGTCCACGTACCTCAAGAAAAACATTCTTTTATTCATTCAGACTCTATAATATTATTGAGTATAATTCAATCACTGTTTAAATCAATTGTAGAATAATATACTGATAAATATTAATAATATAGAAGATGATTACAATATGTTTGTTCAAGTGCTATACACAAGAATATTTATTAAAAAAAAAAATTGTATATATCACTATCACAATTATCAGCATATATTATTTTTACAGTCACAATTAAATTTTTTTTCCAAAATAAATAAATTTGTGCAAGTTTTAAATAGAATCTTTTTCTTTGTTTGAACAAATTTAAATTTATGTAAAGGCTAGTTTTCATATTTTAGGTGCTGGAAGCAAAACTTGTTTTCTTTGAATTGTCATCATCAACACACCCAAATTCTTGAAACATGATGGAATTATTTTTGTATTCAATTCTTTTGGATAGTAACATTTTTTTGGAAAGCACAACATAAACAAATGATAGGGGGAGACATGAGTATGATGCAATGAGATATTGATCAATTTAGGGAGATTTTGTAAATGGTTTTGAAGCCAATCAAATTCATCTCACATGAATGAACAGTTCTTGTGAAAGCACTGCACAATGGCCTGAGACAATACATCTAAATGCCTCTCACTTTCTTAAAAAGTTCCATCAAATTAATGTTGTAGAAATTGTGCAATTAAATAAACATTTACAAATTACGAACAGAATAGAAATAGAACAGATTTGGGAATTACAATTGCAGAAGCAGAATATATGCTGGAAATTACGAACAAAACAGAAATACATAACAAAATAAAATGGGAAAAAGAAACGAATTACATAATTTAACGGTTTAAGTTAAAATATTTTTGGAGACAAAAATACGTAATTTGAAAATATTTTTTTACAAAGGAAAAATTTATGAGTCTGACTTCTTTGCCATAATTTTTTTTACAACAATTTTGTTGTGTACGTCAACAAATTACATAATTTAACAGTTTAAGTTAAAACTAAAATAACATTAAAACAACGTAGTTTTGTTTTAATTTGAAGCATAGGTCGTTAAATTACCACAACAAGACTATTATAAAGAATAATTATTCAAAATCAATAACGTGCATCCTAAGGCTATATTTGATTTATAAATTTGGGAAGAGACTTGGAAAAAGAAACGAAAAATATGTACAAAATGTAGGTGAAATGTAATTATATTTTACACACATTTCACTTACTTTTTATCTTTCCCTTTCCAAATTCCTTCATAAATTCATGAACCAAACATAACTTAAAAATGGAATACACTATAAAAAATGTTATGTCATTTTGTAGTATTAGTTACCAATAAGTGAATCTACGGTGTGGGCCCTTAAAATGAAAATTATAAATCATTATAGTTATAGTGATCCGGGTTTCCATCTCCCGTATTTATCGTATCCGGACTCGGTTCCGTAGAGTTGGTTGTTGGGTATATCTTGTTTACATCCTTTACTCTTTGTATTTGAGTCTTGGGTTATGTCGGGCAGGTTTGAAACAGGTTGGTTGAGCTTAGAAACCAAAACTAGTTGCCTAGATTTTGGCCGGTCTGCTCGAGCGGATCTTTTTGCGCTCGAGCGGGGCCTTTGTTGTTACTTCTCCGCTCGAGCGTGGGTTTTGGCGCTCGAGCTGGATAATTACCCATCCAGTTTTTCCCCTGTAGTGGTGGACGCTCGAGCGGGATTTTAGACGCTCGAGCGGGAGTCTGTGTGTGACGCTTGAGTAGGGAGTTGGACGCTCGAGCAGGGACCTGATTCAGTGTAAAGTTTTGGGAGCGTGCATTTGCCGCTCGAGCAAGGTATTGGACGCTCGAGCGGGGATCTGTGAGTGACGCTCGAGCGGGGCTTTTGCCGCTCGAGCGGGAGGGCTTTTATATAAAGCCAAGATCTGACCTTTTTGTTCACTTTTCAACATCGTTTCTCTCTCTTACTTTTCCAAAAAGCTATTTTGAGAGTTTCTCTCACTAAAACCCTAACTTCTCTCTTAGGATTGGTCTAGTAGGAGTCGTTCTCTCACCTTGGGCCTTTACAAAAGTTGTGTTGATCGTCGAGGGCTATCTTTTAATCTGAAAATTTCGGGATTTGGAGCATTTCCATTTTCTTCATCTCCTTCGTTGGGTCCCATCATTCGAGGTAGGGATAACCTACTCCATCTTATGAGCTTTGTCTTTGAATTTTAGCATTTTGATATGTTGGGGGTTGTTGGGTAAATTTTGAGAAAGTTTGGGCCTTTGTGTAATTTTACAAAAAGTTGGGATTTTAATTATATAAACCTATATGCAAGTTAGGCATAGAGAAATGAAATTAATGTTGGAACATTGATGGAAATGGAACCTGAGGGTTGTTTTGTGAATTATGGTAAGTTGCCCTAATTGGTTTAATTAATTAATGTATATAATTAATTAAAGAAAATAAGGAATTGAATCGAGAATGTTGAAATTGGGGATGTATGGGACTAAAGGGTGTAGTTGAACTATTTATTGCTCACCTAGTTGAAATGTTGATATATTATCCATTTGTGTATTTATTTCCTATTTAAAAATAATTGCTTTGGACTACCGGTGGAGGGTAGTATTGATTGTTGTAGACAATGCATGATGATTACGCAAACTAAAACTAATCAAGTGGTTGTGTCATAGAGTATGACGGTTGATAGAATACATTAATTTCATGTATTGATAGATTGTGCATATGATCAGTGTGTTTATGTGCATTATGTGTAGACGGTTGATAGAATATATTAACTTTATGTATTGATTGATTGCGTATATGATTCTATGTTTATATGCATTACTTGTGTATGGGAGGAGATGGGGGATGTACTCCACGGTTTAGGGAAAGATGGGGGATGTACCTCTAAGCCGGTTAATGGTTAAGGGAAGATGGGGGATGGACCCAGGGACGCAGCTCATATGCTCTCCCATTGGAGTGATGATACAGCTCATATGCTTATCTATTGAAGTGTTGATATAGCTCTTATGCTTATCTATTGGAGTGATGATATAGCTCATATGCTTATCTGTGGTAGTAGTGATATAGCTCATATGCTTATCTATTGAGATGTTTGTTTAATTTGATATAGCACTAAAATGTATATCATTTATGAAGTATGGAAGTGGTTTATGTGTTATTAATACAACACCAAAATGTGTATCCACCTTGGATTTTGAAAGTGTTCTAGTGATGAACTATAATCTTGTCAAAGGTTTTGGTCAGAGTACTGAGCCTTGTTTTCAAACTCAATGTTGAATAAGAAATGAAAAGTGAATTGTAACATAGACTTGCTTGTCATGGAATTGTAATAAGATGTAAATGAATGTATAAGTGTTGACCATCTATTAACTGCTAATATTTTAGTCATTGTTTATAGTTGGTTTAGTGTATTTCTACTGGGCTGTGGCTCACCCTGTGTGGGACACCATTTTCAGGTACATGAAGCATGCCACCTCCAAGGACATCGCTTGGAAGGCTAGAGGCAGGCAGACGTTTGTGGTTTTGGTTATCTTTTGTTGTATTACATGTAATTTCAAGTCAAGGGCTTAATGTGTATTTGAGTTAGTACTCTCCTCTTTGTAACCAAGTGTTAGCTTGGAAAGCTGTAAGCCCACAGTGCATTTGATTCTGTTGTTAACATGTAATACTTCTTGTAAAGAATTACTCTGTGGAATAGAATGATGTTTGTTTCTTATATCAATGGATGTCTAAATTGATGGGTTTAATGTTAATATTTTGAGGGCGTTACAATAATTATGTCATGAACATTACAGTTATGTTGGGGCTATTGAGAAGTGAAATTTTAGGATTTTTTTTAGTTAAAATTTACAAAAAGAAATAGATTAAAACAGCCAATAAGACAAAATATTACATCAAATCCTTAATCATTTCACTTTTTCTCTCACAAACATCACATTCAATTATAAAAAAAATCTAATCCTCTTCTCAAACACAAAATTTTAACCTATTAAAATAGACTACTAAAATAACAACTTTCTAAACACCCGCATTGTTAATGTAAAATGTTGAAAATCACTGACTCTAAGAAATGTTGCTACCATAATTTTAGTAAGAAAAGTGGCTTATACTGTTCAAGTAATGGGCTTACCTATCAAACTATCTGAAAATTATGAAGTCCGCCACAAGTTTTTTTTGTGGACTTTTATAACTTCATAATGCTCAAAGAACTATAGGCCCTAGCCCATAAGTCATACAGTGGAAAGATGCTTAGTTCAACCCGGAAAGCGAAAAAAGATATTAGTAAATAAAGGAAAATGTTATAGGTCCCAAAAATCCCATACTCATGTGAGACATTTAGTCATTTGTTTAGTAAGATTTTTGGTATCCTTAGCATTACCCGTAAATAAATAAATAAAAAGAACAAAATTAAGGAAAACTACATGTAAGTGGGAGAATGAAATTTTTTTTTTATCAACCTATGGAGGAGTGCAAGTGACACTAACACCCCACCACACAGACACACTTACACCCAAGGTTGGAGGGAAGGAAGGACGAGGGAGGTCATGTGCCCCCCCTCAGTTTTGAGAATTTTTTTTTTTTTTTTTGCCATATACAAAATGTATATATATTTTTTTCTTAACATGTTTTTTGGTTAAAGATTTATTGTATTGTTCACAACAAGTAGTTATTTGACACTTTGACAGCACTATTTGGTATTATTTATGTAATAGTTTAAACCAATAGTATAGCGAAAAATCTTATAGATTGGGTATAATGAACTCATTATTTTCAAGCAATTGATAGACTACTTAATGTAATTTGTGATTTCTCATGTTTTGAGTATCACGTAGGCAATGTTATATGGTATTCTAAGACTGTTTAATAATTTTCATTCGAAACACATCATTTATAAGCAATGTCATCTCTTTAATATTTTTCTATTAAATAAAAATTAAATAGATTTTATAATAATTTGTGCTATAAACAATGTGTTTTTATTTTCTAAAATTAAGAATTTTGATCCATGATTTTGTGTTAAAATTATAAACTTACATCACCATCTCGCACCAAGCTATTCTACACTATTATAGAATTTTAATTTGTTCCTATTAATAATGAATATGTAATTTTTTATGCTTAAATTTAGCTGATAAAATTATTACTATCTTAATGTTCATCATGATTTTTTTAAATAAAAAATTATAATTAATAGTGTCCCCTCTAACTCAATTTCATGGCTCCGCCACTGCTTACACCTCACATATGTTTTTAATTGTTTTTTTTTTTTTCTTTTTTTACCTGCATGTAGGCCCCTAAAACTAAAAAGGCTTAGGAATATGTTCCATTATTTTATTTATTTTATGCGATTTTGTACACTAAGGTCAATTCAATTATTATAGACACAATATTTCATCATATTAATTTTATAGTATATTTTTACAATAATGTTTGTTATTTAATTTTAAAAATATATATAATAAAATTTTGTAATTATAATTATTAAATTAATTAATTTATTTATTTTATAAATAATCTACACATAAAAACGCACACGCGCACACACACACACACACACACACACACAAATTCAATGTAATGCATGTGATAGACTTGGTTTGAATCCAAACTCTATAAGATTCTCTCCGATACACTAAGAGCTCGTTTGGGAAGAAAAAGCGTAGGAGTTTTTGGCTAAAATAGCTACAAAAAAAATAAAATATACTAAAAAGCCAATAAGAGCTCATTTGGCATAAAAAAGCTCCAGGCTTCTTGGCTAAAATAGTCACAAAAAAACAAAACAAGTTTTTTTTAGCACAATAAGACAAAACATTACATTCAAACCATAATCATTTCATTTTTTCTCTCACAAAAGTCAAAAAAGTTAAAAAGCCTATCCCAAAGGAGGCTTTTCAACCCCAGGCTAAAATAGCCAAAAGCCAAAAAGCTAAAAAGTCAATCCATGTCCCAAACGAAAAACTTTACCAATTTGGTTGTGGATTATATATACAAGTTTTGACTTGTTCTGTTAATAACAGGGTGAATAGATTTCAATCAAAAGAAGGTAGAGGTAGAGAGGATAGTGATGCTCACCTGGTTTCAAGAATACTAGGGAGACCATGGCACTTCCAAAGCAATAACACTAGCCAATCAAAAGGGCAGCTTTGTGTTGTTTGCTTGGAAGATTTTGGAGCAGAGCATAAGCAAGTCATGGAACTTCCATGTTCCCATAAATACCACTCAAAATGTCTCGAGCCGTGGCTCGCAACTCATCTGAATTGCCCCAGCTGTCGAAGCCCCGTTTTGTCCTAACTAATGTCAACTTTTATGTAGTTTTCGATTTACTAGAATGAATTTCGAACAGCAATTGAATGACTAGTCCTTGACCCCATATGGTAAAACTGGGGGAAAGTGATTATAGATTATAGCTTAACAGATTATAGCTTATAGCTGCGAGCATAAGCTGGTAACCTGTTTGGCATAGCTGTGGGATTATAGATTTAAGTAGCAGAGTAGTGCTTGGTAAATAAGTCGTAAAATAGCTTTTTGCTGTGTAATTGTCATTTTTGCCCTTATGAATATAAAAATTGTAATTTTGTCATTTTCTTCACTTTAAATTTTGAAAAAGTTATTTCATTAATGGAAGTTGATTAATTAGTACCTAATTTGGTACATTTTTACATTACCTAATTTTTTTTTAAAAAATATTGAGTTCACTAGGGAACAAAAAATGTCATTGCAATAAAAATACAATAAATTACTATTAAGGCAATAAAAATAAAACTTCCTAGATATTTAAAGAACTCTTAATTTCGCCTGCAAATTGACATACAAATATTATGTCTCCTCACATTAATATCGTTTTCATCACATGCAACATTATTTTCCATGGCGTGCTTGTTGAGACGAAGATCATTCCTCTTCATTAGGCACATAATCCATGAATATATCATAAGAGTCAAATGCAATATTGCGAAACTCACTTCGTCGGATGAAATTATGAATTGCCAATGTTGCACAAACAAGTTTGACTTGGGTCGGCCACTTGTAGTTTGGTGGGATAACCTTTATCATCGGTCATCTTACTTTCGAAACCCCAAACGTTCTTTCTATTACACTTCTAAGTGATGAATGTGCTTGGTTAAATTTTTCTTGTGCATTTTTTGGGGGGGGGGGGGGGTTGACCATGTTCAAATTGAGCTAGATGGTATCTCTCTCATTTGTAAGGTGCAAGATATCCTTTCATGTTTGGATACCCAGCATCCACCAAGTAAAACTTATATATTTTAAAATTCCAAAATGAAATTAAAGTAAGCAATTATAAATGTAAAAATAAATATGAAGATGTGATTGTGGTGCATCTACTGTAGCAATCAAATATAAAACAATTACCTCCTTGTGGTTTTAGAAAATTATAACTAGGATTCCTAATTGTATCTAAGAAGATCCGAGTATCGTATCCACTTGCTTCCCATCTTGGTAAACAAAATGTGAAACACATATCAAAGTCGCATGCGGCCATTATGTTTTGAGTCGCATACCCCTTTCTACTTATTAAACGAGGTTGCTTATCTGGAGATATATATGCTTTGATGTGTGTTCCGTCAATTTCTCCAATACAATCCTGTTGCAAAATAGTGAATAAAAATATTTTTAGTCACAGATTATTAGAAATATCCTACCAAGATTAATTATATGTAACACCCAAGTTCCACTTGTAGTGATGTAGCACTTGTACCCTTTTAGAACTTTTGGAAAGTTTATTTGAATCCTTTATTTTATTTTAGAAATCTTTGGTATTGTTGTATGTTGGTTTTGAAGGAGTATGATCCGATTTAAACTCGTTGGGTTGTTTGTTTTTGCTTGTTCTTGTCAAAGATTTTACTGGGAACTTAGAAATTCTATAATGGGGTCGACATCAGCCTTCCTAAGGGTCGACATCAGCCTTCCTAAGGGTCGACTCTTATCTATTGGTGAAGTTTCTAGAAGTATTGCTAGAATATAAGGTCGACACCAGTCTACATTACAGGAAATTACACTTTTGGCGACTAAAAAAAATTTAGTCGCCAAAAGTTGTGGAATTGGTGACCAAACATTTTATTAGTCGGCAAAAGTACAAGATTTAGCTACTATTTTTTTAAGTTAGGGTATATTGATTATTGGCGACTAAAAAAAAATGTAGTCCCTAAAAATGTCACAATTGGCGACAAAAACAATTTTTAGCCTCTAAATATGCCACAATTGGCGACAAAACAAAAATTTTAGTTGCTGTATAGTTACTTTTGGCTACTAAAATAATTTAGTCGCAGAATGAAAAACAAAAATTTACTTTTTAGCTTTGGTGACCAAAGGGTTGGTAGGCAAAAATTTATTTTCAGCGACCAAGTAATATTTTAGTCGCTGTATAGTTAGTTTTGACTACTAAAATTATTTAGTCGCCAAATGAAAAATAAAAAAATAATTTCTATCATTGGTGACCAACAGTTTGGTCGCCAAAAATGTATCTTTAGCGACTAAAGAAATTTTAGCTGCTGTATAGTTAGTTTTGGCAACTAAAATTATTTAGTTGCCAAATGAAAAACAAAAAATTAATTTTTGTTTTTGGCGAACAAGATTTTGGTTGCCAAAAATGTATTTTTAGCGACTAAAAAAAATTTAATCGTTTTATAGTTATTTTTGGCTACTAAAATTATTTAGTCGCCAAATGAAAAATAAAAAATTAATTTTTATCTTTGGCGACCAACAGTTTGGTCTCCAAAAATTGTATTTTCAGCGACTAAAAACAATTGTAGTCGTTGTATAGTTAGTTTTGGCTATTAAAATTATTTAGTCGCCGAATGAAAAATAAAAATTTAATTTTTATCTTTGGTGACCAACAAGGTTGGTCGCCAAACATTTATTTTTAGCGACTAAAAATATATTTAGTCGAGGGACATATTTCAAATTTTAAATGGATTTATAAAATTAATTAGCGACTAAAATATTTAGCCGCGAATTGGAGGGATTTATATATTTTATTTCCAAACTAAAACCCTAAATAAACCAGCGCCTCTCTCTCTCATTAGCGTCTCTATCCCTCTCCCTCTCCCTCTCCATTGCTCCTCTCTTCTCCCTTTCACACCGCCACTCCACCAGCCACGACACAACTCTCCTCCGCAGAATAACTACTATAATTTTACTAAAAATCATTGGTGACTACCTAATTTAGTAGCCAAATATTGATCTTTAGTGACCAAAAAACATTTAGTCGTTGTATACTAATTTTTGCCGACTAAAGAAATTTCGTCGCCAAAAAACTAACATAAATATTACTTTTAATCTTTGGCGACCAAAAAATTAGTCGCTAAAGATATATTTTCAGTGACTAAAAATATTTAATCTGTAGCAATCCCGATTTCAATCCTTCTTTTATGTTTAGCCACTTCGACTGGGATGGTCGGGGGTCGAGGGGGCAAGGTTCTTCATGTCCAAGGGCACAAGGGTCGAGCCGCCCACCAAGAAGTTCCAAGGGCAACTGGCAGAGTTGAGGGGCATTGCCCCTCAAAACAAAAAATTCATAATGCATTTGAAGTTACTTGATCTATGTCCGCAATTCACCACTTTATAAGCATTTGGACACAAAAATGTTTCCTCTCTCAGCGATGTGGGACTCAAAGAGTGGACAAAAGTGTTGTGCCAAACGACGTCGTTTGGTGTGCTTGTTGGAAGTCCCACATCGATTACAAGATACATTTTAAGGTGGACAAACTTCTATATAACTGCAAGTGCTGAGGGTTAGCTTGTCAGCTTTTATGGTTCTTTCTTGGTTTGATGAGCCATTACGAGCCAAGCTCGAGTTATAAATTTTAGTTGTGCCGAGCTGGATTTTGGCCATAGTTCCATTGGGATTTTGACCATAGTTCCTTCGCCAAAGTTGTGTAATTTCTCGAGGGCTTTGTGGTGTGTGGTGGAGATCGAGTTTCAACTCTTTTCATCTTCTCCTTTTGAGCTTCGAATTTGAGGTAGGGATATCCTACTCCTCCTTATGAGCTTTGTCTTTAAATTTTGGTATTTTGATATGTTGGAAGTTGCTGTGTAATTTTCAGAAAGTTTGGGCCTTTGTGAAATTTTACAAAAGTTGGGGTTTTAAATATATAAAACTTATATGCATGTTTGGCTTGGAGAAATGGGTTAATGTTGAAACATTGATGAAAATAGAACCGTAGGGTTGTTATGTAATTTATGGGAATAATGCCTTAATTACATTGATAAATTAATTTGAGAAATGAGAAAGGAAATTGAAATTGTTGGAATTGGGGGTGTACGGGGCTAAAGGATGTAGTGGGACAATTTACTGCTCACCTAGTTGAAATGTTGATTTTATATCCATTTGGTGCATTTATTTTCTGTTTAGAAATAACTGCTTTGGGCTATCGGTGGAGGATAGTCTTGATTGTTGTAGACAATGCATGATGATTAGGCAAACGAAAACTAATCAATGGAATGTGTCATTGGGTATGACGGTTGAAAGAATACATCAACTTTATGTATTGATTGATGATGTGTATAATAATTGTTTATATGCAATGAGTTGTGTTGGAGGAGATAGGGGATGTACTCCACGGTTTAGGGAAAGATAGGGGATGGACCTCTAAACCGGATGTTGTTTGGGAGAAGATAGGGGATGGACTCCGTAGATACAGCTCATATGCTTATCTATTGATATGTTGATACAGCTCATATGCTTATATTTGGAAGTGTGATATAGCTCTTGTACTTATCTGTTGATGTGTTGATATAGCTAATATGCTTATCTGTTGTGAAATGGGAAAATGTCTAATATGAGTTACTGCCTCACATAAGTTGCTTGGCCAGGTTCTGAGCCATGGTTATGAGTTGAGAAATGAGTAAGAAATGGAAAATGAAAAGTAATATGGACTTGTATGTCATAAAACTGTAATGTGATATAAGTGGATGTATCAGTGTTGACTATCTATCAAATACTAATATTTTAGTCATTGTTCATAGCTGGTTTAGTGTATTTCTACTGGGCTGTTAGCTCACCATATACGGGAATATCATTTTCAGGTGCAGGTGAGATGTTACCTCCAAGGCAATAGTATGGATGGACCATCGGGAAGCAAGAGTTTCCTTATTATGCTTTATGTGTGCATGAGTGTTATTTGTAAAGCCAAGGGCTTAATATGTAATGAGCGAGACTCTATTTGTGTAACCAAGCAATGTCTTGGAAAGATGGAAGCCTATATGACATTTAATTGTTTGCTAAACAGTGAACTCTGGTATATGAACTTATGTTGTTTTTTTTATATTTATTCCGCATATGAGTTGTCTTTATTGCAATATGTAATGCCCTCAAAATATAACCCATAACATACACAATAATACGATGCATTACTTAAGAAAATAAACCATAAAACATTCATCAGAGTATCCTAAATGAAGACATTACTTATAACATTCAAAATAAATGCCCTACAGGTGTACATCTTGCCAAGCCAACACTTGGACACAAAAACATGAGTTCTAACTCAAATACAAATAAAGCCCTAGGCTTGAATGTTTACATGTAATTCAAATAAAAAAAGAAAATAACTAAAGACAAGGCTTCATTGTCCAAATCCTTCCAAGCTAAGTTCTTGGAGGTAGTGAATCACCTGGACCTGAAAATGATGTTCCCATATAGGGTGAGCCACAGCCCAGTAGAAATATACTAAACCAAACATAAGCATTGAATAAAGCAATAGCATTCAATAGATGGATAATACAAATTATCAGTTTCCCTTTTCATTAGTTATTCAACTTTTCCTTTTTACCAATATGGCTCAGAACCTGGCCAAACTATAACAGTGAATTTATATGTCACAGTATCTCAACATAATAAATGAGACTCAAGCTCACATCAAAACACTTCATACTTCCAGTTTGATACACATTTTAGTGCTGTATCAATAAAACACTTCAATATAAATAAGCACACATAAAAGTGATGCTAATGGAGTCCATCCCCTATCTCCTCCCAAACAATAAAACACTTCAATATAAATAAGCACACATAAAAGTGATGCTAATGGAGTCCATCCCCTATCTCCTCCCAAACAATAAAACACTTCAATATAAATAAGCACACATAAAAGTGATGCTAATGGAGTCTATCCCCTATCTCCTCTCAAACAAAATCCGGTTTAGAGGTCCATTCCCTATCTTCCCCTAAACCGTGGAGTACATCCCCTATCTCCTCCCACACAATATGCATATGCAATGCTCAACCAATACATGTATGTAAGCACATAACATATACAACAAACAATCAATACACATAATGTCTGTATTAATTCAACAGTCAAAATTAATGACTTAACCAATGTGATTAGTTTCAGTTATCCCTAATCCACATGCAATGTCTACAACAATCATGACTATCCTCCACCGATAGCCCAAAACAGTTATCTCTAGACTGGAAATAAATAAATCAACAATTCGATAGATGAGTGATTTAAATTAACCATTTCCCAATGTTCCTTAAATTAAATATACAATTCAATTTATTTAAACACTTAGGGTTTTTCCCAAAATTACCAAAATACCCCAAACATATCAAAATACCAAAACTTAGAACAAAACTCATAAATTAGAGTAGGAAATCCCTACCTCGAAGAAATAACCCAAAAAAAAGAAGACGAAGATGATGACCCAAACTCAAAGTGCTCCAACTCCAAGATTGTTCAGATTAAACTGAAGCCCTCGACCTACACTACCTTTTTAATAAAGCAACTAGGGTAGAAACGCACTCTAAATAGATCAAACCTAAGAGAAAAGGTGAGTTGAGAGAGAGTGAACTCGGAACTAGGGTTTAGAATAAAAAAGAGGATGAAAAACTGATTAAATTCTCGCTGCTGTCTATTTAAACTGGACAGGTTCGCTCGAGCGAAGACATGGTCGCTCGAGCGAAGGAAAGCTCGCTCGAGCCAAGAATGCAATGCTTCAGGTCTGCAACCCAGAAGCATGCTCGAGCGACAGAATGCTCGCTCGAGCGAAGAACTCGAAAACATATACCTCGCTCGCTCGAGCGAAGAAACATCGCTCGTGTCTATACTAGACGCATCGCCGCCGAGCGAAGAAACCCTGCTCGAGCCACCAGAGACAAAACTCAACCTCGCCGAGCGACCAAACCTCGCCGAGCGACCAAACCTCGCCGAGCGACCAACCCAAAACTACACAAAGAACACTTGGTTTCCGGACCCAACCAACTCAGAATAAACCTCGCCTAACACAACCCATAACTTAGGAATAGGGATTTAAAGGACAACAACAATTATATAATGACAGAATCTACGGAACCCAAGTCCGGATACAATAATCAAATGGGAAAAGACCGGGGTCGCTATACAATATTTCGAGGTGTTAAAAAACAAACCAAACATGGCCTTTGTATTTTGTATTTTATTTTGTTTTTATTTATTTATTTATAATTTTTTTAAAAACCACGTTTATGAAGAAACTTTGATAAAGTAAAGATTGTGAATAAACATTAATGGAGAGTGAGATTGGAAAAGAAGATAAATATAGTTGTAATCCTACATTCATATGTTTTTTTATTCAATGCAAATTAAACAATGGATAAGGGGATAATTTATCCTACTAATCTAATTAGATAGTGAATACTACACTAATTTGATAGGATTATTAATACTTTCACTATTAATCTTGTGAACAATGTTTTCAAACCTAGACCAGCTTGCCTGGTCAAACCGGTTGAACTAGGAACCGGGCCTTCTAAAGGTTCAGAAAATTCTCGAAACCTGGACTAGGCCAAACACCGGCCTTATTTGCAAAAACCGGTGGTTCAACCGATAAAACCGGCGAACCGGTGCCGGTTCTTGACCAACTCGAGTTTTTTTTTTTTTTTTTCTTAAATATTTATATATACATCAAAATTTTAACTAAAAACTCTTACTTCAACTTTCCTCTTATGAGGAAAAGTCTCATTAGAAGTTTGTAGAAATTATGAAAGTCTATTCCTATTTAGAGGAAAAAAAATTGTTCAAAGAGAAGTTAAAAATTCAATGTGGGAATCAATCAAATTGTTTGAATCATATTTGATTTGAGGGAGAGTTGAAAATTTTATTTCCCTCCAAAATTAAATCTAGCATTCAATCAATTTGTTTGGAGGCAATGTTAATTTTTTTTTTTTTTAATTTCTTTAAAACTAGTGTCTTTTTTATTTTTTTTATTTTTTTTATCAATTATGAATTTATTAAATATTATTAGTAATTATTATGCAACATTTTTTTTATTATTTCAGTAATTATATATATTTTTATTTATTAATAATTAATAATTATATTTTTAATTATATAATATTAATTATCATGTCACAGTTCGACCGCTTCGACCCAATGGTTGAACCAATGACTCGTCCACCCGATCTTTTTTCCTGTTCGCTCACCGGTTTGGTTTTCAAAACATTGCTTGTGAATCAAACATGGCCTATAGCTACTAAAAGTAATTTAGTCGGTATTTTTCATACTTTTAGCGACTAAAATTTAGACAGCAATTTATGAAATTTTTTGGAGGTAAGATTTCAAAATTTGAAGGGATTCCTAAATGAATTAGTGACTAAATTTTAAGTTGGTCGGGAATGGAAGCATAATCCATTGATTAAACAACCCACTATTCTGGGTCTCTTCTCTCTCACACCTCTCACCTTTGCCCTCCTCTCTGTTACTGGAGCACCACTGCAAGGGTTACACGATCATACCGTGAGACGCCTCTACCCTCTTCTCTGTTACTTGAGCACCACCGCATGGGTTACACGATTACATCACAAAGGTTACACGAGCACTACCGCAAGGGTTAGCACCATCGTCGCTTTTTCTCAGGTAGGTATGTCCTCTCTCTCTCTCTCTCTCTAACACCCTCTCTATGTCTTCTTTCATTCGTATATACCTTCACACCCAACCCCAAATTCGACCCAGCCCCAAATTGACCCATCTTGCTGGAGTGGTGATTGGACTGCTCTTTGGATTTCATCGCTTGTATACCCGTAAACAATTAGAATGATGCTTCTAGCCGAGCTTGTTCCGACTCTCTAGACTTTCACCCCTTGAACACTGTTAGTTTGATTAGAAGCAATATAGTAGCCTAATATATGATGTTTATGATGCCAATATATATATATATATATGTAGATATTAATGCTATTTATCAATTAGTCAGTATAAACAAAATAATCAAAGTAGCCAACAATGGAAAGAAAGAGGAAGTGGAACGAAATCTCAATCTTTGACAAAGTTCTATGTATTTAAATGGTTTATTGCTATTTTTCAATAACTTTTGGTAGTGTTAATATACTAATTGGGAAACTTCAAAATTGGGAGCTATGAATTAACCACAGAGATTAATTACACAGATGGGATGTAAAAAATTTTGTGTGTACTGAAAATTCTTCCCTAGGTTGGCATATCTAAGTTTATATTTTAAAGAAATGTACCCATGTGTTTTCTCTGTTTTCATTTTCTTCTCATTCTTATTTTATTGTTATTTTTTGTAACTTTGTTGGGAAACGTGGAGAGATAGGTTGCTCGTTTATACTATGCAATTTGAATATGGGCCACGTGTATGCGGGAGCCTTTTCTTTAAAAAAAGAAAAGAAAAGAAGATTCTGTTAGTTGCTGATGTGTTATAGATCAGAATAGGAATAGAGGCTATACATTATATATTTTGCAAATTGTTGCATAATAGGCGTAGATGGGTTCTTTGTTTACCGAGGCCCACTCCGAGCCTTAGTCAGGCTTAGATAATGCATCCCTAACCTGCCTCTACCCCCAGTTAACTATACCCCAAAGCTACCCCCATCAGGGTTAGAGTGGGTAGGGCAGATACATGGTAACCAGGTTGGATTGCCATTCCTAGTCACAGTATTAAAGTTAGAAGGATCAAAGGCATCTAATTCTGAAGAAGGTTTTCATTTACATACTTTTCTATACATATTGTTCTGCTGTTCGTTGCTCAACTGCTATCACCTCGTACAGGTTCGGAAGTGGTGGATGGGCTTATGCAAGTATTATGGGGAATTTTGGACATAGAGCAGCCTAACACACAAACAATGAACAACATCGTTATATCCTCTATGGAACTAATTTATTGTTATGCCGAGTGTCTTGCTTTGCATTGAAAGGATGTAGGAGGGCACTTTGTGGCCCTTGCTATTTCGTTATTCAAGAAACTTATGTTCTCTAATGAGGCTGTTCAGACATCTAGCAGGTATATGTATGTCCTACTCGTTTCTTCTTTCTGTTTTCAAGTTATTAACTAATTTTTTTCTTTTTCTTTTTCTTTTTCTTTTGCCTCGCTCTCTCTTCAGCTTAGCTATATCTTCAAGGTTGCTTCAAGTTCCATTTCCAAAACAAACTATTTGCTCTAATTTTGATTTATGTGAGGCATGTTATGAAGTGCTAGATGCAGACCGACTTCCTCCACCACATTTTAGAGATCATCCCATGTTAGCAATTCCAATAGAAGTGGAAACATTAGGTGGAGAGGGCAATGAAATTCATTTCTCTACAGATGATTTAAGTGATTTAAGCTTGTTGCTGGTACACAATTCATTTCTCTACAAATATCACTACAATTCATTTCTCTACAGATGAATTGCAGGTACACACATTCATTGCCTTACTAGAATTAACAATTTTGTTATTATTTTGAAAATCTTGCTAATTCTTTATAATGCACTAACAGAATCACATCAACAGAAATGCTGATATTACAATTTCATGTGTACCAATGGGGGATAGGTTAGTTGAGTCTTATGTTTATCCTTAATATGCTTCAAAATTAAATGTATCTTAGTCTCTTTTTATATTTAGGGCCATTTTAAATGTTCAAACTTCTTTGTCTACCTCACAACTATTGGATTCCATTTGAAGTTGAGTTTCACTTATTTTTCCAGTTGTGCCTCGAATTATGGCTTGATGAAGATTGACCACCATGGACGAAGATGGACCATCTGAAGTGGAGTTTCACTTAGTTGAGTCTTATGTTTAATCCTTTATTATTATGGAATTATATTTTTGAGATTGGATTATACTTGGTTTGTACGGAATTTCTTTTGGAAATATTAATTTGATGTTAAATATTAATTTTTTTGATGGTTGAAAGTGAAATGTGTGCATGTTGTGGAATGGTTGTTAATTTTATCAATATATGGATTATTTTGTTTGTATACAGGGTACAGATTGTACTAATAATGGAATAAATACAGGTGGTCGAGAAATTAATTAAAAAAAATTATAAAATTTTGGCTACTAAATATTTTGGTAGGCAAAAATGCAAGCAAATGTTTTTCATGACTAAATATTTAGTAGTAAGAACGAAACAAAAGACTTTTTGTCACGCCCCACTTTTTATTACTCGAAGTCATTACCAAATTCATTAACTTAATTCAGTTTCAAAGGTAACACGCGGAAGTAAACTCATACATTTAATCCGTAGAAGTGATTAGCAATACTCTCATTCGTATGCAAAGTCAACATTACATGAACATACTAATAAATTGCCCTTAGGCTTACAACCTTTAAATAAACAAATGAAGGGTGTAACCCTTTATACATATGTATGCCCGCCAACAACAAAGAGGCCCCGTGGCCAACAAATAAGTAGATCCAAATCTTGTAGCACATCCTGCTAAACACCTGAAAAAAAGATTCAACAACGTGGGATGAACATATAGTCCAGTAGGGATCTCAACATGATCCTCAACAATAACAACAGTACAGATAGCTATGATCATGAATACTCATTCTTGTACTAGAATAGTAATGTGACAGTTTATACAAAAAATATATATGTGTGAACTTTCCTTTTGAAAACAACCGTTTCATTCAACGCTACGAGTGATTCATCTTTCCATATTCCTCTCATTCATCCCAATTCCCATTCCTTCTTAATATTAACAATTACTTAGGAAAATAATCACTAAGCCAGATACTCTCATCCATTTCCCATACGTACTACATATGTATCCTTTCAACATGTTTATTTTTAAAACATTCATTTTCCTTCACACTTTCCAAAAGACAAAAATACATTTTGGACCATTTCCACTACACTCATACCTATACATGCACAACCTTGTCAAACGAATTTACAACCCACCAACACGATATACACAATCACGAGTAACTTGTTTCTCTCGAATCAGAACCAATCAAATCCATGATACTTTTAGTTACAACAAAACTACAATAATTCCACCTGCTCTACTAGCTATGCGCCAAGAAGCCAAGGATATCTTGCAATAACTACTATCAACTTCGCTCTACTAGCTATATGCATAGTAAGCCACATCGCACTTTTCACAAAGAACACACCATTTTACCAGCGCTAGCCGAAGGGTGTGGCACCTCGATTATAAGCGATAGCTTCAGCGCTTAGCCGAAGGTAACGGTACCTCCGATTATAAGCTTTGCATATAACGCCAACAACCCTCATGCACACAAGGCATATCCAACATGTATAATGCATATACATAAACTTCCAAGATAACAAAGAATGTGTTAAAATAGATGAACACATACGTAAAGCATACACAACAATTCAATACAACCGTATCATCCTCCACCGATGACCAAGGACAAAACCTCTAGATGCGTATATTGTACATCTATAAACTTACTCAATTGACATGAAATTATCAACTTAACACTAATACTAACATAGTAGTATAAGATACAATCCAACATTCATACTTTTTTCAAAGTACCATTCCCATTCCACAAAGCCAATCCCTTCCTTTTATTTTCACAAAACCAACTTCAAGGACAATAAGCCCTAACCCATTTTAATAAACTACAATAGCCAACAATGGTTTCATTTAAAACCCAAAATACCCAAGTATTTACCCAAAGATCAAACCCCTCTATTAAATTATTAAATCAATAAATATTAGGGTTTCCTCTCCTTTCAACAACAACTCGCCAATTAACCACCCAATTAGCCCAAAGCACATCTAATAATCAAAGATCTAAGACCAACAACCAACCCAAAGTTCAACCTCATGAATTTATATAAAATTCCAACATGATGTAGTTTTCATGCAATACAAAAATACCCACATGTCTATCTATAGTAGGAGTATTGAAAAGAGAACAAGAAGAATCCCTACCTCAAAGAAGAGCTCAAATAGAGATGATGACCCGAAACCAAAGTGCTCCAAATCCACTATTGTTCCGATTAAAGCGAAGCCCTCGACCTCCTCTATCTTTTTAACAAAGGACAAAGGGTAGGAAGTGACCCTAGGTAGATCAATTCTTAGAGAGAGTATGTTTAGAGAGAGAGAGTCTCTACCGCTAGGGTTTCAAAAAGAAAGAAGGAGAAAATGCTATTTTTCCCTTACTTCAGAAATACGACAGGCTCGCTGAAGGAAGACTGGTCGCCGAGAAGACACAAGAAAGACTCGCCGAGCGAAAAGAAGCTCGCCGAGCCAAAAACAAACCGCTCGGCGAAGGGAAGCTCGCTCGAGCCAACAACCACTGCGATCAGGTCTAGCATCGATTTAACCTCGCCGATCAAGAAAGGCTTCGCCGAGCGACGAACCAAAAAGAAGGACCTCGCTCGAGCGAAGATAAGCTCGCTCGAGCGACCAGGCCAAAAACTGAACATCAAGAGTTGGTTTCTAAACCCAACCAACCTGCAATCAACCTGCCCAAAACATCCTATAACCAAAGAACAAGGAATCAAAGGACAACAACGACAACAAAAAGGCAACGAAATCCACGGAACATAAGTCCGGATACACCAATCAAATGGAAAAAGACCGGGGTCGCTACACTTTTGGCGACCAAATAGTTAGTACCCAAAATAAATCAAGATAAGGGAAGAAACTTTTGCCGACCAAAGATTTTAGTCACGAAAGAACATGGCATCCTTTGGCGACTAAAATGTTTGATCGTAAATTACAATGAAACGAAAATATCTAATCTTTTGGCGACTAAAATGTTTCGTCGTGAAAACTAGCAACGACTAAATATTTAGTCGTTAAATGTATTATTATTAGTGACTAAAATTGTTAGTCGGTAAATGTATTATTATTAGCGACTAAAATGTTTTAGCGACTAAATATTTTAGTCCCTGAAAGAGAATTTCATTTTGATTTAATTACTTTTGATGACTAAATATTTGGTCGCCAAAAAGTTATGTTTGGCGACTAAGTCCATTTTAGTAGCCGAAAACCTCAGTACTTATTAGCGACTAAAATGTTTTAGCGACTAAATATTTTAGTTGCTGAAGGAAAATTTCATTTTGATTTAATTACTTTTGATGACTAAATAATTGGTCGCCAAAACGCTATGTTTGGCGACTAAGTCCGTTTTAGTAGCCAAAGATAAGATTATTAGCGACTAAAATGTTTTAGTGACTAAATATTTTAGTCGCTGAAAGAGAATTTCTTTTTGATTTAATTACTTTTGACAACTAAATATTTGGTCGCCAAAACGTCATGTTTGGCGACTAAGTCCGTTTTATTAGCCAAAGATAAGATAATTAGCGACCAACGTAAATTTAGTCGCCGTTGACTATTGTCAACTAGGCTTTGGCGACCAATGGGGCGATGAATAACTTTAGTCGCCATTGACTTTTGCCGACTAAAAACAACCTTTGGAGACTAAAAATTTGGTCGCCAAAAGTTTAATTTCTTGTAGTGAAAACAGGGCATCAGGCAACAACAATCACACACAAAAACCTCGATGAATCTTCGTAGTATTTCTATTTCCATGCAATCAATGGAGCCGACACCATCATGACAATAATCAACCAATTGATGATACCTTGTGATATTAAGCTAGCTGCAGATGTTATAAAAATGAAGCAGAGTAAATATTAGTAAATAAGATTAACCACTCTATTTAGTTCAGGGGAAAATGTTTTGTTTCTGCTAAAAATATATTTTTGATTTTGGTTTATCACAAAAACAATAATTTAATAGGACTTTTGAAGTGAGAATCTTGACCTTGGTTGGTACCATTATTAGGCAAACTGCGAGTTGGAGAAGTAGATTTGTTCATTACATTAATTCCAAGACTTGAACATTCCATTCCAAGTGCACCTTCAATCACATATCAACAATTCACAGGTCAATGTGTTATCTATATATTTGTTGAACTAATACTCTCTTTTAGGCATGCCAAGAGATCAGGTTTAACCCAAATCAAATCTAAACGCAATCAAAAATATCTGAACATGTTTAAAGAAATTTGATTACTTGATTACTTGATTATATCCAAATCTGGTTCAATTTTAAACTGAAAAAATTTAGATAAATCCCATCCAAAAACTATTATTTATGGGTAACAAAAGTCTAATGCCTTTTGTGTGTTTAATCCACTATGCTAAAAAGGAGGGAAAAAAAGGTCTAAATACTAGTTGTGCTTGGCATGTAAAGTTGGATGTAAATAGGTTATAATGTCAAAAAAGTCCGACCAATTCAGATTGCCGCCATTTTATCAGATTTGGCTCAATGTAAAATTGTCAATTAAAATTTATTTGAAATATCTCACAGAGCAAAAACTTCCCCAAAAAAATCTCACAGAGAAAAACCAACGCCACAACTATAGCAAATTGTCCGTTTGTAACTCTTACATTCTCTAAAGCATGGCAAAGCAGTCATATTGAGTAGATTATAGTTGTAGAGACCCTAATTTTTGGTAATTACACTTGAAACCCTAAGCCTTAGGTTAATTGCATTTTAGTCCCAAATTTCATAAAATTTTACAAAATGGTCCAAGAAAAAATAATTTTTCTATATTTATTTTGTATTATAACTAAATCCTAGGATGCCATTTTTATATTTGAAAATACCCCTAACACTTCGTTTTTATTTATTTTAACCCTTAGTCTCTACATTAATTCATACATTTTATTTGTTTTAGCCTATTTGAATATTTGTTAGTTCTTTGCATCTTTATTATTTATTTGAGCAAATTAGTGGAAAAAAAATATCTAGATATTTATTATTTTCCTTAGTCTTTAATCAAGAGGGTAGAATGGTCTTTTTAACCCAAATTCATGGCCTATAAGTTGAGAGCCTTGTCTCAATTCCACACCCACATTTTCAGTAGCCTAGGGAGAGGGTGAGAGAAGAAGAGTGTGATTAGGGGGAAGTAGAGAAAAAGAAGACGAAAAGAGAGAGAGAGAGAGAGAGAGAGAGAGAGAAAAGGAAGAAAATGTGCCTTCTTGAGTCAAGGTAAGAACATACCTCTCCCTTGTCTTCTCCAATTCTTTCACTCATCTTATTCTAATGTCTAGATGCCCTCTTGTGTTGCATATTAATGGTAAATAGGGTTTTTTTGATGTGTATGAAAGTGTGGGTTTGATTTAGTGACTTTGCCTTACAAATTTGTCAAATTATGCACTGCTGCAACTTCTCTAATTTAAACGAAATATCAAATTTATTTGTTTCTCAAATCTAAATTTAACGTAGGATATTTGGTGTGTTTAGAGCTTGTGATAATTTTATTAGCCCCTCATTGTGTGTTTTTAGGGCTTGGATAATTTGTTTAAAAATCTAGTCCTGAGTCTCTAAAAAAATAGTCCACTTCTTGCAATTTTATAAAATTCCAGAAACATTATCTCATGTTGGTTCTTTTGTCAAAATTTAGAATTCTGAGTCCTCTTTCCAACATAACTTATTTGGATGAAAATCATCGGGTAGATTGAGAGGAAAGCTAGTTTTCCCAAAGGGTGACAAATCTGGACAGGTTTTCGAACATAGCTTGTAAATGAATTTGTGGACGTGTTGTGCAAATTCTAAGAATTCGAACTGAAACTAGACAGGTTGATTATCATTTCCATGCAATTTCAGCCCCTAATTTGACTTGGAAGCATTTTTACCAAAGCATTCTTGTTAGCCCTTTAGAACTGAATAGTGCTGGAAAGGATGTTTTATTATGTTATTTGTCTCCAAGTATTTCAAAGCACGCCTAATGTTGTTTGCTTGCCTTACCATACTTATGTATGATTATCATGGGCTATATTTCCTCTCTTATGTTTGTCTCATGCTCTTTTATATTACCGAATTACCGAATGTGACTAACTTGCTTGGCAAAAGATCTAATAAACGGGAAATGATAAGGGGTTGGCAATGGGTGACGTTCACATTAGTGTTGGAATAATTTATACATATGAATGACATGAATTATGATGGGATTAAAACCAAATGAGTAAAGTCTTGCGCAAGTGGTCTAAGCGAGCCCCTATGTTGACACGGATGTATTCAGACTCTATGCGGTGGTTTTAGGGTGTAAGCGAGCCTTTTGGTATGGTATGTGCAGGGTGTAAGCGATCCCTAGGCACGATTTGGGTGTAAGCGAGCCCACTTGTTTGGCCGTCCCTTTTGAGGTCCATCAATGTCACTGACAGGTAAATAACTGGAAGGTGGGGATAGGTGGTAAGGTCTGCAAAGCAGCAAAAGGGGGAGTTCTGAATAGTCCGGTGATCAATCCTTGTGGTTGGGTAAAAGGATCTCTTTGCGGGATTCTAGATGTCTAGTCTAATTACTAATTCATAGAACCTTATTGTAATGTTGTATGTTATGTTACCTGATTTGTTCTGTGTATGGTTGATTGGTTGATAAAAGATATGGGGATGTGTGTGTTTTTACTGGGCATTCCAAACTCATGGCTTGTCATGCCAGGTGATGAAGCAGTTTACAATGGTAAAGGTTAATTCGAAGGCAAATAAAATGAAGTGTTGGAGTTGTGGTTCATTTGAAGACTTAGACTAGTTGTCTTTTTTTCCTGTTAACTTTTGGTTTGGCAATGTTTTGGTAATCCTGTCATGGAACAAAAACAAATTATCTGTGATATTAACTCTGGTTATATATATATATATTAAGATATTTTGGTTATCTATCCTACTTGTGTTGTATTATTGTACGTGTGGAGAAGGGGTTTGGAAATACTCTTTGGATCCAATGGGACGCTTGAGATCCTTAGCTAGTCACCTGAAAAAGAATGAACACTCCGGTCAGAGTTGCCGGAATTAGCACTCGACGGATAAGTTAGTATATACTCTCTTGTTTGCTTGTATCTTAAGTTAAACTTACTTGTTCTCACCTCCCCACCATTAGCTGATGCTCTTCTTATTTATAGTCGTCCTTGATGTTGATGGCTGGTCCCACCTTTCGTCAAATGGATATTCCTTCATTCGGCTAACTATTCGTACTTGGCCAAGACTATAGCTGATTCTTTGGCCGATCTAGTTATTCAGCCTTCGTCCTTAAGGATGGAACCGTTTAATCCATAACTTTGTTTCTTTCCTCGAGTTATATGGCCTCCGTACGTAACAATTATTTTCGGGCCCCACAGTTGCCCCTCAAACATCCTACTAGCATTAGTTAGTCGGCATGTTTGGTTCTCAAATTTGGTGTCAAAAAATACGGCGGTTTCCCTTATTCCAATGTAAGCGTCAAGACGCCTACTATTTTAAACATCATTTCAATCTCCCGCCCCTTCGTACACTTCATTCATTTAATATGATTTGAAACCGTGTTGTCTGTTCATTTGTATGCTCTTTCTTGAAAGCTCAAGGTTTCTCATTGCCTGTCAATTCACCTCCCTCGCCTCTCGCCCTTTGCAACTTCTTTCCGTTATTTATTGTCCTCCTCATTTTTTTGTAAGTTTCTCTTTCTTTCATTTTGACTCCCTCTTCATTGTTTGTTTGCTGTGTAGAGTGTCCATTTTTCCTACTGTGATGGCAAAACATTTGAGAGACCTTCTTTCTGTTGAGCGAGTCTCTGGCTTCCGTCGCCATTTTTCTATCCATGACGACGTTCATCTATCACTTTTGGGAGAGAACGTAATTGACACGGAGAGGATTGATGAGAGTACCATCGTCTTTCCTCTCCTGTCAATCGCGGAGGGCGGAGTCCGTTTCCCTCTTCATCCACTTTTAAGGGCTGTCCTTTGCCATTAGAGCTTAATCCCTTCTCAACCCAACGTAAATTTTTACCGAATAATAATGGGAATAGCAGAACTAAATCGATGTCTTAGGCTTAACCTAGGAGTCCCTGCCATTCGGCATTGTTATGCCTTGGCCAAGTCCTCTGGTCGACAGGGGCGCTACTTTCTCAAGGCCAAGGACACCGACCATCACTTGGTCACTATGCTTGCTAGCTCTGGCAAGCTTGTTGACGATGTCATGGTCGTTGTTCGTGGCACCTGGGAATTCGGCGAGGGCGAAGATCGTCAAGATCCAGTGCCCAAGAGAAGGGGCGAACTAGGTGGCCGTTTAACCCCCTATGAACTTTTATTAGATATTTCTAGTTCAAATTCTGTGTGCTTACCATTTTATTTGTGCAAGAAACAATTTGAAGAAAGTTCTAGTTTCGACTGACGACGCAATACTTGCGTAGATAAAAATGGCACTCCAGTTCTTTGGTCGTCCGAATCTCCAGAAACAAGGGAGGGCGGCCCACATCCTTCTGAGATACGAGCCGACCTATACAACTTTCTTGGCCACGGAAAATATTTCGATTCCAAGGGGTGAACAATACCTTTCGGTGCTTATTTTTCCAATCTTTAAGAGCCACAGGCAGATCGATTTTGAGGCTTCTGATTCAGAGCCGACAAACGAAAAAGCAGCCGAAGGTGTCACTGAGCAGCCGAATCAACCATTCTTGGACGGATCCAACGGATTAGAGGAGGTTGACGCGGCACTAAATTTGGCTTTTAAAGAAGTCGGCCTCAATCATCCATCCACTTCCGGTCAAGCGGATGCATACTTCGGGGATGTTTTTACCGACCTAGAGGACTTACCCGGCTTGTACCCAGACAATATGGCTGGCGAGTCGCTCACTCAATTGGCCAGACGGAGAAATCCTCAGAGGATGGCTGCTCGCGGGAGAGTCAAAACCAATCGAAACGAAACTCCACCCCCTCCACTCGACGTTAGGGAAGAAACTCCTCCACCTGCTCCTACTGAGGTGGAGGTTCAGATAGAAGTGGCCGAAGTTGAACCTGTTGTCGATCAACATGAGGGTCAGATAATGGAGCATAGGGGAGAAAAATGTTCGGCTGAGCATAAGGCCAGTTATTCAAAAGATCCAGTGGAAAAATGGCCACGCCTGGAAGAAACGGACTTGGTTATGCCGTTTACAATACAACCAAGGATAAAGAACATGCCGATTGCCTCCTATGCATCGGCTATAGGAGATCCAGCTGTGGCCTTGAGCTTGGTCTCGTCCATTTCTATGCCTGTTGATAGAGAGGCTTTTAGGGCAGAAGCCAATCTGTTGGCCATCGTATTAGCCGCTCAATTAGCAATACTGGTACGTCATCCTTTATAATTTTGCAAAGCCAACCAAAAGAAAAGTTTTTATATTAGCTTCTTGATCCTTTGTTTTGTAGGCGGTGGGAAGGATAGCTGAAATTGGTCGTTGCCAACATAACGCTATCGAACAGATCGGCTTCTTTACAGCCGAGTTGGAAAACGAGAAGGGAAAGGCAACAGAGGCCTCTCTTCATGCCGAGTCTGAGGCAAGGAAAGCAGCGGCGGAGAGAGCTAGGGCCAATTTCGAAGCAGAGAAGGCCAAGGCTGTTGACGAACCGAAAGTGGCTACCGAGGAAAATGCGAGTGCTAACGAAAAGGCGCTTAGATTGGCAAACGAGACAATTGCCAAGCTGGAGGCCGACTTAGAAGAGTCGAAGAGATGGCAAATGCCGAGTCTGAGATTTCCAAGTCATTCCAGCTGGCAAGGATGCGGCCTTGGCGGACTACGTTGAAGAAGTGCCAAAGTTCGAGAACAGAGGGTTCAAACACAACTAGCTCAAAGCCCTGGCTACCGCTAACGTGATATCGAAGCAGTCGATTCTGTACGAGCAGGTAGACATTGAGCCACTGGAGTCTGACCCTGAAGATTGACCTAAAGTCCAGTATTTTTCATTTTGTTTTTTGGTACTCTGTATGTAGGTTTTGTTAGAGTTATTAGGTTGTTTGATTGTTCATTTTTGTGAGAAGTTGACGTAGGGTAGCTTTCATTTGTAAAATAACTTCTGTTTGTGTTCAACTTATGAATGAAAATTAGTTTTGCCTTCCTGTTTGTGTTCAATCTATGAATGAAAGTTACTTTTGCCTTTTTGCCTGATGGATGTGCTTTCTGTTTGTGTTCAATTTATGAATGAAAATTACTTTTGCCTTCTTGTTTGTGTTCAATCTATGAATGAAAGTTACTTTTGCCTTTCTGCTTGATGGATGTGCTTGTTAATGGCTAAATAAGATGTAAAATCGTGAAGTGAATGAAAGAAACTGAATTAAACCAGCGAACAGATAACCACTTAGCCGAATATATTGATGGATAACAAGACTGCCCACATACGACAGTTCAGGTGATTGCTAGGGCACCATGGATATTCGGCTAGGAGCTATGATATTTGGGCCGAATAGATTGATGAATCTGCTCTTGCCCCAGCGAGCTTGAACAAGACCGCCCACAAACGACAGTTTAGGTTGTTGCTGGGGCACCATGGATATTTGGCTATAAGCTCTGATATTTGGGCCGAATAGATTGATGAATCTGCCCTTATCCCAGCGAGCTTAAATGAGACTGCCCACAAATAGCAGTTCAGGTGGTTGCTAGGGCACCATGGATAACAGATTGATGAATCTGCCCTTGAGTCAGCGAGCTTGAACGTGACCGACCACAAAAGGCAGTTTAGGTGGTTGAACACGACCGCCGAACTAATGAGCTAGATCGCTAATTCACATCAGTTTGTGGCGCGGGGCATTAAAGGAAACGCTTTGGGAATGCTGCAACCACGATTAATAAGATGGGCGGGGGCTACGTTCATTTAAGGTCCATATTGGTGTCCAAATTTGGCATATTATAAGAGGAAGAGTGTTGAGTCCAGACTAGATGTCTAGAAGGCTATTTTTCAACAGTAGAGGGGAAGGGAGAACACTCATGGAGTTGGTATAGAGATGAATCACGGTGGAGCATCTACGCGTATGGGGAGTAGGACGTCGAGGGAGTGTGAAAAACGCCAGTCCCCGCATCGTCGTAGTAGGTCACCCAGAAGGGAAAAACAGCAACAAGGGAGCTCTCCCGTACCGCGCGCGAGAGGCGCAAGCAGTGCAGGATCGCGCCCATTAAGTTTTGCGGTTTTTGTGGGAAACAAACCGATGACGGAAGTGGATTCAGTTGTGCATGACCCAAACGTGGCAGTCAAGTTTCCTTGACAAATTTTTCCGCCAGAGGTCTAGCAGTCGATGGTCGGTCGACCTGATTTTGAAGTGTTTCGGGAGGGAATCCATGGAGTGGTGAAGGGGCTGTATACCGCCTATGAAATCGGCATGCGTCTTCGTGCAGTGCGACGGGAGATAGAGCGGAAGGATGAATGCATTTAGAGTTTAGAGGCGCGTGTGGAGAAGGCTTAGCGCAAACTAAGAAAGGTCAAAACCGCCGAGACACAATCGGCCTGCCAAGCGAACCCGGTCATGGACGAAAGGGTGACGCAACGGCTTATAAGTAACGTGATCGCCAATTGTGATACGACTACCATGTTCGCCATAGAGGCTGCGAAGACCAAGTCTTATGAACAAGGCTTCCACGAGGGCCGAAAAGTTGGGATACAGAAAACCGAAGAAAAGCTCACCGAGGAGGTCTGTCGATGTCAGAACCGTGGATTTAAGCATGGGTGGATCAAGGCTCTCCAGGCTGCAGAGGCTCTTCGGGTAGTAGGCATTGATTCGGCATCGCCACTATATCAAAGTCATCAATTCTCCTTTGCGGCTTTCGAAGTCGAGAAGAGCGATGATGAGGGGGACACCGAATAAAACTGAACATGTTGTACCATTATAATGTGGATTGGGAGCAATTTATGTATTTATCGATTAATTCAATGAAATACTATTTTAAATATTTGCATGCTCCAATTAATGCTTATAAGTTCAGTTATGTTCATCTTCCACTTTTTGTCAATTGCGTTTATGTTTGTTAATCAAAATATTCATGAAAAGCGCGCCGAATTCGACCCAACCATGTCTTGCACGAATAGGGCTCCGAATTCGGAGGCTTTTGAACTTGGCAAATTGTGGAATCCATGAAGGGCGCTCTGAATCAAGATATTTGCTCGGCCCAAAAGCCTCATTCATTGAGGGGGCTCCGTATTTGGAGGCTTTTTGACTTGGCCAATCATGGATTCCACAAAAGGCGGTCCGAATCCGGAGGATTTTTCAGCCCATAAGTGTCATTCACTGATGGGGCTTCGTATTCAGAGGCTTTTTGACTTGGCCAATCGTGGATTCCACGAAGGGCGCTCCGAATCCGGAGGCTCATTCGGCCCAAAAGTGTTATTCACTGATGGGGCTCCGAATCCGGAGGCTCATTCAGCCCAAAAGTGTCATTCACTGATGGGGCTCTGAATCCGGAGGCTCATTCAGCCCAAAAGTGTCATTCACTGATGGGGCTCCGAATCCGGAGGCTTTTAACTTGGCCAATCGTGGATTCCACAAAGGGCGCTTTGAATCCGGAGGCTCATTCGGCCCAAAAGTGTCACTGATGGGGCTCTGAATCCGGAGGCTTTTTTGGCCCAAAAGTGTCACTGATGGAGCTTCGAATCCGGAGGCTTTTAACTTGGCCAATCGTGAGATCCACAAAGGGTGCTCCAAATCTAGAGACTTTTAACTTGGCCAATGATGAGATCCACGAAGGATGCTCTGAATCTGGAGGCTTTTTCAGCTCAAAAGTGTCATTCACTGATGGGGCTCTGTATTCGGAGGCTTTTTGACTTGGCCAATCATGGATTCCACGGAGGGCGCTCCGAATCCAGAGGCTCATTCGGTCCAAAAATGTCATTCATTGATGGGGCTCCGAATCCGGAGGCTTTTAAGTTGGCCAATCGTGGATTCCACAAAGGGCGCTCCAAATCCGGACGCTCATTCGGCCCAAAAGTGTCATTCACTGATGGAGCTCCGAATCTGGAGGCTTTTAATCTGGACTGAATTTCGCAGTGATGAAATAAGAAACTTTGCATTGTAAAAATGAAATTTATACACGGTGAACATTCAAAATAAGTTATCATGCCCCCACAAGTCGGGTTAATGATAGAATTTACGCAAATGCGTGGAATTCTAAGGACGTGGCAGGCTTCTTCCAGACATGTCTTTGAACCAATATGCCCCTGTTCCCGCGATTGAGTCGATCTGATAGGGGCCGTCCCTGTTAGGACCCAATTTTCTATCAACTGAATTCCTGGTAGCTGGAAGTACTTTCTTCAGGACCAATTCGCCTGGGACATAGTGGCGTAACTGAACCTGTTGATTATACGACTTAACAAGCTACTGCTGGTACCGTACCATGGATGTAAGGGCATAGACTCTTCGTTCTTCAATCAGAGTCAAATCTAAGGCTAGCATCATGTCATTTCGGCCCATATCAAAAACTTTTGATTTCAAGGTTGGGAGGTCGATTTTCAGGAGGATGATTGCCTGGGTTCCGAAGCACAAAACGAACGGCGTTTCCCCAGTGGACCGCTTCAGAGTAGTGTGATGAGCCCACAATACACTCGGCAATTCTTCGACCCATCTGTCTTTGGCTTTCTCCAGCCTCTTCTTGATGCCGTCCAAAATGGCTTTGTTGAAGGCTTCAACTTGGCCATTACTCTGTGGATAAGCCGGGGTGGAGAAGTAGGGCTGAATACCATACTTGCTGCACAGCTCTCGGTAGAAACCGCAATCAAACTGGGTGCCGTTGTCCGAAATAATTGCTCTTGGAATGCCAAATCGTGTTATGATATTTCTCCATACAAAACGCATCACATCAGTATCTTGAATGTGCGTCAATGCCTCCGCTTCAATCCATTTTGTGAAATAATCTGTCGTGACAATCAAAAATCGCTTGTTGCCCGGGGCGCGAGGCAATGGTCCAATGATGTCAAGTCCCCATTGGGCGAACGGCCAAGGACTGGTTATAGAGCTGAACTCTTCAGCAGGCAATTGGGTTAAGGAGGAAAACTTCTGGCACTGTTCACATTTCTTGACATAACACTCAGTATCAGCCTCATTGTCGGCCAATAATACCTCTGTGTCCGCCAGAATGGGCACCGCAACTTCCTTCATGTATTTCAGCCAGAAGTTCCTCGACTTTATTTGGATGAACGCATTCTAGGTATGGACCAGAAAGAGATTTTTTGTAGAGCTTTCCTTGCGAATCCAAGTAGTATCGTTGTGCTTTATTTCGCAGCTTGTGCGCTTCTTTCTTATCAGGCGGGAGCTATTCGGAAGATAGGAATGCAGCAATAGAGTCCATCCAACTCGGACCTGATTCTATGACATTGATTTGGACTTCCTCTGAAGGGCCAATACTCGGCTTAAGGATGAATCCCATTTCAATTGTTCGTTTAATCTCTGAGTTAATGGCGGAGGCTAGGCAAGCCAGGGCGTCTGCATGTGTGTTCTGATCATGGGTTATTTGGTTCAATTCATGATGGTCAAATTTTGCCAGCAAGGAATTTGTCATTTTTATGTAAGCTGCCATACGGTCATTTTGGCCGCGTACTCTCCCTTTAATTGATTGATGACTAATTTTGAGTCGCAAAGTACAAGTAAGCACCGAGCACCAAGGAGATGTGCATTCCGTAAGCCGGTTAGCAGGGCTTCATATTCGGCCTCATTGTTTGATGCTTCAAAGCCGAGTTTGACTACCTGCTCAATTATTGCCCCATTGGCAGCCATGATCACAATGCTGGCCCCACTGCCACATTGGTTGGATGCCCCGTCATAGTACAATTGCCATATGTCCCCAATGTATAACCTCCAATTCGGTTTAGGTTGAATTTGATCACACTGAAAGTCGGCAAGGCTTTTAGTGAATTCGGCGACAAAGTCAGCAAGCACTTGTCCCTTGATTGAGGTCCTTGGAAGAAATTGAATATCATACTGGCCGAGTTCGAGAGCCCACTTTGAAACGCACCTTGATGCCTCTGCACTAGGAAGTACTAACCGGAGGGGGTAGTCTGTTAGTACCCCAATGGTATACTCCTGAAAGTAGTGCATCAGTTTTCTTGCTGTCATGACGAGAGCAAGGACGAGTTTTTCCAATGGAAGGTAATGTGTTTCGGCATCAACCATTGCTTTGCTTAGGTAATATACTGGCCGTTGCTCCCTAAGTTCTTCCATTAATAGTACGGCGCTAACGACCCAATCAAAAATTGCTTAGATATAAAATGAGCGGATCACCTGCTGAAGGTGTTGTCAAAAGTGGAACTGATCGGAGGGAACTCTTCAAACCGTTCAAAACGGCTTCACACTCGGACGTCCATTCAAAAGTTTTACCCTGCTGAAGGGTATGAAAGAATTGTCGGCAGCAATTTGTGGAACGACTGATGAACCTGTTAAGTGTGGCGGCCGTCCCCATCAGCTTTTGAACCTCCTTGACCAACCGAGGAGAGCCGAGTTCTAGAATTGATGTGATTTGCCTCGGGTTGGCTTCGATTCTGCGGTGGTTAACAATGTAGCCAAGGAATTTTCCAGATCCGATCCCAAATGCACACTTGGAGGTGTTTAGCTTCATTTTGTACTTGCGTAGAATGCTGAATGTCTCTTCCAGGTCGGCTAGTTGAGTTTTCTCTTCTTTGGACTTGACCACCATATCGTCAATGTACATTTCCATAGTACGGCCGAGTTGTTCCTTGAACATAGCAGTGACTAGTCTTTGGTGAGTTGTCCCTGCATTCTTCAGCCCCGAAAAGCATAACCTTATAGCAGTAGGTTCCTCTTGGGGTGAGGAATGCAGTCTTATCGTGGTGCTCCGGATGCATGGCAATTCGGTGGTAGCCTCTGTAGGCATCCAAGAAGCTCATACGTTGATGGTGTGCCGTGGTATCCACAAGCTGGTCTATTCTGGGGAGGGGAAAGCAGTCCTTGCGACAAGCCTTGTTTAAATTTGTGAAATCCACACAAACACGCCAAGTCCCATTTTTCTTCTTTACAACCACCGTATTTGACAGCCATGTAGGATAGGTCACTTCCCGAATTACCCCGGCATCAAGCAACCGGTCAACTTCGTCAACAACGGCAATAGTGTGCTCTGCGGCAGACCGCTAACTTTTCTGAATAATCGGCTTACATTTGGGGTCAACATTTAAACGGTGCTGACTGACAGATGGATCGACCCTCGACATCTCATATGGCGACCACGTAAATACATCCAAGTTGCTGAGTAAGAAGGAAATCAACTGCTGCCTGTCGGCTTTATTCAGGGAGGCGCCGACCATGAAGAACCTGTCAGGATTCCTATCAATTTCAACTCGGTCCAGGGCTTTCGTTGCCTTTTGATTTGGGAGCCGCCCAACATCTTCGAGGCTCTCCCAATCCGGCACCTTAATAGAATTCAGTTCCAGCTCTCTTGGCATTTTTGTGGCAAGAAGATAACATGCTTGTGCCGATTTTTGGGAACCACGAATTTGTTCAATGTCACATTCAGTCGGGAAGTGAAGTAGTTGATGGTAGGTGCTTGGCACGACTTGTATGGTGTGCAGCCAAGTTCGTCCCATGATGAGATTATACGGCGAGGGAAGCTTGACAACCAAAAATTCGACATCCACTGATCGGGAGCCCGCTCGAACTGGTAATGTGATTTTGCCCAATGGGTATTCTGGATTAGCGTTGAAGTCGAATAACGGATAATGAGCCAGGGATAGGTCCGACTCAGTGAAGCCGAGTTTGATGAAGGTCTTGTAGTACATAACTTCCAAAGCACTCCCCTGGTCAATGAGAACACATTCAACGGTGAATTGGTTTACGCGTAGTTCGATGACCAATGGATCAATGTGCGGCAGCATTACGCCAACCAAATCAGAATCATCGAAAGCAATACTCGGAGCTTCATGGGGCCGTTTCGCTGGGGTGATTTGCTTATGGGGGTCAGGATGCGATTGAATTGTATGTATCGCAGATTCCGTCGGCAAGTTGTAAATCAAGTGGATCACGCCGAGTGGGGGTGAATCTTGTCGTAAAGTAACTGTCTTGGTTGAATTGTTCTTTCGGACGTGTTGCTTAAGCCGACCGTCTTGTACCAACTCCTCAAGATGATCCTTTAAGGCATAACAACTGTCGGTATCATGTTCATGGTCTTTGTGATATTCGCACCGTCTATCCCGTCTCCTCGTGTCGCGAGGTCCCACCATCTTGGGTGGCCATTTGAAGAACGGAAGATGTTGAATTTTAGACATAACCGTGCTGATCGGCTCCGACAGCTCCGTATATTTCTTGTCCGCGCGCCTGATGCGCTTGCTATCCACTTGAAGTTGTTCACTAGCCCGTTGTGGACATTGGTCATTTGATCGGCGTGAATCTCGTCTTCTGTCTCGTTTAGCCCGACTCCGTGGTTTTGGGCTCCGCGAGGGTACAGAAGTTATCGGTTGAACAATCTCAAATGGGGCCGTCTTGTTGGCCTTGTGTCCGGCTTTAACTCTCCTAGCGTCATCCTCCACTTTGCAGTATTCCTCAACTTTCTTCATTAGCGACCGAACTGTTTTGGGGGGCCGTCTGGTCAAGGAGCTACGGAGGGCACTATCAAGGTGCAACCCCATTTTAAAGGCGGTGATGGCCATGGAGTCATTGCAGGCATCATCTACGAGATTAAAGCATTCCCAGTAGCGCACCGAATAAGCACGTAGGGTTTCCCCTGGTTGAATTTGCATTGCCCAGAGAGAATCGGCTTGCTTTGGCTGGACCTCATTGGTGATGAACCTTGCTCTGAAGGATTTTTGGAGTTGATAGAAGCTCTTAATTGTTGCCGGTTCCAATTTATAATACCATATGACGGCCAATGGTCCCAAACTGCTAGGAAATATTCGACACATGACTGCCTCGTCGTCTGCATGCAATGTCATGGCTTGCTTGTAATGACGGATGTGATCGGTGGGGTCTGATTTTCCATCGTACAGAGTGAACGATGGAGCTTTGAACTTTTTGGGTAATACCACCCTTACGATCCGTTGCACAAAGGGGTCATGTTGATCCTCTTCGTCTGAATCATTTCTTCTTCGTTTAGTCCTTGCTCACGGACTCCCTTCGGAAGAACTGGAGACCACAATTCTTCCCTTCTTTTTGGACTCTGGGGATGAAGAGTCAATGTCAGTGCTACTGTCTTGTCTCCGAATTCGATGTCGTTGACGTTCTTTCCTCAAAAGTCGTTCCGGATCTTGGCGCGCAATCTGTTGGGATTTTGTCACCTCCAAGGCCAAATCTTGTCGAAGGCGTTCGTTCTCCGCCATCATGTTTTCCAACCTCTGTTCGTTTTGCTTCGCCTGATCCATAATTGCTTGCATTGTCTCATGTGCTGATGTCGAGGGTGAGGTCTGGGCAGTTGAGTCGAAGTTCAAGGATCTTCGTGCGTTAATGTTTTCTGGTCCAAGCAGGTTGCTTGGAGTGGTATCAACTCGTGGTGTAAGGTCGTCAGTGACTATAGGAGGATCTTTTGTCACGCCTGCCATGGATATGCTGGAGTATTCCCACAGACGGTGCCAATTGTGGAGAAGAGCTTTGGAAATACTCTTTGGATCCAATGGAATGCTCGAGATCCTTAGCTAGTCACCTGAAAAGGAATGAACACTCCGGTCGGGGTTGCCGGAATTAGCACTCTGACGGATAAGTCAGTATATACTCTCTTGTTTGCTTGTATCCTAAGTTAAACTTGCTTGTTCTCACCTCCCCACCATTAGCTGATGCTCTTCTTATTTATAGTCGTCCTTGATGTTGATGGCTGGTCATACCTTTTGTCCAATGGATATTCCCTCATTTGGCTAACTGTTCGTACTCAGCCAAGGCTATAGCTGATTCTTCGGCCGATTTGGTTATTCGGCCTTTGTCCCTAAGGATGGAGCCGTTTAATCCATAACTTGGTTTCTTTCCTTGAGTTATACGACCTCCGTACGTAACAATTATTTTCAGCCCCCACAGTACGTATTTAACGGCCCGGAAGTTTGGGCGTTACAATAGTAATTCTGGCTGCATTCACAATAATATGTAAATGGTGATGTCTTGTTGCATTTGCCTCCTCCACAGTCAGTCCAGTAGCAAGCTAGAAAACTAAATACAAAAACAAAAAAAAATCACGAACACATTACCAAGAAAAATTATTAATCAAATGGTAATTAAGATTACTAGGGTTTGCAATTACAATGAAAAAAAGATGTATTAGCATCGCTTTCTTTATCCTGAACAGGAGGGGCAGCTTCCGTGCAAGAGTATTCAAGTGTACCTGGAAAATCAACAACTGTCACTTTCAACAGAGTCACAAAATCTAATTCATCACTCCTTTAAGTTACTAATTACAATTTTAAAATAAAAATTTAAGATCTTAAACCATAGTAAGAGCTAAATTGTAGGTTGTATGTTTGACTTGTGTCTTTTTTCATTACTGCAAGAAAGTTGGATGTGCACAACACTGAGACCAACACGAGTCATTAGACACAAGGAAAAGGCGACTAAGATGTTTGTTAAATACAACTTGATAACAAATTCATACTTGATAGTTACATTATTGTGTTTTTATGTGCTTGTGAGAGCATAGGTGTATTATTATATTTCATAGGATTTCAACGAAACCCAATGTTTGGCAGTGTGTTTGTTTGTTTGTTTCTATTTTTTTTTTTAAAAGTTTTTGGAAACAAAAATAACAAAAAATACAAAAATATCCATTGTTTTCATATTGGTTTTGGTGCATTTCGCAAAGCAATGGAAAAAAGCTATTGGATTAGCCTTTTTGTTTAGTACCAGTTTTTGAAATTTAAAAACAAAAGAAGTTTTTTTGGATTTTTTTTTTCTCTATATATTGTTTTCATAAACAATTTGACAAACAAGTTTATAGCAGTTTCAGATAATGAAAACAAAGAACAAAAAATGAAATCACAACCATTCAGGCCTAAATTTGTGCAGCATCATTTTATAATCTAATCTATTTTATTAAATAAAAACACACAAGTCAAATATGTTTTGAAGTTATGTTACACATTTTCTCACGCACGCCACTGTCTAGATTTTTATCTTCAGTTTTTATTTTTACTTTTACTAATTTCATAGAAATACCATACTATAGGGCACATAAAAACAAATGAATCTAATTTATAAAAAATAAATAAATAAAATAAAATACACATGAATCTATATATGCTACCAACAAGGTAGTCTCCTAGGGATTATTTGTTTGCCAAATACTCAAATACTAAAATAGCTTTAGGTGCAACTTCCAAATACAAAGTCTTTGGAGAGAATAAGGGTAAATTATATCATAAAATTGATCACTATAAATAAAACTTTTTCATCAAAAGAATTAAGGCGGGAACATACTATTTTAGTAATTTTTTGATTTTTTAGTTAAAATATGAGATAAAAAAATTAGTATATTTGGAATGACTTTTTAATGTAGGCTAGAAACTTTTTGATTTTTTAATAATTTTTTAACTTTTAAACTAAAATTGTTATGTGAAACGAGGCCTAAGTATCCAAAGACGATCAAGTTAAACTTCAATACATGTGACCATGTCACATGCCAACCACTAAAATAATGCATTTTACTATCACCACATTCATTGTTTAGATTGTTCAATGAAAGCAGAAGATTTGCAAAAGAAGCCCCAATATGATCACAGAAGAGAGAGAGAGAGAGAGAGAGAGTTCACTCACAGTTGGGAATGACACAAGGGAGAAACCTGAGATCATTGTCAAGGACAGAGCCAGTCTGTTTCCAGCCAGGATCGCATTGGCATTCAAACAAGAATGTGCTATTTGCTACAAGCTTGCAAGTCCCCTTTCCACATTCCACTCCTTTGCACACAGCATCTATTTGATGAAACAAACAAAACAGAGAACAAGCCCCAATTCATGATCAAAATTCTATATTTTTTTTTAAATAAAATCCCAAATTCATGTTTTCAACAGTCAAGTCAATTCAACCCAGTTGTTAAATGGTAAAAAAACCCAAACCCATTATAGAATTGTAGAAACAAATCATAATCTGATAGTTTAAAAGCCAAAGGAAGAGAACAGAGGGTACAAGGACAAGAACAAACCAAGGTCAGGGGACAGCATAGGAGATAGAAATTCGGCTGTGGCAGTCCAACGCTGCAGAACAAGAAGGTTTGCAAGAATAGCTATGATTCTAACAGAGGCCATGTTCAAGGAATACACAGAACAGAACAAAACAGATGAGAAGAGAGAGAGAGAGAGAGAGAGAGAGAGAGATGAGTTTGAAATTGGGCTTCTTAAATGAAAGGTTCTATGGGGGTATAGGTGGGGGATACGGATGGGTTTTGAAAGGAGATTAAACGTGGGTGAGCTAAAAGAGGTTAAAATGGGTCAAGTGGGGTTGTTGGGAGTTGGGGTTATGCTTCTTCTTCTTCTTTTACTACAAGTACTCTCCCATCCCATTGGGGCTTTTCCCAAACTAGTAGGTACTAATTTATTTTCCAAAGTAGGTCTAGTTTGGCCGAATTTTTCAAATTAAGCTGAAGCATGATTACAAAACACGCTTTCAGCATATTTCTTGTCCATGTGGACAAAATAAACAAAATCATGAAAGCGTGGTTAGAAAACACGACTTCAATTAAGAAAAGATTGTTGCTATTAACGTTTTCAGGCTTAAATAATAGCGCGATTCGGAAATACATTTTTAACATATATTAAAATGTAATCAAAATAAAAGTCAAGTGGGGATGTTGCTCAAATGGTAGAATGCTTGCTTTGCATGCGGCTATTTTTCAAATTCAATTCAACTTTTTTTTTTTTCCCCTTCTACTTACTCTATACTTCATATATTTATTATGTAATTTTTTTATCAAAAAAAAAAAAAGTAAAACGTTTTTTTGCTTAACTAAAAAAATTCTCTATAAAATACGAATTTTTTCAAAATGTCAACATAATTGTTTAAAAAGTATTACTATTCAGGTCTAAAAGTTCATTTTCAAGACCTAGTGATGTGTCAAGAAAATTATTGGTTCAAAATTAAATATTCTTTAATTATCAAACAATTATTTTTTTGACACATCACTGAATTTATAAAGTGGGTCCAGTGATGTGTCAAAAAGATAATTGTTTGATAATTAAAGAATATTTAATTTTGAACTAATAATTTTCTTGACACATCACTAGGTCTAGAACATGAACTTTTAGACCTGAATAGTAATACTTTTTAGACAATTATGTTGACATTTTGAAAAAAATTGTATTTTATAGAGAATTTTTTTAGTTAACCAAACAAACGTTTTACTTTTTTTGATAAAAAAATTACATAATAAATATAAAAAGTATAGAGTAAGTGGAAGGGGGAAAAAAAAAGAAAAAAAAAAGAGTTGAATTGAATTTGAAAAATAGCAGAGTTTGGAGATGCGGTGTATCGAATTTTGAGCAAACACTCTACCATTTGAGCAACATCCTCACTTGATTTTTTATTTTGATTACATTTTAATATATGTTAAAAGCGTGTTTTCGAATCGCGCTATTATTTAAGCCTGAAAACGTTGACAGCAACAGCGTTTTCTTAATTGAAGTCGTGTTTTCTAACCATGCTTTCATGATTTTGTTTATTTTGTCCGCCTGTGCCAGAAACATGCTGAAAGCGTATTTTGTAAATACGCTTCAGCTTAGTTTGGGAAATTCGGCCAAACTAGACTTAGTTTGGGAAATAAATTAGTACCTAGGTTTAGTTTGGAAAACGCCCCCATCTCTTTGCAGTTGCCATGCTTTTGCCACCAAGTTATGATTATGAATATTTATGGTCTTAATTACAAATAATAAAATGGCCTTAATTTCAAATAAATAATAAAATAATAAACTTTTGTCATAAGTCCTTATGGTAGGGTTAGCAAATTGATTTTTGTTATGAAAATTAGTAATAGTTGATTATCAACTGAAGTGATTTTGATTATTAAGGGTTTGTTTGGAATAGGAATGGCAACAGATCGAGGCAGGGCTGGACATTACTCTCCCCGTCCCTGATCCCGGCAAAAAAATCCTCGTCCCCCGCCTTTGATTCCTGGCAGAGATGCCATCACCCTCCCCACTCCCACCCCTGCCCCCGCCCCTAACAGGGATCGGGTTTCCCCGACCCCGAAAAATCCCTAACCTGTTTGTTTGTTTTTTTGTTCAACACAAAAACACAACAACAAAAACAAATTTTAATCTGTTTTCAGTATATTTCATCATCATCATCAACAATCATCAACTTAAAATTTTTTAAAAAAAAAAATCTAAAATTGCTCAATACACACATATATAAATATAAATATATATATATATGTATCTATCATCATCATCATCATCAACAACTTTATAAAAATAAAAAATAAATAAAAAAAAGAGATTTGAAATTGTTCATTACACACACACACATATATGTATCTATCATCATCATCAACAATCATTATCATCACACATATATAGATCTGAATTGTTCTCATAGATCAATTGGCACACCAGTCGGCTTAAGCCGTATGCCGTCGAAATCCAAATCATCCACCGGAGCTGCGGCGGAGGCCATATAGAGGCGATATTGCGACAGAGGAGGCGATGCGTATGTCGAAATCTGCGGCGGAGAATGGGTAGAGGCGATGTTGCGGTCACTTTTTCAATAGATGTGAGAGTGAGATGGCGGCATTGGGGAGTTGAAGAAGAAACCATGGTAGTGGAGGCGGTGGTGGTGGAGGATCGGTGGATCTGTTTAGATCTATTATGGATGATGATGATGATGATGATGATGATGATGATGACGATGACGATAAGAAATGAGAAAGAGAAATCTGAGTGAGGGAGAGAGATGAGAGGCAGTCTGAGACAGAGAGAAATGATATGAGGGTTTGGTTTATATATATAGAGAGGGTAAAATAGTAATTTCACTTCGAGGACAAATGGGAACGAGGCCGGTGCCAGGGCCAGGGCCAGGGCCAGGGCCGGAACACTTATCCCCATTCCCGACCCGAAACTGATTGGGGATTGATTTTTGAATACCATCCCTGTAACAACCCCAACCTATGCTTAACCGTTAAACCATGATTAAGAATGCCAGATAATTGATTAAGAGAAAATCATGTGTTAATTATGCATTTTGTATATGCTTTGCATTCCTATTTGTTAACCGTAGGGATACCTGTTTGCATTTCAGTTTCTTTCTGCGAATTGAAGGCCTTATCGTCATCCGATCACAAAATTGATTTGAATTATGTGTTAGTTGAAATTTTTAGAGCATTATAGTAGGTTTAATTGAAATTCGATTCGGAACAAAATAAATAAGAATACTTAATGCCAATTGATTAGCTAAAGTTAAGATTAAACTAAGCCAACTTAATGGGGCCTATGTAAGGCCAATTGTGACTCTAGGCTTCTCTTTACACTCTTATTTTCTCAACTTGTGAAGACAAAAACGTGGCTAAGAGAGTTTGAGAGAGAGGAGAGTGAATTCAAGCTTGAGGAGGAGAAAAATGGAAGCCTATAGAATTGAGAGGGAATTGTAGGAATTTAGCTTCAACACTTGCTAATTCAAGGCTTAAGGTAGGAGTTCAACTCTTCATTTATGAATTTGAGTCAAATAATGTAAGAACTCAAGAGGTTGGAGTGATTAACCATGAGAATTAAACTTGGATTATGGAAATTAAGATCATACCATGCATGCATGCCTTTTTATGACATTTTGAGTTTCAATTTTAAACAAATCTCACTTGCATGTGTCTATTTTGCTCTTGTTCTAAGAATTCATCACATTTCTTACCAATTGACCATGTTTTGAAGAGTTTAAGTTCAAGACAATTCATGCATGTAATGTTCACCCCATGTTCTTAAGAGAATTAACAAGCTTTGAAGGTTTGATTTTGAGCTATGAATCTTAATTTATGATGTTTTTCCAAGTTTACAAGTGTTTCCTTAAATTTTTGGCCAAAAAGAATGACTTTGATGTGTTGATGTTGAAGTTTGAGCTAGGAAGAGCAATCTGGAAATTCCATTCGTTCTTCGCCGAAGCGACTCGGCTGAAGCTCTGCGCTCGGCCGAGCAATCAAAAGTTGGCTCAAGCGTGAAATGCAAGCTCCCAGAAGTTTCATGATTTTACAGACCGCTCGAGCGACAAGAGTTGTGCTCGAGCGAGAACCTGTGTCTCACGCTCGGGCGAGAATCAAGCGATCATCGAGCGGAAAAATCACACAACCAGTACTTTTGCAAAGTTTACAAACCGCTCGAGCGACAGAAATTGCACTTGAGTGACTACTAGCATTTTGCATGTTTGCTCGAGCGAAGGAAGTTGCACTCGAGCGGGACCCCTATTTCTAGCATTTTTGACCAAGTGTTTTTACATGTATTTTTGCATCCTCATTCCATCCTAGGCATTCCTAGGCCAAGATTAAGGCACTATAATGAGGATAAAGGCTAGAAACACACTAAGAACAAATGAAATAAGTTATGTACAATCCGAGCGTGTGTTTCAATATATGTATTTGTCATGTTATGTAGGTCACGCGCCTCAAGTTAAGTGAATTGCCTACTCTACTCGTCTATTTGGAGCCACCGGTTATCTATGAGTAATAACTTAGTAAAGCCATGTTCAAGTTAAAGTGTTTTCTGTATATACAACAAGATCTGTTTATGAAATGCTATATTCCGTGATATGAATGATTGTGCAACCTTAACAAGTAAATGTGGCATTAATTCTATGATTTAAGTATGTTCAAGTATGTTCAAGTGTGTTCAAGTATGCTATGTGTACCCAGACCGGAGGTTCCTCATGGAACTGACAAGTTATTACTCGGCTGGAGGTTCCTTTATGGGACTGACAAGTCATACGTTCCCAGTTCGGAGGTTCCTTTACGAAACTGACAAGTTATGTTCCCAGCCGGAGGTTCCTTTATGGAACTGACAAGTACAATTTTAATGCTCTGTATGTAATCAGTTAGCACTAACGGATATAAGATTAAGCATGAACTCTGATTTCTTATATATATGCTCTGAACAAGAATATGAACATGAACTTATCCTTGATATGAATTGGATTTTGGGACATCATTCATTTACCCCTTTACTCTGTGATTATTCACTGGGCTCCCACTCACTATTTATATTATGTATGTAGGTGAGCAAGCGTGAGACCAGGCTTAAGCTGTTGCTTGGAAGTTTTGTGCTGTCAGCCACCCTTTTATGCCTCTCGAGGAGGTTCCGGATCATGTCAAGCTCTGTGCCTACGTTTTATGAAAGTTTAAGATTTTGTCTTATTTGACTTATGAACAAGCTTTCTTTTGTATGTATATGGGGCTAAGTCCTTTTTCGCTAGATCTGTGCATGGAGTGACGTAAAGCTTATGTATTTATGATGTCACATGTATATATGTAAGTTAAGTTTTTAAAATTCAGTCTCATATATGTCTACACAGCTCAATGGACTATGTATTTTCTATATTTGCTTCCGCAACCCCTATTTTTATGTGATTATGTTAAGAGGCCTTTGGTAATCCAAGGATTACTGGCCGGTTACGACGCTAAACCTATAGGGGCGGGTTTGAGTTGTGACAATCCCCGCCCAGTTGGAGATATTTTCGGGGAAAAACCGCTCAAATCAGGGTCGAGAGATCAGGTCCCCGTCGGGCCGGGTTTAAATTGCCATCCCTAGTTTGGAAAGAATTTTTTTAGTTATTTTGACTAATTAACGTGGCTAAATTAGTTTTGTTTAGGAAAATCTTTTTGACTTTTATGATTTTATGATTTTTTTTTTGTTGTGAAAAATCAAGTGAAATGATTTGGTTTGTTGACATTTTATCTAATTGACTTATTTTGTTTATTTTATCTTTTTATGCTTTTTTTAGTCCCAACCATTTTCTCAGAACGGGACTAAAGTTTTGAGCCGATTTGTTACAAATAGAATTTTTCTTCATTACGAGGCTTTTGCAGTGTTTTTGGGTTGGGTTAAAAGTTAGAAGATGACTTTTAATCATCTTCCCAAAATAGTCTTTTGTTTAGGTGTTGGTGGGTTGGACGCTGGTCACGATGGTAGGAATAGCTAGTGGTCGTGTTAGGATGTGAAGAGGTGGTGCTTATAAAATTTAGGCTCAAGTGTTGTTTAGGGTGATATAAATAAGTACATTTTTTTTTTTACTTTTTATGAAAAAATGTGTAAAAAAATATAGAGATGATATGACCTAAATAAGTGCATTTATTTAGTTTATGGCCCTGTTTGGTGGATCTTTTTTAAGTTAAAAGCTGATAATTAGAAAGCAAAAGCTAAAAGCACCCCTACTTCGGCTTTCAAATAATCAGCTTTTTTTAACTTATTTAAACTATTTCTACCTAATAAGCTATAAGTAGAAGCTACATTAAACAGTCTGACACAACCTCTCAAAATCAAAATAAGCTATAATCACCTCCAAAAGTTGTAACAAACAATCCCTATGTCAAATAGTGTCTTGGGCTTCATTAGGCTATCCCAGTTGGGACCAAAAAAGCACAAAAGATAAAACAAGCTAAGCCTTCGTTTGGGATGTGGGTTGACATTTTGATTTTTTGGTTATTTTAGCATAGGGCTAAAAAGTCTCGTTTGGGATAAGTTTTTTAGCTTTTTTGACTTTTGTAAGAGAAAAATTAAAATGATTATGGGTTAGATCAGTGGCGGACGGAGTGAGGGACCAGGGGGGTCATGTGCCCCCCCTGGATTTTGGGATTTTTGTTTGTTTGTTTGTTTTTTTTGGCAAATATAAAGAAAATATTTTAAATAAAAAAAATTACAAAAATATTATTAGAGTGAAATGACAATGATATTTTAAAAATTATGAGAACAATAATGGTTATTTTGATTAAAAATGAAGAGACTACTATAAATCATATTATCTATGAAAATTTTATGAAAGATTTTGAATGTAACGGCGATGTCATTATTATTGACATGCAAGTATAAGTAATCTCACTATAAAGATATGAAATTTATTGGATTGTTAGTTACACTTGACATATGAAGTTTACTCTTTATGTGTTTATTTGCTATTACTTTGTGATATCACATACTAATGATGATGTGGTATTACCATTATATTGAATTTTTAATCAAATTTTGTATAAAAAAATAATTTATCATTATATAATTTATTTTAAGACTTATATCTATATTTTTTATATCATCCATGATACACTAATTATAAATAACATTTTTTTGATGTTTCTCGAAATCAATCGTAAAAACTTGCGTGAAATATTTTTGTAAATTTTTTTGATATTGTAATTAATAAGTACCCCATCTAATTTAATTTTTTTGACTCCGCCACTGGGTTGGATGTGATATTTTGTCCTATTTAGCCAAAATAGTCAATTTTGTCCTATATAGCTATTTTAGCCCATAGTAGTATCCCAAACATAACCTAAATAAGTTAATAAGACAAAATATCATATTCAAACTATAATTATTTTATTTTTTCTATTACAAAAGTCAAAAAATAAAAAAATTATTTCCAAACAAACTTTTTAATCCCAAATTAAAAAAATCTCAACTCCAGAAAGTTAACTAAAATAATTCTTGCCAAACGGCAGCTTAGTATATTATGAGGTATAAAGAGTAGAGATTAGAGATGTAAAGATAATAGAGAGCCTAATGAGATAAAATAAAATAAAAATTATAATTTTAAAAATATGTTGTAATTAAAAAGGGATGTAATGAGTATTATGTAAATAGAAATCTTATCAGGCACATCTAATTCTATATTTAACATTTATTTTTACTTCGTTATTATTTTTTTTATATTCTTTTAATTTACATTAATTATAAATTGCTATTAGTAATACTAGTGGAAACTTCTGCTATGCACGGGATGTAAAAAAATTAATAAAATATGTTGGGTAAATTACACTTACACTCTCTGAGGTTTGAGTTTAATACATATTACTTCCTGGCGTGTGAAAAATTACACTAACTACCTTGTCATTGTAATTAGTTAGACAGAATTAATGTTGATATCAAAAAGACATTGAATTCATACATTATGTATTTTATTGCTTTTCTTTATTTCTTTTTTTTTTTTTTTTCCTTTGCTTTACATTTTTTTTTCAATATAATTTTCTCTATTTTTCTTAATAGGAGTTGTTGCCTTTTATATAAACAGGAAAGTTTGTGAGATGAGACTATTAGCCACAAATATGAGAATGTAATTTCTCAAACGTCAGGGGGTAATATGTATTAAACCCAAATTTTAGGGGGTGTCAGTGTAATTTACCCAAATATGTTTATATGAAATAATATAGATAGTTAGATTTTTGTATGTAAATTATGAAAATAAAAAAAATATTGAATTTAAAGCTTTATTGTTTTATCACAATTTATGTATCAATTTTTAATTTGTCATAACTTCAATAATGTAACTTTCAACCCCTTGCTAAAGTTGTAAATTTGGACGAGTTGAACCCAAGCAACTCAAGTCAAACCTATAAATTTTTAAAGATTGTGTAACAGAATTTTTAATTCGGTGAGAATCTATGTAAAATTACAAAAATTCGAATAAATTTGAATGGACTTGGACAGAGATTCCAAATAATTTGAGCAATCTAAACAAAATTGTATATATAAATATATAAAATTATTTGCCAATTTATTTTTTTAATAATAAATGAGATTAATTAAAAATTTAATATTAATGAATAAAAGTAAATACATCTTTAAGAAATGGATCATCGAATAAGTTGATATTAAAAAACTTATATTTTACAATGGCATAAAATAATTTAAATATGACTTTTTAAAAATTACAATATTTAATGCCATTAACATAGGGGTACGGCTTGTAAAAAAATATTTATTTTTAATTTAGAGTAATGTAAAAATTAATTAAATAGTTTGATTTGTTAAGGTTCAACCTACAATTAACATGTAATGCCAAAAGTTAAGGTATTAATCAAAATTAAATGTCAACATATTAAATAACTTATAAACCATAGTTTAATTTTAAAATCATACTAAGCATAAAGTAAAAAATAAAAAAGAAATCTAGTGAAAGGAGTTTTATTTCTGTAATAGAAGAAAATATTATTTCAACTGAGTTACGGTACGATTTAGAATTTAAATTTTATTATTATTATTTTTTCAATATGAATGAGCAATTGTGCTGTTGGAATAGTAAGAAACACATTATTACAAAAAGTTATTTTGTTTATTTTCATGTGAAGGGTTGATTTTTTAGAGTGAGCAATTGGGTCACCATGCATTTATGCGGTTCAATGGTGAACCATAGCCCATGGGTGATGATCTGACTTCGTAGCTCGCATAACAAAAGTCAAGGTGACACCAACCATTAACAAGCGGGTCCAAAATTTAATGTGCCCGAATCTAGAATATGGAAGTGTAGCCCAGTTAGTTGGGAGAGGAAAATTCTGAGAAAAGTCGTAAATTTTGAATTCGATTTAAATTTTGAACGTCTTGAATTCAATTCTCACTCCCAGTTGGTTTTCTCATGGACCACTACGTCTTTACCTGGTCAATCGGCTCAAAATCCCTAGATTACACTATAAGAAAATCAAGTTTTAGTAGCGTTTTTTATTGCAGTGGCCTGAAAAATGCTGCTATAGATGAGCTATTGTAGCTGTTATTGACCACAACTAAAAATAAAACTTTTAGTAGCATTTTTTTTCCTAAAATGCTGCCATCTATATATATATATATATATATTTTAGCAACGGTTTGACCTCAAGCGTTACACAAACCAAGCAAAATAGAGGCGGCCAAATAAAACAAAAATTTCACACCAAATCAAATTTTATTTTCGTAAACAACATATCAAAATTTCAGTCCCAAAAAAAAAAAAAAAAACCGTTCAACTATCCTTGATTACAATTTGTGCCCTAGTCTATCAACACTTCTCTCCTGCAAGTATCAAAGCCTTCGTTCATCCTCCATCGCGATGTACGTTGACGAAGTCAAGCTACAACACCACTGTGATTTCAAGGTCACCGCCTCTCTCGCTTTCTTTCTCAGATTCCCTCTTCGCTAGTCTCTCAATTTCTGTCTCTACCCCTCTCTCTTTCTTCTATTGTCTTCGAACAAGTTTGGGTCCATGGAATTCATTGTTAAAATGAGATACTTGCCATTGCATGCATTGCTTCTAATATCTCCAAAACTTCTCTACTTTGAAGGATTTCAAGAACATCTTGAATGATTTTGATTTGGGAAAATAATTTGGAAAATAGATTGATTAACATGATATGTATTCTGATTATGATATTCACTCTCTCTCTTGCACATGCACGCGCACACACACACACACACACATATTTGATCATCTATGATATTCATATTTTAACCAATATAATTAGTGAAGTAAATGGATTGTTGTTGATGATGCTTGAGGAATCATTATGTATGCTAGATATTTGATGAAATGCCACAATGGAGTAATAGCGTTACCTTTTTGTTTATTGGTTTGTTCTTTTTTTTTTTTTTTTTTTTTCCTGGGAATCATTCCAATTACAAAATTTATCTTTTCTCGAAATTTACTTCACATTGAGGCTTTTATGGATAGCATTACTTAACACTACTGATCATGTGGCTTGGTAGCTTGTTAAAATATAGCGATCCCGTGATCCGGACATGTGTCCGTGGATGATAGTAGTTTATTATCTTGTCTACATCCTTTCCTACTTGTATTTGAGTTATAGGATGTGTTGGGCAAGTTTGTTAAAGGTTGGTTGTGTTTGGGAGCCAAGTGTTGCTGCCCAGATTTTTGGACCTTCGCTCGAGTGAGTAGTTGGTCGCTCGAGCGAGCTTCTGTTGTTGGTCCTTCACTCGATCCAGCCTTTGGTCGCTCGAGCGAGAGTTGAGTTTTGTGCCTGGTGGTTCGAGCTAGGAATTCTTCACTCGAGTGTGCGTCTGTGTCTCATCTGGACCTGAGAGCAGTAGTTTTTGGCTAGAGCGAGCTTCCCTTTGCTCGAGCGAGACCTCTGTTTTAGATCCTTCGCTCGAGCCAGGGTTTCTTAGCTCGAGCGAACGATTGCGTCTGGTACTGGACCTGAACACTGTAATTTTTGGCTCGAGCGAGCTTTCCTTCGCTCGAGCAGTCTGGTTGTTCGTTGCTCGAGCGTGCATTTAGCTTTTCGGCTCGAGCGAGACTTTCTTGGCTCGAGCGAGGGTTTTCTGTGTCTGGTTGCTCGAGCGACCAAGTCTTCGCTCGAGCGAGACTGTTTTATATCAGCGGACAGCAGCGATTTTAAATTTCACTTTTTCATTCCCTTCTCTTTTCAAACCCTAAATCCGACACCCTCTCTCTCTAAGATTTGATCTCCCTAGAGTGTGAATCCACCCTAGGGCATTTGTTAAAAAGATAGAGGGTGTTGAGAGCTTTGATTTAATCTGAAAAACTTTGGATTTGGAGCACGTTGGGTTTTGGTCTTCATCTCCATTTTGGCTCAAACTTCGAGGTAGGGATATCCTACTCCTCCTTATGGATTTTGTCTTTCAATTTTAGCATTTTGATATGTTGGGTGTTGTGGTGTAATTTTGAGAAAGTTTGGGCCTTTGTGTAATTTTACAAAAGTTTGGTTCCTTATTTATAGTAAACCTAGATGCATGTTTGGTATAGAGAGATGGAATTTGTGTTAAAACATTGATGAGATGGAACCTTAAGGGTTGAAATGTTAGTTATGGGAAATGCCCTAATTACATTGATTAATTAATTGGTATAATTAATTGTGAGAAATGAGGAATTGAGTTGGAAATGTTGAGATTGGGAGCGTATGGAATTAAAGGGTGTAGTTGGATTGTTTATCACTCACCGAATTGAAATGTTAATATATTATCCATTTTGTGCATTTATTTTCTGTTTAGGAATAATTGTTTTGGGCTATCGGTGGAGGATGGTCTTGATTGTTGTAGACAATGCATGATGACTAGGCAAACGAAAACTAATCACTAGAATGTGTCATTAAGTATGACGGTTGGAAGGATACATTAATTTTATGTATTGATTGGTAATGTGTATAATAATTGTTTATATGCATTGGGTTGTGTTGGAGGAGATAGGGGATGTATCCACAGTTTAGGGGAAGATAGGGGATGGACCTCTAAACCGGATGTTGTTTGGGAGAAGATAGGGGATGGACTCCATAGATACAGATCATATGCTTATCTACTATTGTGATGATACAGCTCTTATGCTTATCCCTGGAAGTGTGATATAGCTCTTATGCTTATCTGTTGATGTGTCGGTATAGCTAATATGCTTATCTATTGTGAAATGGGAAAATGTCTAATATGAGTTATTGTCTCATATGTGTTGATTGGCTAGATTCTTAGTCATGGTTAAGAATTGGGAAATGAATAAGAAATGAAAATTGAAAAGTAATGCGGACTGGTATGTAATAAAAACTTTAACGTGGTATAAGTGGATGTACCAGTGTTGGCCATCTATCAACTGCTAATCTTTAGTCATTGTTCATAGCTGGTTTAGTATATTTCTGCTGGGCTGTGGCTCACCCTTTATGGGAACATCATTTTCAGGTACAGGTAACATGCCACCTCCAAGGACATAGCTTGGGAGGCTAGAGGCTGTCAGACTTTTTGGATATCATTTTCCTTTTGATGTATTACATGTAAATTCAAGTCTAGGGCTTAATGTGTATATGAGTTAGAACTCATTTCTTGTAACCAAGTGTTGACTTGGAAAGTTGTAAGCCCATGGGGCGTTTACTTTTGTTGTCAACATGTAATATTTTTGTAAGGAAATACTGTGATGAATAGAAGGACGTTGATCTTTTGTATATCAATGCATGTCAATATTGTTGAGTTTAATGTTATTATTTTTGAGGGCGTTACAACTTGGTATCAGAGCGTACCGGGTTCGAATACTTTGGGTACGTGGGAAGTGATTAGGATCACAATGGGTTTGTCTCGCTTGATAGAGACTTAGGTGTAGAATCATATGCTATATGTTTAAATTGAGAACATGCTTATGTGATTATGTGGGTATGGGATTAAATTTCTAGGATATTGGTTGGATCCTTGGGTTTCTGGGAGTCTTGTTGGAAAAGCACTTGATCAATGCTGTTTCTAACCGGAACTCTAGTAACGCCTCGAGACTATCATTATCCGGAAATGAAATTCGTAAGTGCTTATGTGTTTATGTGCTTACGTGGAGTGAATTACAGTTGTCCATTCATTAGGACGTGGGTGTTTAGTTTCAGCACATATATGAATGTGCTAATGTTTTGTTAACTTTAATAGGATGTCAGGACAAGGTGGTAGGCGTGGTAGGCCTAGGAGGCGGGAGGCACCTTTACCGGATGAAGTTCCGGAAATATAGGAGGGAGTTGGTCAGGCCAGTGTAGCCGAGCCAGTGGGTCAGCAGGCCGTGGGTGCCTTGGCCTGAGAGATAGCAGGAGCTTTGGGTATTCTCAGAGCTGAGCATCAGGTTACAGAGGCAGGGCCTTCTTTCTTGAAGAGGGAATTTTGTTCAGTCTAACCCGGATGAATTTGTTGGAGATCCGAAAGAGCTACTTAAGGCTGATGAGTGGCTGGAACAGATGGAGAAGACGTTCGAGATGCTTGGCATCGAGGACAGGGGTTTAAAAGTGACCTTGGCATCCTTCCAATTAAAGGGAGATGCGGGTTAATGGTGGAAGTACGAGAAGGGCAATGTGGGTGGTGCATAGGAGGCTTTTGTGACTGCCTTCCAGGAGTAGTTTTTGCCTTCAGCTGCTAGGGAGAAGTTGAGGGATCAGTTTTGCCGGTTTAAGCAGCAGGGCTTGTCAGTGGCCGAGTTTGAGGCTACTTTTACTAGTCTGTCCAGGTTTGCACCTGAACTGGTGGCGTCCGAAGAACGCCGTTGCTTTGAGTTTGAACGAAAGTTGAGACGGGGACTCAAGTTGAGGGTTGGAGGGTCGTTCAATCGAGAGTATAGACGTTTGGTTGATGCTGCAGCTCATATGGAGCTTATGATGCAGGAAGAGGATGAGGAGAAGCATGGTGGCTCTAAGAGGAGCCAAGAGGGCCAGGGTGATGGCAGGAGACAGAGGGGTTTCAACCCTCAGTAGTCTCAGAGTGGTTTGGCTAGATCGACCTTTCCAGTGCCGAGTACAGGCTCCGAGAGAGGTAATCAGGGAGGCTTGACTTGTTTTACATGTGGCCAGCTGGGTCACAAGTCTTCAGTTTGCCCGCAGAAGGGAGGGGATCAGCGAGCTACTTCTTCTTCATCTAGACCTCAGAGCCAGAGCCAGAGTCAGAGCCTTTGTCTTGTTATTAGTGTGGACAGCCTGGGCACCTGAAAAGGTTTTGCCCACAGTTGAGTGCCACTTCAGGGGCGTCTGGTTCTAGGCAGACGCAGAGTTACCAGCCAGTTCAGTCTGTGCAGGCCTCGAGGGCCAATCCGGGAGCTTCGTCTTCCCAGTCGGTGCATCAGTCGTTTGCTCCTAGAGGTGAGCAGGTGGATCAAGGACCTACAGGGCGCGTGTATGCTGTCACCGCGTAGGACCTAGTACCGGCTCCATCAGTAGTGAGAGGTACCTTTCTATTTTGCAACTCGGTTGCTAGTGTATTGATTGATACTGGTGCGTCTCATTCTTTTGTATCTGCTGCATTTGCATCTGTATTGGAGTTGGAGTTGGCACTATTAGCATCTCCTATATGTGTTGTATCACCTCTTGGGGGTGAGCTGATTTTGAAGCACGGATGTAGAGGTTGTGATATAGAGGTCGCCGATCATAGGCTTTCGTTTTCTTTTGTAGTTATGCCCATGAAGGGCTTTGATGTTATTTTGGGTATGGACTGGTTATCATCATACCGAGCAGTTATTGATTGCTACCGCTAGAGGGTCACTTTTTGTACTGTGAGCCGGGAATGTTTCCATTTCTTGGGGGACCAGGTTGGTAGTGTTTTACCACCGGGGTATGATCCGCGAGGGCGGAGTGAGCTTAGTGGCCTACTTGCTATCTTTGAGAGTGGTGAGTGTGATGAGACCCAAATTGTGTTGCCGAGGGTGGTTTGTGAGTATTCGGATGTCTTTCCCGAAGATCTTGTTAGTTTGCCACCTCACCGAGAGATAGAGTTCTCTATTGACTTAGTGCCCGGCACGGTGCCGATTTCTATGGCACCTTATCGTTTTGCCGCAGCAGAATTGGTTGAGTTGAAAGTTCAGCTCCAGGAATTGCTAGATAAGGGCTTCATTCGCCCTAGTGTTTCGTCATGGGGAGCACCGGCCCTCTTTGCTAAAAAGAAAGATGGTGCCTTGAGACTTTGTATCGACTACCGAAAGTTAAATCAGGCTACGGTTAAGAATAAGTACCCTATGCCCCGTATAGATGATCTATTTGACCAATTGAAGGGTTCCCGTTGTTTCTCTAAGATAGACTTGAGATCGGGTTACCACCAGTTGAGGGTCAGGGAGGAGGACATTCCGAAAACGGCATTCCGTACGCGGTATGGCCATTATGAGTTTTTGGTGATGCCATTTGGGCTTACCAATGCACCGGCAGTCTTTATGGACTTGATGAACCAGATCTTCTGGGAATTCTTGGATCGTTTTGTGGTCGTCTTCGTGGATGACATTTTGATCTATTTACCTTCAGAGGAGGAGCACGAGGCACACTTGAGAGTGGTGCTCGAGTTGCTTACAGCCCATAGGCTGTATGCCAAGTTTGAGAAGTGTGAGTTCTGGCTAGGGGAAGTCAAGTTCTTAGGCCATGTCGTATCCAAGGAAGGGGTGTCTGTTGATATATCCAAGACTGAAGCAGTGCAAGATTGGGCACAGCCTACGAGTGTGTTTGAGATCCGCAGTATTCTGGGATTAGCTGGGTATTATCGCCGGTTTGTGAAAGACTTCTCCAGGTTAGCTTCACCGTTGACTAGACTGACTCGGAAGGGAGTCAAATTTGTATGGAGTGAGACTTGTGAAAGTCGTTCTAAGAGCTGAAAGTTAGATTGACTACCGCTCCAGTCTTGATTATTCCGGAGAGAGGGTTGGGTTATGCAGTTTATTGTGATGCCTCACGAGAGGGTTTGGGTTGTGTGTTAATGCAAGAGGGGAAAGTAGTTGCCTATGGCACACGTCAGTTGAAAGTTCACGAGAATAATTACCCCACACATGACCTAGAGTTAGCAGCAGTGATCTTTGCCTTGAAAATCTGGAGGCACTACCTTTATGGTGAGAGATTTGAGGTGTTCTCGGATCATAAGAGTCTGAAGTACCTGTTTACACAGAGAGACCTGAATTTGAGGCAGAGGAGGTGGATGGAGTTTATTGAGGATTATGATTTCGAGTTGCATTATCATCCGGGGAAGGCCAATGTTATGGCTGATGCCCTTAGCAGAAAATCCATAGGTGATGTAGCTTGTATAGCCATCCGGGAGTGGGAGATGTTGGGAGCACTTGGCGAGTTTGATTTGCTGCTAGGCGAATCCGTGGAGGCTGCGGCCTTGTTTTCTGTTGTTGCGCAACCTACACTAGTGACTCGAGTGTTAGAGGCACAGAGAGATGACCTTGAAGTAGAATCCCTCCGAGAGAAGATCTCCAGTGGGAAGGTTGAGAAGGGTCTGACGGTGTATCCCGACTTGAGTGTGAGATACCGAGACCGTTTGTTTGTGCCGGAGTCTTGCCGAGAGGAGGTACTCCGAGAGTTTCATCATTCGCGCCTTGCGGTGCATCCGGGAGGCACTAAGATGTATCGGGATTTGGGTCGCCAGTTTTGGTGGCGGGGTATGAAGAGAGATGTGGCAGCTGTCGTGTCTAAGTGCCTTACTTGTCAACAAGTGAAGGCCGAACATCAGAGGCCAACGGGTTTGTTGCAACCCTTGCCTATTGTCGAGTGGAAGTTGGAGCATGTCACTATGGACTTCGTTGTAGGTCTTCCAAAGACTCAGCGGGGTAGTGATGCTATCTGGGTGGTTGTAGACCGGTTGACTAAGTCGGCACACTTCATTCCTATGCGCGTGAGAGATTCATTAGATCATCTTGCTGACTTGTATATTCGGGACATAGTGAGGTTGCACGGGATCCCAGTGACGATCGTCTCAGATAGAGATCCTCGTTTTACTGCTAGGTTGTGGCAGAGTTTGCAGAGTGCTTTGGGCACTAAGTTGACCTTTAGTACAGCTTACCACCCTCAGACTGACGGGCAGTCCGAGCGTACTATTCAGATCCTTGAGGATATGCTTCGGGGTTGTGTCCTTGACTTTAGTGGGACGTGGGAGAGGCACTTACCATTGGTGGAGTTTGCCTACAACAACAGCTTTCAGTCTAGTATCGGTATGGCACCGTTTGAGGCCTTGTATGGTCGACCTTGTAGGTCTCCGGTTTGTTGGGCCGAGGTGGGTGATGCACCCTTGTTGGGTCCGGAATTGGTGAGGGAAACGACGGAGAAGGTTGAACTTATCCGTAGGAGGCTTGTTACAGCCCAGAGTCGTCAGAAATCTTATGTTGACCGTAGGAGGAGGCCTTTGGCGTTTGAGACGGGTGATCATGTCTTTCCGAAAATATCACCTAGGCAGGGACTGATGAGGTTTGGGAAGAGTGGAAAGTTGTCCCCTCGATTTATTGGCCCTTTTGAGATCCTTGAGAGGATTGGCGAGGTTGCTTACCGTTTAGCTTTACCACCACAGTTGTCCGGAGTTCATGACGTATTTCATGTGAGTATGCTTCGGAAGTATGAGTCGGATCCATCACATGTATTGGATTGGACCGACTTAGAGGTAGATGAGGATGCCTCGTACGAGGAGAGACCGGTTCGGGTCTTAGATAGGCAGGATCAAGTCCTGCGTGGCAACACCATTCCTTTGGTGAAGGTTTTGTGGAAACATCACGGAGTGGAGGAAGCCACTTGGGAACGTGAGTTGGAGGTCCGCGAGAAATATCCAAACTTGTTTATTGGTGTGTAATCTTGTACTTAAATTTCGTAATACTATTGGACTTAATAGCTTTATATACGTCTTAAGTTGTAAAACATTGATAATGTTTTGGTTTAGTGGAAGTATGGTTTAGAACTTACCTTGATTTGGGAGTTGATTATAATATTGCATATGTTGGCTATATTGTAGAAATGGAGTTGTATCATGTATATTGACTATGATATAAACTGTGAACCATGTATGTTGAAAATGGTTGGAAATGGAAGAAAAATGCATGTTGATAATGCACTTGTAATAGATGTTATGAAATGCCTCTTGATAAGAGATGGGATGATCGGTAACGGGTCGAGTTATTGGATGTTAAATTGTAACACTGTTTAAATGGAGGAAAACCTGTTTTTGAAAACTTGTGCCTAATTTCGGGGACGAAATTCATTAAGGGGGGGGGGAGGTTATAGCGATCCCGGGTTTACCCTTGTTGTACAGTGATCCGAACATGTGTCCGTGGATGATAGTAGTTGATTATTATATTGTCTACATCCTTTCCTACTTGTATTTGAGTTATAGGATGTGTTGGGCAAGTTTGTTACAGGTTGGTTGTGTTTGGGAGCCCAGTGTTGCTGCCCAAATTTTTGGACCTTCGCTCGAGCGAGTAGTTGGTCGCTCGAGCGAGCTTCTGTTGTTAGTCCTTCGCTCGATCCAGCCTTTGGTCGCTCGAGCGAGAGTTGAGTTTTGTGCCTGGTGGTTCGAGCCAGGAATTCTTCGCTCGAGCGTGCGTCTGCGTTTCATCTGGACCTGAGAGCAGTAGTTTTTGGCTCGAGCGAGCTTCCCTTCACTCGAGCGAGACCTGTGTTTTAGATCCTTCGCTCGAGCCAAGGTTTCTTAGCTCGAGCGAACGATTGCGTTTGGTACTGGACTTGAACACTGTAATTTTTGGCTCTAGCGAGCTTTTCTTCGCTCAAGTGGTCTGGTTGTTCGTCGCTCGAGCGTGCATTCCGTCGCTCGAGCATGCATTTAGCTTTTCGGCTCGAGCGAGACTTTCTTGGCTTGAGCGAGGGTTTTCTGTGTCTGGTCGCTCGAGCGACCAAGTCTTCGCTCGAGCGAGACTGTTTTATATCAGCGGACAGCAGCGATTTTAAATTTCACTTTTTCATTCCTTTCTCTTTTCAAACCCTAAATCCGACACCCTCTCTCTCTAAACTTACTCTCTCTCTAAGATTTGATCTCCCTAGAGTGTGAATCCACCCTAGGGCCTTTGTTAAAAAGATAGAGGGTGTTGAGAGCTTTGATTTAATCTGAAAAACTTTGGATTTGGAGCACGTTGGGTTTTGGTCTTCATCTCCATTTTGGCTCAAACTTCGAGGTAGGGATATCCAACTCCTCCTTATGGATTTTGTCTTTCAATTTTAGCATTTTGATATGTTGGGTGTTGTGGTGTAATTTTGAGAAAGTTTGGGCCTTTGTGTAATTTTACAAAAGTTGGGTTCCTTATTTATAGTAAACCTAGATGCATGTTTGGTATAGAGAGATGGAATTTGTGTTAAAACATTGATGAGATGGAACCTTAAGGGTTGAAATGTTAGTTATGGGAAATGCCCTAATTACATTGATTAATTAATTGGTATAATTAATTGTGAGAAATGAGGAATTGAGTTGGAAATGTTGAGATTGGGAGCGTATGGAATTAAAGGGTGTAGTTGGATTGTTTATCACTCACCGAATTGAAATGTTAATATATTATCCATTTTGTGCATTTATTTTCTGTTTAGGAATAATTGTTTTGGGCTATCGGTGGAGGATGGTCTTGATTGTTGTAGACAATGCATGATGACTAGGCAAACGAAAACTAATCACTAGAATGTGTCATTAAGTATGACGGTTGGAAGGATACATTAATTTTATGTATTGATTGGTAATGTGTATAATAATTGTTTATATGCATTGGGTTGTGTTGGAGGAGATAGGGGATGTACTCCACGATTTAGAGAAAGATGGGGGATGGACCTCTAAACTGGATGTTGTTTGGGAGAAGATAGGGGATGGACTCCATAGATACAGCTCATATGCTTATCTACTATTGTGATGATACAGCTCTTATGCTTATCTACTATTGTGATGATACAACTCTTATGCTTATCCCTGGAAGTGTGATATAGCTCTTATGCTTATCTGTTGATGTGTCGGTATAGTTAATATGCTTATCTATTGTGAAATGGGAAAATGTCTAATATGAGTTATTGTCTCATATGTGCTGATTGGCTAGATTCTCAGTCATGGTTAAGAATTGGGAAATGAATAAGAAATGAAAATTGAAAAGTAATGCGGACTTGTATGTAATAAAAACTTTAACGTGGTATAAGTGGATGTACCAGTGTTGGCCATCTATCAACTGCTAATCTTTAGTCATTGTTCATAGCTGGTTTAGTATATTTCTGCTGGGCTATGGCTCACCCTTCATGGGAACATCATTTTCAGGTACAGGTAGCATGCCACCTCCAAGGACATAGCTTGGAAGGCTAGAGGCTGTCAGAATTTTTGGATATCATTTTCCTTTTGATGTATTACATATAAATTCAAGTCTAGGGCTTTAATGTGTATATGAGTTAGAACTCATTTCTTGTAACCAAGTGTTGACTTGGAAAGTTGTAAGCCCATGGGACGTTTACTTTTGTTGTCAACATGTAATACTTTTATAAGGAAATACTCTGATGAATAGAAGGACATTGATCTTTTGTATATCAATGCATGTCAATATTGTTGAGTTTAATGTTATTATTTTTGAGGGCGTTACATAAAACATCGTCAGATATGTTTTTGCTTGTTCCTGACATCTTGGTGTATATTTATGAAGGTCTTTAAGATGACTGCTAATGTGATGCTCAATATTGTTAGAGCTGATTGAAGTTAAATTTATCTGATGTAGGACACCATAACTGGATTTTTACTTTACCCACCCCCTTTCCTTCCTCAGGCTTTCCTACCAAATGAAGCATGATGCCTATAAACTAATTAACTAGCAAACTTAAACCCATTTAATGGATTTTCCTTTAGAGCAGACCAGAGGTAGAAAAACAATAACTGTAACAACCTCATCACGTAATACTTTATATTTAATTAATGACGGAGATTTGACTTTTTTTGCCTATTATTATGATTTAATTTGAGAATATGAAAATTATGGAGACTGATTCATATACAATTCTATTGAAGATTTATTTGGAATTAGAAATTGAAAGCCTGATTGGCTCAAGAAAGGATAAGTTGTGAGTTGAATTATCACAATTGATAATGGAAATAAGCTTAATTTGATATTTGGTGCCTTTTGGGAGTTTGATAAAAAAAAATCTGATTCGGACTGATAAATTTAAATATAATTAATTGGGTTCTAATGGAAGTTAAATTAGGTTAATTAAATTATGTGAGACTTGTGATTAGTCATGATTAGGCTAATTATGTTGTTGATGAGGGATTACATGTTTAAGGATGTGAATTATAAGGATTTGAAATTATATCACTTGATTGTACAAAAATCTGTTGAAATTACAACCTTTGGACGGAAAATTGGAAGCCTTAGAGGTGCGATAAACTGAAATTGACTTTATAATTGTGGTTAACATGATTTTTAGGATATAATATGAAGTTTTGTAAAAATTTGATTCGTAATGAATTAATTGGCTTTATTTGGCTCAAACTCTTAGAGTTAACACTTTGAAATTGAAATTGACGCCTTTAATGGGTTCAGAAATAAAATTGAGTACATGGATATTCTAATGGAAATTTTTAGAGCCATTTGGAAAGTTAAATTAAAAATTTATTATGTCTGATTCATTAAGGTGTGTTTGGGCCACCTTTAAGTGTGTGTACATATATATAAGTGATATAAGCCATTGGAGCTCATCTTTATCTTGTTTTAGAAAACAAAAATTTGAGGAAAGAGGGGGAGAGAGTTCTTGAACAAGAAAAGAGAGAGGGAGAGCTCAAGGAGAAGAAGGAAGAGGGAAACTTAAAGAGAACATTGAAGATAAGCTAATCTACAACAAATTAGCCAATTAAGGTAAGCATCTTCCTCTAATTTTATAAATACAAGTTGCATTCCTCATGAGATCATATAATCTAGGTTAAATTAAGAAGTTGAACGGCATAAATTAGTGTAAATTGAAGTAAGAACCCTAAAGGAGAAGATTACTTGGTTTTATCATTTTAAGTTCTAAGCTTACTTGATATATAAATATATATGAAATTGGACTCATGAATTTATTCTGTTTGATTTAAGAGTTGATTTCTTTAAAGTTACTTGACTTGGGCTATATTGTGAGAAGTTGAGCCTTAATCTTGAGGTTTTGTATGGTTTGAACTCATAAAATTATATATGAAATGAAGATCTATGTGCATTTGGAAGAAGAAGTTTTGAAAAAGTTTGAAAAAGAACTAAAGAAGGATTTTGATCTTTCTTGTTTAAAGATTCATTGTATTTTTGATGTTTTGATTTAGAAAACGATCATAATCTCATGTTTCCCATTAGTTTTACATGTTTTTGAGTGCTTTGAGTTGAAACCTAGCTTGGAAAATGGAAGAACAAGTGATTGAACCAACAGATATTTTCGGTAGCAGAATTTTGCCTAGAGCCACATGTGTAGTGGGGCCTCCCTCACGTGCGGAAGCCTATCTCCAGCAACATTTTTTATTCTGAAATAATTGCACGTGCTCCCGTATGTGCAGAACTCCCCTGTTTTAGCCCAACTTAAGATAGGCATATATCTCTCATTCGGACCCTGTTTTAAGTGATTCTTGAGCCTAAATTCAAGCCCCAAAAGTCTAGTTTCTAATGGTGATGATCTCACATCCAAATTCTAAGTAAACAAATAGATATGTTCAAATTAGTGAAGTTTGTTCACTTTCTTTCTAACCGTTTCATGCTATTTTCTCTCCTAACCCAGTTTCTTTTTGTTTCTTCCTATTTTCCTAGACACGGATTATGACCCATTGAAGACTAATGAGTTTAGAACCAACATAAATAATTGGTTAAGGCAAAGTAAGGGATCGGGTGATTTGATTAAGAGAAGTAAATTTGATCAAGAGAATAATTCTATGTTTCAATATGTTGTGTTATGTAATTGTGTTTGTAGGTCAAGATGAGGACATTGCCCAACTGCTACCAGAAGCCCATCACTGTGAGTAATAGTATAGTAACAATATGTTTTTCATTATCTATTTTGATTTATGTACGACATGATTCTCTAACTATCTTATTTTGTCAAAATGCACAAGTTTCCAAAAAATGTGAAATGAGTTATGAACAAGAAATGGGAATTGTTTGTAATATGATATGGTTATCCCAAGGCCATTCCGTTTATGCTATCACATGATATGAATTGTTCGATCTTTAAGACCTATTGGTTTTGGTATGGAACAAAGTGTTGTACGAAACTAAGTGCTATAGTGGGAGTCATCTCTAGAATCTGTACGGGTCACATCTTGGGTCCATACATGAATCTGGTATGGAACAAAGTGCAGTATGGAACTAAGTGTTACAATGGGAGTCACCTCTAGAATCCTTACGAGTCACCTCTTGGGTCCATACATACATGAATTGGGCCCAGAGAGAAGTGGAGACATGTCGATGTTCCACCTACTCCATAATAAGTGTACGGGAAAGAAATAAACATTCTCATATAATCCTGTTGATCAAGATTACGCTTCTTCATACGACGTCGCTTTACTCCCTGAAAATACAAACGTGAGATAGCCAGCGGGTGTGTGCCGGATACCTCTCCGATGCCTAAGTTAGCAAAATAGACAAATAGACAAAAAGCTCTGTGAATTCGGGAATCAAAGTTGCGTTACCTCTCCATAGGTGATGAGGTGAGCTTTTGTAGGTTCCGTGTGGCACAATCCTAGTAGGACTTTTACTCCTCCATATAGAGTCCTCCTAGGATTCATACTCCTGAAAGATAATGCTTATCCTTTAACACCCCCCTCATAGCACAAACTAAGTGAGATGGTTTTACCATGGTCAGACTTCAATATGACCAACGTAAGCAAGGTTATGCTAGGCCGCAGACTAGACCGAGATAACTTTAATTCGGCTCTTCCATTCACTGCTCTTACCTCGGCTCTCCCAATGTTAACCATGGTATGTTCTTGACTAGGATAACCAATACTCCGGTCCCGACTGGGATGACTTTGTGCTTGTCAACCGAACTTACTGTAAGCTCTTTGGGACCAGAGTAACTTTAAGCCTCTCGCGGACCGGAGTAACTTTATGCCTCTCTTGGACCGGAGTAACTTCATGGCCTTTTACTCAAATTTTTCAGATCAGTGGCCCATAACGCCCATTACCCAAATTTCAGCCAATTTTCATATAAATTACCTTCTCAATTGCCCCTTAATTCCATCTGTGTAGCATGATAGGGATTACCTGTTTATCGGCCGAGCTAACAACTTTAGCCTGATGACCGAGCTAAATTCTTAAGCCTTTCCAGACGAGCTAAAACTCTTTAGCTTTTCTAGTCGAGCTAAAAAACCCTTTTAGCCTTTCCAACCAAGCTAAATTCACACCAGGCTGTACCTGTCCGGTCAAAACATCTCTTCAATCACAGCAACTGAATCGCTTCTCATTCCAATGGACACGTGGCAGACTCTTATTGGCCCAGCATAGCTGTCACGCCCTTCTTCGTACTTCACAATTTTTTAACAGTCCTGCCAAAAAGCCCTACACAAAGCAAAAAACCCTTTTTTTCAAATCATTTCCTACACTATTCATCTCTTTCTCTCTCTTTCGTCTTTGAGCCTCTTTTGTTCTTCAAGCTGGTAACTGCGAAGTTCTTGCCTCCTAGTGCCACTTCCATCTTCCATTGCCACTTGACCTGGTAAGTTTACTCAAATCTCTTTTGTTTTTGTTGTTTTTGCAGTTTGTTTTCTATAATCCATAGCATAGTGTTCGCGTTTTTCCAAAACACATTTTTTCCATTTTGTGCTATGCCTTACATTTTCTGGAAAAAACTTTGTAAGAACCACTTTGCATTCATGAAACAACCTGTAGAACGTTGTATTTGATCCAAAATCACAATATAACCGGAGTAAAAAGTTGTTTGTAGTTGATGTCAATCTAGGCAGACTATTCAACCGAACTAACACTTCATGCTACATCAGTAGTTTTAAGAAGTCAAACCATCTTTTGATTTACCTTAGCCGAGCTAACAAACCGTACTAAGGCTGCGTAATAGCGTGCTTGATAGTCTTAATTACAGCCGAGCTATAACTTGGGGCTAAACTAGCCTTCGTAGTTCAAACCGAACTAAGAGTGCTGCCCCTAGAGGCTCAACCGGGCTGACAAAAACCCAAGCACAAACCGAGATAACAAAACCCCCTTGCACGAACCGAGATAACAGTCCCTTGTGAAAACCAGGATAACAAAACCTTTTGCACAAACCGAGCTATCGAACCCCTTGCTCAAACCGAGCTAGGACTCATTTATCTTGCCTTTATTTCTTTTAGCACGGTCCCACGATCTGTGCTTAACACTTTTGTTTTTCACTTTGCAGACTTTAGGTTGCCCAGGCACTCCTTTGACCGCTCAATCGAGCTACTCAGCACTTTACTCAGGCCGAGCTAAGACAAGCTTAATTTATTCATAACTTAATCCATAAATGGGAAAGTATAGGTTTTAGTAAACACACCTGGCGGAATGGTTGAATTCCGAAAGGATTATAACATTCCTGACGATGTTCACCTTACTCTAGCTGAACTAGATACCACACCATGGGGAAACCCTAGCTTTGTTCCCTTTACCTTTTTGTCCATTATAGAAACCGGACTACGATTCCATGTACAACCCTTACTTTGTGAATTTCTTAGGCAAACTAGGATATGCCCAACCCAGCTTTCCACAAACTCACTCCGCATAATAAATGGTATAGTCGAGCTAAACCGCTGAGCTAGCATTAACCTCAGCTTAGCTGAACTCTTCCATCAATACTCTATAGGCTCAAAAGAGGACGGTTGGGTTTATTATTTAAGAATACGACGCCGGCGTGAGAAAATAATAAAGGACACACTGGACAAAGATTTAAACGACGATGATTTTTTCTGGGTATCTGGGAATTTTGAAGACCACCAAGCCCAGATCCCAGGCCGCAGTATAAACTGGAAGAAAGGAACCCCCGGTATAATTACCTCGGCTAGTTTGCATGCTCTTCTTTATTTCGGTTTTCTAGTCCTAATTCGAACTGACAGCTGTCTTCTTTACGCAGATTCGGCCCACCTTAAGTCACTATACAGTTACCCCAATCTAGACACCCTTCGCGCCGCACTACGATATCCTGAAAGAAGTTGGGCCAAGTTACTGAATTTTGAACCGACGTACAGATACAGCAGTCGGCGAAAAGCCAGAGTAACAGACTTCTTGTTGGAAGACGCTCCTGAACCGGATCCATCCTTGCCTCAAATCAACCTGGTCCGAACTACTGTCGAAGAAGAGATGGCAAAGAGGAACAAAGTAAGGGCCCTTCTAACTGAAACAAACCGAGCCGAGGTACCACCACCGAACTAGACTCAAGAAACCGTGGTGGCCCTTCCATCTCAACAACCCTCCTCATCTCGCCCCAGCAAGCATGCCCGGACTACCCCAACCGAGCAACGCCCTGTTGATGAAGACGAAACAATTCTTCCATCAAGCCCTCCGTTGAGCCCACAACCGGAGCACTCCGACTGAGCCAGCTCCTCTAGGTGGGCTCCCAAAATTACTTTTCAAAATCGAGAAATTCAGGACACTAACTCAGTGGTCACTGAAAAAGATCATTTGATGGCATTTAACCTTGCCAAGAGTGTCTGCCTTCCAGCAGACATGGAGCACCACCAACATCTGACTGAACTAAGGGCCATCCGTTCGGCCACGAAATCCATGGTGCTTGTAAGTAGCTTCTTCTATTAACCTTTTTAACTTGCATAACTTTTAACTCGGTTTGATTACAAGTCTTCCCTCCTTTTGAAGGCCATGCAGAAGAGTCACATCGCTCATAAACGTGTGCTTGAACTTCGCAAGACTACAACGCAAGCGCTGGCCGAAGTGATTGAAAAAAATGCTGAGCTGGAACAAGCCAGGCAGCAAATAGCCGAGCTAAAATCCGAGAACGGTCGTCTAACCGGACTTGTTAGCTTGGCTGAAGCAGAAAAACAAAAAGCTGCAGCTGTTATAAAAAATAAATATCTGCGCGAACTGGCTAAACTTGAGGGAAAGAAAAATGCCGAGATAGAGCAGTTGAAGAAGAGTGCTGAAGACGCCGAGATCTGGGGTTACAATGAAGAGGAGGCGACTTACATTAAACAATGTGAAGCTGCCAAGGATCTCTTCTTCAAGTGCGGTTGGAGGGCGGCTGTAGAGCAGCTCGGTCACGGTTCAGAGACCGAGGTCTTCAACGCTCCTGCATACTTCATTCCGAGCTCTATGACGGAATATGCTGCTGTCCTTCAGCAACAATTTCTTGAGGACTCAAATGATGAAGAAGACACCGTGCCCAAAGATACCTCAGCTGTCAATGATCCTGTCGATCAGTCAGTTCGGTCGGAGCCAATGGTGGAAGACCTGACCAACGAGCTGCCTATTGAAACTGTTCTTCCAACCGAGACCGTACTCCCGTTTGAAACCGGGCTTCGGGTTGATATTGATGCTGATTTGGATGATTTGTTTAACTGACTTTGTATCTTCGTCTTCTTTTTGCTTTTTTCTTTTCTTTGTTTTTGGACACAGCTTGTAACCGGGCTGAGGCCCCACCCTTTGTACTCTCTTTTAATTTTTAATGAAGTCTGCTTTTTTGTTCCAACTTTTATTTCGGTTGATCTCTATGTTTGTTCTTTACTTTCCAACTGAAGTCTTGGATGAGGTACAACATTTCACTTGCTGAGATACTTTATACCAGTCTTAACATTGCAACTATAAGTATACCTGCCAACCACTCTTTTGCCGAGATAGCTACCTCTGCTGAAGAGTATTAAGAGTTGGTTTAGTCCAGCCAACCACTCTTTAGCCGATATCCTTACTTCGGCTGAAGAGTACTAAGTGTTGGTTCTAATCCAGCCAACTACTCTTTAGCCGATATCCTTACTTCGGCTGAAGAGTACTAAGACTAGGGTTTAATCCAGCCAACCTCTAAATTGGTTATTTCTGTCAATTTAGAAAAATGTTTGGTTATTTCGACCAAACGTCTTGCAGCCTGGATCCTTATCCTGGGCTTAGGAGGGGTGTTGGCTTACTCTAAGTTGGTTTTTTCCAGCCAACCTAGAGTAAAGTGTTTGGTTATTCCGACCAAACATCCTGCAGCCTGGATCCTTATCCTGGGCTTATGAGGGGTGTTGGTTTAATCCAGCCAACCTCTAAGTTGGTTTTTTCCAGCCAACCTAGAGTAAAGTGTTTGGTTATTCCAACCAAACGTCCTGCAGCCTGGATCCTTATCCTGGGCTTAGGAGGGGTGTTGGTTTTTCCGGCCAACTATGTCTACAATGTTCCTAACTCACTAAAACTATCTGTTACAGAAAATAACTTATACTAAAAAGAATCTACTTTTTTTATTGAGAAAGGAAAATGAAAATTATATATGCTTGAAAAAAGTTAAAAATAAAATAATTTGAGATTGGCAGTGTTCCATGGCCTGGGAATGGCTTTGCCGTCCTTATCTTCCAAGTGGCATGCCCCTTTTCCTGCTAATCCGACCACTTTGTAAGGTCCTTCCCAATTGGGCCCTAACTTGCCATCTCCTGGTGCCATGGTGTTTCCCATTACTTTGCGCAGCACCCAATCGCCGATCTTGAATTGTCTTTGATGCACTGATTTGTTGTATTTCCTGGATAACTCTTGTTGGTATGAGGCAATGTGAACCAGTGCTCTTTCTCTTCTTTCTTCTGCAAGGTCGAGTTCTAATGCTATGGCTTCGCCATTTAAGTTTGGATCAAAATTTTCGGTTCAAATTGTGGGGAGGCCAACTTCGAGTGGGATTACTGCTTCCATACCATAGGCTAAGGAGAATGGAGTTTCTCCTGTTGACCGTCGAGGTGTGGTACGGTAGGCCCATAAAACATGAGGGAGTTCTTCCGCCCATTTGCCTATTGCTTGTTCTAACCTCTTCTTCAGTCCATCCAAGACGACCTTGTTTGATGCTTCTGCCTGACTATTTGCTTGGGGATATGCCGATGTAGAATTGCAGAACTCTATCTTGTACTCTTCACAAAAGCCTCTAAAGATTCTGCCGTCGAACTGAGTGCCGTTGTCAGATATTAGGGCTTTTGGTATGCCAAACAGAGTGATGATGTTCTACCAGACGAACTTCTTCACGTCTTTTTCCTTGATTAATGCTAAGGCTTCTACCTCCACCCACTTTGTGAAGTAGTCGGTTGCTGCAAGAAAGAACTTCTTGTTGCCTGGTGCTGTTGGAAGTGGTCCTACTATGTCCAGGCCCCACATTGCGAAGGGCCATGGGCTGGTTAACGGTAGAAGTTCTCTGGCGGGTTGATGTATTTGGTGTGTGAACTTCTGACATTTCTCACACTTCTTCACACACTTCTCTGAGTCTGCTTGCATGTAAGGCCACCGATATCCTTGCGAGATTACTCTGTATGCTAGTGACCTCCCCCCTTGATGGCTTCCACACACGCCTTCGTGTATTTCGAATAAAAATCCTTCAACTTTGCTGGGATGAACACACTTTAGGCAGGGTCCTGAGAACGATTTCTTGTACAACGCCAAAGATGGGGAGAGCCAAAATTATTATGACTTTGCTCTTATTCTGTTGGCTGTTTTCTTTTCTTCTGGTAGGGTGCCATCTTTTAAGAACAGTATGATGGGGTCCATTCAAGAAGGGCCTAACTTGGCGCAACATACCTCTTCTGCTTCGGGGTCTTCAATGCTTGGTCTAGGTAGGTAGTCGATCAGCAATGGATGAGGGATGGAAGTATCTGCCATTGAAGCAAAGCCTGCTAATTCATCTACTCTGCTGTTTTCCTCCCTGCCGATTTGTTCTATCCTGACTACTTCAAATTTCTTGATTTCTATTCTGACCAACTCTTAGTATTTAGCCATCCTGTCGTCCTTTGCTTCGTAGTCACCTAAAATTTGGTTTACCGCCAGCTGCGAGTCGCTACAAATCATTAGTTCGGCGGCCTTCATGTAGAATGTTGATTTGAGGCCTGCCAGAAGCGCTTCATACTCCGCTTCGTTGTTTGATGCTAGAAAACCCAGGTTGACTGCTTGCTCCACTACTAGGCCATCTGGAGAGATGAGGACTATGCCGAATCCTGCTCCATGCCGGTTGGATGCTCCATCCACGAAGAGCTTCCACATCTCTCCAACGAATAACTTCCAACAAGTGGAGGGGTCAGATGATGCCTTGGGGTCCAAAATGTTGCTGGTGTTTTCTTCAAGGTCCATGCTTGCTGGTTGCCCCTCGCTATCTAATTGTACCAAGTCTTTATTTGTTGGTGAGTCTTGGCTTGGTGTAGCATGGTTTGCTTCTTCCTTGTTTTCTTTATTCTGGTCTGCCTTGGGGTCTGACTGAGTATCCTGTACCAGGGGTTGCGCTATTCTGGCATCAACTTCCATCCCTAGTTCGGTTGTGTCAGTCAGGTCGACTGGGCAAATATGATGACTTCCTGGGATAAATTCAGTGACGAGGTCTGCCAAGGCTTGAGCCTTTATCGCGGTTCTGGGTTGGAACTTAATGTCGAATTGTCCCAACTCTACTGCCCACTTCAAAATTCGCCCAGAAAAGTTCGCCCTCTCAAACAAAGCTTTTAATGGGAAAGCTGTAAGGACGACTATGGTATGGGCGTGAAAGTAGTGCGACAACTTCCTTGAGGCCATCATCAAGGCCAAGGCCAGTTTTTCCAATGGCAGGTATCTTGTTTCGGCACTTAGCAATGTCTTGCTGACATAAAAGATGGGCAGATGTTGGATTCCTTCCGCACGGACCAACACTGTGCTAATTGCGTGCTGAGAGACTACCAGGTACAGGAAGAGTTCTTCTCTAGGTATTGGGGTGACAAGCAGTGGTGAAGAAGACATGTATTCTTTCAAGTTTTCCAGAGCGCGGTCGCATTCTTCGTCCCACTCAAATTTGGCTTTTAAAGCATGGAAAAATGGTCGTAGTCTGTCTGACGACCGGCTAATGAACCGATTGAGTGCAGCTGCCATGCCGGTGAGATGCTGCACTTCTTTTACTGAATTTGGCCTCTCCAGGTCCTGAATTGCTTTGATCTGAGAGGGGTCTGCTTCTATACCCCGGTTGGTCACCAGGAAGCCCAGGAATTTGCCAGATCCTACTCCGAATGCACATTTAGATGCATTAAGGCGCAACTTGTGCTTCTTTAGGATCTCAAATATCTCACCTAGGTCCTTGAGATGGTCATTCTTATCCTTGCTCCTGACCACTATGTCGTCGATGTAAGCCTCAATTGTTCTTCCTAACAATGGCTCAAACATCTTGGTGACCATTCTCTGGAATGTTTCCCCTACGTTCTTTAGACCAAAGGGCATGACCTTGTAGCAATACAGTCCTCTTGGAGTTGTAAAGGATGTGACCTCCTGGTCTGGTTCGTACATGGCGATTTGATGGTAGCCTCTGTACGCATCAAGAAAGCTAAGTCGGTTATGCCCCGCCGTTAGGTCTACCAGTTGATCTATCCGTGGTAGGGGAAAGCTGTCCTTTGGGCATGCTTTGTTAACTGTCTTGTAGTCGACGCAGACACGCCATTTACCATTCTTTTTTGGGACTACGACTGTGTTGGAAATCCATCTGGGGTAGTGCACCTCTCTGATTGCTCCTGCCTCCAGCAGGTTTCCTACTTCTTCCGCCACTATCTTGGCGTGGTGGAGTGCCAATCTGCGCATGCGCTGAATGATTGGTCTGGCGGATGGGTGGACATTGAGTTGGTGACAGATGAAGTTAGGATCAATGCCTGGCATGTCGTATGGCGTCCAGGCGAACACTTCGATGTTAGAGGTTAAAAATTCCAAGACCTCTAATCTCTCAGTGCTGGATAATGTCAAACCGAGCAAAAAGAACTTATCCGGGTTCTTTTCATCTATTCTTACCTCTACCAAGTCTTCCATTGCTTTTTGATTAGCTGCTTTATCAACATCTGCGAACAGTTCATTACTCTCAGGTTATTCCACCGAATGAACATATCCCTTGGCAGCGTGACTGTCATTCACAGTGACAAAGCATTGCTTAGACATGATCTGGTCTCCGAAGACCTCTTCAATTACCCCAGCTTCGTTGGGGAACCGCATTACTTGATGGTAGGATGACGCTACCAATCGCATGGCATGCAGCCATGTTCCTCCCAAGATTATGTTGTAAGTGGAAGGGACTTTCAACACCCAGAATTTCACTTGTTTTGTCACGCTTCCTGCTCTGATTGGTAGGATTATTTTGCTGACTGGCCATTCTGGCATTGAGTTGAATCCAATCAGGGAAGACACGACAGGTGCCAAGTCTTTGTCTTGTAGCTTCAATTGTTTGAATGTTTCGTAATACATTATCTCACATGAACTACCCTGGTCAATCAAAATCCGCTTGACGTCAAGATCCTTGACTCGAAGAGTGACAACCAGGGCATCATTGTGGGGACAATATATTCTCGCCAAGTCTCTATCTGAAAAAGACATAATGTTTGTGGCCTCTGTCTTTCCTTTTTTGATAGTAGGTTGTGCACTTAGTACCTCCCTTAAGTGCTCGGCCTTCTTGATTGATCCTTTGAGCTCACATACACACTCAGGTTCGAAGATTCCATGTATCACATTGATTACGCCTTGAGGTGGGGCATCGATTGGCATCCCGTTGGGGTTATTGTGGTCCTGGGGGGCTGGTTGCGTTCCTCCTTCAATGTATTTATCCAGGTGACCTGCTGCCACCAACTCCTCCAGGTGCTGTCTCAATGGCATGCAGTTTTTAGCGCGGTGCCCCTTTTCTTTATGGAAGGTGCACCATGACCTTTCGTCGTAGTCCTTCTGAGCCTCTCCTAGCTTAGCAGGCCATCTGACGAAAAGTTCATCGTGTATCTCGCTTAGAATTCGATAGATTGGCTTTTTGACTACCGTGGTAATGGCAGTGCAGACTCTCAACCATCTTTTATCTTGGTCTTCTCCGTTGTCCCGTCTGCCTCGTCCGTTTTTGCTCGGACGGTCTACCGCGTTGACCTTTGCTAAGGCGTTTTCCTCAGGTATTGCGGTCGTGCCAGATTTTGTTTTGGCACGGGCGCCATCCTCTTCCACCCTGATGTGCTGATGCACTCTTTCCATCAAGGCCTCCATGGTGAGGGGTGGTGTCATGGTGATTGAGTCCCTTAGTCTGTTCCCGACTGGAAGGCCTCTTTTGTACTGTGCAATGGCTAGATTGGCGGGGCAGTCCCCAATCTGGTTGAAGGTCTCCCAGTGGCGACTATTGTAGGATCTAAGTGTCTCCTTGTCGCTCATGTCAATGGAGAGAAGCTGGTCGATCTTCATTGGCGTTTTGGTGTTCATTCTGAACCTTGTTACGAATGCCTCTACTAATTGCGCCCAGGAGGCTATGCTACCTTCTGGAAGTTTTTCAAACCAAGTCAGGCCTAGGTCGCCAAGGCTTGATGGGAAGAGGATGCACATCAAAGCCTCATTGCGTCGATATACCGCCATAACCTGGCAGAAGTGGCTTAGGTGCATGTAGGGGTTTGCCTTCCCCTCGTACGTAGTGAATTTGGGCTGAAGGAAGCCTGAAGGTAGGGGCGCGTTTTCAATTACCGGAACGAACGGCGAGGTCTGCAGGCTCTCTAATGCTTTGTCCATTGGTTCGTAGGCAGGCCGTGGTAATGGCATTTCAACCTCGACGCTTCCATGCGTTCGAGGAGCCAACCTCTGAAGGGCAGATACCCTGCGAGGGTCGCGCGCCCTATTATCCTCCTTCCATCGTGCCCTTTCTTCTAGCACGGTCCGTAAGTCGGATGATCTTGGCAACTCTGTTTGCCTGGATGATGTCTGGTGTGTGCGCGAGAGCCGATAGGTGCTTCCCTCAGTATACGACCTCTCAGTCCTCGTTCTCTCAAACCTGGAGCAACGAGTCCTGGAGGTTCTGGATTGAGTATCGCCCGTCCTGAGGTTTCTACTCTCTGTTTGTGATGGCGTGGTATGCCTACTGTGATCTTCTGAGTAGCGAGGGGGCGTATTGCCTTTACGCCCCTCTCCTGTTGCCACCCATTTTCCCTTGATCTGGCATTTCATGGCCTCCATATCCGCCGCCATCTTCTTTATTAATTCATCATATTCTTTCACGGGATCCTCCAGAGTTTGGGGGTTGACCCTCCGCCTTTGTCTGTCAGGACTTTGTGAATGAGAGTGACGGGGGCTGTTATTCTGCCTGCCTCTAGCATCCCTCCTGGGGTTATGTCGTTGGGGTTCCAAGTCCGCTATGGGAGGGACAGGAGGCAAGCCTTCGCGCCTCCCACCTCCTTCTGGGGTTTGTCCGTCAATTGCGGACTGTGGCAAATCTTCGTTGTGCGCCATTACTTTTTATTAGTAAGGAAAACCTAATCAAGAGGTCTTGTTCTAGTATGATATTCCCACAGATGGCGCCAATTGTACGGGAAAGAAATAAACCTTCTCGTATAATCCTGTTGATCAAGATTGCACTCCTTCGTACGATGTCGCTTTACTCCCTGAAAACACAAACGTGAGCTAGCCGGCGGGTCTGTGCCGGATACCTCTCCGATGCCTAAGTCAGCAAAATAGACAAATAGACAAAAAACTCTGTGAATTCGAGAATCAAAGTTGCGTTACCTCTCCATAGGTGATGAGATAAGCTTTTGTAGGTTCCGCGTAGCACAATCCTAGTTGGACTTTTACTCCTCCAAATAGAGTCCTCCTAGGATTCAAACTCCTGAAAGATAATGCTTATCCTTCAACTCCCCCCTCACTGCACAAACTAAGTGAGATGGTTTTACCATGGTCAGACTTCAATATGACTGAGGTAAGCAAGGTTATGCTAGGCCGCAGACTAGACCGAGATAACTTTAGTTTGGCTCTTCCGTTCACTGCTCTTACCTCGGCTCTCCCAATGTTAACCATGGTATGTTCTTGACCGGGATAACCAATACTCCGGTCCCGACCGGGATGACTTTGTGCTTGTCGACCGAACTTACCGTAAGCTCTTTGGGACCAGAGTAACTTCAAGCCTCTCGCGGACTGGAGTAACTTTACGTCTCTCTTGGACCGGAGTAACTTCATGGCCTTTTTACTTAGCCCTTCGTACTGTGGCCCATAACGGCCCATTACCCAGCTCGGCCCAATTTTCATATAAATTGCCCTCTCAATAAGATACAGTGATATGATATGATACATTTGGACCTAAGGTCGTTTTGATATATGATTGGGCTCGAGGCTGTTTTGTTATACGTGGACCCAAGGTCGTTCAGAAAATACGATATGAATACAAATGTTTTTACAACACTATATGACTCATGTTACGAAATGTTATTTTATATGAATGAATGTATGTCCTATTTTGAAATGTGATTCTGACCATTTGTATAAGTGGGCATACCATGTATATTTGTTTTTAAATGATTTAAGATACATTTCAGAATTGTGAAATATGTTTTCCTAATGTTAAGGGCATCATTCATTAACCTCTTTACTTTATTATTATTCACCGGGCGTTAGCTAACCCTTTTACTTTATATATATATATATATATATATCTAGGTGAGCCAACGAAGGATCAACATTAGAGTTTGTACTGAGGTCCGCCTCTCTATCAGGCCTCCTAAGAAGTGCCTCCGTGTAGAGGGGTGGTGTTATTTTGCTAAGCCTAGTTTTGTTTGAAGTCTTTCATATAGTGTGTGAGATCTGTATAAGCTCTGTTATTGTATATATAAATGCGGAAAGTGTAGATAAATAGTTTAATTATTTCAGGTCATCATGTATGCATAGCTCAATGGACATTTATTATTTTTGTTTTGCTTCCGCTTTAGGCATCGATATGATTTGAATATTTTGAAATTTTGTCTCTAAGGCTTGAGTACAGGCTGGTCATGGCCTAAACTTTTAGGGACGGTTTTGGGTCGTGACAATAACAATTTCAAATGATGTCTACCAAAAAACTGAGTACGCATGGGCATGGTTACACAATGAATTAAGCATTAAGTTACAGTCATAAACCATTATCTATGTTTTTTAGATAAAACTGGAGTGTTCCAATTGACCACTTCAACTTCTTACATATCAGTGCTTCAGTAGGGCTCTAGAAAAATGGATCCAAATTGCACACATATTGTCAAGAAACTCAAAAATTTTGATCTACCACACACATTTATATTGAAAGGTGACAGTATGTTTTCTATTTAATTTTATTTTTCTTATTTTCTTTCTAAAGGTGAAGTGATGCTGAGGTTATTACAAACAATTAAAACCAAATTGAATTTTAATGGAAAAATCAACGTGATAAATGAGGGTTAATCCACTATTGATACCCAAATCCAAAATCACAACCTTGCCCAAAAACCCAAAAAATAAAATAAAAATAAAAGTATGACCAAACAGTAAATAGGCCTGGATTGAACCCACTGGCTCTATTTACTTGAAGATGCAAGCAGTTCCATACTTTCCTTGGTTCCTACCAAATATATTTATATTTAAATCTATAACAACAAAAAAAAAAAAATTAAAATCTAGAAAAAAAAAAAAAAAAAAAACAATTCTCCAATGAAATTCTCCAAATTCAGCTGGTGAGTCATTTGATTTGGATCAACCAACTACATGTCAACATAAAAGTCCTGGCCAGCAGCTACACTATTTTAGAGATTCACAATAACTTTTTTAGAGAAATAACAAAAAGAAAGGGAGTGTTCTAAAGACAAGATCCCTTCAAATAAGAACTATACCTATTTTTAATAGTAAAAATACACACACCCACAAAATATTTATATATATATATATAAATAATAAAATGGCCCTATTAAGCAAGGTTAGGTCTATTTGCGTAAGAAGTTAGATTTCTGCAATTCTAAATCATATTATTCTTTTCGATTTTTTATGATTATATAATTAGAATTTAGAGCTTAATGTCTTCAACATTTTTTTATCTTCCTTAACATTTCAAATGTATGAGTAGCCTCTTTTTTTAATGTTTGTTGTTAAATATAGCTATTAAAAACTTGGACTGGAAAATCAGCATCTTGACATTCTTGCTTTTATGCTCTCTTTAGTTTTAACTTTTAGTTTACGAATGAAGGTATATCATATCTTGAGAAGAAAGAAGTCTGCACCCGTCTAAGAGAGGTGAGTATAGTCATGTATCTCCGTACCTGTCTGAATGTAGTAGTATTATTGTGTCATGTTATGTTATTGAGTTAATCTTCTCAGTTTATTGGTCCAGTAATTGCTTAACAAATTTGCATGTGTTTCCTCATTAGTAGTCAATATGCCAAATGTATGTCTTGATTTATTTAGGTACCAGGGTGAGCTTAAATTTTTTTTTTTAGAAAAATACTTTTGACAGTCCATAGGGGCTTTTGTTTGGGCAATGATAAGTGGTTGGGTTCTCATGTGTGAGTTTATAGGGGCCTCCGTTTTGTGGAAATAATGCCTCAACCCTCAAAGCCCCTCAAATCAGAGACCCTGTGATATATAAAGTTACTGAACTTTAGAATGTACAATTGAATCAAATTGTTAAGCTTTTATTTTGTTAATTTTCCCCTTTACATGACACTTTCCATGGTAACTATTGATGGTTCTGTTGTTCCTCTGGAGCCTGGGATATTTAAGATCTATATGCTTTGAATGTTGATATTTGTAACTGACTCCAATCACATACCTTGCCCTAGTAAAAAACCAATGAACTTACAATCATTTTTCCCTTCCACAAATACCACGGTGCAGCAAAAGGCAACACATCCCATATTTTCCTTTCCAAGATTCTAAATTTATACCCAATCCATCATTGTAACAAATCTGTTCCTCTTCCCATGCATTGTGTACAGAAATCTTCTTAGAAGTAGACAAAGAAAATAATCTTGTGAGGTGTACATGAGTTTTTCCTATGGCTTATGTTCTTTAATATCTTTAGTATACTATGATAAATGCTCATTTAATTTGATTATTATCTTTGACGCAATACACATACATTGACACAAATTTAGAACCAATGTTAATGACTTCTGTACCAATAAATTGTTAGTTGGTTTGGAAAAAATTGGGATTTGATAGGTTGACTTTCTACTTTGCTTCCTTTACTAGCATCTGTAAAAATACCAAACAAACCAGTGAAATAGAGAATTAGGCAATTGAACAAATTTGAATATCAGCAATGGACCAAACTATAATATACAATTAAAAAATAAACCCTTGGATGCTGCTATTGGTTGCTGATTTAGTGGTTGTTACTAATGTTTGGCTTTATTGGCTGATTCAGTCCAAATGCCAACCTGTTGGCATCTTATCTTTTATTTGGATATGTTTAACATCCTAGCTTTGGAGTCTGCCCTAAGGATGTATAAGAAAGAAGAGTCTTATGTTCAAGGGCACATTGAAAAATAGAGAGTATTACAAATAGCATGAGTAATAACTTCTTTTCATCTACAAAAAAAAGAACATCTGTTTGTAAGAGTCTTTCAATTGTAATGTTTATGTTTATAGTATATGAATAAAAGTCCATTTTCAAAACCATTGTTCTTTCATAATATAATCCTCTTCTTCAGTGATACACTGACTATGAGAGATTAAGAGTAAGGTGAGGCAATGAGGCTATAAGTGATTACCTATAGGCAAGAGACCACTTAGGAAAATAGAAGCTGAAAGCAAGATCCAAACTTAAAAGGCCTTGTGAAAGGTGTTCTTCATCAGAGTTCTATACTTAGGAGTAGTAGCAGAGGCGAGGTGGGCACATATTTAGATATCATTTCCTAGACATTAATTGTTAGTTGCTTGCTTACATGTTCTATGCCCTTTACATGTCTTCATCCATATCTAATCTTAGAAATCAACTTGCACAAATTGAGAACAATTTGTTTCTTAAAGCTTTAGCCACCTTACACTTCTACATTGTTGTATTTTTTTTTCTCCATTTGCTGTTGTTTTCTCTCTTAATGGCTGATCTATCTTAATATGGAAATATGATTTTCAACTTCATTGTAATCTTTATTTTTTGATATGTAAACCACATACTTACCAAAAAAAATAAGACTTGTCGAGAATTATTTGTAGTCTAAATTTTCTTTATAGATTTTGAAATTGAAAATGATATGTATGTTCATGCAATCATTTTTATTACAAGAAATAAGACAATATGAAAGCATCAAACAATGGACGTCATTTCTCGATTTGAACATTTTTTATGGAGGTCTTTATAAAATTGCGTCATGAGTAATACTTTTGAGTACTATTGTCATGTGACTGTAGCACGTCCGCGGGGGGACCTCGCGCTACAGTTTGGACTCGATTTTTGTCGCGGTTCTAAATCTGAACCAAAGAGTCCAAATTCGGCAAATCGTTTGAGAAAACAGATTTTTTTGAAAAGTAGTGCCAAACATGGACTGCTTTGCCAGATTACAGAGTCGCCACCTAAATATTTTAAAATGGGAAATTTAGGAAACCCTGACTCGCGTCAAGGCCACATGTCCGTCATCACCAAAGTGGTCTTGGCTCAAGAGCTTGGGTACGATCGGGAAGGTCACTATGAGCACCTTTCGCCATTCAAGACCGGCCTCTACTAACCGTGATATCCGTTTTTGAAAACATTACATGCTCTTATTCCAATTATTAGCCTAGAATTACTATGTTATGCGCGCAGCAAACAAGTATAGACTAGATTGCCTAATTTGGAAATAAACATTGCATATCCGTTTTGTCTCGAAAAACGTGTTAGATTTTGCTACTCGCAAGTAGGCTAAAATGCGGATTTCAATGAGTTGTTCCAACTCAGGCAATCCAACCTCCACCCACAGGCATTCAAAACAGTTTATCATGTAAGCACTTAGCCGCATGATAAGCATACTGTCATGGTAAGCATTCACACGCATGCGGTATGCTAAAGCCATAAAATACTTACATCGTACTCGTACAAAACAAAGAACTGTTAGCAAACATGCATGACCTAGTTCATGTTAAGTGGCTAATGCAACATGCATAGATCCAATCTAGAGTAGGCTCTAACCCTAAAGATGGCATGTGAAATGCGCGAGTAGCACGTATTCAATTTGGAATTGAAAGTACGATGCAGTTTGCATGATGTGCCGAGCCCGATGCATGTGAACAAATGCATGAATGCACACATGCATTGCATAAAGTATGCTAAGATAAATGTGTCCTAATCTACCATAAGCAGGTAAATAAAAGGGAGAAAGAAATGGGGATTGGAAGGCATACACCCACTCACACACACTTATTACAAATGCGCCCTCACTCGGAGGGACCAAAAGAATATACAAAACTGAATAACTAATTAACTACGCGAGCTAATTAAATATTACAAATTCACTAAATTAATTAACAAATTAACTAAGTTAATTAAGGCAGTAAATGCCTCGGGAAGAGGACAAGATGCATCACACGCCGGACTCGCTTTAATCGCACTGTCATGCAAGTGTGCCTCTGTTTTCTCTGCTATCCTTCTCAAAAAATTGTCAAAATCCCAGAAGTGCCTCTCCGGGCATTGGGAAGTACCACCGGCTAGAGCAGAGAACCACCGGCTAAAGGATATGGCCACCGGCACTGAATGAAGCTATCGGCTGCCAATTGGCTACCGGTCACTAAACAAAGGCTTGCCGGCACAAAATTCTCAGTAACTGCACTACAGTAGCAGAGGACAACAAAATGCATGGCAGTGTAATTCAAGGTATTTATGCACTACACACCCCTCTTATCATGTTATTAGCTCAAGGGGGCATGTGCCTCGATTCCCGGACCACCAATCGCGCATTTCCATGCATGATGGTCCTAAGAATCAAGAATGCAACTTCACTTTCGAATGCATGCAAAACACATGGTCACAAAAGGGTGCCGAACCTCTATCAAACTCACTTCAAGAGACTTGGCATGCATGTCAATGTGGTGCAAACCTAAGCATGTCATCTAGGATGCAAGATGTACAATGCCATGTGTTTATGCAAGCATACAAACAAGTATAAGAGGCAAGCATGAAAACCAATGAAATGATAGACTTGGACATGAATTGGGCAACTCAAAAAGGCCTAAAATCAGTAACCAAAATGCCTACAATTGGGGACTAAACACACACACACACATGCACATGTTAAGGTACCAAACCCAAGACATAAACAAGCTACGTTCAAACACACTTGAGGTGACTCAAACATGGACTATTAGCATGCAACTTAGGCTCTTAAATCACTTCACACATGATGCCAAATCATATAACAAATCAAATCAAACAAAGCATGCGAATAGCCTAGGCTTAAGGCAAGCTAATAGGGCCCTAAACCACACTTTGCACAAGCATACATGGCATGCACTAATCAACCTAAAACAGGTTTCTAGCATGTCAAAACAAAGCCAAATGGCTACTTAGATGGCATCTAAGAGTCATTAAATCAAAGGCATGCATTGAAACCAAAACAAAGGGGCATACAACACATGCTCCTAAAGCATTAACAAGACCACTAAGGCAAGGATACAAGCACATTACAAGGTCTGAAATAGCATGTAAGAGGGTTCCAAACCCTTGAAAACATGGAGGCAATGCATCCTACACATGCACCTACTTGAAGCATACAAGCTACAATACAAAGGGACTATACAAAGCATGTCAAGATTGACCCAAACGACCATGGACAGAGCTAAACCATGGCAAAATAAGCATACAAGCTTTGCAAACACAAGTCTAAAACATGCTAGAAATAGAGGCACACTTCCTAGACATGTTAAGGCAATAAGAGGCATTATAAGGCAACTATACTAAGCATGCATAGGAGACCAAAACCAACTTGAAAACATGTTATATCATGGTAATATAAGCATGGAAAACAAGCCAAACATGCTCAACACACACTCAAGCATAGACTCACTTAAGAGACCAAAACATGCCCTTTTCAAGGACATCAAGGAGAGGGGGTGACCCTCCCCTTTTAGAGACTTTATACCATCTCCACCACTGAAATCCTCAAGATTTCAGTGGTGGAGAGGCCCAAGCATACAAGTCTCGGATCTCTCACAAAATGGCCCAAAATGGGGCCTTTTAAGGCCTAAGGGTGGTCAAACCTCCCCAAAGTGCAAAACACTCTTAATGAACAATGAAGAGGGCCTAAAAACAGAACTTTTATGTGTTATATACTAAGCACAAAAACAGTTCAAAGATAGGTAAAAACAAGGTGCAAGAATGGGGTAAAAAGAGCTAGTTTTGTTACCTTTGAAGACCTCTTCAACAATGGTGACCTTGATGCCTCCTTAAGCTTCAAACCAGCCAAGAACACCAAGAACAAGCCCTTGGCACCTCAGTTCCAAGAGGAAGGTGAAACACTAGGTGTTGGTGAGCAATAGTAAGTCACAAACACCTAGTGTATAAAATAAGAGAGAAAGAGAGAGATAGGATAGATATAGAGTTTCTAACCTAAAACCAGAGCTCAACCCTTTCCTAAAATGTCTAACCCTCTGATTTTTGCTAACCCTTGAGTCAAGAGAAGAGCCTTCTCTTTATAGGCAACAAAGACTTACAAACTAAGTCATTCAAGGGTTCATCCCTCCATACACGTGTATGGAGGGGAAACAAGAGCTAAACAGCTGTCTAAAAATATCTCATAAAGCAGCTGTAAAGCGGTCGGCTAGACAAAATGGTAATTTTGCCAAAAATGGTAATTTTGCCAAAAATAGTGCCGACCAGCACAAAATAGTGCCGACCGGCACAATATAGTGCCGGTGGCAACTACAGCCAGCCGGTGGCCTCTAGCCACAGCCGGTGGTATGTGGGGATGCCTCAAAAAGCATTCCCTGCCCCTCCAAGGCAAAACACAAGTGTTTGGTGCAAAACCAAACACAAACGGTCGAGTTCGGAGGCCCTGAGGCAAGGCTCGCACAGCCGAGAACTCCGGAAACTCCAAACGAACACAAACATGGGTAATCACCGAGTGTTCAAACGGTGACGTCCGAGTCTTGAGGACGGTCAAAAATGGGGTGTCTACAGTTGCCCCTCTTTGACAGAACTCGAAAGTCATAACAATGACGGGAGTGAATGTCAAAGCCTAGAGACGACCCATTTTTGACAAGGCCGAAGACTTGGACAATCATACAAAGCACAAATGGTTGAACTCGAAAGCTGCCTACGTATCCCTTTAGGAATCAAACCAGCGTAGTTCATGCAGGAGGCACACATGCCAAGGATAAGATATGCGCCCGAAGGTAGGGGCAAAATGCAAGACAATGCAAAAGGCCGAGCATAACTTATGATCATGCAAAGGAAGCTGTAATGAAGCACGCATACAACAGTTATAAGCTAGCATACGCCAATCTACACTACAACGCAGAAAGGATGTAAGAGAATTATGCAATTCTCGAAACGTCTCACGCGGAGGATACAATACTGGCGTTTCGTCCGGTCGCGCCGGCCTCAAATGAGCCGGACATACAATATCGTGCCTGCAAAGAAAGTAAACTTAGCAGGTATAATATTGTTAGCAATATGCATGACATATGCAATGCAAGATGATATGCAATATGTACAAAACTATGTATAAATAATGCAAATGAAAATGTAGTGCAATTAAAACTAATGCGAACTACATGCAGGGCAATTGAATCATGATTCAATCATGAGCGGTTCGAAACCACACATATGTCAAGTAGATTGATGGAAGTAACAAGTCCGTCTCCCATAGAACGATGTCTGATCTATGAGTACTTCGCACGGACACAAGAACAAGTATTGGGTGGAATGACATAAGTGGGGAAACGACCCGCTGGGGTGAGAATAATGATCCTAATGCCGGACGCAATGACTACACTATAATGTAATGGAAATGGATACAATGGGTATGGCACGCGGGCCAAACTGTATTTTGCCTAGGAAAGGCATGTACGCATACAAGCCGTATCTAACATGTATGTGCCGCTACCCTCAAGGCTCGGACACAAAAGCTCGACAACTGTGTTTCAACACGAAAAAATATGGGCACATACCAGACCAAGCTCAACAAGGAAAGGTGCAAGCCATAGATGGAGGTGATGCAATGGATGCGTGCAAGCTACAATGCAATGGGTATGGATACAATGGATATGGCACGCGGGCCAAACCGTATTTTGCCTAGGAAAGGCATGTACGCATACAAGCCGTATCTAACACAGAAGCGGTGCCGCTACCCTCAAGGCTCGGACACAAAAGCTCGACAACTGTGTTTCAACACGAAAAAATATGGGCACATACCAGACCAAGCTCAACAAGGAAAGGTGCAAGCCATAGGTGGAGGTGATGCAATGGATGCATGCAAGCTACAATGCACTATGCACTAGATGTTTTACAGAAAATGCATGACATATACACTATATTACAATGAAATGCATGACACATGCATGTTTTTTCTTGTTTTTGAAATGCATAACATATGCAGTATTTACAAATGATGCATGACGATGCATGATGGTGCAACGGCTACGATTGCAGCTTTCCCTATCTTACCAACAAGGCGATATACTAGGTTGGTTCAGTATCCAGAATTGAGGCGTAAACACGCCGCCTCAACCTGTGGGGCTTCCATACAGATTTCAAGCCGAGGGTACACCCCCTGGGTATTTAAACCAGACTTTAGTCTCGGAAATTCCGAACCTTTGCGTTCTAGGCATAAGCCGTTCAAACTCTAGTTTTCACCGTCCCAGTTGGTCTTCTAGGAACTCACCGCAGACACGGAAGTCGTTCGGGCACGACAAACACCGAAGGAATTGCACCTTCAGAGGATTTAAGGTCTCCTAGACCGTGATGCACAGAACAATGCGATGTGCAACGAAAAGGGCAATTGAATGCATGTAGAATGCAATGAGGTGCACTAAACAGCGTGATGCGTTCAGACAACGCGAATGAAGGTCTTGCACCTCCTAAGGATGTAAGGTCTCCTAGACCGTGCGTGTTTAAGGTCTCGCCAGACCGGGGGGGCAATGATTACACAGCACTTTGAGTGAGTGTAATGCGAATGAGACACGCATGCGGATGCAAATGGGGCAAACGAGACGCGCGTGCAATGAGGTGCGCGTGCCTCAAAGATGGAAAATGGAGTGCAATGAGGTACGCGTGCCTCAAGGATGGAAAATGGAGTGCAATGAGGTACGCGTGCCTCAAGGATGGAAAATGGAGTGCAATGAGGTACGCGTGCCTCAAGGATGGAAAATGGAGTGCAATGAGGGTGCGCCAAACGGCGCGACGCGCAAAATAGCGCGATGCGCTCAGACAACGCGAGTGCACAAGACGGCGCGATACGATGCATGCCAAATGCGATGAAGTGTATATCTAAATGCGCCGAAGGTTTCGCACCTCCTGAGGATTTAAGGTCTCCTAGACCGTACGTGTTTAAGGTCTCGCTAGACCGGGCGTGTTTAAGGTCCCGCCGGACCGGAATGCATGACAAAGAGGTAACGCACATGGGATATGTATACCAATACAAATGAGAAGTGGAGTGCAAAACGAGGCACACGTACCTCGAAATGCAATGAAATGCAAAATGAGGCACACATACCTCATTTGATGGAAAATGAAATGCAGGACGAGGCACACGTACCTTGAAATGCAATGACAGCTCAAGTCCCAAGGGACGTGCAAGATGGCGCGATACAATGCGCCGGACAATGTGATGGACGCATGCAACGCACACGGGGTAACTTTTGAATCTTATAAAAGACAAAAGGATACAATCTTCGCTTGAATTTGAGCGTCACGCTCAGTAGATACGGTCCGAAGTCAAAACGGAGGCCGGTTGAGCATCGGGGATGCATTTTCTGGCACTTTATTGATCTATGGAGACCCAAGACCCCTCATCTTGCCTAAAAACATCCTTGGAAACACCACCGGCTGGGTGGGGTGGTCACTGGCTGCCACCGGCTGCCTAAACTCATCCATCGGCACAAAAAAGTGCCGACCGCACAAAAGTGCCGATACGATCAGGCGTAATCGCCATTTCACCCCGGGCTTTATAAAATAGGGTTTTAAACCCTATTTGTCTCATCTCCAAACTGCCGAAATCTTCACCCCTTCTCTCTAGAGCGATTTTCTCCCGGTTTTTCGCCGATTTCTCTGCGTTTCACGCCCATTTTCTCGTCGGATTCGCGATATTCTTCGCGTTTCGGACATTTTCAACCGAACGAATCTTCGTTTCGGTGCACCTTTTGCTAGTTCCTCTTTTTGGGGACTTGTTCCCCTTGATTTTGTCTTCGTTTCCGTGTATTTTCACATTTCGACTCTTCCGGCCATTTCCGACCCTCTCGGGGTTGACTTTGCCGGTTGACTTTTCACATTCCACCCCGGTTTTCATCTTCTGGTCATTTTTCACCACCACTACCCATGGCAGACGACGTTCCACATGTCGGGACTCCTCCGGACCATGAGATGGACCCCGGGGTCGAGCTCCTCCCGTTGAGCGAGCGCCCATTCGATTCGGCGACCTATCGCCCGGCCATCCACGTGCTACCACCCGATGGACTTCGCCATTTCCGCGGCTTCGACAGGGCTTTGGATGCGGGGCTTATGCTGCGCGAGCCGGCCTGCCACTTGTCTTTTGGCGCCCCCGAGGAATCATTCTCGTGTTTTATTTTCGCAATGTAGGATTTCGCCAATCGCCGTAGCTAATCGAACCCATTAACCGCTAGTTCTCGATGTATCGCATCAGAAGTTGATTGTAGACAAACTCACAACTGACATTTGTTTAGGACCGACGCACATGCACACACACTGCACTGGCCTCAAGCACTCAAACACGTGGCACACATTGCATAGCCAATTCGCCGACACCCGGTGCTTATTTGAATTTGAAAACTCGCACGCATGCTAGATTTGCACAAAACTACACCAACACGCGGACACATCACACGCTAGTTCATCAAACACACCGAGACCGCTTCTATTTGGACTTTGAAAACACGCACACATGCTATTTACATCGATCCTCATAGGAGCACCGACATGTCACAGCCGTAGCCCACGACCGTATGCCGAACCCGACATTTGCTTGCATCCGAGACACGCATACGCAGCACCATATTTATAATCGCATCACTCAAAAGTACACCGACGATCATATATTGTAGTTCATCGAAACACACCGCACCCTTTTGTTTGAACTTTAAAAATCTGCACGATACCAGATTTATGTCGATCGCATATCTTCATATGGCTTTGCAATTTCTTGACTACAGGAGACTCCCATACTCTCCGGGTATGGGAACGCCACCGCCGCGCGGTACACCGAGTCCGCCGACGCCGTTAGTCAGATTGTAGATCGGGCCGCCGCACCTTCGCAGGGACTCTCCAGGCTCTCGTCAGAGACCTCTTCTTGCCGCCTGGCGAGAGGTGGTGGACACCACCGATTCATTCCACTTATCACGATCGGGGACATGACGATGACCCTTACGACTTCTCGATGCTCACCGACGGGGTTGGGTGATCCGATCCCTTCGATACGCATGGATGAGTGGATTGCCGCCAGTTCACTTGTTTCGGCGAGGCGCCGCCACTTGTTCGCCCAGGTTCGTCCGTACTCTGGTTCGAGGTTCGCTGAGTGCACTATGCCGGTGGATGCAGCCCGATGACCCAGAGGCCGAGAGACATGCACGCGCTTCTCATGTTTTTGCCGGGACTACCTGCTTGCCGACCGGCGAACACAAGGCTCTCCGCCTACTCGCTTTGGTGGACGCCGAGAGGATTGTGCAAGATGATCGGGGGCGCGCTTTGGCCACCCTTTATGGTTATATGAGCTCACTCGTGGCAAAGGATACCGCTAGGAGGCTATCAAGAGCCCGAGGTATGTTTTCTTCTCTACTTTACATTTCTATTCTCAGACTTTCAGATGCTTTTACACCATCGACATATACACGCACACACATACTCTGCTTTATACCTATCAGACATAATCGCTCACACTGCATAATCTGCTTCAATACACCGCATACAACACACGGCTCGCTATTTCGCTTTATTCTCAGATCCGCTTCGATAAATGTTCTGACATCTGTCTTGCAGTTGTGGGTCTACGCCTACTTTCCTGTGCTAGAGCCGATCGAGACAGAGAGACCCTCCGTCGTCCCCTTTTCGCCGCATACGGGCGATGCGTCCGGAGGCCCCGGGACACTTTTAGCTTCTTCCGCCGTTTCTTCGACACCATCACCCCCACCGAGGTACGTTTTACTTATGGTCCGTTTAAGCTTCGCTTTCAAGCGTATATTTCAGACGAGAGATAATCAATTGTATTTCATTTCGTGTCACCCGGTACCGTGGGCTCCACTACCACGGTGATACGGATCGGTATGCGGTTATCGAGACCTCGCGACACGGGTTCTTCCCGAGGGCCCGGCCTGGTTTGCCCGGTACTGGTGAGCGTTTACACGCTGCACCTAGGATTACCGGAGCAGATAGTTCCGATCCATCCTCCCGAGCGCATGAGGGAGACTGAGGGGTACAGCTTCCAATAGATGGAGGACTACACCCTTGGCTGGGCCATGGACGTAGATGCCGACAGGGGCGAGGGCGACTTCTCAGAGTACGTCCGGACCTTCTTGATGCGTTTTGAGTGGGCTCCTGAGCCGATCCAGGAGACCAAGGCGCCAGCTGCCCGGCAGAGGCAGGAGCAGGAGGGGTCGCCGCAGAGGGCTCGAGCTCATGGCAGAGGGGAGTGCAGAGGGACGATGGATAGCCGCCCGCCTCGCCTACCATGTTGACTTCACAGCAGAGCGGAGACCTACCAGATCCCGCTTGTTCTCCTCCTACCGCCATGGGTTGGCCGGTATTCTGACTTGCCTCCGATGTATTACTTTGTTTCACGATCTTGCATTGTTATTTCATTTCAGTCATTCAGACATTCCACGAATCATCGATGTATTTAATACTTTTGCGTGCTTCCTCCGAGTATACCCGCTACCAGGAGTCAATGCCTCGATGGGGATGCCGCAATGACTCTCGACGCTTTGGCTTACGCCTACCGGTATGTTCTATCGACCACGCCTCAAATCATACTGCTTTCGCAATCTGCTATATCGCACAAAAATCGATAAAGCGCCACGGCTTTCATACATCAGATTTTTATACATCGATTCTCGCACCGATAGATCGCCACTTTTCACACATTGTACTCACACACCGTGCATTCTATCTTGATAAACCGCCACGGATTCACACACCGTACTCATACACCGGATTCTATATCGATAAACCGCTCACGCTTTCGATGTGTTTGTTCTTTATATTTTCACCTCCTTTCCCGATCCCTCCAAAGGGTGGCGCTGCTCACCGGGCCTCCCTCTCTACCCGGATGGCGGGATATTCCTCAGATTAGAGGGAGACGTGGTCACGTGGGGAGCAGCTCACGAGCTCCAGTTCCAGGAGATGGTGAGTCGGAGGCGGGGACGGAGTCATTTGCGGAGGAGGCCGGGGATAGCTCGGGCTCGGGCTCCGATAGTGACGGCTCCGACGATGCTTTTGTGCTTCTGCCCAGGAAGAGGGCGAGGACTGACCCTTAGGCATGAGGCCTACTGCTGATGATGATGATTTTTGCTGCTTCTTTTCTTTATTTCTTTTCTTGTACTTTTCTCTTTTTGGTAGATAGAGTACTATGTACTGCCGCAGGCAGGTTTTTGCTTTTCCCAAACTATGTACTTGAAAAAGATGATATGAAACGAACTTTTGTTTGAAAAGAATGTTACATTTGTATATGCCTGTATATTTTGTATTTCGCACTGCATTGCATCATATTACACCTTAAATGTAAATGATATTGATCTGTTGTCTGACAATCGAACACTTGCATTGCGATAATCAAATAACCAACCAACTAAACAGCAAAACAGCTCATACAAACCACTGCTCAATCCGAACATACAGCCCATACTCTGCTGAGGACTAATCTACTGGGGATTGATCTGCATTTAGCGCACAACTCAATATTTGGTTCATTCTGCACACAGCAAACTCTGAACAGATAGCCCCAATCTGATGAGACAGATCATAAAACTGAAACGGTTGCAGTTGAAACACATTCAGATGTTCCAAATTTTTCCCTTCCTTCTCTTGCTTTGCACGGATGTAGAGAAAGGCACGACATTCTGAGCACAGACGATTTTGAAGTAAAGAGAGGTTTTTTAACCTGGGTATCGAGCCTACAACTGGACACCGCCGGAGAACTTGAGTACAGAAACCAAAAGGCGCACGACCTAAACACAATGAGACATACTCGGAAAAGACTCAAAACTAAGTTGGGACTAACAAACCAAAAGACACGACACGGACGTGTTTGAAAACAAAAGATCTTGAGGAGCCAATTCTTCTGGGCAAGTTTCCCACCCTTTCTGATTTGTGTGATTCTCACGTCGCTCGGCCCTTCAGGCTCGGTTTTTTCTCTGAAAACCCTTTTCTCACTTCTCTCTCAACTCACACCTCTCTATTCTTTAATCTCTCATTTTATATCCCTCCCCTGGGTGGTTGATAGATGAACAGAAAGCGGGGGATTCATGCCCGATACAGCTAGCTCGCGGCTATTCCTTCTGGTAAATAGAGTGCCTTTCTGGCGAGTGCGTTGATGATAAGGGAGAGACAGAACACCTGACTCGACTGTGGCCCTAGTTCATTACTCTGCCCATTCTTTGTTTTCTTTCTAAAACAGTTTTGATCAAAATGAACGTCAGATTAGCGCGCTTGGGCAATTTTTGATTTCAAAATCATGCAAGCCAGGCTGTAAGCACTGAAAGTTTTCCTTTTTGGGTCCAAACATGGTCCAATTTTGGAAAATGGAATTTGTTTTTGAGAAAATAGTCAAACTCAGTAAAAATTTTCAAAAACTATTTTTGCAAACGGTCAACGCTCAACAAGCACAGAACTTACCCTCGAGATACGCAACCTCGGATCGGAGACAATTTGGGAAAATTGCCCCTTGCTTGAAGGGGCGCATGGCAACGGAAAGTTGCCCCTAGATTGGGCGGCAACTTAGGGCAATCTTTATGGCAATGCGGGGCAACAGAAAGTTGCCCCTTGTTTGGACAATGCCGCAGCATGCTCAACAACGATTGATCACGACCAGGCTCCCGGGCACGGAGAGGACGAAGACGGCCACAAGCAATATATGGACACAGTCACCTTGGAGGCGTTGGTGGCTGGGTTTTAGGAGGAAGTTGATCACGTAGTTCCAGTCATTGCAACCGAGACATCAGATTCGGAAGAAGGCACAAGTGATCAAAACCATTACATGAACTGAGACGCTATGAAAGCGTTAAGGGCTGGACTTCAGGATGAAGTTGCCTACGTATCCCAAACATGGGAATCAAGCCTTACGTAGTTCCGGGTTAAGGTACACTCGGGTATTTAACCTCTCCTTTTTATGCTCTAACTTTTGCCAAGGCGCCTGTTGCAGGTTTTCAACCTTGCGAGCTTTGTTCTTCTTTCTTTTCTTTTTTTCTATTCTTTTCATTCCTTTTTCTTCTTCCCTTTTTTTTTTTACATTTTTTGTATCTTTGCATTTTTTCTTTTTTCTTTTTTTTCTTTTTTTTTTTTTTTTTTTTTTTTTTGCTCTAACTTTTGCCTAGGTCGCCCTTCTGGGTTTTCGACCCAGCGAGCCTCTCAAAGGGTAAAAGTATAACAAATCCATGTTAAATGGGGTCTTGGGATTGAAGCCTCCCCTTTTCCGGGAGAATGACTGTTGTAGTGCTTTGCAGGAGATTCCATCATGGTTGCTTTGCAAACTTCTTTTGGTGAAATCTAATCTTTTGCTCCAATTACGGTGCCTCTTGACCGAGGGCTGCTTTGAGTCTGGCCTCGCGGGCCTTACATTGATAACTAAATTCTGGATGCCGGTCCAAGGTTTGGAAAATGAAGGGTCGAGTTACGAGGCTGAGAGCGATTCTAAGTCACAAGAATCTCAAGAGCGATTCCATTACGTCTTCGCAGATCAAGAAAACATTTTGTTTTTGAAAGTTTTTAAGGCGATAATCGCTCGTGCAAGACAGTGGAACCACCGATTAAACCAGGTCCTTCTCAAGACTACTCGACCAGATGATTTGAATCATTAAGGGCTTAGCATGCCTCTCTTTCTCTCAATCGATCAAATTTTTGCAAATCCCAAGGAATTCCTTCCTCTTCGTTTTCACCGCAGTGTTCAAAGAGGTTTTGAAAAACTTAGGTCATTGCAATGATTTTTAAGGCACAAAAGAGCAGGTGGAATGCACTGTCACCCCATTTGAATTCTCTAGCACAACTAGCCCAATATGATCAATAAATATGGAAACACGGTAGCCACTGCTTGCTCAGATTTCTCGGATGTAAATTGGCTCCAGCAGAGGCGACCCAAAGAGAAAGCAAAAGAAGTAATTACAAAACAAAACGGTGCTTGAGGCAACAACCAAGCCACACGGTATTCTATATAAGAGGGATCGACTCATTACAATTAGATGCACTTAAACAAAAGGACTGACTCAAAACAATGAGACAGACTCAAGACAAATCAAAAGACTGACTCGACACCCAAGTCGGGTTTTACAAAACTAGCATCGGTGGGTGCTCAAAAATGCGCGCCAAACGCCATATCCAAAAATGTACCAGATATTGCCCGCAGGCGGTTGGATCCCATTTATATACTAGCGGTATCGGTGTCCTCGGTATCTGTGTCCTCACAATCCAAGAACTCAGAGCGATCGACGGCCGAGGTAGGCGGGAGGATGACCTTGTTATCAATCAAATCCTGTACCTCATGACGGAGGCGGAAGCAATTATCAGTGGCATGACCGGTCTGCTGATGGTATTCACAGTATTGTGCAGCGTCATGGCCTGCCGGGAGATTCCTTGGTAGAGGTCGCGGCTCCAAAGGCGTAAGATGCCCCTTCTTGGCCAAAATAAGAAGCGCCCTAGACAGTGGCATGTAGAGAGCATGAAAGGCCCTATGCCCCCGGGGCTGGTATTTGGAATTCTGAATGTTCTTGCTTGACGCACTGGCGAACGGATCGGCAGGCGCGGACCTGGATTTCTGATCCTTTCCTGGTGCAGGATTGGGAGTGAGAGGAGCTATTCTGGCATGGCGGGGCCTGTCCCGATTTTCTGACCGACTTGGACTACCCTCGGGTAGGGTGGGGAAAACATCATCCACAATTTTGGTTACAATCGCGGATACCTGTTGTTTGCTCATTCCCCGGCCAAAGCCCGGATCGCCCACGTTAGCTTGTTCCAGGGGGTCGGCATCCACCTTCACTTTGTCTTTGCCTCTGGCCTCAGCCTGATGAGAGGTTTGGGTCGGTACTGGTATATCACTGTTGTGGGTGGAGGTCATCTCCGACTGATTGAGCTCGATCACAATCCACCCCAGTAGCGGGGGCTCCTGGGGTTCGAAATTTCCAGCATACGGTGCAACCGGTGGCGAGGTTGACATTCCGTGGCGAGATTCGCCACGGACCTCTGGAGATCACCTATCATCCCCATTAACTCGAATGTAGTGGGCTCATGAGCCCGATAGAATTGAGGGTCCAGATTGTGTGCAATAGGCGACCTAGGCGGGTGCGGCATATCAACAAAGAGTATCATTCTCAGAAGTGGTTCCTTGCCTTAGTGCGGCCGTCATGACCACAATCTCTTCCGAGTTCTGCATCATGTTCGGTTCTGCCTCAGCAAGAAGAAGACACTAGCTGTTCTGACTTAACTCTCTGAATCTAATCAAACGGAAAACAAAGATTTCAAATTTCAAACAGATCAAATGCGGGTGTGGTCGAACAATCACTTCTACTATCAACACCGTTCTCCAAAATCATCCCCAAATCAATCGACACCCGCAGATATAAGCGATTCACAACGATATCGATCCGCAGTCGATGCCCGGATCAAGAACCGATATATGCATTCCTGAGAGATACACTCTAAAAGCACATAGCGGCAAAAGAGAGTCAAAACACCCCTATGTTGGGGTAGGGTTTCGCCCTATTTTGTCAGGAGCTAGGGTTTCACTACGCACGCAGCGGTTTCAAACAACCTAATATCGGGTGAGCAACCTGTCCTAGTTTGGAATGGTCACTATGGATTCCGAATATGCACTAGGTCGAATGGTCCAAAAGGGTGCCCCGGTAAAACCGGGGTTTGTGTTCCCATACTGGCAGAGCCCGCAACCGGTCAGCCTTATGGACATGCCTTGACAAGACAAGCCTCCAGCAAACCGCTCAGGAATAGCAGATGGCCAACACGGTGTCCTAGGCGCACCAATGCATATGCAATGCAAAGAAACACATAAGTGTGATCAAAACAGGATATCACGAGTTCGAGTCAAGCTCTCCAAAATCCCCAGCAGAGTCGCCAGAAACTGTAGCACGCGCCCGCGGGGGACCTCGGCTACTACAGTTCGGACTCGATTTTTGTCGCGGTTCTAAAACTGAACCAAAGAGTCCAAATTCGGCAAATCGTTTGAGAAAACAGATTTTTTTGAAAAGTAGTGCCAAACATGGACTGCTTTTGCGGACATGTAGTCGCCACCTAAATATTTTAAAATGGGAAATTTAGGAAATCGACTCGGTGCAAGGCCACATGTCCGCTATCACCAAAGTGGTCTTGGCTCGAGCTTAGGTACGATCAGGAAGGTCACTATGAGCACCCCTTTCGCCGGTCCAAGACCGCCTCTACTAACCGTGATATCCGTTTTTGAAAACATTACATGCTCTTATTCCAATTATTAGCCTAGAATTACTATGTTATGCGCGCAGCAAACAAGTATAGACTAGATTGCCTAATTTGGAAATAAACATTGCATATCCGTTTTGTCTCGAAAAACGTGTTAGATTTTGCTACTCGCAAGTAGGCTAAAATGCGGATTTCAATGAGTTGTTCCAACTCAGGCAATCCAACCTCCACCCACAGGCATTCAAAATAGTTTATCATGTAAGCACTTAGCCGCATGATAAGCATACTGTCATGGTAAGCATTCACACGCATGCGGTATGCTAAAGCCATAAAATACTTACATCGTACTCCGTGCCAAAACAGTAAACTGGTTAGCAAACATGCATGACCTAGTTCATGTTAAGTGGCTAATGCAACACAGGCATAGATCCAATCTAGAGTAGGCTCGGCTAACCCTAAAGATGGCATGTGAAATGCGCGAGTAGCACGTATTCAATTTGGAATTGAAAGTACGATGCAGTTTGCATGATGTGCCGAGCCCGATGCATGTGAACAAATGCATGAATGCACACATGCATTGCATAAAGTATGCTAAGATAAATGTGCCCTAATCTACCATAAGCAGGTAAATAAAAGGGAGAAAGAAATGGGGATTGGAAGACATACACCCACTCACACACACTTATTACAAATGCCCTCACCGGAGGGACCAAAAGAATATACAAAATCAATAACTAATTAACTACGCGAGCTAATTAAATATTACAAATTCACTAAATTAATTAACAAATTAACTAAGTTAATTATGGCAGTAAATGCCTCGCGAAGAGGACAAGATGCATCACACGCTCGGGGCTCGCTCGGTATCGCACTGTCATGCAAGTGTGCCTCGCTTTCTCGCTATCCTTCTCAAAAATTGTCAAAATCCCGAAGTGCCTCTCGGGCATTGGGAAGTACCACCGCTAGAGCAGAGAACCACCGCTAAAGGATATGGCCACCGCACCGAATGAAGCTATCGGGTGCCAATTGGTCACGGTCGACTAAACAAAGGCTTGGTCGGCACAAAATTCTGCAGAACTGCAGACCACGATGCAGAGGACAACAAAATGCATGGCGGTGTAATTCAAGGTATTTATGCACTACACCCCTCTTATCATGTTATTAGCTCAAGGGGGCATGTGCCTCGATTCCCGGACCACCAATCGCGCATTTCCATGCATGATGGTCCTAAGAATCAAGAATGCAACTTCACTTTCGAATGCATGCAAAACACATGGTCACAAAGGGGTGCCGAACCTCTATCAAACTCACTTCAAGAGACTTGGCATGCATGTCAATGTGGTGCAAACCTAAGCATGTCATCTAGGATGCAAGATGTACAATGCCATGTGTTTATGCAAGCATACAAACAAGTATAAGAGGCAAGCATGAAAACCAATGAAATGATAGACTTGGACATGAATTGGGCAACTCAAAAAGGCCTAAAATCAGTAACCAAAATGCCTACAATTGGGGACTAAACACACACACACACATGCACATGTTAAGGTACCAAACCCAAGACATAAACAAGCTACGTTCAAACACACTTGAGGTGACTCAAACATGGACTATTAGCATGCAACTTAGGCTCTTAAATCACTTCACACATGATGCCAAATCATATAACAAATCAAATCAAACAAAGCATGAATAGCCTAGGCTTAAGGCAAGCTAATAGGGCCCTAAACCACACTTTGCACAAGCATACATGGCATGCACTAATCAACCTAAAACAGGTTTCTAGCATGTCAAAACAAAGCCAAATGGCTACTTAGATGGCATCTAAGAGTCATTAAATCAAAGGCATGCATTGAAACCAAAACAAGGGGCATACAACACATGCTCCTAAAGCATTAACAAGACCACTAAGGCAAGGATACAAGCACATTACAAGGTCTGAAATAGCATGTAAGAGGGTTCCAAACCCTTGAAAACATGGAGGCAATGCATCCTACACATGCACCTACTTGAAGCATACAAGCTACAATACAAAGGGACTATACAAAGCATGTCAAGATTGACCCAAACGACCATGGACAGAGCTAAACCATGGCAAAATAAGCATACAAGCTTTGCAAACACAAGTCTAAAACATGCTAGAAATAGAGGCACACTTCCTAGACATGTTAAGGCAATAAGAGGCATTATAAGGCAACTATACTAAGCATGCATAGGAGACCAAAACCAACTTGAAAACATGTTATATCATGGTAATATAAGCATGGAAAACAAGCCAAACATGCTCAACACACACTCAAGCATAGACTCACTTAAGAGACCAAAACATGCCCTTTTCAAGGACATCAAGGAGAGGGGGTGACCCTCCCCTTTTAGAGACTTTAAGGCACCATCTCCACCACTGAAATCCCTCAAGATTTCAGTGGTGGAGAGGCCCATACAAGTCTCGGATCTCTCACAAAATGGCCCAAAATGGGGCCTTTTAAGGCCTAAGGGTGGTCAAACCTCCCCAAAGTGCAAAACACTCTTAATGAACAATGAAGAGGGCCTAAAACAGAACTTTTATGTGTTATATACTAAGCACAAAAGCAGTTCAAAGATAGGTAAAAACAAGGTGCAAGAATGGGGTAAAAGAGCTAGTTTTGTTACCTTTGAAGACCTCTTCAACAATGGTGACCTTGATGCCTCCTTAAGCTTCAAACCAGCCAAGAACACCAAGAACAAGCCCTTGGCACCTCGGGCCAAGAGGAAGGTGAAACACTAGGTGTTGGTGAGCAATAGTAAGTCACAAACACCTAGTGTATAAAATAAGAGAGAAAGAGAGAGATAGGATAGATATAGAGTTTCTAACCTAAAACCAGAGCTCAACCCTTTCCTAAAATGTCTAACCCTCTGATTTTTGCTAACCCTTGAGCCAAGAGAAGAGCCTTCTCTTTATAGGCAACAAAGACTTACAAACTAAGTCATTCAAGGGTTCATCCCTCCATACACGTGTATGGAGGGGAAACAAGAGCTAAACAGCTGTCTAAAAATATCTCAGAAAGCAGCTGTAAAGTGGTCGGCTGGGCAAAATGGTAATTTTGCCAAAAATAGTGCCGACCGGCACAAAATAGTGCCGACCGGCACAATATAGTGCCGGTGGCAACTACAGCCAGCCGGTGGCCTCTAGCCACAGCCGGTGGTATGTGGGGATGCCTCAAAAAGCATTCCCTGCCCCTCCAAGGCAAAACACAAGTGTTTGGTGCAAAACCAAACACAAACGGTCGAGTTCGGAGGCCCTGAGGCAAGGCTCGCACAGCCGAGAACTCCGGAAACACCAAACGAACACAAACATGGGTAATCACCGAGTGTTCAAATGGTGACGTCCGAGTCTTGAGAACGGTCAAAAATGGGGTGTCTACAGTGACAAGTTTATATGTACCTTTTAGATTATGGTTTGGGCTATTAGTTTGAGGTTATAGCGATCCCTATTTTGACCCGACTCTTGTGGTATCCCGAACTTGGGTTTAATGCTTTCATATTGTTGTTTACCTCTTGCTTCCCTTGTATCTCTTTGAAATTAGTCCTTGGGTTGTTGTGGTTGTGTTTGGGCAGGTTGGTCGTTTGTTTTTCAAACCTTGTGTTGCCCAGAATTTTGGTCCTCTACTTGAGCGGCACTTCTTACGCTCGAGCAAGCTTTGCAAACTCTCAGTACTTTTGCTGGCTTGCAAAATTATTGGAAGAGTGATTTCTACGCTCGAGCAAGTGGGCGCTCGAGCAGACCTTCTTGTGCTTGAGCGGTTGGTTTGTTGTCTGCAAAACTACTGGATGTGTATTTTCCACGCTCGAGTGTCACTTCTTGCGCTCGAGCAGTGAGCTTCTTGTTCATTATGTCTTGGCGCTCGAACGACCTTTCTCGCACTCGAGCGAGACAACTTATTGTGTCTGACGCTTGAGCGTCAACTCTTGCACTCGAGTGAGCTGTACGTATATCAGATTGCGAAAATGACTTTTTACATCACTTTTTCAGATCTTTTCTCCCTAAAACCTAAAGTTGAGACCCTCTCTCTCTCTCTCTCTCTCTCTCTCTCTACATTTTCACCTAGTTTTAGTGATTTCCTCACCCTAATCCCTTTGTTAAAAAGGTAGACCATCACAAGATCTCCATTTTGATCCGAATAGAGTTGGATTTGGGCATCTTTGAAGTTTCACTTTTGCTTGGCTCGTCTTCTCTTTTTGAGGTAGGGATTTTCTACACTTTCATATGGTTTTTAGCTTAATTATTTGTTGTTGAGTAACAATGGTGGGATTTGGGAGTATTTTGAATAAACCTAGGGTTTGGGTGTGAAATAAAAAGGAGAGGTTTCCAAATGAGTGTGAAATAAATGATTATGGGGTCCGAATATGAGATTTTATGATAGCAAGATAGTAAATTTGGGTACTTGGGTTGATATACGAAAAAAAGGAAGTTTTTCCCTAAATGGGTCAAATTGTTATTTTGTATAAATAACCAAAAATGATAATGATAATGTGCAATTCGATGATTGTTGATAACAATGGTGGAGTGGACACGTGTTGTCTCTCACCTATGAAAATTTGAATAATTTATCTGTTAGGGAGATTGTATATCTGTTTAGAAATATCTGTATTGGGCTATCGATGGAGGATAGATATGATTGTTGTAGAAATGGATGAGGATTAGATAAATTAAAACTAATCTATTGATGGTTATCATTGAATACGACTATGTTTTAAACACATTGTATATGTATGATGTTTGGGAGGAGAAATGGGATGTATTCTATTGTTTGGGAAGAGATAGGGGATGGACTCCATTGAAATTAAGTTGGTTGGAGTTTCCAGGGTGAAAGTCCCGAAATTGCGTGTATACATGGGTGTCGATCCCGTGGATGAAATTTTCATAAAATGGCATATTTGAAGTGTTTGTGTGATAGTGTATTGAATTGGAAAACCATTGAGTTGTAGTCTCAATTGGGTCATTGAAAGATAATGAAATTGATTCATGAATTGAGAGGAATAAATGAACTTGAAATGAATTGAAGGAAAATGATTTGAAATACGAGCTTTAGGACTTTACGATCATATAAAATGTGAATATTTTGTCACAAGCATTGTATATGCACATTGTACTTATATTTTCGTTAAATCTCATATATTATGTTAGATTGTTTCTACTGGGCTTAGGCCCACTGTATTTGGGAAAACCATTTTCAGGCGTTGGTGACTTGCCTCTGCCACAATAATAGCTTGGATGGACTTTTGGGAGCAAGAGCTTCTTTATTTTGTTATTTTCTTTTGTAAAGCCAAGGGCTTAAATTGTATCGAGCTAGGCTCACTTTTGTGTAACCAAGCACTGACTTGGAAAGATATAAGCCCATAGGGCATATGACTATTTGTTCAGTTTCAATTCTCTTGTCATTACAACATATGCTGTAGATTCATGATAAATATTTGTAAATGTATAACACATGTGTTAACTTTTGTAAATGAACTTTGATGAATGAAAGTAGTTTATTTCTATTATTCTTCCTCTTATGAGTTGGATTTATTGTATTATTTTGGGGGCGATACAAGTTTGCTAGAAATATTGGATCTATTTTGTATTACAGGCTTAAGTAATGAACCTTTTAATTAAGGTGTTTTGGATATTTTGGGATTATGAAAATGCAGACTCTTTTACCTTTTACAATTATTGAGTATTGAGCCATTAGAATAAAATAGTGTTTTTATAGATATATAATGTGAGTAGGGATAAGTGAGAGACAACCATTAATGGTTAGAAAATCATTGAAAATTTCAAGCTATATATTATTGGTAGTTGAATAATAAACATAGCCTATAACCGCAGTTAATAACCATCACTGCAAATAAAATTCAAAAAGAATTCTGTGTCTATAATGACAGTGTAAAACTGATGGAATAGAGTCAAAATATAGCAGCGGTTCACAAAATGTCGCAAAAGTGAAGGATATAGCAGTAGTCGACCTGTCGCTATAAAGTTAGCAAGTAATGGGTAAATTTAAGATATAGCAACATTTATAACTGTCACTACACTGACCGTTGCAATAAAAATAACTATACCAACGTTTGAGGAAAACGTCAATATAAGGATATGCCGACGGGGCTATTACGGCGGTTTGGCAGCCGCTATTTCAACCGTTGGTAAAGGTTCTCTAATTTTTAGTGACCTTTTTTTCTAGTTTTAGTGGCAGCTTTGGCCGCTGCTAAAAGTGAATTTTTTTTTTGTAGTGTTAGTCAAAGTGCACGTCCTAAAAACACGCTGGCCTAAATATTCAGTTATCAAAAATAAAAAAAATAATAAAAAAAACTATTAGGTAGATTTCATGAGACAAGAGGGTTATAATTTATCTTTAAAATGACCTTATAACATTAACAGTTAAAAGAACGTAAGCGGACTAACGGTGATGTTGGTGGAAGTTCTTCCTTTAGTCATATGACTGATGTCTCATTTGGAAACAGGTTATTTTAGTATTTTTTTGACTTTTTGGTTAAAATATAAGCTAAAAAAAACTAGTATGTTTAGGATGAATTTTTTAAATTTTTATGAAAAGATGTGTAAAGAAATAATATAAAAATATAAAATTTGAAATTTTTACCATTTTGCCCCATGTTTTGTTCCAACGTGGTAGAGAAACGTCACTTCATGTTTCCTGCGGCTGCGAATTTTGTTTTTGTTTTTTTGATTTTTGTTTTTTTAATTTTGAACTAAAATGGACTTTGACTAATCTGTGAAAGCTATGTATAGTAATAGACGTGGTAGAGTGAGGTGAGTTCATGTTTCCGTCCGTTTTTTGTTTTTTTGACTTGCAAACATATGTAACAAGAATAATACTTCGTAGCTGAAAATTCCTTTGGCCCGAATGGTTCGACTGTCCAAAACGACGTCGTTTTGGGCATTTTTTTTTTTTGGTTCCTTCTTTTCCTCTTATATCTTTGAAACAGAGTAATGGAGGAAGAGAGAGAAGAGAGAAGAAGAGAAAGAGAAAGAGAGAGAACAGAGAGCAAGAGAGACGAGGGAGGGGGAAGAAAGAGAGCACCCATCTCCGGCGCCATCACCGACACCACTATCCTTTGTGTGTTTACACACAGATAGATCTATGTGTGTATACACAGATCTGTATAAGTCTATGTACCTCTTTCTTTGTGTGTATCTCTCTATGTGTATAGATCTCTCTCCCTTTCTCTATTCCCAGATTTGTGTATGTATCAATCTATCTATCTATCTCTCTCTCTCTCTCTCTCTCTCTCTCTCTCTCTCTCTCTATTCTGAGTTATGGAAGAAGAAAAGAAAAGAAAAGAAAAGAAAAAAACAAAGCAAGAATAGATACAGGAAGATGATGATGATGTGTTGTTGTTGTTGATATTGATGCTCTCTTTCTCTCTCTCTCTCTCTCTCTCTCTCTCTCTCTCTCTCTCTCTCTCGGTTCCCTAGCTCCCTCTTCTTCTTCATATTCTTCATCTTCAGAAAGAAAAGAGAAAGAAAAAATAATCCTTTTGTTTTGGAAAACGACGTCGTTTTGGAATTCGAGAGAACATGAAAACAAAATAATATTTCGAGCTACCTAGCAGCATATACTCCATTTGTCCTAAAATAATGTTTTGTAATGAATAATTCAATTTTTTTAAATATTTTTTTGTGTTTTGTTTTAAATTTATTTTGAACTAAAATGAACTTTGACTTGAAAACATATACAACAATATATACTCATTTCGTCCCAAAATAATATTTTGTAATGAATAATTCACCTTTTTTTTTTTTAGTATAATAATAGCACTTGAAAAAAAAAAGATTGTCCAAAATTATCCTTTTGTAGTATATTTTTCTGAAAATATCAATTGTCATAATTATACTTTATTTGTTGTTAATGTAAAAGAAGGGCAACATAATAACTTTACATTATTCTTTTCTGTCATTTTTTGAGAAATAAGTAATAGTTTGGGACAATAAAAAATAGAATTCAATACATTTTATTTCCATTCCGATAAAATAGTGATGTGAAATGTAATTTGTGTGCTGTAATAATGTTGTCAAATTTTTATTTTAAGGCATTGTTTCAATTCACAATCAAACTATTTGTAAAAGTCTGCATTCCAATGTCATCAAGAAATCATGATCAAACTCTATACAAAAGTTGATCAATTGAAAATAATTCAATAGAAATGTTGTACTTCACGAAATTTTAATGCGAAAAAAATTCTCAAGACCAGAAAAAGTGTTAACAAGTTTTGGGACGAAAAATATTTGATTGTTATTTGTCACATGTAAGCAGCTAGTTTGGTGTTACTTATGAAACTTTTATAAGAAAATTGAAATTTTGTTAAAGTGGGCAATGTTGTAAGCAATTTTTTTAATTTTCAAATACATCTAATTATATTTGTTTTTTATTTTATTTGTAAATTATTGATTTTATTTTTTTGAGTTCGTAATAATTTTTTTGGACCGCGTTCTTTATGTGATCCAATTGGAGACTTTTACAAACTACACATCAATGGCACATTATCCGATTGTTAAAAAAAAGAAGAAAAAAAAAGAAAAGAAAAGCCTCTTTCATATGAGCTGAGTTAGTGAATAAATTATGTGCATTTGAATTCCTGCTTTTTATTTGAGTATAGTTTTTTTCAGATATATATTTAAAATTTAACTTTAAAAGTTGGTGGAAAAACTTCTGTTATACACCTATTTTCAATTGACACATGGCTGAGGTTAAAAAAAAAGAAAAGAAAGTATTAGTGACGGTTTTACAAGGGAATTATTCCAAAAAAATGAAGGTGCTTGTACTTGCCACTCCACGAGGGCATTGGTAGTACACACGACTTGTATTTTTTGCAGACCAAGAAATCTTAACCACACAGTGCCCGTACCCACAAGTACACACAGGGCCTAGTTGTGTTGATGTGGCAGTCGACATAAACGAGGCCATATAGTCTTTGATGACTTGTTTCATGACATGAGAAGCACAACAATAACAGGTCAACGGGTGTGACACTTATGTTATGGGATAAGTTTCTTATGTTAACAAGTTTCTTGTGTTACAAGTTTGTCATTGCACCTCATTTTTCATGTCAATAATTTTTTTAATTTCATGTTGATTTTTGTTGAAACAATGTTACCCAAAAGACAACCTAAGAGGGGGGGTGAATTAGGTTTCTACAAATATAAATTAATAATACCCTAATAAAAATAACACCAGTGAAGCAGATTGTTGATTGATGAAGAATAGATGACTAACACAAAAGATTAAGCATAAAGATGAATTTAACAGAGAAGAATGACTAATCACCTAAGGCAATATATGAATAAGGTGATTGAAGTCTTAATAGAAATAAATAGCAGATAATGTAGACAACAAAATGTTATGGAAAAAGGCGAAAACGGGTCGTTTAGGGGCAAAAAAATTGGAAATAGCATCGAAACACCCCTGAGATCATAATGGTCACCTTGGCCTAGATTAAAGAAACTTGTGAGAGCAAGTGGCTCGTCAATAGGATGCACGATTAGAGATTTAGACAAAAAAATTGTGAGGAAAATAAGCGAAACGGGCAGTTTGGGGGACATAATTGGAAACAGCCCCGAGATCATGATGGTCACCAAGGACTAGATTAAATAAACTTGTGAGAGCAAGCGGTGTGTCGATAGGATGCACGATTAGAGATTTATGCAAGAAATTGTCCATTGAAATGCAAAAATATGCATAGTTGGAAGATTATATATGCTTCAATTCATTTTGCAACAAAATAAAAATTTCTTTTAGGATTGATAAAAACTTATTATTTATAGATTAAGTGGTTCCTTTTTTGGCCCCTATTATTAAGTGGCGTCAAAATTTTGTTTATTCCATCCTTTTGACAACTTCGATTGTTGAATGGACCATTTTATTTCATTTGTTTCAATTGTTGAATTTGAAATGTAGTATTTGACTTCCTCCTGAAAATTTATCACACTGGTTTTTGAAAATTCATCATTTAGTATGGCATTTATTAGTGATGTATTCTTTCCATAATGTGCATAAAAAAAATATATAAATAAAAAATAAGAGAAACTATATTGTCCAAATTTGAGTTACTTTGGGAATAACCTTTTGCTAAGTGTTGGAATCATATATTGTCAAAACCCAAATTTATGTCTAATTGTCTCCTTTTTTACAAAAACCAGTGATAATCCCAACCTCGTATCTTCCACTCCCCTCTCACACTTACCCTCCTCCAAGTAAAAGTTCAACCAACGCATATAGACTATTTAGAATTAGAAAGACTATTTAAACTTATTTTCCATTGTTGAAGCATAGGTCAATATTGGCATATTGTGGGACAATAGTTAGAATTGATATATACATATGAATGAAGTTTTATTTACAAAATGGTATCGATAGTCATTTAATTTGTTAATGTTTCCTTTTCCATGTACATATTTCATTTTTTTGTCCAATTTTACAATAAAGTGATGTACAAATATTTTCAACAAAAGGTTACCTGACATTATTTCTCATTTTCTTTGGTACAAATGGATGATCTTGTGCACGAAGCTAAATTGTACAGGATTAATTGGCACTATAAACATTTTTTGAAGGAATATATATTTTTGGATAGATGTGTATGGAAAAGATTTGGGTGGACTAGTAGTTATATTTTTGGATGGATGTGTATAGAAAATATTTGGGTAGACTACTAGTGTGTATATTTTTTGATAGATGCGCATGGATAACAATTTAAAACATAATAACAAGCAATTGTTATGTTTTAAATTGTTATGCTAGATGTGTAACGCCCTCAAAAAAAGACATAATCCAACCATCCAATAAATCCATATAACATAATAGAAATATCATCTTTTCATTCATCAAAGTTTATACTTCAATAGATATTACATGTTAGCAACAAAATGAATGCCCTACAGCTTACAGCTTTCCAAGTCATCACTTGGTTACAACAAAAGAGGGTCAGAAGCCCTTTACAATCAATGCCCTTGGCTTGAAATGAAAAACATATATACATAGAATGAAACAACAAAATAGAGACTTCTGTCCCAAAACCTCCAAGCGATGCCCTAGGAGGCGGCATCTCACCTGTACCTGAAAAATGATGTCCCAAGTAGGGTGAGCCAATGCATAGTAGTGATATGCTAAATAACATATGAGAATTAACTAAAACATTAGCATCCGATAAATATTTAACACTCGTAAACCAACTTATACCATTTCTATAACCAATTAACATTTCCTCCATATTTCAATCCATTTCCATTTGTTTATCCAAAACAATTCATTAACATGGTTCATTATTATCCAAACAATTCAAAATGAGACTACAACTCAATCATCAACACTTTAATCATAAACAATATTCATACACTTCCATTCACTTGCCATTTTACAGAACTACGTCCGAGGGAACCTGCACCCAAATATATATATATATATATGATTTCAGGATTTTTACCCTGGACACTCCGACTAACTTAGTTATCAATGGAGTCCATTCCTTATCTCCTCCCACACAATGGAGTACATCCCCTATCTCCTTCCAAAAAAAGATACATATATAATGTATTTAAACATGTCGTCATATACAATGACCAATTCAATCACATATTCAATGTTTATATCCAGCCGTCATATTCAATGACATAATCCATTTGATTAGTTTCAATTTACCTAATCATCATGCAGTTTCTACAACAATCATGGCTATCCTCCACCGATAGCCCAAAATAGATATATCTAAACAGATATATAATTTTCTTAACAGATAATTTACCACATTTTCCATATGTCAGTGATTCATCAATTCAACTACATTGATACAAATAATTTATATAATTTCAAATTAGGGCATTTTCCCTTTTTAACATAAATGGTACCCACGACCCATTTTCACCAATTATAACCAAGCAATAGCATGTTGAAGACCTCTCATACCTATAGGGAGCTCAAATTAGAAAACCCTTCATTCAAACATTTCAATTTCAAACCCTAACATCACCCAAACTTCCCAAATCACCCCATTTATACAAGATGACCAACATCTATGTTAAAACCCATATAAGAGAGTAGAATATCCCTACCTCAAGAAGAGAAGATGAGCCAAGCAAGAGATGAACCCCAAAGATGATGAAATCAACTTCTACTCGGATGAAAATGGAGATCTTGAGAAGCTCCAACTTTTTATCAAAGGAAGGAGGGTGAGAAGATCACTAGATCTAGGTCAAAATGTAGAGAGAGAGGGTATTTTAGAGAGAGAAGCTCTCAACTTAGGGTTTTGGAAAGTTTTAGAGAGAGAAATGACAAAAAAAGTTATTTAAAATGTCACTTTCGCGATCTGATATACGTACAGTCCGCTCGAGCGGAGAGTTTGATGCTCGAGCGTCAGAGATAAAAATTAGACATGCTCGAGCGCCAAGACACAACAATAAGGCACTACCCGCTCGAGCGCAATGAGACCCGCTTGAGCGTAGAATATACACTTCCAGTATTTTTACAGACTTTAGACTACCGCCTACCTGGTCGCTTCGAGCACTTCGAGCATAAGAAGCTCTGCTCGAGCGTGAAAAACACTTCTATAGTATTTTTGCAGACGTACAAAGTACTGAGTGATTGCAAAGACCAAAATTCTGGGCAATAAGGTTCTAAACCAACTACCAACCAACCTATTCTAAACTCGCCCAAGATATTCCAAAACTCAAATTCAAAGGGCAATAAGAGGGAAAGACATAAACAACAACATTAAACCACAAGACCTGAGTCCGAAACACCATAAAGGTCGAGTTAGAAATCAGGATCGCTATAACCTCCCCCCCTTGAAGAATTTTGTCCTCGAAATTACAAATTAAGTTTAAAATTAGTGTTTGGTCATTCCCAACCATGTTATTCTTATAAATCCAACACCATGACCCATTCTCCGGTCATTCATTCTCACCGACTCGATACACAAGCCCCATATTGAAACGAAATTTATAATTTCCAAAAAATTAACAATGTTTAATTAAAATTCAAGTTTTCAAGAAGTGTACATGGCATATACAATGCTCCCAAGGTGATACAGTACATGTGATATTCCCTATTCCCAAACATGTGCAATGTTTACAACAAACTCATGTTTCCAAGATATCCATGACATATACAATGTTCATACTTTTCATTAACAACAATTATAATCTTAATACAGAGTTATACATTAGCTAACAAGTCCGGATACTTCTCTTGAACTTCTATTTCACGTTCCCAAGTCGCTTCCTCAACTCCGTGATGTTTCCATAATATCTTGACCATGGGAATCGTCTTGCCTCGCAAGACTTGGTCCCGTCTATCCAAGACTCGCACCGGTCTCTCCTCATACGAGGCGTCCCAGTCTACCTCTAAGTCGGTCCAATCCAATACATGTGATGGATCCGGCACATATTTCCGAAGCATACTAACATGAAACACGTCATGCATTCCGGACAGCTGCGGCGGTAATGCTAAACGGTACGCAACCTCCCCAATCCGCTAAGGATCTCAAAAGGGCCAATAAACCGAGGGGACAACTTCTCATTCTTCCCAAACCTCATCAAACCCCGTCTAGGTGATATTTTCAGAAAGACATGATCACCCACCTCAAATGACAAAGGTCTCCTCCTATGGCCGGCATAACTCTTCTGGCGACTCTGGGCTGTAACCAGCCTCTTACGAATAAGTGCCACTTTCTCCGTCGTTTCCCGAACCAACTCTGGACCTAACAAAGGTGCATTACCCACCTCAGCCCAACACACTGGAGATTAACACGGTCGGCCATGCAAGGCCATAAACGGTGCCATACCAATACTCGACTGGAAACTATTGTTGTAGGAAAACTCTACTAAGGGTAAGTGTCTCTCCCACGACCCTTTAAAGTCAAGGACACAGCCTCGAAGCATATCCTCTAGGATTTGAATAGTGCGCTCGAACTGCCCATCAGTCTGAGGATGGTAAGCCATGCTAAAAGTCAATCTAGTGCCCAAGGCACTATGCAAACTTTGCCACAACCTAGCAGTAAAACGCGGATCTCTATCTGAGACAATCGACACTGGGACCCCGTGCAACCTCACTATGTCCTGAATATACAAGTCGACAAGATAATCTGTCGAATCTCTCATATGCATAAGAATAAAGTGCGCCGACTTAGTCAACCGGTCAACTACCACCCAAATGGCATCACTACGACGTTGAGTCCTCGGAAGACCCACGACAAAATCTATCGTGACGTGCTCCCATTTCCACTCGGCTATAGGCAAGGGTTGCAACAAACCCGCTAGCCTCTGATGCTCGGCCTTCACTTGCTGACAAGTAAGGCACCTTAACACAAACACCACCACATCCTTCTTCATACCCCTCCACCAAAACTGGCGACTTAGATCATGATACATCTTTGTGCTTCCCGGATGCACCGCAAGGCGTGAATGGTGAAACTCTCAAAGTATTTCCTCTCGGCAAGACTTCGGCACAAACAAGCGGTCCCGGTACCTCACACTCAAGTCGGGATACACAGTCAAAACCTTCTCTGCCTTTCCACTGGAGATCTTCTTCCAGAGGGATTCTACCTCAAACTCATCTTTCTGTGCCTCTAACACTTGGTTCACAAGTGTCGGTAGTGCCACTGCAGAAAACAAGGCCGCAGACTTAATAAAATCACCCAGATGCAAGTCAAACTTGCCAAGAACACCCAACATCTCCCATTCTCGGATAACAATACAAGCTACATCACTAATAGACTTCTTACTTAGGGCATCGGCTACAACATTGGCTTTTCCCGGATGATAATGTAACTCGAAGTCATAATCTTCTATGAACTCCATCCACCTTCTCTGCCTCTAATTCAAGTCGTTCTGTGTAAACAGATACTTCAGACTTTTATGATCTGGAACACCTCAAATCTCTCACCATAAAGATAGTGCCTCCAAATCTTCAAGGCAAAAATCACAGCTGCTAACTCTAAGTCGTGAGTAGGGTAGTTCCTCTCATGTGTTTTCAACTGACATGAGCCATAGGCTACTACTTTCCCCTCTTGCATCAATACACAACCCAAACCCTCTCGTGAGGCATCACAATACACTGCATAACCCAAACCTCTCTCCGGAATAATCAAGACTAGAGCGGTGGTAAGTCTAACCTTAAGCTCTTGGAATGACTTTTTACAAATCTCATTCCACACAAATTTAACCCCTTTCCGCGTCAATCTAGTCAAAGGTAAAGCTAGCCTAGAGAAATCCTTCACAAACCGACGGTAATACTCGGCCAACCCCAAGAAACTACGGATCTCGAAGACATTTTTAGGTTGTGCCCAATCCTGCACTGCCTCTATCTTGGATAAATCTATAGTCACCTCTTCCCCAGATACTACGTGGCCTAAGAATTTAACCTCTCTTAGCTAGAACTCATACTTCCCGAACTTAGCATACACCTTATGGGCTCTAAGCAATTCTAGCACCATTCGGAAGTGTTCCTCGTGCTCCTCCTCAGAAGGTGAATAAATCAAAATGTCATCCACAAAGACAACCATGAAGCGATCTAAGAAATCTCGGAAGATCCGATTCATCAAGTCCATGAACACAGCTGGTGCATTGGTAAGTCTAAAAGGCATTTCCAGAAACTCGTAATGGCCATACCGCATATAGAATGCCTTCTTCGGGATATCCTCCTCCCTGACCCTCAACTAATGGTAACTCGATCTCAAGTCTATCTTAGAGAAACAACAGGATCCTTTCAACTAATCGAACATATCATCTATACGAGGCATAGGGTACTTGTTCTTAACCGTAACCCGGTTCAATTTTCGGTAATCAATGCAAAGCCTCAAAGCCCCATCTTTCTTTTTAGCAAAGAGGGTCGGTGCTCCCCAAGGCGAAGTACTAGGGCAAATAAAACCCTTATCTAGCAACTCTTGGAGTTGAATCTTCAACTCACTCAACTCTACTGGGGCAAAACGATATGGTGCCATGGAAATCGGTGCCAGGCCAAGCACTAAATCAATCGAAAACTCGATCTCTCGATGTGGTGGTAAACTAACAAGGTCCTCGGGAAAAACGTTCAAGTACTCACAAACCACCCTTGGCAACTCCATCCGAGTCTCATCACACTCACTACTCATAAAGTTAGCGAGAAGACAACTAAGCTCACTCCGCCCTCACGGATCATACACCGGTGGTAAAACCCTACCAACCCAATCTCCCAAGAAATGAAAACACTCACCACTCAAGGTACATACAATAACCCTCTGGCGATAGCAATCTATAACAGCCCGGTATGATGATAGCCAGTCCATACCCAAAATCACATCAAACCCAAACATATTCATCAACACAAAAGAAAATGGAAGCCAACGGTCGGCGACCCCTATATCACAGCCCTGACACCCTTGTTTCAAAACCAACTCAACAGGTGATACCACACAAATAGGAGATGCTAACTGCGCCGACTCCAATCCCAAAACAAATGCAAATGCAGAAGATATAAATGAATGGAAAGGACCCGTAGGTACCTCTCACAACAGATGGAGTCGGTACAAGATCCGGCGTTGTAACAGCATACACGCACCTTGAAGGTCTCTAATCTACCTGCTCACCTCTCAGAGCATAAGACTGTTGCACAGACTGAGCCGAAAAGGCTCCATGATTGGCCCTCGAGGCCTGAATTGACTACGTTGGCTGATAACTCTATGCCTACCTTGAACCAAACACACCAGATGTGCCACCCAATTGCGGGCAAAATCTCTTCAAGTTCCCCGCCTGCCCACACTGATAACAAGTGAGCTGCTGGCCTCTGCCTTGACTCTGGCCCTAAGAACGAACCGAAGATGATGCTGCACGCTACCCTCCTCCTCTCTGTGGGTACGCTGAAGACTTGTGGCCCAACTGACCACATTTGTGACAGGTGATGTCTCCCTGTCCGCCTCTCCCAGAACCTGAACTTGGTACTGGAAAGGTAGATCTCGAATGCACTCCCTGGGACTAGTGAGGGTTAGAACCCCTCTATCTCTTACCGTCCCCCTAGCCTTCCTGACTCCTCCTAGAGCCCCTCATCCTCTCTTCCTCTACATGCATAATGGTCTCAAGATGGGCAACAGCCTCCACGAGGCACCCATAATCTCTAATCATGGACCCGGCAACTTGAAACATGAGCCCGATCCGCAATCTCTTCTCGAACTCCAAACATCTACGCTCCTCGGTCGCCACCAACTACGGTGCAAACCTAGACAAGCTAGTAAAAGTGGCTTCGAACTCTGCCACTAGGGTGTTCAGCTGCACCAACTTGGAGAATTGATCCCTCAACTTCTCCCTCACTGTAGCCGGTAAATACTTGTCCTGGAAAGCTTCAACAAAGGCCTCCCAAGTTCCTCCAATGCATCCCCGCGCATACTTCCACTACTGACCCACATCTCCCTTCAGCTAGAAGGACGCCAAGGTCACTCGCAAACTCCCGTCTTCGATGCCAAGAATCTCAAACGTCTTTCTCATCTGTTCAAGCCATTCATCAACCTTCAGTGGCTCCTTAGGATATGCCAAAAACTCGTCCGAATTCGATCAGAAGAATTTCCTCTTCAGAAAAGATGGCCCCAACTTCAGCTACATGGGTCTGGACTTGATTCTCAACCCTGAGAATGTCCATAGATTCCCTCAATGCTCCTGCCATTTCGCGGGCTAAGGCGTTCATGGCCTGTTGACCTACTAGCTCGTCCACGTTGGCCTGACCAACTCCCTCCTCTTCCATCGGAATCTCATCTGATATAGGCATCTCATGCCTCCTAGGCCTACCACGCCAACCACCACGACCTCGTCCTAACATCCTAATAAAGGTAACAAAGACATTAGCACATTCACAAATGTGCCGAAGCTATTTCACTCGCGTCCTAATACGATGGACAACTATAATTCACTCCACATAATCACATAAGCACTTACGAATTTCATTTCCAAATAATAATCGTCCCGTGGCGTTACTAGAGTTCTAGTTAGAAACAGCAGTGATCAAGTACCTTTCCAACAGGACTCCCAGAAACCCATGGACCCAATCAACATCCTAGAAACTAAAACCCATACTCATATAGTCACATAAACATGTTATCATATAAGTACATAACATTACACTTAAGTCTCTAACAAGCGAGACAAACCCATTGTGGTACTAACCACTTCTCACGTACCCAAAGTATTCAAACCCGATACGCTCTGATACCAAGTTGTAGCGCCCTCAAAAAAAGACATAGTCCAACCATCCAATAAATCCATATAACATGATAGAAATATGATCTTTTTATTCATCAAAGTTTATACTTCAATAGATATTACATATTAGCAACAAAATGAATGCCCTACGGGCTTACAGCTTTCCAAGTCATCACTTGGTTACAACAAAAGAGGGTCAGAAGCCCTTTACAATCAAAGCCCTTGGCTTGAAAAGAAAAACATATATACATAGAATGAAACAACAAAATAGAGACTTCTGCCCCAAAACCTCCCAAGCTATACCCTTGGAGGCAGAATCTCACATGTACCTGAAAAATGGTGTCCAAAGTAGGGTGAGCCAATGCCTAGTAGAGATATGCTAAACAACATATGAGAATTAACTAAAACATTAGCATCTAATAAATGTCTAACACTCGTAAACCAACTTATACCATTTCCATAACCAATTAACATTTCCTCCATATTTCAATCCATTTCCATTTGTTTATCCAAAACAATTCATTAACATGGTTCATTATTATCCAAATGATTCAAAATGAGACTACAACTCAATCATCAACACTTCAATCATAAACATTATTCATACACTTCCATTCACTTGCATTTTACCGAACTACGTCTGAGGGACCCGACACCCAAATATATATATATGATTTCGGGATTTTCACCCTCGACACTCCGGCCAACTTAGTTATCAATAGAGTCCATCCCCTATCTCCTTCCACACAGTGGAGTACATCTCCTATCTCCTCCCAAGCAAAGATACATATACAATGTATTTAAACAGGTCGTCATATACAATGACCAATTCAATCACATATTCAATGTTTATATCCAACCGTCATATTCAATGACACAATCCATTAGATTAGTTTCAATTTACCTAATCATCATGCAGTTTCTACAACCATCATGGCTATCCTCCACTGATAGCCCAAAACAGATATATCTAAACAGATAAATAATTTTCTCAACAAATAATTTACCACATTTTCCATAGGTGAGTGATTCATCAATCCAACTACACCATTTAATCACAATTCCCTCCAATTTCATGATTCTCAAACCAATTTCATATTTCCACAATGTTTTCATTATTGATACACACAATTTATATAATTTCAAATTAGGGCATTTTTCCCTTTTAACATAAATGGTACCCATGACCCATTTTCACCAATTATAACCAAGTAATAGCATGTTCAAGACCTTTTACACCCATAGGGAACTCAAATTAGAAAACCCCTCATTCAAACATTTCAATTTCAAACCCCAACTTCACCCAAACTTCCCAAATCATCCCATTTATACAAGATGACCAACATCTATGTTAAAACCCATATATGAGAGTAGAATATCCCTACCTCAAGAAGAGAAGATGAGCCAAGCAAGAGACGAACCCCAAAGATGACGAAATCAACTTCTACTCGAATGAAAATGGAGATCTTGAGAAGCTCCAACTTTTTATCAAAGGAAGGAGGGTGAGAAGATCACTAGATCTAGGTCAAAATGTAGAGAGATAGGGTATTTTAGAGAGTGAAGCTCTTAACTTGGGGTTTTGGAAAGTTTTAGAGAGAGAAATGACAGAAAAAAGTGATTTAAAATGTCACTTTTGTGATCTGATATACGTACAGTCCGCTCGAGCGAAGAGTTTGACGCTCGAGCGTCAGACACAAAAATTAGACTCGCTCGAGCGTAAGAAAGGCCGCTCTAGCGCCAAGACACAACAACAAGGCACTACTCGCTCGAGCACAATGAGACCCGCTCGAGCATAGAATACTCACATCCAGTATTTTTACAGACTTCAGACAGCTGCTGGAGCGCCAGAGTGGCCGCTTGACCTCAGACCCACTCGAGCGTAAGAAGCTCTACTTGAGCGTGAAAAGCACTTCTGCAGTATTTTTGTAGACGCACAAAGTACTGAGTGATTGCAAACCTCGCTCGAGCGCAAAAAGGCCTGCTCGAGCGGAAGATCAAAATTCTAGGCAACAAGGTTCTAAACCAACTACCAACCAACCTATTCTAAACTCGCCCAAGACATTCCAAAACTCAAATTCAAAGGGCAGTAAGAGGGAAAGACATAAACAACAACATTAAACCACAAGACCGGAGTCTGAAACACCATAAAGGTCGAGTTAGAAATCGGGATCGCTATAAGATGGATGTGACTTGGATGATTATATAGATTACAAGTGAATTTTTAATTGGAGAAATATATAGTTTGAAGTTACTTGTGGATGAAAACTTATAATGGTTGATGACTTTCATTAAACAGGTTCAAGATTGGATGATTTATGTATTTTGTCAAATGTTCATGATTCAGTAGATTTGAATGATGCTTGCAAATTACATATTATATTGAATGGATTGGATGAATTATTATGAATTACAGGTTTATTTTGTTGGATGTTGGCGACCAAATTTTGAATTTGTTTTTTCTGTTTTGGTGACCAATTGATTAGTCGGGAAAGATAACTAATACTTTTGCCAACTAAATAAGGTTGGCAAGAGGGTACATTTGGTGACTAAATAATTAGTCGTTAAAATCATTAATTTTGGCGACCAAAGGATTTTGTTGCTAATAGGTCAATTGTCGACTAAAGTTTTAGTTGCGCAAACATTCTTTTTCGTGACAAACATGTTTGGTGGTGGAATATGACAATTACCGGCCAAACTTGTTGGTTGTGGAATGTATTGCCGACCAAACTTTTTGGTCGTGGAATGTGACAATTGGTGACCAAATTTTTTGGTCGGGGAAACGAGCCACAATTGCTGACCAAACTTATTGGTCGTGCAAACAGATTACAATTGCCAACAAAACTTTTTGGTCGTGGAAACGAATTACAATTGCCGAGCAAGCTTTTTGGTCATTGAATGTGTGAATTGGCGACTAACATGTTTGGTTGGGAAAATATGACTTTTCACGACTAAAGTGTTTTAGCTACTAAATGGATTAGTCGCAGTAATTATATATTTAGTGACCAAAAATTTAGTCGGTAAATAGAACTTTTTTGCGATTAAAAACTTTTTAGTCACTAATTACTTTTTGCGACCCTCAATTGGCAGCCAAAAAAATTAGTCGTGGATAACTTTTGCCGACCAAAAATGGACTTTTGCCGACTAAATTTTTACTCCGCAAAAGTGTGAATTCCTGTAGTGATCATATCACTAATTATTATACACCCAAGTAATACAATACAAAATTCTAACATTTTATTTTCTCTCATAAATGACATAGATTATCGAAATAGTGCATCGGTTCCTCAATTCTCATCTCTCTTTCATTATAAAAATAACTTTGTTTTGATCTTATTAATAATTTTAGAGTTTAATTTTAACAAATTATATAACCAACCTAGTTTTTTTTTTTTTTTAATTTTTATTTTAAAGATTGAATTTGTGGGTAATTTGGGTTTAGTCTTACTTGAATTTATTACATTCAAATCAAGTTTAAACAAACAAGTTTGGATTGCAAATCTGACTTGAGGAATTCAAAAAAAATTAAACTAAAAATTTGTGGCAGGACCAAAATAGGGTTGACATCTACAATTGTAAACCCCAATTCCAAAAGAAAACGTTATTGTCAATTAAAATATGACTTATTAGCGTGAGGTGCTGATTTATTTATAATGGTGCTATATGCATTAATTAGTATATTAATTAGTGTACCAACATATAATGAGATATTATTATTTTAAAATTATGACCCCATCTATTATATACATTATAAATATTTAAAATTATACAACATTATCCATTAATATATTAATTGATATACTAATTTATGGTATTATTCTTATTTATTAGTTGGTTTTCTCCATTTCTCATATGAAACAGAAACTAAAGAAGGCAACGGGACGGAAGCAATAAATTGGGGAGGTGATTGATATCTATATTTTATATTAGGAAAATGGATTTTTAATTTACAAGTCTCGTAAGAGCTCTAAGTTTCTAATTTAAATTTTATAATTTTATAATTTTTTATTTTTAAAAAATTAAAAAAATATTCTATTGATTAGTTTTTATTCAAACAAAAATAAATAAATAAATAAAAATTAATATCCCTTTATTTATGACTTTCAAATGAAAAGTATATCAAATATAAAAAAAATAAAAGTAGACTAATCCATTTCAAAATTCAAATTTGAGGGTCACTAAATATGGAAAGCAATCTATAAATTTAAATTTAAATTTGGCACAATATAAATTTAAAATTATAATGATCTATCTCATGATTTATAAGTTTGAAAATTATCATAATTAGGTCAAGATTTTTGTATTTAGGAGCAATAAAAGTGATATTGAGATTATTTATATATTTTACAAAATAATGCTTTTAAGAAGAGATATTATGAGAGTTTCAAAATCTCATACAAAATCTATATACTATTATAATTGAAAAACTTTGTCATCCTATTAAAACTTAAAGTTGCAAATTTTTTTATTTATTTATATTTTGTTTGTTTTTTGTTAATATGTGTCACAATATGATTGGTTTATAACTTAATTTTATATTCTTAAAATAAAATTTTAAATTTAAATTCTTTTTAAAATTATGTCATTATAATTAGAATGAGATCAATATTCACACGTGTTATAATATTATTAGTCTAAACATAATATATTGTAAAATACACATTCAAATTATTAATCACTATTAAAAGTTTATATTTTTATTTTTTATCATTTTTGGTTTTAAATTTTATAAAAAAAAAATTATGTCCTTCTAAACTACAAGGACTTAAACAATAAATTTTTTAATACAAATATTTTTTTTAACAAAATACTAAAAAATTTAGAAAATAAATGACTTTTTTAACAATTGCCAAACATAATGGATTCTATATATATATATATATATATATATTTTATCTCAATTGTCAATTAAACAAATTAAAATAAAAAATAATTTTTTTTGATAAATAGTTAATAAGTGACTTTTGCTAAAATCAAATAAAAATAAATATTTTTTTTCCTATTAAAAGTGATAGTTGGTGAAACCTATTTTTTTATATAATAAAAAAGAAAAAAAGAAAATGGGACACAAAGTGACCACAGAAAGTGAAAGAGTTCTGTTTTTATCTTTATCTTTGTAAATAATTTTAAAAAGAAAAAAAATCAATATATACTATGTATACATTATATAGTTACGTATATTTATTTATGGTAAAAAAAATAATTGTAGTAATGATATTTATTTATGGTAAAAAAAATAATTGCAGTTATGATATTATTTTTTTTACCTTATTTTTTTCTTTGTAAATTTATTTAGTACCACAAAATGTTGATATTTCTTCAGCCTCTATGCTTATAGATTAAGATTGGCTTGGTGATTAAGATCTGATTCACATTTTCCTCCTCTTTTGAATCATTGTTTCTCTGATTTGGAGGCCATTGAAGTTGGAGCTACATTTGCTACATAACTGTTGATTTCGGCTCAAATGAGTAAAATCATGTACAATTTTTTGTACAGTTCCAATTTAGTTGATATAGATTGTAGATGGTTAATGAAGACAATGTTTCTAATATTTCTGTACCTTCATATTTTCTTGATGATCTTTGTGGGTAGGTAATACTGAGCTCCAAAGTCAGCCAGAATTGATTGAGGTAGAAAATATCGAAGTTTTGCTAACTTTGGGTCCATTACACGGGTCCAAATTCTATTTTTGTTCATTGCTGGAGTTATGGCGACAATGCTGCATTCTGAGTCCAGGCGCTTGTATTCTTGGTGGTGGGATAGTCACAATAGCCCAAAGAATTCAAAATGGCTTCAGGAAAATCTTAAAGGTGTTTGTTTTGTCACTTAAATTTTGTTGGTTTTTGGTTTTTAAGGATTGATGTCTTTTGCTTGCAATTAATATTTCCGTGTTTGTCCTTTTCCTTTTTTTTATGTTGTTTATTATTTTAAAGAATCATGAAATTATAAGATAGTAGAAAGCAGAGGTAGAACTCCACATTATCAAGTGAGGGAATTTACTCCTAGTGCTTTGCTCTGATAATCACTAATATATGTGGGACGAGAGGACTACATATACTTGGGGGATTAGTTGGAGAGAAGCCCTAGACACCCATGTGAGCCAAAAAAAAAAAGGGATGGGACTTGCCAAAGAAAAAAAGAAAAGAAAGCCCAAGTATGGAATTTCTTGATGGTTATTATTTGGATTTCCATTGCTTCCATTAGATATGGAACCATTTTTGTTGTATAAATAACAGCTTAACACTTTTTGACATTAGCTTTGGGTTGAACTTCATACAGCAATGGAGAGGGAGTTAGTTCAGAAACACATGTTGAAGTTAAGACTTTCGGAGGATTTTAGAGAATGATGAAATTTGATGCTATAGTTTTTCCAATCCAAATGTTGTTTATGATTTTTGGTTAATATAAGATTCATAATTTGTACAATTAAAATATATAATTTTAAGTAAACTAAAATTGTTTATAAAATTGTTGTTCATATTAAATGAGAAAGGTAAAATTGAGATAAAATTCATCATTATGGAGAATTGAATTTTTGGGCAACATTTTATAAAAAATATAGGACTTAGTTGTCCAAAATAAAATTTGATAGGACTCAATAGTAATCTTCGGAGCAAACTAGGACTTATTGATAATTTTCCAAGAAAAAATTTGATTCGTCGGGTTGCATTTATTGAATGAAAATAGCTCTAGCAAGTAAGGATACCATTGTGCCAACTACTCAACTTTGAGTAGAGTTGATTAAACTCAATTAGCATACAAGTAATATAAGATGTAGGTTTGCAATTGAATCTCGTGATTTTAAGTGTGAGTGAACTTTGTTAGGGTTCCTTGACTGAGAAGGTAATACCTAAGTTGCATACTTGCAGGTGATATTTCTCTTCTAGAACCACGATTATGTGGTTCAAACAAAGAATCGAGTTTTAGAACCATGTTTTTGCGGAGTAACTCAGAATACAGTTTAACCCAAGGCATTGGCATTACTGTTATGGTTTCCAATTTTAACCTTTTTCCCATGCAAATATGATTCTTGATAGTGCTTTCTTCCTCAATTCTTAGTTTCCATCTATTCCCAGATTGGGATGTATCTCATTTTCAAGCTGAGAAAGAGCTGACAATGCTAGTGTCAAGTTGAAGTCTTATTCGCTGTTTTTTTTTTTTTTTTTGGCCAAGTTTTCTAGTAGGGCTTCCATGCTATAGCTTCCCACCTAAGGTTTTGCAGCCTATATGGAATTCTTGATTTTCTTTTGATAAATTATTTTGGTCTTGGTCCATGACAATTAGCAGTTGTTTGGTTTATGGGTTAGCATTAACATGTCCTTGAATGTTATCTTTTCCTACTTTCTATACTATTATTACTACCTTGTTACAAAGTTGAAATCAACATGAATGAATGAATGACACTCTTCTTCCAAGAAGTCTAGTAAGTTGCTTCTTGTATTTCATATCATTTCCTACTAGTTTGTATGTTTTTTCATATGATGCTTTGCATTCATTAATGAGAGTACATAGATCACCTCAGTGCATTCTAAGAAAATTGATCTTGTAGGAAAAATATGAAAATCAGCGGAAATAAACGGATTCGGGCATACCTTTCACGCTTTAAACCGAATCCATGGATCATGTGGGTGAATCATGTGCCTTTATTGATATGTTCGAATAATTTTCAGTAATAGAGTAGAACTACTAGAGAACTACCCACACTATTCACAGTACAAAGGTGGAATGGTCTATGAGAAGAGAGAACGTATTATTTTTTGTGTGTGAAATACAGAACCCAAGGTCTGTTTATATAGAAGAGTTAGGAGACCCATATGATAGACGTATTATCCCAGATAATATATATCCCATATCAATAATATCTAATTAACAATTATCATCTAATATATTGACAATTATCCATATCAAGATTATCTCATATCTTGAAATATAATATGTTAAGATTATTTAGATCTCTCCTAATTGGGTCATGCCACCATGGGCGACCCAATTGAGTCCGGATTCTAAACTCGACCCAATTTCCAACATCTCCCACTCGAACATGCGCTGGCATGACACCGTGCCTTTTGTATCTCAATCTATCCAATAAACGCAATTATACTAGCCAATGGACTGTGCGACCACTGAGAACATCTGCATGTGGGAGCTTTACACTAGAAACTCAAAAAGAGATAGCATAGAGACATCAACCCGAAAATAAAAATAGTGTCTCATATACCCCAGACCCATCTAATTACAATGGTCCAAAAAACATCTCTAATCCCTCAAAAAATAGCATGTTTGATCGTCTCAATTCTTGCAATATATTCACACTCAATCTGCCTCTCATATATAGTGATGTGAGTTGCTGGCAGTGAATATACAATAGTGGTGTAATACTAGATGGCCTTCCCTTTGCCCTCATGCCATTTAGTTTAAGATTGACTGCTTTCCCAGTGATGTCCCTTAAGGCCGAATCATACATGACCACAGGCAACATACCAAAGTAGCAGAACATCAATCCTTTACCTTATGACATATTCAAAGGTCACAAAAGGGTACATAAGTAAAAGTCATATCAATAATGACACGTAAGACTCATACGGTGAGGAAACAGGGATCCATTCTCTCACCTCATTACTCGGTCGCCAAGCACATGTAGTATGAATATATGCTATAGTGGAGTAACTCTTCCAAAAGAGTGACTTCATACTTGATATACCGTACAGATCTTAGTCTAGTCGCTTTCCAGTGCCTAACTCGAATTCTCTATTTGCTCGCCTTTTAGGAGCCAAATGAGATCTCGGATCTAGCTAATCATAACAAGCACAATATGGAAAGTGGGTACTAACATCCATGTTTGTTCCTTAACACAACCTCATCTTGGTTCTAACCAAGACAACATACATAGTGGATAATTTAAGCCTTTCTTGGCTCCAAATAAAAATAAACCATTAGTCTCATCCTTGCTCGCTCCCAAGCGCCAAGGGCAATTACTCGTGTGAGTGAGCCAATCTTGCTTATTGACATCATCATCTGCTAATCATTATGACACAAACCATAATTGTGTCAACATCTCATCATCTCACAACAAATAAGTGATAGATTTTAAAAAACACGACCACAGTCTGTGCAATTCTAGATTCCAAGCATAAGCCTTATCAGCACCTTTTACGATAAGCATATACAACAGAATCCACCATGTGTACCATACATGAAGTGGTTCAAGATCACTACCTCTTATGCAATTACCTCTCTAAAGATGTTTTGGTGACTAATTTGCATTTGCATTTATTCAAGATGCACCCAACTAGCGCATTAAATCTTACAAGGGGCAAATTTATATGCTACTAGTAAAGCATTCTATCCACAGTCTAATGAGCAAGGTCAATCTCTAAACTACTCGGTAGACCATTTACTAAAGATAACACTCATCACGCCGAATACGCCCACATAGCATACTTTAGGATCTCACAACAAAAGATCAAGGAATATGGGTCATATGTTTCTCCCAAAGACAATCCGAGGATTCACTCAATAGCTAAGGCTCTAGCTTTTACCGATATGTAATTCAATGGGTTTGCAATTTCGCATCTAGAATCATTCTAGGATATTCCTTATGTAAGTCATCAAAGACAAATCGAGAATTCTCCCAAAACAATGTCTAAGGAATGTACATCCGAGCATATAAATTACATCACCCATGTCCATCATGTCTAAAACAGAAGACTACCAACCTTAGGTGGCGACAACCTTATAAATCCCTGGCTCATAATGACTAAGTAAGGAAAAACTTCTTTTGGACCATTGATTATGCCTCAGTGGTCTTCATTGATCATCGTTGGCCTATCATGGCTCGACAAAATCTAAGAACCACTATTTGGATAACTGTTTTAGGCCGTAAAAGATTTATTGGAACTAGCAATCGTTTTGCGCTCCTAACTTTTCACCATAACAGCAGAAGGTAAATCCCTATAGATCTACTTATCCAATTCTCCAATGAGAAGTTGGGTCACAACATCCACAAATCAATGTTCCGAACTTATGTCAATCATAGCCTAAGTCGAAGTAACCTCACTCCCGAGGAGGAAGTCTTCCCATGGTCTATACCTTCCTCAATGGTGCGACTTTTCAGTATCTAGCGAGCCTTATGCCTCAAAAAATGACTATCCAAATTGTACATAACTTTAGAACAGTTTCGCGTCATAGCAAAAAGTCAACCAAATCCTAGAAATGGTTAATCCTCAAAGACTTTGTCTTAAACTACGCAACATTGATCCACTTTTCTAAAAGTAGGAGACTAGAAGCCTTTAGCATTATCCTAGGCTCTTTATCATCTTGCAGAGCAATCATAAATATTTTCCTCTCAATCACCCAGTGATGACATGGAAAATTTTCACATTCGCTACCACGCAACTAAGAATGTAGAGTATTCTTCTCTAATGGAATAATCCAATAGTAGGCACATTGCTCCCACTGTTCCTAGGATATTGGAAATTTCTTTCCATTCTCAACTAGGCTACATAAAGCGCTATACTTAGAATTCTCTATCTTACAGAGTTCCAAAACTCTATTCACGTCACCTTTACTAAAAAAACTTTATGTGACTTAGTTACACTCCCACAAAGTTGTTTACCTATAAGCACATGACCCGGTGGGTGTACATGATAGCATACAATAATGCGCCACATGACCCTAAATGTTTACAAGACGGCATACAATAATGCACCATAGAACCATAGGTCTTAACTTTGCAACCTTATGAGAAGTAAAATAAAGATAAGTTGTTTAATGGTTACAGATTGCCCATAGATGGCTCTCCACTAACCTATTACTCAAATGGAGTGTAAAATCCGATATGGAGGGCACTTAGTTACGGATATAGGCAACAAACTAAAGTGTAATTCCCAATTGGGAAACATTTTGCTCCATTATCCACCTAACATTAACAATACTTAATTCCTTATCTCTACTCCACCATTGTGTTGCTGAGTACTAGGAATAATCAATTTTCTAAGCATCTATTTCTCTTCACAGAGCTTTCTAAAATAACTCAAATAGATACTTGTGTAACAACCCTCATACTGTTTACCGATTAATGACTGATTGATTACCGATTACTGCTAAACTGAGATCGAACATGAAAAGTAATTGAACTGATCAATTATCGAATCGACGGATTGAAAAATCAAATCAATTGATTGCTCGTATGCTTGAATTGCATTTTTATCTGCTGTTTGTTTAATTATCTGTTCAGTTTCTATGTTTAAACTATTAATTGAAGGCCTTATCGGCGGCCGAACCATAAACTGATTAGCGAGTCATAATCATGAGAATTTATGTGATTTTATGGTGTACTTGTCTGAAATGTGATTTAGGATGATTAAATTAGATTAAAATAAGCTAAATTACACAAGTTTGACTTAATTACCAATTTGCCACCCTTAGTGGACCACTTAGGATATTATATTGGGCCTTATTGCATGTTGAACAAAGCTCTTCGTCAGCCACATTTGGGCATACCACCGAAATAGAGAGAAGAGAGTGAGAGGGTTGGAGTGAATTCAACTTGTTCTTGAGGAAATTGCTTATAGACTTGGAGATTTGGAAGAATAATTGCATATTTGAGCTCCTAAACCTTGAGTACAAGACTTAAGGTAGAAATCCATCCCCTTGATTGTGCATTTAGGTTGATTTTTGCATGGCTTAGAGCTAAATTGAAGTCTAGAGCCAATTCATGGCTTGTAAGGTTGTATTGTAGCTCATTTCATGCATGCATGTGTGTAGTGATGAATTTTGAGTTGATTTCATGGCAAATTGTCACATGCATGTTCATAATTAAGCTTAAGTCCATGTTTTCAACTTGTTTTGAAAAGAATGAGCTCATTAGAGCATGTTTTGAAGCTTTGAAATGATTTGAATTCATGCATGTTTGCATGTTCTTCATGTTCATGAAAATGGGTTTGAATTTGGATTTAATTGATTCACCCTTGGGCCTTAAATCCACAAATTGAGCTTTGAAACTTGTTGTATATTGAGTTTGGATGTGTTTTCCAGAATTTGGGTCCAAGAGGTCAAGTTTTGAGCTTAGGAGCGCTTTGTTTGAGCTTGGAAGACAAATCTGGAAATTTCAGAATTTGGCTTCTATGCTCGAGCGAAGGATTCTACGCTCGAGCGACCATCGTTTCTTCTGAGCTCCGCTCGAGCGAGGGAATGGTGGCTCGAGCGTAAATTTCAAGCTCTCAGCATCTTGGTGCTAGAGCAGACGCTCGAGCGAAGGACCCACGCCGGCGAAGAGTTAGGTCTCACGCCGGCGAGCATCGAGCGTAAATCTGAGCATCCAAAGATTTTTATCAGAAGAGATCCGCTCGAGCGACGGAATCCACGCTCGAGCAGAGACCTTTGTCTACATGTCCACTCGAGCGCAGAAAGCCACGCTCGAGCGAGACCCCTGTTTTCAGCAAATTTTGTAAAGTGTTCAAAAGTGCATCTTTGCATCCTCTTTCCATCCTAGGCATTCCTAGGGCACATTTAAGGCATCTTAAAGAGGATATAGATGTAGAACACACCGAGGCAAATTTAGGGATTAAATTATTATCTTTCCCAACTGTATAGCTTAGTGTGTGTTTAATCTGTTAACTGTATAGGGTTGGCTTTCCGAGGAGACGCTCTAATTCACTGTAGCCCAGAACTCTGTGAGTAACAATTGTGTAAAGACATGTTCAATGATTATCTTTTGAATACTGAACTGAACTGTTTACTGAACTGATATTGATTACTGAAGGAATGTATGTCCTTTATTTCTGAACTGTATTGTGGCATCCTTAGCACCCATCGCTTATCGTTATTCTGAGATCTCTGTCGGTTCCTCGTCGAACCACTATCATTCATCGATTGATGGCCATCACTATCGTTAGGTCTTTTAAGACCCATCTCTTGTTATGCTAATGGATGTACCACATATGACTTTCTTGTCTTGATCGAAACCGAATTCTTGTTAAATGAACTGTTTACCATCGTAAGGACATTCATTCTAAACCTCTTTACGCATTATGTTATTCACTAGGCTTTAGCTCACTGCTCATATATATATGTAGGTGTACAGGCACCGGATCAAAGCTAGAAGCGTCGGGGTAGAGTCCCAATTTTCTCAAGCCAACCAATGTGCCTCACTGCGAGGTTCCGAGCCTGCTATGCTAAGGCTTAGGGGTGTTTCATTGCTTCTTCTCGCACTATTTTGTCTCATCAGACGATCATTAGCACTCATCGCATCGCTCAATAGGAATTAAGTCCCTGTATTGAATGATTGTATATGATGTATGTACTGGTTTGTCTCTGACTGCATATATGTATGAAAAATCTTTTGGCATACTGATCATCCTGACTCATTGGACATTGTTTATTTCTTGTAATGGCTTCCGCCATGCCCCTCAGACTGCTTTCTTGTTTCCTTTGTTAAGAGGCCTTGTAATCTCGGATTGACATCGGCGATTCTGATGCTAAACCCATAGGGGCGGGTTTGGGTCGTGACAACTTGCCACCTTGGTCAAAACTAAAAGTACGAAAGCTTTTATCTAATTGGTCTCGACCTCATATGTGCAATGTCAAAAATCATCTCAAAACTTGACTTATGGGAGATCAAATAGCTTTGACTAAGATGTGTATCGTAATCTATAAATGTGTCAAGATTGAGACTAGCTATCATAACCTTACACATATCCAGTCACAAATATCATAGTGGACTAAATGCGCCAATACAGATGCCCTTCTGTGGCTTTCCTACTTACTTGTGCGCAACCATTGCGAACAAAGTTACATATTTACATGAGAGCATGATGTCACAAGCGAGTGGGCCTGGGAGGGCCTACTCAAACCATCCATGTCATCTTCTCATTAATGTGATTAAGTATAATAAGCCACCAGTTCATGACCAATGTCATAAACTAATTCCAATTATCCTAATGTATGAGTTCTCAAAGACAAGTGTAAAGGTTTAGGCCCAACTAGGTAATGACTCACGACATGTTCACTAGATCATAAAAAGATTTCATGGAGATATCAAGTGCGCCTAAGTCACAAATTTAACTAGTAAATGCTAATCCCCTGCACCTTCAAGTCAATTTTATTCTCCATACACTTTACTGCATCTAGTTGAAATATGAAGATACTTCTCTTGCCATCTCTGTTTCTTGCTTCATAGTTAGTTGCAATTAATTCTACTATCCACAAGAAGGAGAGAATAAGCTATCAATCTCTGACAGCTCCTGAAGTAACTTAAGCACGAATTAGGCTAAAGAGTCTAATTCAACACAATGCTCTCACGAGCGATGCGTCAAATTCTTAGAGTCATCATAACCTTATCGGCCTTGACCTTTTCATTACTATGCTGCAACTTTTGCGCTTAGTGGTAAACATTATTCAAAAGAGTTTAGCCTAGCTAAGGAATCATACAAAGAAGCACCTCCTTATGTCTCATACTCAAGTGTTGAAACAGTAAGTGTCCAGACTTAGACAAGTTGGCAATGCTTATAGATTTTGCAACCACTAGCGCTAATCTTTTCACCTTGTGTTAATAGATTTTGCAGCTTCTAAGCGCTAATCTTTTAACTTCAAGTGATACTTCAATGCACACTATTACAATGCGTGAAATTTTGTTCCATCCACTCCCATCAGTTGGGTAGAGAGCAAAACACTGCTTATACTGGCTACTCGTCTTACACTTAGTGACTAACTCATTTAAGCTCGCATTTCTTGGATGACGTGACTCTCGAATGTTGCTTCATCCAATGATGCAACATTATTACAAGTCAATTTACAAAGTCAATCTGTGCAACTCAGTAGTCAAGATCATATACATATCTATTGAGGGCTTACTAAGTTCACAACTTCAAAACTCACCAATCAAAATTACGTAGCATGCCGCTAACTATAGCACACACATCAGTTTTTATTGTGCCAAGCAAGGCAACAAAACGACAGTAACTTTGAGTCATGTTTCCTTACTTTGGCTCAATTAAGGTCTGACCTAAAGTCTCCAAGACTTTCTGCTCATCTAAAGAATAAGATTACATTGTTCACATTTGAACGTATCTACTAAGTCTAGGTCAACCAAATTAACTTCCATAAGCTAAGTCAATTTAGAAGAAAAAAAAATGCGTATTGAGATTAATTTGATTAGCATAATATAATTTTGCTGCAAAAATCTAAATTAAATAGTGACAATATTACACAAGTCGCAAGATCGAAAATTCGCTATGCTTGTAATCATCTCTTGTGCCACAAGTGACAATTATCTAAAATTTAATTTAATTCATGTGCAAAACATTAGTTTTCAAAAGTAAATCTACAAAGATTTCTCTCAACCGAACAACCTCCCACTAAATATGGCATGTCTAAAGCATGATAAAATATTTAAATCCACATGATAATATCTCAATGTAATTCATAAAAGAACATATGCTTGAATATTTAATCATAGAATTAAAATTCACCAATATAAATAAATCATGCTATAACAATATACTATAAGTTCTAATCATTTAAAAGAACTTAACATGATGTATACAGTATTTAAATAATGCCATAACATATTTCTATAATTTCTCTAATTTTTTGAAATTTTCTAAAATTACAAGTAATTAATAATTACATAGAAAATCATAAATAAATATTACAAAATCTAGAAAAATACAAAAATTATTCCAATAAATAAGATTACATAATAGTAGTCTACTATAAAAATTTCAAGTCTAGAATCCAAATCATGCTCCCCCACGAGCAATTTAACGTAAAAATACTAAATTTTTTTCATTAATGAAAAATATTTTATTTTTCATAAAATTCTGAAACTTTAATATCTTGTAGAAAAATTAATTATGAACCCAACAGTATAAGTCATGCTTCAATCAGAATTATAAAGAATAATTTAGAAGCAATTAACGTAGTTTTTTAAAATTAAAACAAAACAAACAGGGCCTTAAAACAACCCACACTTGCATCAGCGTTAGCGCTTGCGCAGTGCTTGCATAAGCACAGAGTCACTAATGACATCATCACATGTCAGCCGCGCGTGTCATAATGATGTCAGCAATTTTGTCCTCTTGTCCGTTTGCTTCAACTCTTCCCTCAAATTAGGGTTTGAGTTTTCTCTTCAATCGTAAGCTGAAATCAAACTCAATATATCGTTTCGAAGGTCTCGAAACAAGGATTCAAAATATATAATTTTCATAACATAAAAATAAAGTATGTAAAACCAACATGCAAGTTACGAAAAATTAAATATGAATCTCTTTTTTTCTCAAAATTTGCCCGTCTAATTTTTGCAAAACTTTGCAGATATGATCTAAATAATATAGACTACAACTTATATGAAATTCAAGACAATCAGAGATGGTTCGAAAATATCAATTTTATACACCAATCATATGTATACATATTCATGCACAAATAACACGAAAACACCCAACAATGGCTCTGTTACCAATATAGAAAAAATATGAAAATTAGCAGAAATAAATGGAATGGGGCATACCTTTCACGCTTTAAACCGAATCCATGGATCATGTGGGTGAATCACGTGCCTCTATTGATATCTTCGAATAATTTCCAGTAATGGAGTAGAACTACTAGAGAACTACCCATATTATTCATAGTACAAAGGTGGAATGGTTTATGGGAAGAGAGAACGTATTATTTTCTGTGTGTGAAATACAAAACCCAAGTTCTATTTATATAGGAGAGTTAGGAGACCCATAAGGTAGACGTATTATCCCAGATAATATCTATCCCATATCAATAATATCTATCCCAATTTCCAACAGATCTAATGGTCATTTGATCTATCTATCTTTTGTTTTTAACAGTCATAAAAGTTCCAGTCATAATTGGTCCCAATGCTTCCCCTGTTTTAATAATAATAAATGCATTTAAGCCTGCTTGAAATCGTATTTTAAGTGTCCCAAATATTTGATGGCCAGTTTTAAAGCTTTTTTTTAGGCCACAATATTAACTCTTCCACATGTGGTTTTCCGAACAGATATGGATGCCAAAGTCAAAGCAATGATCAAGCTCATTGAAGAAGATGCAGATTCCTTTGCAAGAAGGGCAGAAATGTACTATAAAAAACAGCCCGATCTCATGAGACTGGTTGAGGAGTTCTACCAAGCTTACTATGCCTTGGCGGAAAGGTATGATCACACAATGGGGGGGCTTCATCAGGCCAATCGAACCATGGCAAAAGCATTTCCTAACCAAGTCCCGTTTGTACTATCTGATGATTCACCTTATGAGCCTCTTTTTTCAACATTTGTGGTACACTACTTTAAATTATTATAAGAGTTTGATGCCGTACAAATAAATTGATCTTTGTCCACCATGTCCAAAGATAGATATACTGCAATCACTGTCACCAATTAGGGTTTTGTGTGCTCTGAAAACTCCATAGACAGCTAGTTTCCGAGGGGATAAAGCTCCATAGGAGGCGGTGTCTTTTTCCATTTTTTTTTTTTTGTTCTTTTCTCCTTACTAAATTGTGACAAATGGTATGCAGGCTGGCAATGTCTAAACATGTATATCCATTGTTGAGTTTTTATCTTTGCACAACTATAGGTATTATTTTATGTGAAATCATGGTGATAAGCTTTGGTTCCTGTTGCTGAGGCTCTTACGAATCCATCTCTCTCATGCCATTGCTGAAGCTAAACTTGTTTGGTAGCAATCTTAGATTGCATGTTTAGAACATCTTCAATGCCATTTTATTCATTCTTTCAATGTCTAATTTCATTTTATTTTTTTGCATAACTACCATTGTCTTGCTCCATATATTTCCATGCAAAATCATTTTATTTTTTTGCATAACTACCATTGTCTTCCAAAGACCTTTTCTTGCTTCTGATTGCATCTTTAATACTGATAGTTGTATTTGTAGTAGTGGTAGGGAGGCAGTCGTGGAATGTGGCAGTTCTGGGTTGGTAGTAGTGGAATAGAGGTAGAGGTAGTAACAGCGATGGTGATGAAGGTGGTTGGGAGGTAGTGATGGTGAATGGATAGAAGTGTGATGATATCGATAAGACTTTGGTGAAATAAACTGTTTTTTAACTTTCTAAAAATAACCCAATTTTTTTTCTTTTTTCTCAAATTAAGGCCTTACTTGGTAACAAAGAAAAAAGCACAACTTTTGACTTATTTTCTAAAAGTCAAAAAAACAATTTATTTCATCAAAAATTCATTTGAAAAGTGAGAAATAAGTCAACAAGTGAAATTATCAAAATATTCTCAGCTATATGGCTTCTGACAAAAATACAAATATACATTAATAATGCATGAGGGTAATCTGACTTATAATTTTACAAATGATGTAACACTATATAATAATAATTTTCAAAAAAGCAAAAAAATATTTAAGCCCATTTTGGGAAGTGATAAGCCAACTTATTAACTTATTGGTTTATTTAGATCACATCACATTTCTACTTTTTACAAATTTTTTTGTAATAAGCAAAGAGGTAACGCTTCCCAAATAATTTTGTGAATAAACCAAAAAGCAAGAAAATAAACCAAAAAATCTATTTATTTTCACCTTCCCAAAACAAGCCTAAAAGCTGTAAAAATAAACTGAACCAAAAAATATAGTTCAAAATTTCATAATAAAAAAATAATAAAAAGTTACAAATAACTCTGATAAGTTGCGCCAACCAACACGTGTATAGGACTTACATTTTATTTCTTAAACTATATTCCATTCCTCATATGAAAGTACAAGAAAAAATTGAAACCAAAATATTTAACCCCAAGGGTGGTTCGCAACTTTGTAAAGGCCTGGGGATTAAGCCCCTAGGTCCTAGGTTCAAAACCCCCTTGGGCCAATCTCCTGGGCAGTAGCACAGTTGGTTTGGAGGTTAGCCTCAAGCAGTTTCATCACATTTGGTGTGGGTTCAATACTCTCCCGCTGTACAAGTCCTGACTTAAGGTCGAGGCAAGTTCCCAAGCTTTATCGCACTTGGTGTGGGTTCAATACTCCCCCGCTGTGCGAGTCCTGACTTAAGCGAAACTTGTCTTAGGAGGTCGAGGCAAGTTCCCAGGTTATAGTCTCCTAACTCAAAACAAACAACAGAACACCATGATGATCTCTGCAAGGGGCACTTGCAAAGGGCATTGCTTTGGACCTACAGGCGAGTAAGAGAATTTTCCTATAACAAAAGAAATAATAAATAAATGGAATAATCTATATCATGAAATGAATAAATTTAGAGATGTTGATATGAAGCTTTTATTTCTTGTCATTATAATGGCTATCTAAATCTATCTAGGACAATATTCAAATTAGAAAATGACATTGAAGGTTGTGATGATCTAATTGATTTGGGTTTTCGATTCCAAGATCTTTTGTTGAGCCAACAGATCTCAATAATGTATTTTCAACAAGGTGGTTGACTATAGATCATGTGGCCACCAGTCCACATACCTCAAGAAAAACATTCTTTTATTCATTCAGACTCTATAATATTATTGAGTACAATTCAATCACTGTTTAAATCAATTGTAGAATAATATACCGATAAATATTAGAGAATAATATAGAAGATGATTGCAATATGTTTGTTCAAGTGCTATGCACAAGAATATTTATTATAAAAAAAATGTATATATCACTATCACAATTATCAGCATATATCATTTTTACAGTCACAATTAAATTTTTTTCCAAAACAAATAAATTTGTGCAAGCTTTAAATAGAATCTTTTTTCTTTGTTTGAACAAATTTAAATTTATGTAAAGGCTAGTTTTCATATTTTAGGTGCTGGAAGTAAAACTTGTTTTCTTTGAATTATCATCATCAACACACCCAAATTCTTGAAATGTGATGGAATTATATTTTGTTTTCAATTCTTTTGGATAGTAACATTTTCTGGAAAGCACAACATAGACAAATGATAGGGGGAGACATGAGTATGATGCAAGGAGATATTGATCAATTTAGGAAGATTTTGTAAATGGTTTTGAAGCCAATCAAATTCATCTCACATGAATGAACAGTTCTCGTGCAAGGCCCCGCACAATAGAGACCAAATGCCTGTCACTTTCATAAAAAGTTCCATCAAATTAATGTTGTAGAAATTGTGTAATTAAATAAACAAATAGATTCATATTTGGGAATTACAATTGCAAAAACAGAATACATGCTAGAAATTACAAACAGAACAAAAATACATAACAAAATAAAATGGGAAAAAGAAAGCAAACCGAAACCTGCACTAGACAGTGTGTAACGCCCTCAAAAATAATACATAAAACCCATCATTTTAGACATGCAATGACATAAAGAAATCAACACCTTTCCATTTATCAGAGTAGTTCTTACAACAGTATTACATGTTAACAACAAAAGCAAATGCCCTACAGGCTTACAGCTTTCCAAGTTAACACTTGGTTACACAAAAGAAGAGTACTAACTCTATACAAAATAAGCCCTTGGCTTGATATACATGTAATACAAACAAAATAATCAAAAAGAGTCTTCAACTCCCATATTCATCCAAGCTAAGTCCATGGAGGTGGCATGCTACCTATACCTGAAAATAATGTCCCATATAGGGTGAGCCAACGCCCAGTAGAAATATGCTAAACACAATATGAGCAGTAACTAAGACTTTAGCAATTGATAAATGTTAAATTCCCATAAATCAATTCTTAAGCCATTTCCATTACGTGATCACCATATCCATGTTCCATTTCATTTTTCATTTCTTATCAAGTTCACAATTCACAACACTGGCTCAGAACCTGGCCAACAACTTACATGTGACAATAACTCATATTAAATGTTTCCCATTTTACATTAGATAAGCATACAAGCTATATCAGTACTTTGATAGATAAGCATATAAGCTATATCAATATTTCAACAGATAAGCATACAAGATGTATCCACACTTCAACAGATAAGCATATGAGCTATATCAACACTTCCATAGATAAACATAAGAGCTGTATCAACACATTAACTGACAAGCATATGAGCTATATCAGCGGAGTCCATTCCCTATCTTCTCCCAAACAACATTCGGTTTAGAGGTCCATCCCCTATCTTCCCCTAAACCGTGAAGTACATCCCCTATCTCCTCCCACACACATAAGGTATATACTCATTGGTCATATACACAATCAATCGATACGTAACGTTAATGTATTCTATCAACCGTCATACTCTATGACACATTCAATTGATTAGTTTTACTTTGCCTAATCATCATGCACTGTCTACAACAATCACAACTACCCTCCACCGGTAGCCCAAAGCAATTATTTCTAGACAGATAATAAAAGCTCCAATAGATAAAATATCAATGTTTTCAAATGTAAGTGATTAATAAATCCAACTCCACCATTCTACCATATAATGAGCCAATTTCATTATTTCCAACTCAATTCCATATAATCACAATTTTCCCAAACTAATTATACCAATTAATTTAGTCAACAAATTAGGGTTCTCTACCCCATTTCCCAACATCAACCCAATGATTCAAATATCAACAACTAACAACAATAGCATCATTTTGAAACCCAAAATACACATTTCAGAATCAAAATAACAAAACCCACTTCCAACATTTCCAAACCCCAACTTCCCAAAATCAACCATTTAACAAAATGTCCAAAGATCTAGGTTAAAACCCATAAGAGTGAGTAGGAATCCCTACCTCAAATTTGGAGCTCGAATAGAGGAGTTGAAGAAAACCAAAATGCTCCAAACACCAAGATCCATGGATCAAAACGAAGCCCTCGACGATCAATACAACTTTTACAAAGACCGAAGGAAAGGAAAGCACTCTAACTAGATCAAACCCTAGAGAGAAGGGAGTTTCTAGAGAAAGGGGCTCTCAAAAATGTTTTTGGGAAAGTAAGAGAGAGAGAGAGAGAGAATGTAAAAAGTGATTTCAAAATGCCCAGCTGCCAACTGATATACGACATTCCCACTCGAGCAGAGAACACAACGCTTGAGCGTCAAGAACAAAAGACTAGGTCTGCTCGAGCGCAATAAGGCCCGCTCGAGTGCCAAGACACAGGAATAAAGTACATCCGCTTGAGAGCGAAAACCAGTCCGCTCGAGCGTGGATTTCCCCCCTCCCAGAACTTACACAAAAAATGTACCACCCACTTGAGTGCCAACAAGACCGCTCGAGCGCAACCCGTTCAAGCGCAGAAAACACACCTGCAGAAGTTTTGCAGGAACACAAAATACTGGGAGTGTATAAACCCCGCTCGAGCATAATAAGGCCCGCTCGAGCAGACAACCAAAAACCAAACTCCGCTTGAGCGTAGGATAACCTGCTCGAGCGTAACGCCAAAAACCTAGGCAACTAGATTTGAGACTTATGCTCAACCAACCTGTAACACACCTGCCAAAAACATTCCAAAACCCAAACACAAAGTGTAAAGGATGTAAACAAGATAATTACCACTATCAACTTCACGGAACCGAGTCCGGAATACAACTGAACAGTAAAGGGACAACTGGGATCGCTATAACGTCCTTAAAATAGATTCGGCACCTCACCGGTTGGGTGCTGGAGGTTGTTCGACATCTGTCTCCCAGGATACAATGGTTGGACCAGCTACAGCAATACACCAACTGAGTAGCTTCGCCGAATAGAACTTTGTAACACTCTCTCACAGGAAAAAAATAATATAAAACTGAAAAACTTATGAAGACAGAAAGAGCAACAATTTCTTGTGTTGAAGAATGAAGGAGATAGTCTCCTTTTATACACATGGAGGGAGAGAGGAAAAACTCCTGCCATTAAAGCCCATCACAAATGTAGAAATGAATTCCGTATTAAACCTGCAAAACTCCCAATTGATGGCAAGACTTAATTTTGCAAAACTCTTAATTAATGGCAAGACTTAATTTTTCAATACTCCCAATTGATGGCTTTAATCCATCATCATTATAGAGGTGTTACACCCATTTTATACATATGTGTAACGTGTATAATTTGCCGCCACCTTTTCTAACACCTCTTTCATGAGGCCAACTTAATGAGTCAATTTCTCATTCAAATCTTAATGCTTTTTGGTCATTCTTTTTGCGGTGTAAAAGATTTCATTACAGAGAATCTAAACCCACTTTAATCCACCTCAATTGAGGATTGGCACCCATTTTAATATTGCATTAAAGTCACCAAAAAACCATTATTTTTCCAACAATCCCCCACATGAATAAAAATTGACCAAATAACAACAAACTGACAACGCTTAACAACAAAGACTCGGAGAAAGTGCAACAAAATAACTCTGGCATTGAAAATTGTAGCTTTTGGTTTTGAATCCCTTATAGTGAAGTCTATCGGATTTACTGGCTGCCTAGTGAACATGAAGTCTTGAACTGTTCTGCTATTTATGTAAAGCAAGACAACAAACCTCACACAAGAATTACTCCAACCATCGTTCTGTTCTCACTGTTGTGTCCAGTTTGGCCTTGGAACACTAACTTGGTTCAGTGAGTGGTTTAAAGAATTAGACCCTGTTAATTCTTATAGAAGCGGCCCCACTTCACACTCACATAGGTGACTCTACTTGAGTATCCTACTATACTCAGCTCAACATCTCAACACACTAGAGTCATTAAAAGCTTAGCTTAACCTTTACACTTACAGGTATCACTGATAAAAGGAATGGCTGGAGATTTAACCTCCTCAGTGACATACCACCGTTACACGCAATTAGGTTGTCCCATTGAACCTAGATCTTGGAATCTCCAGTCAACTAGGTTGGGTATCCATTCCGGTAACACCTTACAGTAAAGGCCTTAACCCTATTCCTTCTGATGACTTCTCTACTAACACTCGATTTGACCGTTTGGTTAGCAGATCCGCAATGTTGTCCTTAGACTTTACATAGTCTAAAGTGACAACTCTGTTCGAGAGTAGTTGTTGTATGGAATTATGTCTATGATAGATATGTCTAGACTTTCCATTGTACATATTACTCTGTGCCCGTCCAATAGCCGATTGGCTGTCACAATGAATACAGATGGCTGCCATAGGTTTCGACCAACGTGGAATATCCTTAACGTACTGGCGAAGCCATTTAGCTTCTTCAGTTGCTTTATCCAAAGCAATACACTCAGATTCCATCGTTGATCTTGATATACACGTTTTCTTGGAAGGTTTCCAAGACACGACTGCCCCTCCGAGGGTAAAAACATAACCACTAGTGGATTTGGAGTCTTTTATATCAGATATCCAATCAGCGTCACCATACTCTTCTAGTATTATTGGGTATCTGGTATAATGCAGCCCATAATCCTTGGTGTAGCGTAGATAACCTAACACCGCATAATGCCCCTCATAATGAGTGGCATTCGGATTACTCATGTATCTACGAAGCCTGCTAACACAGTAGGCTATATCCGACCTTGTACATGTGACATTTTGTTTTCAGGGTTGCTCGAGCGTAGAATTGTTGCTCCCAGTATCTTGTGGAATTGCAGACATGCTCACTCGAGCGAGGAAAGCCTCGCTCGAGCATGGAATGCTAGCTTCCAGCAGCGCTGCAAAACTTCTGAAGCTTCTCTTTTTTCACTCGAGCGAAGAAGTTGTCGCTCGAGAGAGGTCTCTTGATTGTGTCTGGTCGCTCGAGCGCAAGAAGTCTCGCTCGAGCGAGGATCGCGATATCAGCTTTTTAAACATAACGATTCTAGATCATTCAGACACACCACTTTTTCTATTCTTCATCTCCTCTTCCTCTCTCTTTGAAACCCTAAATTTCTTCCATCAAATACCTCTCTCTTTGAAACCCTAAATTTCTTCCATCAAATACCTCTCATACACTTGAAATCCACCCAAAATCGTTTGCTAGGGGCAAAGAACACTTAAAGAGGGTCATTATCAACCGATTGGATTGTGGGTTCGCGATAGATCTGTGAAAGAGCTTGGATAGTTGAGGTAGGGATACTTTTACCCTTGTATGTCTTCATTATTGAAGAGATTTATGGTATTTGGTGTGATTTGGGAACTAATTGAAGGTTTTGTGTGATTAAACCCTTATTTCTCATATTATTTAATTTAATTATCAAATTGTTTGAAATCCTTCATCTCTTTCTTTCTAATATGAATAGAAATGGGGTTAAGAAACTAGATTGGTGACAAGGAATGAGAACCCCCAAATTTGGTAAAAACCCTAAGTTCCCAACTGGATAGAAATTACTTAATATAATGAAATTTTCTCTTGATTCATGGAAATGGATGGATGATGAAGAAATGAAATGTGGATATTGATATGGTCAAAGAAAGAATGGCTTGAATGTTATTGTCCCTTGAGTATTATGTGGTGCTATTTTATGATGATGTTTAATGTTTAAATGTGGGATTGAAATGTGATTTAATTTGTTGAGTATGCATGAGTCCATGTGTGTGTGTCAGTGATGAGTGTAGGTGGTGTTGTGTTGGTACCCGCGCGGGGAGTTTAAAAAGGTGCCCAATTGCCCTGTCTAGGCTTATCGCTGGACGAATGTGGGAAAACGTTTTTGGGTGTCCACATAGTCCCGCCGTATAGTAGCCAACGAAAGTGAAAAAACGGATGATTTTCTTAGGGTGCCCACTCCCCGCCGTATAGTAGCTGGCGAACGTGGGGGTTGTCTTTAAAAGTAAAGGTTGTTCTTAATTGGACTCATGTGGAGAGGAGTGTGGTTCAGTTTCCATAATTGTGGATACTTAGTTGTTGTACTTGATGACATGAGTTATACTTGCTTCATACATTATAGTGTTTCATTATGAGTTGTTGACGGTTTCCTATGAAGCAAATTTTATTATAATGTTTTATCACATAAATGCCATTATCATGTTCAAAGGATTAGATACTTGGATAAATGTATTCCTACCGGGCATATGGCTCAACCCTAATTTATTTTTCAGGAATCGATGAAGGTCAGCCTCATTGAAGGGTGGATTCAAGCACTAGCTCCATTTATGTTTTTGGGAAATTAATTGAAGTCTAGGGCATATTAGATGTTCTGTATTTTTTGGGGATTTTGTAACTGAACCTTCATATGTATTTTGTAATGTTGTACGCCCACTGGGCTTATGTTTTGTTAAGTCATCTAGTTTAATGAACTGAGTCTTTTACTTCGAACATTGTGGGAACGTATTAATTGAATTGTAATCACTCAACCCTTAGTTCAATGAGAAAGATGACCCTTTTGGGATTGCAAGATCATGTCATTATTGTATATTGTGGTGTGATTTATTAAGGCTTGACAAATTGGTATCAGAGCCATAGGCTAGAATACTTTGGGCTCATGGGAAGTGACGTTTGTCACAATAGGGTCCTGAGGTCAAGACGAAATGCTTAGGATTTTTTGTGTGTTATGTGTTTTTATGTGATTATGTGGATGTGGAGTTAGACTTCTAGGATGTGGTTATGTCCGTTGCCTTCACGGAAATTTTATTGGGAAGTCACTTGATTACTGTTCTTTCCACTTGGAGGTCCTTGACTGCCATGGAATTAGCTAGCATCTAGGGATGATGACTCATGTGCATTTCTATGTGAATGTTGTGTATCTGTCTAAATTAATTGGTGTAATAGTATGAGGTTTGCAAGGGAAATGAACATAGAACACTTAGGTGCGGAAACTCGTTATTGAATTTAACCTTGTCCCTATTTTCTTATAGATGTTGGGGCGCACTGGAGCTCAGGGTAGACCCCGTCGGGGTGGCAGAAATATCCCAGTCCAACCTGAGATCCCTTTGCAAGAGGAAGGAGTGGGTCAAAACAACAAACCCGTTCCACCGGCCTAAGAAGCTATGGGGGTCTTAGCCAGGGAAATGGCAGAGGCTCTGCGGGAGTCCATGGAAATATTGAGAGTCGAACAAGCAGCTAAGACCATTGAAGGGGAGACATGAGCTTCCTTCTTGAAAAAGGAGTTCTTTCGTTCTAATCCTGCCGAGTATAGTGGTGAGCCCGATCTGATGAAAGCTAACAAGTGGCTAGAGAAAATAGTCAAGTCTTTTGAAATCTTAGACATCTGAGAACATGAGTTGCGAGTGGCGTTGGCGGCCTACCAATTGAAGGGAGAGGCAAGGCAGTGGTGGAAATCCATTAAGCACAGGGTTGAACATACTTGGGCAGCATTTGTGCAAGCTTTCCATGACAAATTCCTCCCTCCCATGACTAGAGAATGATTGAAGAAACAGTTTGAGCAACTATTACAACTAGATACACCAGTGGCGGAGTATGAGGCTAAGTTTACTAGCTTATCTCATTTTACACCTGAATTAGTGGCTACAGAAGAGCGTAAGTGCCTTGAATTTGAGAAGAGGTTGAGGCCGAAGATCTTGATGAAGGTGGTTGGCAATATGATCCGTGACTATGATCGTTTAGTTGAAGCGACAACCGATGTGGAGATCACTGTGGAGGCCGAAGAGGCAAGGTAAAAGTCAAAGAGAGCAGGACAGTCTAATACCAGGAGTGACACGGGTTCTTCCAAGAGGTCCAGGGGTTTGTCATCATCTTGGCAATCTCCTCCACAACAAGTTAAATCTTCAAGTTATGTGTTGGGTGGTAGTTCGAGAAACATGCCCCGAGTTACCAGTGCATGTTATAGGTGTGGCCAAATGGGTCACAAGGTAGCGGAGTGTGGACAGAAAGGTGGAGCACAGTCTCAGCCCGTGCGTCCACAAAGTCAATCTCAAAATAAGAGCCAACCATAATCTTGTTACCAATGTGGACAACCTGGACATTTGAAGAAGTTCTGTCTGCAGAAAATAGGGGTTTCAGAGGTGGCAGGATCTAGGCAGTCTGGAGGTTTACAGACGGGTCAGGGGCAGAGGCAATCATATTAGTTGGTTCAATCAAGACAAGCATCTAGAGCAGTTCAAGGAACAACATCTGCTCAATCCACACAACAAGCTTATGTTCTGAGAGGTGACATGTGGAAGCAGAGGTCGCAAGGTAGAGTGTATGTTGTCACTACTTCTGAGCCAGCTACAGGGCCATCAGTTGTGAGAGGTACATTTCTTGTTTTCAATACTTGGGCTAAGGTGTTGATTGACACTGGAGCATCACATTCATTTATTGCCATGTCGTTTGCTTCGTTGTTAGGGTTAGAGAGTAGACAACTGCAGGCTTCGCTTGCAGTAGAATCACCAATAGCGGGAAAGGTCATACTAACCCGGGAATGTCAGGGGTGTATAATTGAGGTGGTTAGTCGGCAACTCTCATTTAATTTTGTATTGTTGGAAATGTCGGGTTTTGATGTTATTCTGTTATTCTCGGAATGGATTCGTTGTTCACCTACCGGGCGACAATAAATTGTCATTGAGAAAGGGTTATAGTGTGTTCTGTAAATGGTGATTGTTTTACGTTTCTAGGGGATAGGAGTGATAAGTCCTTACCCTCCTCTTATTACCTATGTGGTCGAGGTCAATTTAATTTCCTTTTAGCAACTCCTTTAAGGGAATGAAAGCGATGTAGTTCGGGATGAATTCCCAAGAGTAATGTGTGAATACCTCGACGTTTTTCCTGAAGACCTTACAGAGTTGCCACCTCATAGGGAGGTAGAATTCACCATAAACTTGCTTCGGGTACGACACCTATCTCCTTGTCGCCGTATCAGTTTGCTCCAGCTAAATTGGTGGTTCTGAAAAAACAATTGCAGGAGTTACTTAGTAAGGGCTTTATACGCCCTAGCATGTCACCTTAGGGGGGACCTCGGCTTTGTTTGCAAAGAAGAATGATGGGTCCTTGAGATTGTACATAGATTAGCGTAAATTGAATCAAGCCACGGTTAAGAATAAATATCCCCTACCTAGAATTGATGACCTCTTTGACCAACTCAAGGGCTCTCGTTGTTTCTCCAAGATAGATCTAAGGTTGGGTTATCATCAAATTCGAGTTAGAGAAATGGACATTCCCAAAACCACCTTTCGTACCCGATATGGTCATTATGCGTTCTTGGTTATGCCTTTTGGGTTGACCAATGCCCCAGCCATGTTCATGGATTTAATGAATAGGATCTTCCGGGAATTCCTTGATAAATTTGTGGTTGCCTTTGTCGATAATATTCTTATTTATTTGCCTTCCGAAAAAGAACATGAGGGGCATCTTTGCACAGTTTTGCAACTTCTTAGGGAGCATTGGTTATATGCAAAGTATGAGAACTGTGAATTCTGGCTTACAGAAGTAAATTTTTTGGGTCACGTAGTTTCGGGAGATGGAGTTATGTTGGACTCTTCAAAAATAGAAGCTATGTTAGGGTGGGAGAAGACTAAGAATGCCTCGAAAATTCGTAGCTTTTTGGGTTTTCCCGGTTACTACCATCGATTTGTAAAGAATTTCTCTTCCTTAGCATTACCCTTAACAAGGTTGACCCGCAAGGGAATAAAGTCTGTTTGGAATGAAGCATGTGAGAACTCCTTCCAAGAATTAAAGCTTAGACTGACCACCGCTCCAATTCTTATCATTCCGAAACGAGGGTTGGGTTATACGGTGTATTGTAATGCTTCTAGAGAGGGATTGGGATGTGTTTTAATGCAAGAGGGAAGGGTGGTAGCATATGGCTCACGTCAATTGAAGACTCATGAAAGAAATTACCCAACTCATGACCTAGAACTTGTCGCGGTTGTGTTCGCCTTGAAGTTGTGGAGACACTACCTCTACGGTGAGAAATTTGAAGTCTTCTCCAACCATAAAAGCCTCAAATACTTATTCTCCCCAAAACACTTAAACTTACGTCAACGAAGATGAATGGATTTTTTGGAGGACTATAATTTTGAAATACACTACCATCCCGGTAAAGCTAATGTAGTGGCGGATGCCTTGAGTAGAAAGTTGGTGGGTAAAGTGGCCAATCTAGCGATGAATGAGTGGAAGATGATGGGGGACGTCAACGAGTTTGCTCTATAGTTTGGTGAGTCTCCGGAACAAGCTACCCTCATTGTCACCGTCACACAACTGACTCTTGTTGTAAGAGTAATTGAAGCTCAACTGGGGGATCCAAAAGTGAAGGCTATAAAAGGGAGAATTCATCTTGGAAAAGACGAGAGGGGTTTAAATGTTCATACAGACTCTAGTGTTCGTTACCTCGACTGGTTGTTTGTACCTGAATCCATGAGAAATGAAGATTTGAAAGACTTTCACCATTCCCGTCTCGCTGTGGACTCGGGGGGTACCAAAATGTATCATGACCTAAGTCGCCAATTCTGGTGGAGGAGTATGAAGAAAGATGTAGCCTCTTTTATGTCCAAGTGTTTAACATGGCCTCTTTAGGACTCAAAGAGGTAATGATGCAGTGTGGGTGATTGTTGACAGACTTACAAAGTTGGCTCATTTCCTCGCCATGAGTATGGAGGACTCCGTAGAATTCCTAGCTGAACTCTATGTTCGTGAGATTGTCCATCTCCATGGAGTACCGATCAGTATAGTGTCTGATAGAGACCCTCGCTTTACAGCTAGGTTGTGGCAGAGTCTTCAAGGTGCCTTGGAACTCAATTGAACTTTAGTATAGCATACCATCCGCAAACTGATAGGCAATCCAAACGTGTTATTCAAATTCTAGAAGATAAGTTGAGGGCTTGTGCATTAGATTTTAAAGGATCATGGGAGAAGCATTTACCCCTGGTTGAATTTGCGTATAACAATAGCTTTCAAGCCAGTATTGGAATGGCACCATTCGAGGCATTGTATGGGCGTCCGTGTAGATCACCGATATGTTGGATTGAAGTAGGAGATTCACCTTTGTTAGGCCCGGATCTAGTTCGTGAAACCATTGAGAAAATAGCCCTTATTCGTAAAAGGTTAATCACCGCTCAAAGCCGCCAAAAGAGTTATGTAGACAGGAGAAGGCGACCCTTATCCTTTGAGATAGGTGATCATGTGTTTCTGAAGATTTCCCCAAGAAAAGGTTTGATGAGGTTTGGCCGAAGTGGGAAATTATCGCCAAGGTTTATTGGTCCCTTTGATATCATCGAACGGGTTGGGGAAGTGGCATACCGTCTTGCATTACCTCCTTAGCTTTTAGGAGTCCATAATGTATTTTATGTGTCTATGCTCCGTAAATATGAATCTGACCCCTCTCACGTGTTAGATTGGATAGAAATCGAAGTAGATAATGTCGTATCTTATGAGGAGAAGCCAATCCAAATCTTGGATACGCGAGAACAAGTGTTGAGAGGTAAGACGATCCCTTTAGTCAAAGTATTGTGGCATCATCATGGCGTGGAGGAAGCAACACGGGAACGAGAAGCCAAAGTCCGCGAGAAATACCCCGAACTATTCTCAAATTGGAAATGTATGGAATTTCTTACTTTTCTTAAGTAACTAATGGAGTTAATCTTGATCCTCAAATTCTTAATGTTCCTTTATTTTGACCTTAAGTTTGAAGTAGTATTATGTTTAAATCAGATGTCATGGTGGAATTGCAAGTATGTTAAGGTTACCTTGAATTGTGGTTGTATTAGAAATGAATGAAATTTTCTATTGTTTTCCGTTGTTAACTCCTATGTTGAAGTGGAGGTATATATATATGTGTGATGTTTACGGGTGGACTTGTTAAAGATTAATGAATGGTTCAATGAAGATGGTAGAAAGCTAGAATGTATGTATGTGCATTTATTGAGATTGTCATGTATTTTGTCAGGTGGGTGACGAAGATAAATTTCGGGGGCGAAATTTCTTAAGGAGGAGAGATTGTGACATTTTGTTTTCAAGGTCGCTCGAGCAAAGGAACCGTCGCTTGAGCGTAGAATTGTTGCTCCCAATATCTTGCTGAATTATAGGCGTGCTCGCTCTAGCGAAGAAAGCCTTGCTCGAGCGTGGAATGCTAGCTTCCAACAGGGCTGCAAAACTTCGAAAGCTTCTCTTTTTCCACTCGAGCGAAGAAGTTGTCGCTCGAGTGAGGTCTCTTGATTGTGTCTGGTCGCTCGAGCGTAAGAAGTCTCGCTTGAGCAAGGATCGTGATATCAGCTTTTTAAGCATAACGATTCTAGATCATTCACACACACCACTTTTTCTATTCTTCATCTCATCTCCCTCTCTCTTTGAAATCCTAAATTTCTTCCATCAAATACCTCTTATACACTTGAAATCCACCCGAAATCGTTTGCTAGGGGTGAAGAACACTTGAAGAGGGTCATTATCAACCGACTGGATTGTGGGTTCACGATAATCCGTGAAGGAGCTTGGATAGTTGAGGTAGGGATACTTTTACCCTTGTATGTCTTCATTATTGAAGAGATTTATGGTATTTGGTGTGATTTGGGAACTAATTGAAGGTTTTGTATGATTAAACTCTTATTTCTCATATTATTTAATTTAATTATCAAATTGTTTGAAATCCTTCATCTCTTTCTTTCTAATATAAATAGAAATGTGGTTAAGAAACTAGATTGGTGACAAGGAATGAGAACCCCCGAATTTGGTAAAAACCCTAAGTTCCCAATTGGATAGAAATTAATTAATATAAAGAAATTTTCTATTGATTCATGGAAATGAACGGATGATGAAGAAATGAAATGTGGATATTGATGTGGTCAAAGAAAGAATGACTTGAATGTAATTGTCCCTTGAGTATTATGTGGTGCTATTCTATGTTGATGTTTAATGTTTAAATGTGGGATTAAAATGTGATTTAATTTGTTGAGTATGCATAAGTCCATGTGTATGTGTCGATGATGAGTGTAGGTGGTGTTGTGTTGATACTAGCGCGGAGAGTTTAAAAAGGTGTCCAATTGCCCTGTTTAGGCTTATCACTGGATGAATGTGGGAAAACGTTTTTGGGTGTCCACATAGTCCCGCTGTATAGTAGCCAACGAAAGTGAAAAAACGGATGATTTTCTTAGGGTGCCCACTCCCCGCCGTATAGTAGCTGGCGAACGTGGGGGTTGTCTTTAAAAGTAAAGGTTGTTCTTAATTGGACTCATGTGGAGAGGAGTGTGGTTCAGTTTCCATAATTGTGGATACTTAGTTGTTGTACTTGATGACATGAGTTATACTTGCTTCATACATTATAGTGTTTCATTATGAGTTGTTGACGGTTTCCTATGAAGCAAATTTTATTATAATGTTTTATCACATAAATGCCATTATCATGTTCAAAGGATTAGATACTTGGATAAATGTATTCCTACCGGGCATATGGCTCAACCCTAATTTATTTTTCAGGAATCGATGAAGGTCAGCCTCATTGAAGGGTGGATTCAAGCACTAGCTCCATTTATGTTTTTGGGAAATTAATTGAAGTCTAGGGCATATTAGATGTTCTGTATTTTTTTGGGATTTTGTAACTGAACCTTCATATGTATTTTGTAATGTTGTACGCCCACTGGGCTTATGTTTTGTTAAGTCATCTAGTTTATTGAACTGAGTCTTGTACTTCGAACATTGTGGGAATCTATTAATTGAATTGTAATCACTCAAACCTTAGTTCAATGAGAAAGATGACCCTTTTGGGATTGCAAGATCATGTCATTATTGCATATTGTGGTGTGATTTATTAGGGCGTTATAGTACAACTCATCAGATACGTCAAACTTCCAATGACCAGAGAATATTCTAGCTGAGAGACACTCTCACCATTATTCTTGGTCAAGTGTAGACTTAAGTCCATCGGTGTCCTATACAAACTTGTATATGATTTACCAAATTTCTCAAGTATTTTCTCAACATTGTGAGATTGAGAAAGTACAATACTATTAGATGTTCTAGTAATCTTAACACCCAGAATTATATCTGCAAGGCCCATATCTTTCATGCCAAACTTAGATTTTAACAATCTCTTGGTAGTTCTAACAATGAGTATGTCATCAACGTATAGACACAAAATGACATAACCTCTATCAGTGTCTTTGACATTACTTACCCAAAAAAAGTGTCTTTGACATATACGCATTTGTCACATTCATTGATTTTGAACCCATTTGACAACATAGCGTTGTCAAACTTCTCATGCCATTACTTGGGAGCTTGTTTCAATCCATACAATGATTTGACGAGCTTACAGACTTTCTTATTTTGTCGTAGAGTTGAGAACCCCTCGGGTTGCTCCATGTAGATTTTTTCATTCAAATCTCTATTTAAGAAAGTTGTCTTTCCATCTATTTAATGTATCTCCAGACCACGTAAAGCTGCTATCGCAATCACCATGCGAATGGATGTAATCCTTGTCACAGGTGATTATGTATCAAAGTAATCCGGGCCTTCTCGCTGCCTGTATCCTTTGATAACTAGCCTCCCTTTATACTTACCAATTGATCCATCTGCTTTTATCTTTCTTCTAAAGGTCCACTTGCTCCCCAAGGCCTTACTGCCTGGGGGTAGATCAACCAACTCCCAAGTATGGTTCTGTAAGATGGAGTCAACCTTACTCTTAATTGATTCTTTCCACAAAGGACTTTCAGATGAAGTCACAGCTTCGTGGAAAGTTTGAGGTTTTCCCTCTAACATATATGTCAAGAAGTCTGGACTAAAGGACTTTGCGGTCCTAGCCTTTTTACCCCTTCTTAGCTCATCTACATCCTCAGCTTGACTTGATCATCTACGTGATCATCTATGTGATCATTGTCACCTTCAACTTCTTTTATGGAACTTGGAACCCCTTCTTGGATATGACTAGGTAATATATTTTCAAAGAAAGATGCATTTCTAGATATCCATGATAGTATTCTTTTGTATATCTAGAATAGCAAACTTAAACACAAGAAACCAATATGCACTACTATATTGTGCATAACCATTGAATACAAAGTCAACGGGATTTTTAGGCTTATCCTAACCCTCTTGGGTTTAGGTATTATCACCTTTTGCATGACACCACCACATTTATAGAATTTTTACAAAGCCTTTTGACCTTTTCCAAAAATTCATACAGGGTCTTTAAACAATTCCTTGTGTCACAATGATTATGAAATTCTCAAAATCATATCACAGTAACTACATTCCCAGAATATCATCAACCGAATTAGGCACCCAAATATATTTGATCCAACCTATCACTCTGAAGCCAATAGTCTTACTATTAGGAAACACAAATCCAGTGTTCAATAGTCTACTATTCGGAACTTCATAACATGACCAGTAGTCTTATAACTAGGAATCACTAATTTCTCAACATGTAGTCAGTAGACTTTCCACTACTAGGAATCACAATGTTTTAACCTGTGATCAGCAGTCACTTTACTACTAGGAATCACAACGTCCGGACATAAGATCAATAGACTCTTTCATTACTAGGAATCATCATGTCTTGACATATGACCAGGAGCCTCTCCACTACTAGGAACCATCATGTCTTGACATGTGATCAGTAATCTATTCACTACTACGAACCACAATCTCATAACTGTGTAACCAGTGGTCTAACATCTTCAGAACCACCGCTTCTATCTTTATGATTAGTGATCTTGTACTCACTAGGAGCCACCAATTTAAGAATATATTCGAAATTTAAAATTTCAAAAATATATTCACCCAACCCTAACGGGTTGCCTCATCTTTGCTTTCAAGCAAAGTCACATAGCAATCATATATGCTACAATTGACACAAGGATAACATACTAATTGTCTCTGATTAATTCATAGATATTTTCATGCAATCTTATGATTTCCTTTAATCACACTTGATCTCTCTAGAACTTCCTCTAAGAACCTCGCAAGGCTTAAGGTTGTCAGGTGGAACAACATTTCGGTTGTCACCTCTTGAAGCCATTTCTAAAAAATCAAAACAGAATTTCACTATTCTATTTTTCCAAAAACTAAACGTAATACTAGAAAATCCACAGTTTGAAATTTGATTCAAAACTAATCTCACCACTTACCCTAGAATTGAACATGGTCAGGAAAGTTTTCAGGAAGACTAGAGGGGTCACACCGGTCCCACTTAAGACCCAGTTAACCTTGGACAAAACTTTCAAGAGCATGTTGACTTCTACTCCATGGGAAACAAATTTAGAATTAAGTTTTTCCAGGAGATAAACCAGGTTAAAACAAACCAATTCCCAAGCAAATTAAATTTGCTACCAAAATTACACCACTCATAAAAGTTAACTGGTATTCCAGGAACTGAGCCCATTATTTCTGAATGAAATTAGAAATATTTTAGCTAATGCTAAAATTTGGTTTCTTTTTTCAAAACCAAAACACTTTGGAAATAACCAAATACTTTCTCCAAACTCGGTTTTCCAACACTCTGGGAATAAAATGATTAAACCCAAAAACTTCCTCAAACCCCAAAGGTTTGAAACAAAATCCGTTTTAGTTGTCATTTATGAACAAATAAGAAATACTCTTTAGCTACGGCTAAACACTTTGGTTTCTATTACAAAAAACCAAACTAAGTTCCAAACTTACAAGCAATTTAAAAATTGCTAACCAAATTACAAGCAATGCAAAAAATTGCTATCACAAAACAAGAATATAAAATGATTTTACAAATTGGTAAATAACCATAAGAATCTACTTATCTAATTCCAATTTCATGAAAAATACGAATCTGTTTTAAGTTTGTTGTAGAAATTGTGTAATTAAATAAACAAATAGATTCATATTTAGGAATTACAATTGCGTATGCTAATACATACTAGAAATTACGAATGTAATGTAAATACATAACAAAATAAATGGGAAAAAGAAAGCAAACCGAAGCCTGCATTAGATAGTATCCTTAAAACAGATACGATGCCTCACCGGTTGGGTGCTAGAGGTTGTTCGACGTCTGTCTTTCAGGATAAGACGGTTAGACCAGCTACAGCAATGCACCGACTGAGTAGCTTCAGCAAACAAAACTTCGCAGCACTCTCTCAGAGGAAGAAAATAATATAAAACTGAAACACTTATGAAGACAAGAAGAGCAGCAATTTCTTATGTTGGAGAATGAAGGAGAGTGTTTCCTTTTATACACATGGAGGGAGAGAGGAAAAACCCCTGCCATTAAGGCCCATCACAATTGCAGAAATGAATTATGTATTAAACCTGCAAAACTCTCAATTGATGGCAAGACTTAATTTTGCAAAATTCCCAATTGATGGCTTTAATCCATCATCATTATAGAGGAGTTGCACCCATTTTATACACATGTGTAACGTGTATAATTCTGTAGCCATTTTTTCCAACACCTCTTTCATGAGGCCAACTTAATGAGTCAATTTCTCATTCAAATCTTAATAGGTTTTGGTAATTCTTTTTGTGGTGTAAAGATTTCATTACAAAGAATCTAAACCCACTTTAATCCATCTCAATTGAAGATTGACACCCACTTTAATATTGCATTAAAGTCACCAAAAAATCATTATTTTTCCAACAATTAATGCATTAGCTATCCTGATCAAACACCTTTATTGGTACATTAAATTGTTGAATTCTAGAGCCATCACATTTTTTTTCCCTTCATTCAGGTCATGGAATAGTTATTTGATAATCTTGAAATATTATTTTATGCCATTCACATACTCATAATCTTCTCTCAATTATAAAATTTTTTTTAAAAAAAAATTAGATAACATGTTACAAATATAAAAATCCAATAGATCTTTTTACTATATAAGTTAAATCCGCAAGTTAATGATTAGCCTCTATTACAACAATCATGGTACTCATTCACCACCAACCAAAGTTGAATAACACGCATCTTGGCTTCTATATATTCTTTTACTAGACTGGTGAAAATTGCTTCAAATCTCTAACCAGGTCACGCATCGACACACTTTTTTCAATCTTGTTATTCAAGTTGCATATTGGTATTTATTAAGGTAAATCACTTTTTTTATGTTTCAAACATTTTTTGGTTCTTTATTTGTGTTTCAATCTCTTTTTAGTGGACATGGCCAAACACGGACTCAAGATGGGCAAATACACTTTGGCTTAAGTTTCAAATCATAATTTCACCCTTATATTTGAATGTCATGTGTGATTTAAGCTTTCAAAAATTGATTCCAAGGTCACATTTGAATATACAATTCAATGCATGTTTGGCCTTCTCTTCTTCTTCTTCTTCTTCTTCATTTTTTATTTTTATTTTTATTTTTTTATTTTATTATTATTATTATTTTATTTTTTTTGCAATTGCAATTGCAACCTTTTATTTGAAAACAAAAAATTTAGGGCCTGTTTGTTTGGTTTAGTTTTAGAATTATAATTTGAGTATGGAGTTATGTTTTGAGTTTTGAGTTTTGAGCTTTGAGTTTTTGAATCATGATTTGAAAAGAAAAAAATTGTTTGGTTATGAGTTTTGAAAATAGTTTTGGAATGATTTGTAATTTTTTTTATTTTTTATTGATTGATATATAGAATGTGAGAGGAAAGAGGAGAGATAAGAGGAAAAAAAAAATGATTGGTTGATTGATTAATAATAATAATAAAAAGATAAGATAGGAGTTTTGAAAAGAATTTTAAGTTGTATTTTAAAAATATATTTGGTTAACATATTGCATCCAAATCATAATTTAAAAACATAATTGAGTTTTGAAAAATAAACCAAACGTTACCTTATAATTGTTTTTGATATTTTTAAATATGAAAATTATTTTTTTAGACTGTTTTTAAACAAAACAATTACAAAAAATTCCCAACCAAATTATACAATCAGAAATAATTTTAAAGCACTAGCTGAATATTTTTTTTTTAACAAAAAATAATATATTTTTTAAAATATTTTTGGAATTTTTAAAAATTTTTAAATAAAAATTTATTTTTTTCAATAATTATTTTTTTGAATTAAATTTTAAAAAAAGTTTGGTTATGAGTTTTGAATAGAATTTTGAATTGTGTGTTTAGTTATGTGTTATAAGTTTTTGAATTAAATTTTGAAAACACTTTTCAAAACTGAAAACCAAATAATTTTTCTCATTTTAAAACTCATTTCAAAAATTCCAAATTCAATTCTAAACTGATAACCAAGCAAATTTTCTCTTTTTAAATTATGATTCAACAACTCACAAACTCAAAATACAATTTCATTATCAAATCATGATTTTAAAACTAAACCAAATGCTACGTAGGACTTTCAATACCATTGATATTAACTAGTACTCTTATGCATTATTTAGGCTTATTTTTGAAAGTTGGTTAAATGTTAATTTTTTGACTATTTTTGAAAAAATATATAAAAAAATAGAAAGACGATGTAACATAAAATAAGTTAACATAAAATTGACTTTCAGACAAGTTCCCAAATTAAGCTTTAATATTGGAAATAGTATAAAAAGTATCTTTAAAACAAATAAAAAAAAAGTGTTTTAAAATGAGTGAAAAATATTATAAAACTAAAAAAAAAAAAAGAAAAAGTGTATTGAGTTCTACATTTATTTTGTCTTTTTCTTATGCTAGTAAGGCAGATTATTTTTATTATTATTATTATTTTACTGTCTCTAAGATACTTGTTAGACCCTTTCTAAAAAAACATCTTACAAGGTGCTACAAAATTTTTCAAAAAATATTTTTGGGGACAAAAATACATAATTTTAAAATATTTTTTACGAATGAAAAATTTATGAGTCTGTTTTCTTTGCCGTAATTTTTTTTACAACAATTTTATTGCGTACGTCAACAAATTACATAATTTAATGATTTAAGTTAAAACTAAAGTAACATTAAAATAACATAGTTTTGCTTTAATTTGAAGCATAGGTCATTAAATTACCACAACAAGACTATTATAAAGAATAATTATTTGAAATCTATGATGTGCATCCTAAAGCTATATTTGATTTATGAATATGGAAAGAGACTTGGAAAAAGAAACGAAAAATATGTATAAAATGTAGGTAAAATGTAATTATATTTTACACACATTTCACTCATTTTTTATATTTTTCTTTCCAAATCCCTTCCCAAATTCATGAATTAAACGTAGCGTAAAAATGGAATACACTATAAAAAATGTTATGTCATTTTGTAGTATTAATTACCAATAAGTGAATCTACGGTGTGGGCCCTTAAAATGAAAATTGTAAATCATTATAATTATGTTATGAATGTTACAGCTATATTGCGGCTATTGGAAGTGAAATTTTATTTTTTAAGTTAAAATTTACAAAAATGATAAAATATGTTAAAATAGTTGATAAGACAAAATATCACATCAAATCGAAATCATTTCACTTTTTTCTCTCACAAACATCACATCAACTACAAAAAAATTCAATCATCTTCTCAAATACAAAAATTTTAACCTATTAAAATAGCCTACTAAAATAACAACTTCCTAAACACCCACATTGTTAATGTAAAATGTTAAAAATCATTCAGTGTATTTAGGGTTGGTTTGGTTAGTTTGAGTTTTCTGGATTAAGTTTTTTGAAAACTGATTTTTTTGGTTTTTGTGTTTTTTTTTGTTTTTAATGAATGTTTTTTAAAATTTTAAACATTTTAGATGCACCTTACTTAGATGTATGTAAAACCTTACTTAGATGTATCTAAAAAGTAAAAAAAATTGTGAAAAAATATTTTAAAAAATTAATAAATACATAAAAATATTAAAAAATGTACTGAATTATTGTATTTTTTTCTTCGTATTTTTGGTATTTAGTAAATTTTAAAAAGATTTTTTTTTACAATTTTTTTACTTTGTAGGCGTATTTATGTTAGGTGTGTCTAAAAAGTAAAAAAAAAAATTGCTTAAAATATTAAAAAAATTCAGTAGAAACAAAAAAAAATACAGAAAATAAGAAAGTAAAATTTTTAAAAAAATGTTTTTGGAAAAATGAAACCAAGCAAGCAAATTGACTCTAGGAAATGTTGCTACCATAATTTTAGTGAGAAAAGTGGCTTATACTGTTCAAGTAATGGGCTCACCTATCAAACTATCCCAAAATTATGAAGTCCGCCACACGTTGTTGTTTTTTTTTTTTTTTTTTTTTTTTTTTTTGTAACTTCGTAATGCTCAAAGAACTAATTCAATTATAGGCCCAAGCCCATAAATCATACGGTGGAAAGATGCTTAGTTTGACCGGGAAAGCAAAAAAGAATATTAATAAATAAAAGAAAATATTATAGGTTTCAAATTTTCTATTAAACAAATGATTAAATGTCTCACATGAGTGTGGGGTTCACAAAATTACAGATCTCATACTCATGTGAGACATTTGGTAATTTATTTGATAGAAAATTTAGTATCCCTAGCATTACCCATAAATAAATAAATAAAAATATTAAAATTAAGGAGATAGCTACATATAAGTGGGAGAATGAAAAAAAAAAAAATTATCAACCTATGGAAGAGTGCAAGTAATACTTGTATCCCACCTCCTTTCATTTGCAACCCCACCAACACTTACACCTCCCATATATTTTTAATTGTTTTTTTTTTCCTATTTTTACCTCCATGTAGTGCCACTAAAACTAAAAAGGCTAACGAATAGGTTCCATTATTTTATTTATTTTATATGCCATTTTGTACACTAACGTCAATTCAATAATTATAGACACAATATTTCATCATATTAATTAAATAATATATTTTTACAATAATGTTTGTTATTTATTTTTAAAAATATATATAATAAAATTATGTAATTATAATTATTAGATTGATTTAAGTTTTTTTTATAAATAATCTATACATAAACACACACATACAAAATAAATAAATAAATAAAATCAATATAATACATGTGATAGACTTGGTTTGAATCCAATGGTAAATTAGACTATGATAACCTTGTCCCTTATTATGTTAATTGATCCTTAATACGAATGTGATCGGGTGTTTTGATATGATTATGTGTGCCATTATGTGAAAATATGCGGTTTTGCATTTTTATCTGTTCATCGTAGGAATATCTATTTGATTATCAGCTTTGGAAAATTAAATTGAAGGCCTTATCGGTCACAAAATCCGAAATTGATTACGCCATTGTAATTGGCATAATTTTTAGAGCTTACGGTGAAATTTAATTGAAAATTAATTTGGATCAAATTAAGTTGATTAAATTGGTAAATTAGTGCCCAACTATTTAATATTATTAAATAAGCATTAATGGGAGTTTTTATATGGCCATATACACTCTCTTTGCTTTTTTTTGAACTCAAAAATTTGAGATAGGCATGGAGAGGGTGTGAAGGACGGCTATAGAAAGAGAGAGAGAAGAATTGTGGAAGTTTTGCTCTTGAACTTTGAAAGTCTTGAAGATAACTCAAGAATTTGCCATAGATTGTGAAGATTAAAGCTCCTTGGTGATTAATTCATGTGTTTTTAGTTATCATCTTGTGAATTCAAGTTTGAATGAGGGTCAAGAACATGAATTAGTTTGATTTTGTTGTATTAAAGACCCATGTGTGCATGCATGTATGTAATTGCTTGAATTTGCATGTTTGAGTTTAAAATACATGATCCATGTAGGATTTTGGTTAAAGCTCATGTATAATCACCATTTGTGTCATCTAAGTTGAAAATGGGAGCAATACATCACATGCATGTACAATTTATGAAGACAAGAGCTTTGAATGCATGAATGTGTATATTGGAATTGAGTTTGGTGTCAATTTGGGGCATGCATGTGTTTGATTCATGAAATTGAGCTCCATGATGATGTATTTTAGTGTTTATACCATGTTAGTACAAGAATATGTGAGGTTGGAGCCATAAAATGCGAGAAATATTGGTCTGAATGTTGAGAGGGAGCTCAAGAACACATTCTGGATTTTCCAGAATTTTGAGCTCTGCTAGAGCGGGAGAACCTCAGCTCGAGCGTAAATTACGTGCTCCCAGTACTTTTTGCAGACTTGGTGTCCGCTCGAGCGGGGTATTTCACGCTCGAGCAAGGAGCTTTGTAGACATGCCTTCTGCTCGAGCGCCTTATTTCACGCTCGAGCTTATTTTTCATGCAACCAGTACTTTTACAGGCCTTAAGGGTCCGCTCGAGCAGGGGAGTCCACACTCAAACGGGGACCCTGTTTTCTGAAATTTTGTTTTTGCATTCTGTGTTTCGTTTTCCGTTCTCTTTCACTTGCAAGCACTCTTAGGCATGTGTTAAACATTGTAAATGAGTTAAAGAGATAAGAATAAAGCCTAAAGAGGAAAATGTGAATTTAGAACGGATTGAATTGTTAGTGACCCTTTTGTGTTCATGGAATGTGTAGGGTCGAGCTCCAGGGCAAATCCACAAGTCGATCACTGTGAGTAATATCTTAACAAGATATTTGAAATATGTTGTTGTCCAATTGTTTACTTCTTTGTAAGTTCATTAATTTGAATGGTGGGCAACGATCGACATAAATGATTGGGCCAAAGGCCGATCGACATGAATGGTTGGGCCAAAGGCCGATCGACATAAATGGTTGGGCCAAAGGCCGATCGACATGAATGGTTGGGCCAAAGGCCGATCGACATAAATGGTTGGGCCAAAGGCCGATCGACAAAAATGATTGGGCCAAAAGCCGATCGACATGAATGATTGGGCCAAAGGCTTATCGACATGAATGATTGGGCCAAAAGCCGATTGACATGAATGGTTGGGCCAAAGGCCGATCGACATGAATGATTGGGCCAAAGGCCGATCGACATGAATAGTTGGGCCAAAGGCCGATCGACATGAATAGTTGGGCCAAAGGCCGATCGACATGAATGGTTGGGTCAAAGGCCGATTGACATAAATGATTGGGCCGAAAGCCGATTGACATAAATGATTGGGCCGAAGGCCGATTGACATAACTGTTTCAAAGATTGCTTATGTATCTTCCTTATTTGATATTATTCACTAGGTTTTCGCTCACGCTCATTCATGTACATATAGGTGAGCCAAGAGACGTCCACAACTAGCCTCAGTGAAATTGTGAGAAACAGTCAAAGTTTTGAGAAGTCAGCCCAAACGTCTCACGCATGAGACTGTCTTCGCCTTTGTCCTTTGTTCATAGTTTTGTTATGTTGGCGAAAGCATTGGACCACTTTTGTATATAAGTCTTGGGTTCGATTGATTTAAACTTGTATGATCCTGTATATACAATGTTTTGTGTTAGTATATATTTTGATGTGAGTTATTAACATATAAATGTTTGGAATGTTATGGTGTGCATATAAGCAAAGCTCTATAGATAAAGTTTTAAATTGCTTCTGTTTGGCCCCTCTACTCTAATGAGTTTTGTTTTATTTGGTTTGAGGTCGTAGGTAATCTCCTGATCACTGCCCGATTATGGCCTTAACCCATAGAGGTGGGTTCGGGTCATGACATAGACTCTATAAGATTCTTTCCGATATACGAAGAGTTCATTTGGGAAGAAAAAACCCAGAGTTTTTTTTTGGCTAAAATAGCTATAAAAATTAAATAGACTAAAAAATCAATAAGAGCTCATTTGGCATAAAAAAGCTCCAGGCTTTTTGGCTAAAATAGCCACAAAAAAACAAAATAGATTTTTTAGCCTAATTAGACAAAACATCACATCTAAACCATAATCATTTCATTTTTTCTCTCACAAAAGTCAAAAAAGGTAAAAAAACATATCCCAAACGAGATTTTTTAATCCCAGGATAAAAAAGTCAAAAAGTCAACCCATATTCCAAACGAACTCTAAGACAAAATATCACACCCAAACCATAAGCATTCATTTTTTCTCTCACAAAAATCAAAAAAGCCAAAAAATCCATCTCAAATGAGTTTAACCCCAAGCTAAAATAGCCAAAAGGTTAAAAAACCACCCCACATCTCAAACAAACCCTAAAGAAGTGTAACTAGACTCGTGAAGTTATCACAAATCTTATTTTGATTTTATTAGTTTTTCATCATGCCGAGTAAAATTGGATTTCTTTCAAATTTATATACTATAAATATAAGAGAAATTGAGGAGTTTATAAAATTCACTATAAATCTTGTTTTGATGATACAAATAATTCATTTTGTAGGAACTGTTATATATATCATTCATAAAAAATAAAAATACAAAAAAAAAAAAAAAAATCGATTCATGATCAGAGTATTTTTATTTACTGTATATGATTTAAGAAAAAACTAATTACTCGGTATTTATTTTTTTTAGAGATAAATTTAATAAAATAAAAATATTACCATCCGAGCACGTAGAAAGCAAATAAAAGCCCGTGGAAAGAAAATAATGAATGTATGAACAGCAAAGTTGCAAATAGCACATAGAAAAACTTTCCAGGAAAGTTCAAAGGAGGTGGTCATTCCGTCCAGCAACCCACCATATTCCAGACTTATTTGGGATGTTCTAAATAAGTGTACTTTTTAAATTTTTAAAATAAAAAGTTGAAGAAAAAAAAGATAGTTATTTGGGTTAACTTTTTGATTTTTTACAAAAAAATGTGTATTAAAAAATTCTATAAATTAGTGTATAGGAGAAGTTTGTGCATTGTAAGCTGTACGGTAGGCAGCATAAGAGATGCTTGCCTCCTTTTCAGGCATTGACTTGGACGGTGTTGTTCGGTCCATGGGAGCCCACCACGGGTCCCATTTTGCTAATCGGAACCATTTAATGTGTAGAATTCGTCGAGTATTATATATTTATAAAAAAATCACATGTATTGATAGCTATCTGATCGGATTAACTTTTTGTCAACCGTTAACTATAACACCATCCATTTTTTTTTAATACAAAACTAATTTGATCATGTAATAATCAATATTCGATCAACGTGATTTTTTACAAGCATATAGTACTCGACGAGTTCTAGATATTGAACGATTCAGATTATCAAAACAGGACCCGTAATGGGCCCCTACGGGCCGAACAACACCATTCTGGATTAATTTTTTTGTGCACCCCGCGTTGTAAATTTGTACCACTTACCATCACTTCAATATGGATGGCTTGTACTTGGCCATCACTGACATCACTTCATTGTTGTGTATGCTTGTACTTGGGGTCTGTGTAATTTTTTCTTTTAATATACATTTTTTTGATAAATAGTGATAACTTTTTAGTTTTTTTAATAACTTTTTGACTTTTTATCTTTTTTAGGCTAGGTTTGACATCCCTTAAAAAAGTTAAAAAGTCAAAAAATTACTATCCTATTTAAGTCACATCATCTTATTTAAGTCACATCATCTCTCTAACACATCACTTTAAATCTAATCCAAACCCAACTCATATTTCATAAAAAGTTAAAAAATACACTTATTTAAATCATTTTAAACAATCCTTTAGTATATGCCTAACGAGGCCCGAATCGACCAATTGCGTGGAATGTAATGTTGACAACTTGGCAACCTCCTTTGAAACTTTGCAACATTCGAGACTATGGTATAATTTTCTTTCTCTCTCTATTATCAATTCCACAAAAACCAAACAAAATAGGCATCATGAAAAAAAAAATATTATGAACATAATCATAAAATATTCTTCACCATTAAATTATACATATAATAAAACACCACACAATGATCAAATGATAAAAAATCTTGATGAATTATTTGATGATATTTTTTTTCATTATAGCTAGTATAATTAAAGACAAACCAAACTCATATATCTCCATAGGTATATGAATGAATTGAACCATACATATATACATACAACTTGACAAACCCACTCCCCAAATCTTCCCTTTTTGAAGCCCAAGGCCACCCTTGTCGGAAAAATGGCCGGAATGTTGCCCGGAGTAGAGATGCATCGGAGGAGATCAAGGACGACCAATCCTCAACGCCTCCACGAGGACACTCCTTATGCCCTTGGCCATCCCTTTTACAGATCTATGATGCCTACCCCTACCTCTACCTCTGCCATGGATGAAGCTGCTCTCAAAGCTCGCCAACGCCTCGCCCAAAAACTCGGCTATTTCCGCCCTTCAAGGTTTTCTCTCTTTCCTAGTCTTTGTATAAATGATGCAATTTTTCATTGCATAACTGTTCTTGTGTGGGTATTTTTAGGAATCAAAAAATGTTTTACAAAACTTTACCAATTTGGTTGTGGATTATATATACAACTTCTGACTTGTTCTGTTAATAACAGCATGAATAGATTTCAATCAAAAGAAGGTAGAGGCTTTGTGTTGATGCTCACTTGGTTTCAAGAATACTAGGGAGAACATGGCACTTCCAAAGCACTAACTCTAGCCAATCAAAAGGGTAGCTTTGTGTTGGTTGCTTGGAAGATTTTGGAGCAGAGCATAAGCAAGTCATGGGACTTCCATGTTCCCATAAATACCACTCAAAATGTCTCGAGCCGTGGCTCGCTGTTCATCCCAATTGCCCCAGCTGTCGAAGCCCCTATTTTGTCCTGACTAATGTCAACTTTTATGTAGTCTTCGATTTGCTAGAATGAATTTCGAACAGCAATTGAATTACTAGTCCTTGTTATATTGTGAATGGTAATTCTGAATTTTATTAACATACATAGTCCTTTTATGTCCATGGTTGTTGCAATTAAAGTGATATGAAGAGAAAATTAAGATGGGATTCCCATTGATCTAATTTGGTTTGGGTATACTCTGTTTGGGTTTTTTCTGGAAACATTTTCAAATGAAATTGTGTCCAAGTGGATGTGAGTTGATTTTTTTAACTTTTTTAGTCTGGGATTAAAATGTTTTGTTTGAGATGAATTTTTTGATTTTTGTAAGAAAAAAAAAATGATTTGTACGTGACATTTTATTTTATTAATTTTTTAACTTTTTTTTTTTTGTGATTATTTTAATCCTGTAATCTTATGCCAAATGAGTGCTAAGATATCAAGATTCAGAACTTTCAGTTGGTACATAAAAAAAGTGCAATGCAGAGAATTTTTTATTGCATTTGGTTTAGTTTTGAAATGAATTTTTAAATTTTAAATTTTGAAAAGAACGGATGGGGTCTAATCTGATATTCTCCCGATCGTCTTTTTGGATGTCCAACCGGTTGACCGGCGGAACAATGCAATTTTATTTTATTTTTTTATTTTTTATTTTTTTTGCAATGACAATCTGTTATTTTAAAAATACATATATATATATATATATTTGTTTTAGATATTTTTTAAATATAGAAATTATTTTTTTTAAATTTTTTTATAAAATAATTTAACAATTCCATCACTAATCATCGTCAACACTGTATCATCAAAGTAATTTTGAAAAGAATTTTAAATTGAGTTTTGAGTTGCGTGTTTGATTATAAGTTTTGAAATTAATTTTTGAATTGAATTTTGAACAATTTTGAATTGTATACTTGGTTATGAATTTCAAAAAATAATTTGAAAATTTTGTCTGTAAAAATAATTTTAAACACAGCCTTTGTGTCTCTGGCGAGGATCTTTTTCAAAGGACAGAATGCTCTTACGTGAATATTTGTGTCATAAATTTTGTTCCTGTGTATTTGTAGTTGCATTGTTTGTATTGTCAAGTTGGCTTAATATTGTCCTTGCAAGTAATGTGTGGATTGAGAGGGCAAGTTTCTGAAAGAGGCTGCATTAGGCCATTTTTTAAGGGTAAACCAACTCAAAGCTGATTTTGACTTGTGATTTAGGCTAGTTTGTTTCGAAAAATATTTTTTTAAAAAAAAAATTGTGATTGCAGTAGTGATGGTGGCTACAGTACAGTTGTAGAAGTGGTCGTAGTGGTAGCAGCTATAATGTTAGACGCAGTGATGGTAGCTGTAGATTTAATTGAAAAAAATTTAAAAACAAAAAAACATTTTCCTTGCAAATAAATTCATTTTTTTGTTGCCCATTTGTTTCCCTGGTCAATCTTTCCATAGTTGTCTCATCTTTCCCAGTGACCATTGCAGTTGCTTAGGCTTTGTTTGGCAACGGATTTTTTTAAACTAAATTAGTCATAAAAAGCCAAAGTAGATTAAAAAGCTAATAAAATAAAATATTATATTTAAAGTCATAATTATTTCACTTTTTTCTCATAAAAGTCAAAAAAACTAATCCAAATAAACTTTTTAACCGAAGCTAAAATAACTAAGAAGTTAAAAAACCAACTAAAAAACTAATTGCCAAACGACAACTACGGCCTCGTTTGGCAAGTGGTCATTTTAGCTAAAAAGCCAAAAAGTCACTAAAAAAAAAATCAAAAAGCCTATAATTTTTACCCTACAAACCTATACACAGTGCTTGCACGTGATGTGTGCCAGATTCAATGTAAAAGGACCCTTTTGCCCCTTATTGATCTGTCTTTATTTCGTTTTTACCCCTCATTTATGTCAAACATTAATGAGAATATTATCAGAGCCATCAGAGAGGGTGTACTATGTAGAGTTATTCAGCTACATCAAACACGCAGGATGAAAAGGCCCCTTCGTTCAAGGCCACAAAATAGTAGAAGCTCTAATTTAAAGAGGAAGACGAAGCAAGCGACGACGAGAGTCGGCGAAGGCCAACGGAAAAGTAGTCCCTCCTCCGACGATCCCCCCAACCGCAGGTATGCTCTTCTTTCCTTGTGTGTGCGAAATATGAAATATATTTTCTGTGAATCAAAGGAACACCCACTATATGAATCTCAAAAATCTGCAACTTCTAAACTACCCATAAAACCAAAATGACCTTTCTTAACCCCAGTGCTCTCTCTCTCTCTCTCTCTCTCTCTCTCTCTCTCTCCTCTCTTGTTTCTGTTTCTATATGTAACCATGAGTCATATGCTCTATTTATATATATATATATATATATATGAACTCTCTCTCTCTCTCACCACTTTCCAATTTCAATTTCTCTTCTAAATTCAGACTTTGTTTGGGTACTTAAAAAGAAAGTCCCCAAAAAACAAGAGAGGGTGGTTTGAGGGCTTCTTTTGAACTACCTAGCGCACTTTAGCAATAATCGAGTTGTTTGGTGGTGGGGCGGAGGTGTAGATCTACTAAAGTACGCTGACAGTGGAATCATTTTACCTGGGGTTAAATATCAACCACGTGCTTGCAAGGCAAGAGTAATGGTAAACTGAGCTGATCTCATTTTTTCGATCCATGATTTTTAGATTTTTCTTTGTTTTCTTTATGACAATTTGGAAAATAATGGTAAACTAAGCTCATTTCATCACTATTGTTGAGGCTTGAAAGATGGTGAATCCACTGCATCTATTTTGGCCATTTGCCTTGGTTTGGGAAATTTTCTGATCTTCTTTGTGTTTTTGGGAATTTTTTTTTTTGCTTGAGTCTACTATTTTTTTTGCACTATAGCTTCTTCACTGGCTTGGAAATAGATTTTGTGTGATATGGACATAAATGTATCAATAAAGATTTATGTGATTGTTTTGGTAAATTGTGATTTTTTTTATTTTATTTATTTATTATTATTTTTTTTGTTTTGTTGTATTTGGTTTTTTGTAAGCTGCTATCTCCAACCCATCCTCTATTTTTTTTTTCATTTGTGAAAGATTTTGAGCCTACTATTCTTCTGTCAAGATTTTGAAAGATTTTTGAACGATTTTTTTTTATGTCAGTAGAGTATCACCTGTAAAATACTATTCATTTTATATTGTGTTTATTTTTTTATTTTATTTTTTTGTGTTTGATCACCTCTAAAATACTATTCATTTTATCACCTCTAAGATTTCTTTCATGCAGTAGAGGATCACCTCTAAGATTTTTGGTTCTGTTTAATTGTTTGCATTCTGTCAAGATTTTTGAAAAATAAAGGATCACCTCTAAAATACTATTCATTTTATAATTTTTATTATATTACAAATAAATTTTAATATGTATGATTTTTATAAAATTGGCATCATTTATTAGGGTGAAATTATATTTTACAAAAATTTCAAAATTAAAATATTTGTTACTAAAAAAATATTATTCACTTTTTACAGCAATTTTTGAGAGAAATGTTTACAGAAGAAATTGATGATAACAAGTTGAAGTTTGCGTGAATAATGAGATACTCTTTTGAATAAACACTTTCATCCTCTAATGAAGAGTGTTGGGTTAGAGATGCTCTGAGACAGTTGCAAATTTGCAGGGTGCAGCTTGTTAGGTAATTTTTTTGGTTTTAGGGAGTTCCTACCCTGTTTCATAAAGGGAAACAGATGTATCAGACTCACAATATTTTAAAGAGTAATTTGCATATGTAATGGTCTCCAATTGGTATCCAAAAGTAAAAAAAAAAAATTGTTTCCTAGTATAGCGATCCCGGTTTTGCCCCGGCCTTCATTGTGTTCCGGACTTGGGTTCCGTGATTGAATATTGTATCCATGTCTTGTTTTTCTCCATTGACCCTTGGTGTTTGAGTTTTAGAACTTGTTGGGCGAGTTTGGAATAGGTTGGTTGTAGTTGGGTTAGATTGTTGTTGCCCAGGTTTTGGCCTCTTCGCTCAAGCGAGGCTTCTTGCGCTCGAGTGAGCTTTTTGTAATTTGTTTCTTCGCTCGAGCGAGGTTTTCTGTGCTCGAGCAAGAATTAGGAGTTCTCACGTTTCCTTCCAAACGTAGCATTTCTGGGGAAGATGAAGTTCTTTGCTCGAGCAAGGCTTCTTGCGCTCGGGCAAGTCTTGTGTTATTTGTTCTTTCGCTCAAGCGAGGCTTCTTGAGCTTAAGCGAGTGTGTGTTTCTGTGGAAGACCTGAAGCTTTGCATTGTGCGCTCGAGCGACGCTTCTTGTGCTTGAGTGAGGTCACTTGTTATGTTTGGTCGCTCGAGCGGCAACTCCTTCACTCGAGCGATGATCGCATATATCAGTTCGCAGCAGCTCATTTTTTTACACAGAAAATTGAGATCTTTTCACCTCAAAACCCTAATTCGGCACCTTCTCTCTCTAAAATACTCTATCTCTCTCTCTCTCTCTCTACAAATACTCCTAAATCTAAGTATCTCTCAACCCTAGTTCCTTTGTTAAAGTGTTGGAGCATCTCAAGGGCTTTCCTTTGATCTAAGTCAAACCAAATTTGGGGCAATTTTTGAAGTTCTTCTTCATCTCCTTTGAGCTTCTGCAATTGAGGTAGGGATACTCTACACTTTGTTATGATTTTTAACCTAGTTATTCGTTGTTATGTATAAGTGATGAGACTCGGAAGTGATTTGGGTAAAGTTAGGGTTTGGGTTCAAGTTGAAAAGAGGGGTTTCCATGATTGGGGTTATATAAATGAATATGGTGTTTAGAAATGAAGTTCCCATGTGTTAAAACGGTGAGATTTAGCCTTTGGATTGATATTTAAAAAAAAGGGAGATTTACCTTAATTTGTGTTGAATAGTTATTTTGAATAAATAATGAAATTGGCATGAGGAATGTGAGATTGAGGGAAAGAACGAATAAATGGTGTAGTTGGATTCGTTTAATCACACACCTATAGAAATTTCATAAATTATCTGTTATAAAGATTATATATCTAGTTAGAAATATCTGTTTTGGGCTATTGGTAGAAGATAACCATGATTGTTGTAGAAATTGCATGTGGATTAGGTGAATTGAAACTAATCATTTAAACTATGTCATTGAATATGACGGTATGATTATGTCATTGAATATGTGTTATGGATAGTCAATGTATATGACGATGCTTTTAAATACATTGTATATGTATCATTGTTTGGGAGAAGATAGGGGATGTACTCCATTGTTTGGGAGGAGATAGGGGATGGACTCCATTTAAAATTAAGTTGGCCAGAGTGTCCAGGGTGAAAGTATCGAAACCTTATATACATATGGGTGCCGGTTCCCTCGGATGAAAATTCTGTAAAATGGCAAAATTAAAATGTTTGAATGATAGTTGTATTGAATTGTGAATCATTGAGTTGTAGTCTTATTTGAATTGTTTAGATAACAATGAACTTGTCTCATGAATTGACTTGGAATTAATTGAATTAATATGAAATGAATAGTTGGAAATGGATCGAGATATGGGTATCAGTATTAAAAGATCATGGAAAGAAAGTAAGTTGGTTATGAATGTGGAACATTTATCTAGCACTTATATGTTAGTTGAATCTCATATATTGTGTTAGTCTATCTCTACTGGGCATTGGCTCACCCTACTTGGAAAACCATTTTCAGGTACTGGTGATATGTTTTCTCCAAGGACATAGCTTGGGAGGAGCTGGAGGCTCTGCTTTGTTATTATGTGTTTAAATGTTTATTCTAGCCAAGGGCTTTTTATGTATTGAGCTTATGACTCTCTTTTTTGTTGTAACCAAGTAATATCTTGGAAGGATGTAAGCCCGAAGGGCATTTGTTTATGTTGAACCCTCTTGTATTATCAACTTCGCATAATGAAATGATTACTCATACTCTGATTCATGTAATTGCTGTTTATGCTTTGGATTATATCTATGGTATTATTTTGGAGGTGTGACACCCAGGTTCAAAACCTTTTGCAAGGAGTACCAAGGGAACAAAACATGACTATCTATCTCACTGGAAAAATCACCTAGCATGGAAAAAAGATTAAAAAAATAAACAGCTAAAGAAATACAGTATTTGTCTATTGCACAGTGGTATTCGTAGTAACTTAGTCTTTATCATGTTCATTATCATACCATAACTTGGTGTTTATGATGTTATTGTATTATTTTGATTTTCTGTGTTTGATGTCCAAACAAAAAATCTACTCTATACAAACTTGTTAGACTTATTGATTTTGATGATTATTTTGATTTTGTTTCTGATTTATTTGGAAGAGAAAAATAGATTTAAATCTTATATTATATACCATTTTTTTCTCTATCCTAATCATATGTTTTAGAGTGAAAAAATTGTCCTTAATCAGGTGTTATTTTTAGCCCAAATAGCGCCCAAAACAAAGTCCAAAACAACCAGCACAGCAGAAGCCGAAACAGTCCAAGCCCAAAGAGGGTCTGATGACCGGTCAAGTGTTTTTGGCCTAGTTTTTCTCTAGTTCAATTTTGCTTCTCATCGGTTGTCAACCCAGCAGTATCCTCGATATCCGCAAAAATTATCCTTGACAACTGAGACCCTCCCGGACATCCGGGGGGACATCCGGGTGGATGTCCCTTAAGAACAAAATTTCAGTTTGGACATCTGGGTGGACGATCACTCTGCACTACAACGACCTTTTTTCAAAAATAGTTATTATCAATCAAACCATCCTTCAACTCCTAAAAATCTAAAGATCTAATCATGTATTGGGAATACAAATTTGAGTAGAATAGATCTTATGCAATCTTCTTCACACAACAGTCAACGCTTGATGATCTTCCCTTATTAAATAGCAGAGCTTCTACTGAACAAAGAACAAGCAAGAACTCAAGCAAAAAAAAAAAAAAAATTCTCTGATCAATCATCACTCTTATCTTTCTTTATTCTCTGAAGTGTTCTTCATTTGGGTTTCATTTTTCCTTCAGAAATTTCAGTGAGCTTTAGCTTTAAGCATATATACCTGAGAAATTTTCATTTTTATTGATATAAACTCAAAGCTTCAATATTTGTAATGCTTCTTGAGAGAGTTTCATTTCAAGCTTTCTGTGAAAGCTAAACCTATCATTCAAATATTGTAAGAGTGTAGTACACTCAGGTTACTTGAATCTTTGAGTGTGATTAAGAATCAGTTAAAGAGGGCAAGGTTTTGGACTTGGTATAGTCTTTGTAAAATCTATGGAGGATTGCTCCATTTGTGAAAAGGTTGCTAGCACCCCTGTGAAGCTAGAAGATAGTGGAAAATCTCAAGTAAAGTTGAATCACTATAAATTTGTTTGTCTCCTCTTCTCTAACCTCTTTATTTTCACTACTATAGATATCTGCTAATGAATGTGTTAACATTGAATTTCTACCCATTGTGTTAGCTAACTCCATTACAAATTTATCTAAGTCATTATCTGTTATTTATTTCTATTAATACTTCAATCACCTTATTAATATATTGCCTTAGGTGATTAGTCATTCTTCTCTGTTAAATTCATCTTTAGGCTTAATCTTTTGTGTTAGTCATCTATTCTTCATCAATCAACAATCTACTTCACTGGTGTAATTTTTATTAGAGTATTATTAATTTATATTTGTAGAAACCTAATTCACCCCTCTCTTAAGTTGTCTTTTGGGTAATAATTGGTATCAGAGTTTAGACTCTTGCTTTAGATTTAACCATCTGAGAGTTTTGATCCATGACAACTTTAGCTAGCACTAGTACTGTTGAAGGGCAAGCCATCAATAGGCCATCCTTGTTTGATGGAAACAACTACAGTCATTGGAAAGATAAGATGACCCTATACCTTCAAGCCACTGATTACGCCATGTGGATTATTGTCACCAAAGGTCCAAAAATCCCTACCAAATTAGTAGACAATATTAGTGAACCTAAAACTGAAGATAAATATGATGAGCTCATGGGCTCCCTTATGATTCATGAGATCACTATAAAAGGACATGAGGATATTGAAAATAAAAAGAAAAGTGGTATTGTATTCAAAGCTTCATCCCATGAAGAGGAAGATGAAAACTCTAGTGAGGATAAAAGCTATGGCATGTTTAGTAGAAATCTCAAAAAGCACTTCAAGAAAAACAATCATGGAGGAAGAAGACCTTTCAAGAAAAAGTACAACAAAGATAACAAGAAAGAACCTATTATTTTCTATGAGTGCAAAAATCTGGGACACATGAAGATGGATTGTCCAAAATTGAAAAATCATGGAAAAGACTGCAGAAGGAACAAAAAGGCCATAATAGCGGCTTGGGGAGAAAGTGAAGATGAAAGCTTAAGTGATGAAGCTAAAAATGAAGTAGCCAACTTGTGTCTCATGGCTCTTGAAGATGAAGACTCTACTCAAGATGAGGTAATTACTCTTTATGAAGAACTTGAGAGTACATTCTATGAATTACAAGATGAATTTAGAAAAGTTTGTGCCAAAAATAATGTGTTAAAGAAATCTGTTACATCTTTATCTAGTAATATAGAAGAATTAAAAAAAGAGAAAATTGTTTTAAAAAATGATTTTGACACCATCTATAATGAGAAAACTGCTTTGAAAAACAATGTTGATGATTTGACAAAAACACTAGAAAATTTTGTAAAAGGTAGATATAATCTCAACTTGCTTCTTGGAAATCAAAGATGCATTTTCGATAAAGCGGGCATTGGATATGACCCTATTAAAAAACAAAATAATCTCAATACAATTTTTAAAAAGGCAACTCTCATGACACACCCTAATATTACTTGTCATTATTGTAGAAAGGAAGTCCATTATATATCTTCTTGTCCATTCAAAAAGAATATGAACATAGGCATTAGAAAGATTTTGATTGTTAAGGAAACTAATAAAACTAACCAAGAAGGACCCAAGAAATTATGGGTACCAAAATCCAACATTTGATTATCATTTTGTAGATATGCCTTAAGTGCAAACCTAAAGAAGAGAAGTGGTACCTAGATAGTGGATGCTCTAGACACATGACCGGAGATAAATCTTTCTTCACTACTCTATCATCCAAAGATGGAGGATTTGTCATTTTTGGAAACAACAGGAAAGGAAAATTATTGGTATTGGTAGCATCGGTATTTCTTCTAACCCTTCTATTGAAAATGTTCTCTTTGTAGATGGACTTAAGCATAGCCTACTTAGTATTAGTCAATTATCTGATAAGGGTAATCGTGTTATTTTTGATAAATCACATTGCACAATTGAAAGCACAATTGATCACAAAGCTCTATTTGTTGGTAATCGCCTTGATAATGTTTATGTTTTTCATCTCATTGATCTCTTGTAGACACCCCATTTTTGATCGTCCTCAAGACCTGGACGTCACTGCTCGAACACTCGGTGATTATCCATGTTCGTGTTCGTTTGGAGTTCCCGGAGTTCTCGGCTACGCGCCTTGCCTCAGGACCTCTGAACTTGACCGTTTTGTGTCTGGTTTTGCACCAAACACTTGTGCTTTGCCTTGGAGGGGCAGGGAATGCCTTGTGAGGCATTCCCACATACCACCGGCAGTGGCTAGAGGCCACCGGCTGGTTGGTGTTGCCATCGGCACTCTTTTGTGCCGATCGACACTCTTTTGTGCCGGTCGGCAGTCAATTTTGGCAAAATGACACTTTTGCCCTGCCGACTACTGTTCAGTTGCTTTTTAAGATATTTTGAAGCAGCTGTATAGCATTTGTTTCCCCTCCATACACGTGTATGGAGGGATGAGCCTTTGGTTTGCTTAGCTTGTAAGCTTTGTTGCCTACAAGAGAAGGCTCTCTTGTCTTGGCTCAAGGGTTAGAAAAGTGAGACATTTTTAGAGAGAAAAGACAGAGAAGGAGCTCTGGTTCTAGGTTAGAACTTGTGTATCTATCCTATCTCTCTTTTCCTCTCTTGTTTCTACACTAGGTGCTTTAATCCATATTATTGCACACAAGCACCTAGTGTTTCACCTTCCTTTGGTTACTGAGGTTCTAAGGGCTGGTTCTTGAAGTTTTTGGTTGGATTTGAGCTTAAGGAAGCAACAACATCAACCTTTGTGAAGGTGGTCTTCAAGGGTGAGAAACTACCCCTTTTTACCCCATTTTTGCACTCCATTTTTGCACTCCATTTTTGCACTCCATTTTTGCATAGTTTACAACTGTTTTTGTGCTTAGCACTTAATACAAAAAAGTTTTGTTTTTTAGTCCTCTTTATTGTTGGTTAAGAGTGTTTTTGCTTTGGGGAGGTTTGACCACCCTTAGGCCTTGAAAAGGGCTCATTTTGTGCTATTTTGTGAGAGCTCCGGGATTTTGGTGTTGGGGTCTCTTCACCACTGAAATCTTGAGGGATTTCAGTGGTGAAGATGATGCCTTGAAGTCCCAAGAAGGAGAGGGTCACCCCCTCTCCTTGTTGTCCTTGAAAAGGACTTATTTTGCCTCTTGAGGGAGCCCCATGTTTGGTTGTTTGTTGGTTATGCCATGGCTGTATTTTGTGCTCATATTGCCATATTATAACTTTGTATCATGTTGGTTTTAGTACTCCTTGCATGTTTTGCATAGATGCTTTGTAATGCCTCTTTAGTCCTTTAACATGCATTAGGTTGTATGCCTCTATTCTAACATGTTTTAGGCTTAGATTCATGAAGCTTGTATGCTTATTTTTCCATGAATAAGGTCTGTCCATGGTTACTTTGGTCGATCTTGGCTTGCATCACATAGCCTCTTTGCATTTTAGGCTTGCTAGCCTTGAGCATGAATGTGTAGCATGCCTTGTTTGCATCATTTCAATGGTTTGAGACCATTTGCCATGTTATTTCAGTCCCTTAAACATGCTCATATGTTTGTATTGCATGCCTCTTTGATGTTTCAAAAGCTCATGTTGTATGTTCCTTGGGAGAGCATGTGTTCATGCCCTTTAATTTTAAACCATATAGATGCCATCTAAGTGGTCCTTTGGGCTTGATTTTGTATGCTAGAAATCTGTTTTTAGTTGCTTAAGTCTTGCCATGTTTAGTCTTGTCAAGTGTAGTTCAATGCCCTTCAACTAGCCTTGAGCACTTAGGCCACACTTGCATGCTAATGTTGTTTCATTTGGGTTGGTTTAGCACCATACTCTAACATGATTTTTAGAGCCTGTGTTGCATGCTAATTGCCCATGATGTCTCTTTTCAAGTATGCTTGAATGTTGCTTGGTTAGTACTTGAAGCTTGAACCATAACGTGTGCATGTGTGCACGTGTGATTAGCTTTCATTTTTGGGCAATTTGGCTACTGATTTTGGGCTAATTTGGAATTGCCTAAGTCATGTTTAAGTTCACCCCATTGTTAGGTTTGTATGATTGCCTTGCATATGTGTTTGCATACTAGCATCCTCGCTTGAATTGCCATGCTATATGCCTAGTTAACATGCTTAGGATTGCATCACATAAACATGCATGCTCTACCTCTTGACCAAGTCATGATAGAGGCTTAGCACCCTTGTGTGTTTGTTTGGTTTGCATGCATTTGAAATAGAAGTTGCACATTTGGTTCCTTGGGAAATCATGCATGGAAATGCGTGATTGGCGGCCCAAGAATCGAGGCACATGCCCCCCTTTGAGTCACAAATATGATAAGGGGCATGATTGGTGCACACATTGTTGGAATTACATTGCCATGCAAGTTTCTGCCCTCTGGATCTTTGTGCCAAGATATTTAGTGCCGACCGGCAGTCTATTTATGGCCGATGGATAAATTTTGTGCCGGTGACCTCATGCTTCAGCCGGTGGTGTTTCCCCTCAGCTGTTGGTATCCCCTAGTGCCTTGGGAAGTAGTTCTGAGACTTTGGCAGTTTTCAGAAAGGCAGAGCAGGGAAAACAGAGGCAATCTAGGCATGGCGGTGCAATTCCGAGCAAGACCCGAGCACGTGCTGCATTTGGCTCTCCTCCCGAGGCGGTTCACTATTTTTCTTAGTTTAGTTAGTTTGTCAACTAATTAGGCAATTTGTAATTTTTAATTAGCTTGCGTAGTTAATTATCTGTATTATTCTTTCGGTCCCTCTGTGTGAGGGCATAATAAGTGTGGGTGAGTGTGTGTATGTCTTCCAACCCCCATTTCTTTCTTCTCTTTTATTTACCTGCTTATGATGGTAGATTAGGGCATATTTAAAATTAGCATACCTGTAGACACCCTATTTTTGACCGTCCTCAAGACTTGGACGTCACCGCTAGAACACTCAGTGATTATCCATGTTTGTGTTTGTTTTGAGTTCCCGGAGGCCCCGGCTGCGCGCCGTGCCTCAGGACCTCTCAACCGTTTGTTCTGTGCTTGGTTTTTGTACCAAGACTTGTGTGTTTTGCATCTGAGGGTAGGGGAAGGCTTATTAGCCATACCTGAAGCCCACCAGCTGACCCACACCTCCACCGGCACTCCATAGTAACCATCGGCACTATTTTATCCAAATTATTGGCCGGTCGGCACTATATGTTGCCGTGAGTGTTAATGCGGTGTTGTTTTGGCTGGTCGGTGTGACCCCTTGCACCCCAGGATGGTGCATGCCACCGTGACACTGGAGTGCACCATCACCACTCCCAGTGTCCCAAGCTTGCACCCTTGACCCTTTGAACCCCCTTAAGCTTCTAGAAGCTTGACCCCTTTTGGCCAAGCTTCTTGGAGAAGCTTGGCCAGCTGTTTTGGCTTCTCCAAGAAGCCTTGCACCCCCTTGGTCCCTTGACCCCTTTCCTCTTGCTTAGCCATTAAGCTTAGACTCTTTTATTGCCTATATAAACACCACCCCTCTCCCTTTGAGAGGGGTTAGCCATTTTAGGTCAAAAACCAGAGCTTATATCTATATATCTGTGTGATATACTTTCTCTCTCTATATTTTCCCTCTCTCTCCTCTCTTGTGTGGGTTTTAGGCCTAAAAAGTGTGTTTTTACCTTACTTTTGCCCTTGTACACACACCATTACACCTAGCTCCGAGATTGAGGGACTTGGAAGGTTGTTTTGTGTGATCTTGGACTGGTTTTGATCATTAGAGGAGGGCTGCTCCACCTGTTCTTCATTGGATCTTCAAGGGTAAACTTTTTGCTTTAGTTTCCCCATTCTTGCAACTAATTTCTACCCCTCTTGCTTTGTGTTTTTGGATTTGTGTTTAACATGAAAAACTCTTTTTTTTACCTGCTCTTGAACATTCATTAAGGTCATTTTGTGGTTTGGGTAGAGTCTCACCCTCTTAGGCCTTGTTTTGGCCATTTTGGTGTCTTTTCTTGAAGCTTTGCTTGCTTGGTGTTCTTAGTCTTCTCACCACCGAAAACCAAAGTGAGTTTTCAATGGTGAGGAAGTTACTCAAGTCTCAAATAGGGAGGGACACCCTCTCCCCTTTGTCCTTTGCTTGCCTTTGTATTTGGCCTAAAGAGTAGCATGCATACATACTTGCATTAGGCTTCATTTCAGAATTTTTTGAGTGTTTTGGAGCATGTTTAACCTCTGCTTTTGGTCGGATTCGTAGCCTTTAATATGTAGCTTATACTTGCTTTGAAATGCTCTCTTATACCTAAAAGCATGCCATACATCTAGGCCATGTTCTTTGCATGTTTTAGCTTGGTTCCATGAGGGTATTAGCATCATATTACCATGTATTAGGTTGTGAGCCACTGATTTGGCCATATATAATGTGCTTGACATGGTTGTTTTGTATTCTAGGCTTGAAAGCCTTATGCATTTTGGTTCCTAAGCATGTTCAACATTGATCATCTTCATGATTTGGCATCATTTGTGACCCTATTTCAGTCCATAAATCATGTGTGTATGTTTACATGAGTGTCCATTTTCATGCCTCAAGGGTGTCCCCTTTATGTCTAGGAATTGGCATTGTGTATGCTTGCATGATTAGCACATTTTGGGGCTGCCATATGTGGGTTTTGGGTGTCATTTTGCATGATAGAAGTCTGTTTTGGGTTGTTGGATGCATGTCATGAGTGGCCTTGATAATGGTGGTAAGTTGCTCTCTTTGGTGCTTTTGGTTTTGGGCTTAATGTCTTGCATGCTTGCATGAGTTTTGGTCATCATTTTGAGCATGTTTTGCCACTGTTTTAGGGAGGATTGAGGGCTGTCCCATTGTAGCTTAGTCTACCATTGCATGTTTAGTATATGTGTGTTGCATGCTTAATCAACATGGTCTTGAAATAAGACAATCCTATGGCCTTAGGTGCTCATGTTTGTATCACACTTTGCTTTGTGCATATTGTATACTTCCCATGATGTGTTACATAGCATTCGGCATGCCTCATACTTTTGTGTCATGTTGCATTATTCATGCATGTTTGCATGGATTACATTTCATTACTTGGTTTGGGGTGTCAAACCAAGTGTGGGAAGTGAGGGGTGTTTGTACTCCAAGTGACAAAACACACCTTAATTCCCATGTCACTAAGGCCTTTGACTTTGGCATGATGGGGACTTAGTTATCATTGTTGTGTTGCATGCATTTTTACATTAAAGTGCAACCTTGGTTCTTAGGCTATCATGCACCAAGGTGCACAATTGATAGCCCTAGAACCAAGAGCCATGTCCCCTTGAGTCTTATTCATGATAGGAAGCATTGGCCATGCATAAATATGCTCAAAAATCCAATGCCATGCACTGCTTTTTTTTCTTTGTCAAACTTCTTCGCAGAATTTTGTGCCGATCGGAAAGAGTGCCGACCCAAGATCAGATTCTGGCTGACAGGATATTTTGCAGCCGATGGCCACCACAAGCAGCCGATGGTAATTTCCCCTAGCCGGTGGCACTCAGCAGAACACAAGGAAGGTTTCCTGGGACCTTGGAAAATTTTGGAGAAGCAAGGCAGTAAAAACAAAGTCAGCAGTGGTGCGGTATGGGTTTTCCGGGCAAGTCGGATCGAGCATGCATTGTTCGCGCATCCCGAAGCAGGGCTGCGGCCCCCCACTTTTTACTCTGCACTTATTCTTTAAGTAATTAGAATTTTGTAATAATTTATTTTGTATTCAGACTGTATTATTTTGGACTGTATATTCTTTTGGTCCCTCCGTGTGAGGGCATATTTGTAATAAGGGTGTGTGAGTGTGTGTATGTCTTCCAACCCCCATTTCTTTCTCCCTTTTATTTACCTGCTTATGATGGTAGATTAGGGCATATTTAATTTAGCATACCTTATGCAATGCATGCGTGCATCCATGCATTTGTTGACATGCATCGGGCTCGGCATATCATACAAACTGCATCGTACTTTCAATTCCAAATTGAATATGTGTTATTTGTAGCATTCCATATGCCATGTTTAGGATAGCCGAGCCTGCCTAGATTACATCTTTGCATGTGTTGCATTAGACATTTCAGTATGCTTAGGTCCATGCATGGATTTCTAATAAGCTTCTGTTTTGGCTCGGAGTACTAGGTGAGCTTTTATGCTTTAGCATATCGCATGTGTGTGAATGTTTCCATGATAGCATGCTTACCATGAGGCTAAGTGCTTATGTGATATAACTACTTAAATGCCTGTGGATGGAGGTTGAATTACCTAAATTGGGACAATGCATTAAAACTGTGAGTTTTAAAGCCCACTAGATAGTGGCAAAACTGTCTTTTCTAAAAGCCCACTTGAGGGTGGCAAAACCTGCATTTTAGCCTACTTGCGAGTAGCAAACCATTTTCAAAACAAACATGTAATGTTTTATTCCAATTTAGGCGATTTGGTCTATACTTGTTTGTTGCGCCCATAACATAGTAATTCTAGGTTAATAATTGGAATAAGAGCATGTAATGTTTTCAAAAACGGATATCACGGTTAGTAGAGGCCGGTCTTCGGACCGGGCGAAAGGGGGTGCTCATAGCTGACCTTCCCCGATCGTACCCAAGCTCCCGAGCCAAGACCACTTTGGTGATGACGGACATGTGGCCTTGACGCAGTCGTGGTTTCCTAAATTTCCCATTTTAAAATATTTAGGTGGCGACTCAATCCGCAAAGCAGTCCATGTTTGGCACTACTTTTCAAAAAATCTGTTTTTCTTCAAAACGATTTGCCAGATTTGGACTCTTTGGTTCAAGATTAAGAACCGTGACATTTTGAGTCCTTTGAACTGTAGTGACCCCAATATGAACGGAACGGGACTTAACCCTCCCGGGATGCGTTCGGGGACGTCTACAATACCTTATGCAATGCATGCGTGCATCCATGCATTTGTTGACATGCATCGGGCTCGGTACATCATACAAACTGCATTGTACTTCAATTCCAAATCGAATACGTGTTATCTGCAGCATTCCACATGCCATGTGTAGGATAGCCGAGCCTATTCTAACTGCATCCTTGCATGTGTTGCATTAGCCACTTAACATGAACTAGGATCATGCATATTTGCTTTTGCTAACTAGTTTATTGTTTTGGCACGGAGTACGACGTAAGTATTTATGCTTTAGCATATCGCATACGTGTGAATGTTAACATGACAGTATGCTTACCATGCGGCTAAGTGCTTATGTGAGATAAACTGTTTGAATGCCTGTGGATGGAGGTTGGGTTGCTTGAGTTGGAAAACTCATTGAAATCCGTGCTTTAGCCTACTTGCGAGTAGCAAATCCCGAAGCATTTTCAAAACGAACGGATATGCAATGTTTGTTTCCAAATCAGGCAATCTAGTCTATACTTGTTTGCTGTGCGCATAACATAGTAATTCTAGGCTAATAATTGAAATAAGAGCGTGTAATATTTTCAAAATCGGATATCATGGTTAGTAGAGGCCGGTCTTCGGACTGGGCGAAAGGGGGTGCTCATAGCTGACCTTCTCCGATCGTACCCAAGCTCCCGAGCCAAGACAACTTTGGTGATGACGGACATGTGGCCTTCGGCACCGAGTCAGGGTTTCCTAAATTTCCCCTTAAAAAATATTTAGGTGGCGACTCTATATCTGGAAAAGCAGTCCATGTTTGGCACTTCTTTTCAAAAATCTGTTTCTCAAAATGATTTGCCGGATTTGGACTCTTTGGTTCAAGATTAAGAACCGTGACATTTGAGTCCTTGAACTGTAGTGACCCCAATCTGAACGGAACGGGACTTAACCCTCCCGGGATGCGTTCGGGGACGTCTACATCTCTATACTAGTAATGTTAAATGTTTATATGTTAATAGTGATAATAGTTGGTTATGACATAGAAAACTTGGTCATGCTCATATGGATTTAATTACTAAATTTTTTAGAAAGGATTTGGTCGTTGGACTCCCAAAAATTAAATTTGAAAAAGATCGACTTTGTGGTGCTTGTCAACAAGGAAAACAAACCAAAATTTTTTTTAAAACAAAATCTCATATTTCCCCAAATAAACCTCTACAATTATTGCATATGGATTTATTTGGTCCCTCAAGGACATCTAGTCTTGGTGGTAAACATTATTGTCTTGTTGTTGATGATTATTCAAAATTTACATAGGTTATGTTTCTAGCACACAAAGATGAAAATCTTTTCTTCTTTCACAAAACTCTTTCGTAGAATTCAAAATGAAAAAAGGTTTTCTTATTACTAACATTCGAACCGACCATGGTAGAGAACTTGAAAATGAAAATTTTGAATTGTTTTACGATGAGCATGGTATTGGATATAATTTTTCAGCTCCTAGAACCCCTCAACAAAATGGTGTAGAAAAAAGGAAGAATAAAATTTTAGAAGAAATGAGTAGAACAATGCTTTACGAAAATAATCTTCCTAATTATTTTTTGGCCGAGGCCGTTCACACTACATGCTATATTTTAAATCCTGCATTGATTAGACCTATTTTCAAAAAGACTCCTTATGAACTTTCGCATGATAGAAAGTCTAACATTAGTCACTTGCATGTTTTTGGTTGTAAATGTTATGTGCATAATAATGGTAAGGACAACTTAGGTAAATTTGATTCAAAATCTGATGAAGCAATTTTTCTTGGCTATTCCTTAACTAGCAAAGCTTATCGTGTTTTTAATAAAAGAACTCTTGTTGTTGAAGAATCTATACATGTGGCTTTGATGAAACTAACATCTCTTCTCAAAAGCAAGTTGCTAATGATGATATAGATTTGGGATCAAATATGAAAGATTCAAGTATCTACAATGAAGAGGACCAATTGTGTGAGTTGAACAGAGAGGTTGAACAACCTATTCTCTCACCTCAAGAAGAAAAAGGAAATAACGATGATTTGCCAAGAGAATGGAAGTTTGTTTACAATCACCCTAAGGATTTAATCCCAGGTGATCCCACCAAAGGTGTTGCCACTCGCTCTTCATTTAGAAACATTTGTGGTGACTTAGCTTTTCTTTCATAGATTGAGCCAAAAAACTTTCAAGAAGCTGAATTCGATGAACATTGGATGATGGCGATGCATGAAGAGCTCAACCAATTTGAGAGAAACAAAGTTTGGAATCTAGTGCCAAGACCTAAAGATCATTCCATTATTAGCACAAAATGGATCTTTAGAAACAAACTTGATGAATTTGGCACCATTGTTAGAAATAAAGCTAGACTCGTAGCTCAAGGGTACAATCAAGAAGAAGGTATTGATTTTGATGAAACTTTTGCTCCTGTTACTAGATCAAAAGCCATTCGCATGTTACTTGCATTTGCATGTTATAGAGATTTCAAACTTTATCGAATAGATGTAAAAAGTGCTTTTCTAATGGTTTCATAAATGAGGAAGTTTATATAAAACAACCCCCAGGTTTTGAAGATCATATTTTTCCAAATCATGTGTTTAAATTCTGAAAGCTTTGTATGGTTTGAAACAAGCACCTAGTGCATGGTATGAACACTTAAGTAAATTTTTGATTGAAAATGGTTTTACTAGAGGAAAGATTGACACAACACTTTTTGTTAAAACCAATAATGATAATTTACTTATTGTGCAAATATATGTGGATGGCATTACATTTTGTGCTACTAATGAAATCTTGTGTAAAGAATTTGCCAAGTGTATGCAAGGTGAGTTTGAGATGAGCATGATGGGGGAGCTAAATTATTTCCTTGGGCTTCAAATCAAACAATGTAAGGAAGAAATTTACATCAACCGAGCTAAGTACACAAAGGAACTACTCAAAAAGTTTGGTATGCATGATTCAAAAATAGCTGGAACACCTATGAATATATCCATTAAACTAGACAAGGATGAAAAGGGTAAGTCTATTCAGCAGACAAAATATCGAGGTATGATCGGCTCACTTCTCTATTTAACCGCAAGTAGACCCGATATTATGTTTAGTGTTTGCATGTGTGTTAGATATCAATCAAATCTTAAGGAATCATACCTTAGTGCTGTTAAAAGAATTTTTAGATACCTTGTTGGCACTCAAAATTTGGGACTGTTTTATCCTAGAGGTGTTGCATTTGATTTAATTGGTTACTCGGATGTCGACTTTGCCGGATGCAAACTTGATAGAAAAAGCACTAGTGACACTTGTCACTTCCTTGGTAACTCATTAGTATCTTGGTTTAGCAAAAAAAAATTTTTTTGTTTCTTTATCAACTGCCGAAGCTGAATATATAGCTTCCATAAGTTGTTGTGCCCAAGTACTTTGAATAAAACAACAATTGGAGGACTTTGATTTGCATTATGATCACATCCCTATTAAATGTGATATTACTAGTGCCATCAACTTAAACAAAAATCCGATTCAACACTCACAGACAAAACATATTGAAATTCAGTACCACTTTTTCAGAGATCTTGTTCAAAAAAGGGATATTGTTCTTGAATTTATAAACACCGACAATCAATTGGCGGATATTTTCATAAAGCTCCTAAGCGAGGATCGCTTCAATTTTATTTGTGGCGAACTTGGAATGCCGAATTCTACATAAAAGGTTTTGTTGTGAATGTGAAACTCGAATTTTTCTTAAAATGATGTATGTGTATTGTTTCATTGATATGGAAAAATTAATATTAGTTGAATACTATCAAATCTTTCATACATTTCTTTTGTCTAACAGTTTGTTGTTATCAACTTTTTAGCATTTTTTTTTTCTGTCAATCTCTTCTGCAATTTTTTTGTTACATCTCTTCTGCATCTTGAAAGATGAATTGGCTTATACTTATTGGCTTGTTTATTGTCTTAAAACCTCATCTTCTGTAGCCCCAAATAAACCCTTCCAGCAACACAACAGTTAAAAAAAAAACTAGAATCGGTCATCCGGGAGGACAACTGGGGGGTCGACCGCTGCCCACCTGGATAGGTTTTAAATACTGCAAACCGATTGCTCTGTCCAGATTTTTCCCCTCTTCTTCGTCAATCTGTGCCCTAGCTCTCAAAACCTCATATTTTCTTCTCCTAAAACTCTCTAAAATCACCTATTTCATCAACTTTTTGCACAAATTCAAGTAAGTTTTCCTACATTTCTTGTTTTCCCTCATTATTCTTGTTTCAAACTCCATGATTTTACTTGTGTTATATATATCTACGGTGGGTTTTGTTCAAATTGAAAATGGTGAAATTTTTTCGTCATCCTTGTTTATCACTTGCATACTTTGCTCCAAATAGCATAAATTGTTGTTACTAAGTTCATTTTTTTATATCTGTGCTTGAACTTTGATTTAGCCGTGTATAGCTTGCCTCTATATATATATATATATGCATTTATATATATCTTTATGTATATAGCCATTTGTCATGCTTTATCAAAATTTAGGATAATTTCATTTTTTCTTTCATTGATATTTTCTTCTATTCTGCCTCTGATTTTTGCACCTCTTTGATTAGGTCCTTGTCATATTTATCAAGTTGATTATTTGGATTTAGCATCTGAATGCTCATTTTTGCCTAAAAATCTATTCTAAATTACTTGCATATTCTGCATATTTGTTTTGTTGTTGACTCTGCAACTTATATCCATCTGTCCTTAAGACTTCTTTGTTTTACTTCTTAATTGACTCTCACAGGTTCTTGCAATCAGCATTTTTTTTTTCTAGTCAAACATACCTTGAAATAATTTAATCTATCTCCATTTTTTTTGTTATGTTTAAATACTTAGCGCCATTGCATTTCAACTCATCATATGTGCCTACCATTGTTAAACTCATTTGACGATCCTAATCTATATTTTTAAATACTTGTCAAATGGTTGTTCTGTTTTGTTTTCAAACAGTTATGGCTCCTCGCACTAAGAAGCCTCGAGCCAGAGAGGAAGGTCAGTCTTCACATCCCGCACGTGAATATCCAACTACTGACTTCCTCAACCTAATCCAAGAGTAAGCATTTAGTGCCATGTCATCCCTCTCCATTATTACAGGCCGCTGAGTTAATCTTGCTCCACAGTATGATGCTCTCTTAATGACTAAACTTGAAGCAATGGGCTGGCAAAATTTCATCAATTTGTTAAAAAGGTATATCCTCGTCTCCTCGCCTTATTTTATGTGCACCTTCAATCTTCTGATATCGACGAGGACGTTTACACTAGTAACTCCTATGTGAAAGGCACTTTTATTGAGTTTAATGTTCCCACTTTGGCCACCATTCTCAATGTTGACACTAGTCCTCACCAAATCTATTTCCAAACCGAGTCACAACTAGCTCAAATTGTGGGTAATATAACTGAAGTTTATACAACCATTTCTCTTAGCAAAACCACCGAGTCCAACCTTCAAGCCAAACACCTCAAACCCTATCTCCGCATTCTCCACCGCTTTCTATTAAAAAATGTCACTCCCAAAGTCGATCATTATGATGTTGTTCCTAATTTTAATGTCTATCTACTTTATTGTTTTGAGACTGGGTACCCTCTTGATTTATGCTACATCATCATGAGGGAAATGGCCTTTGTTTCTATATCGCGTGACAAATCATTACCTTTTGGAGCCTTGTTGACAAAGCTCTTCAAAGTCAAATTTAACAAGGAGCTAGAATCACCTATTGTCTCCGACATCAGTGAATACACCATCAACCGTGCTGGAGGAAGTGATGTTCTCCTAGGAAATATGGCTACTCCTGACATTTCCATGGCGGATCCTCAAGATCATCGTCCAGTTGCCATGACACCACCTCACTAATCGCCTCTTGCTTATTGGACATATTTTTTAGCCTTGGAACAAGATCGATAAAATCAACGCCTCACATGGGAACAACAAATGATTCAGCAATTTGGTGCCCTCAACAGCCGAGTTGATCATATTGAGGCCCACGTTGATACCATCTATCACTATCACTTCCCAAACTCTAAGCAATGATTTCTAATTTGTTTTTGATAATGTCACAATGGGAGAAATTGTGCTGTTTTGTTAAACTGGTAAAGGAAAAATGGTGATGTTTATTTTGGAAAGTTTTTTTTTGGAATGATGTTATGTTTTGCTTTGCCTTCTAAAAATCTGTTATATTTTTTACCTTAGTTGGGGCATGACTTCTATATTTATTGTTAGGTATCTTAAATCATGCCTTGATTAAAATCATATTTATTGCATATGTGCTAACTTGTGTACCTAGTATGAGCAATTATTCAGGGGGAGCATGACTTGAAGGAGTGCCTTTCTTACTCTCAAACAAATCAAAACATCATAGTGTGCCATCATAAAAAAGGGGGAGATTGTTAAACTTATTGATTTTGATGATTATTTTGATTCTGTTTCTAATTTATTTGGAAGAGAAAAATAGATTTAAATCTTATATTATATACCATTTTTTTCTCGATCCTAATCATATGTTTTAGAGTGAAAAAAATTGTCCTTAATCAGGTGTTATTTTCAGCCCAAACAGAGCCCAAAACAAAGTCCAAAACAGCCAACACAGTAGCCGTCGAAATAGTCCAAGCCCAAAGGGGGCCGGACGTCCGGGGGGACATCCGGCCGGACGACCAATCAAGTGTTTTTGGCCCAGTTTTGCTCCAATTCAATTTTTCTTCTCACCGGCTGTCAACCCAGTAGTATTCTCGACATCCGCAGAAATCATTCTTTACGACCGGGACCCTACCGAACATCTGGGGGGACATCTGGGTGGACGTCCCTCAAGAACAAAATTTCAATTTGGACATCCAGGTGGACGACCAATCTGCACTACAACGACTCTTTTTCAAAAATAATTATTATCAATCAGACCATCTTTCAACTCCTAAAAATCTGAAAATCTAATCATGTATGGGGAATACAAATTTGAGTAGAATGAATCTTACTCAATCTTCTCCACACACGCAACAGTCAATGTTCGATGATCTTCCCTTATTAAATAGCAAAGCTTCTACTGAACAAAGCACAAACAAGAACTCAAGCAAGAAAAACTTTCTCTGATCACTCATCACTCTCATCTTTCTCTATTCTCTGAAGTGTTTTTCATCTAGGTTTCATTTTTCTTTCAGAAATTTCAGTGAGCTTTAGCTTTAAGCATATATACCTGAGAGAGTTTCATTTTTACTGATATAAACTCAGAGCTTCAATATTTGTAATACTTCTTGAGATAGTTTCATTTCAAGCTTTCTGTGACAGTAAAACCTATCATTCAAATATTGTAAAAGTGTAGTACACTCAAGTTACTTGACTCTTTGAGTGTGATTGAGAATTAGCTAAAGAGGGCAAGGTTTTGAACTTAGTATAGTCTTTGTAAAATTTGTAGAGGATTGCTCCATTTGTGAAGAGGTTACTAACACCCCTGTGAAGCTAGAAGATAGTGAAAAATCTCAAGTAAAGCTTGAGGAGTGGATGTAAGCTTGGTTAAAGTTGAACCACTATAAATCTGTTTGTCTCCTCTTCTCTAATCTCTTTACTTTTGAACCGGAGTTTGAAGGCTAAGGGAATATGGGAGTCATCAGGTGCTATTAGCAACACACCGATCCCATAACCATATTGATTGGCTGCTCCATCAAAGTACATCATCCATGTTCTTTCTTCTATTTGCAGAATATCTTCATCTGGGAAAAGGTACTCCACTACTTCATTCCTTTTTACTGGGTGATCGGCCAGAAATTTCACTACAGCTCTCCCTTTAATAGACTTGCGTGTAACATATATAAGATCAAATTCGGAGAGAAGAAGTAACCAACGGCTAGCCTTCCTGTAAGTGCTGTTTTCTCAAAGAGATATTTGATGGGATCTAATCTCGAAACCAGGATTATAGAGTGAGATAACAGGTAGTGCCTCAACTTCTGGGTAGCCCATACCAAGGCTAGACAAGATTTCTCAATGTGAGTGTAATGGGTCTTGTAATCTAGCATTTTCTTGCTCAAGTAGTAAACGGCTTTCTCCACTTTGGCCTCCGACTCTTGAGCTAACATACACCCCAAAGTTAAGTTTGTCACCGACAAGTACAAGATCACGGTTTTCTCAGTTCTAGCAATGATAACATAGGTGGATTCTGTAGATACTGCTTGACCTGTTCAAAAGTGAACTGACAGCGATCGTCCCAAGGTTAGTTTTGAAATAAACCACCTTACGAATTGTACTTTACCCAGAAAGCCGCGCACCTCCTTTTTAGTCCTTGGTGGTGGCATTTCTAAGATGGCCTTGATTTTGGAAGGATCTACCTCAATTCCTCTCTGTGTGATTAAGAATCCCAACATTTTTCCTGTTGTTACACTGAAAGTGCAATTTTGCTGGTTCAACCTCAATCTATACTCTCTGATCCACTGAAAGAATTTTTCCAAGGCGATGTAGTGGCCCTCTCGATCTTTGGACTTGACAATCATATCGTCTATGTACACCTCAACCTCTTTGTGGATCATGTCGTGCAAAATGATAGTTGCAGCCCTCTAATAAGTGGCCCCAGCATTCTTCAGCCCAAACGGCATGACTCGGTAACAATATATGCCCCACGGAGTAGTGAAAGCAGTCTTCTTCATATCCTCAGGTGCCATCAAAATCTAGTAACACCCAAAAAATCCATCCATAAACGAGAGTAATGCATGGCCCGTGGTGAAGTCTACCAACTCATGAATATGCGTCAATGGAAAATCATCCTTCGGACTAGCCTTATTCAGATCCTTGAAGTCGGCACAGACTCTGATTCTACCATCCTTCTTTGGAACTGGAACAATATTGGCCAACCATGTTGTATACTCTGATACAAGCAAGAACCCTGGCTCAATCTATTTGGTAACTTCTTCTTTAATCTTCAAAGCCCAATTTGGACGAACTCTACGCAGCTTTTTCTTAATTGGCTGGGCCTCAAGGTCGAGAGAGATTCGGTGTTGTGCAATCTCAAGATCGATTCCAGGTATGTCTTCATATAACCACGCGAAAACATCTTTGAATTTTTTTAATAAAGCGATTAAACGCTCGCGTTCCTCCGAAGACAGCGTGGACCTGATCTGGACCAAGCGAGGATCCTCCTCAGTACTCATGTTAATTGATACGATTTCATTTGTACAAGGCTTAACATGCCTTTCCTCCTCACGATCAACCAAAATTTTTCAAAACCCGAGGAATTTCTTCCTCTTCGTTTATGTCAAAATTTTGAAAATTAAGATCAGTACAACAAACCAAAGGCATAGAGAAGTAGGCAACATTCACAACATTCCCATTCAAAAAGTCTAGATCCTTGCTTACAGTGGTCTCAAAGGAAAAACTAAAAGATAACCTGGACAGGACTTTGGCATTCGGGTTACCACTCGGAAGTACCGCATCGGAGGAACTCGAATCGACTCATCCAGACTCAGTGGAATCAGATTCGGACTCATTATCTGATTTAGAAATGTTGATGACGTCTTGCTTGAACTTCCAGACTAGACGTGGACCCTTAGATGCATCCACGATAAGATTGGAGAAATCCACTGCTGGGGTGTCCTTGATCATTGAGATAGTAAAACTATCCCCCAAGTTGGTGGTCTCAGCTCTAGTAGTAGAACTCATCAGTAAGTCAGCCAGTGCTTTTCCCAACAGTTTCTCCTCTTCAATGCCCAGGTTTGCAGTCCTTCCTTGATCTGTACTGGTGCTTAGATCGGCTTGTTAATTCTCCTCTTCCAGTAATTGGTGCCCGAAAAAGATCTCGAACCCTGATATCTAGTCTTTGTCTCCCAGCCATTCCAAGGTTCTGGGAATCCACAGAATGAAAAATCTTCCCCTTGGCAGACAAAGCGTCCATTCAGGGTTCCCTGTATAGGTTGTGGACTAACTCATACTACTTCCCAGTCCTCTTTGTCTTTAACCTTTCTCTCAACTCCTGCCCTTTCCTTTGCCAATCTACAGCGGTAGGTTTGTATCCCATCCCGAAGGCATGGGGGTTATGACTCAACTTCTTAGCAACAGTACCTCCCTACTTGCCGTTTCGGCCTAGTCCTGACCCGGGCATATGTCCCTGTTTGTTCATCATGTATATGGATTGTGCACTCACATAATCTCCATCACCCTTTGCCATGATGGTTTGGACCAACCGGGCTTCTACCAGAGAAAAGCCAGAAAAGAACACGTCCTCTTCCCTATGTATGATCTCCAGTAGTGGTGTAGTAGTTTCTTGGGGAGGATGGATTGTAGAGTTACCGTATACAGTGGCTATCCTCCTTTAAAGGGGTACTTTATTAATTGATGGACTTTTGATGATATAACCTTCATCTGATGCAGCCAAGGTCTTCCCAATAGTAGGTTGAATGTGGCCGGAACATCCATGACATGGAATTCTACCTCATGTTCGGACAGGCCAATCAAGATATTGCTCTTGAACGTCCCCATGACATCCCAGTTTGTATTATCATATGCTTGAACAGCTTGGGTCGTAGGTGTAAAGTTGATCGGCCTTAAACCAATGACATAGGTAGTTCTGACTGGACACACATTGATCGTTGACCCGGTATCTACTAATACCACCAGAATCCACTTTTTTTTGACTCTCCAAGGTTATATACAAAGGCCTGTTGTGGTTGGCGCTTTCAGGAGGCAATTCTTTATCCGTGAAGGATATTACTGGCGTAACATTCCCAGAGGTGATCAACGACACCAATTGGTTAGCGGTGATGTCAATGGGTAGTTTGGTTCGGTTCATTGCTTCGAGCAGGGCTTACCTATGCTCTCGAGACGCCATTATTAGTCCCCAAATGGATATATCAGCCTGAATCTTCTTGAGCTATTTCAAGACCATGTTATCCCCCACATATCTCTCTTTTACTTTCTTGGCCTCCTTTCCAGAGGTCTCTGGCTGGTCTAACACTGCGGGTTTGAAGTACTGACCACTCCGGGTCATATGATTGATCTTATCAGTATACCAGGTGTCATCTAGGTATTAACTTTCCATCCTTCATCCGTGTATGCGTGGCTCAGGTCACTGTCTTCCCACCACTCTCCTACAGTCATGATTGGGCTTGCATCAGGTTCTATCTGGAGCATATTAACATCATATGCTCTATCATCATACCATTCTTCTTCCACCACAGCTCGAGTTTCAACATCCCAGTACTTTCTGAGTTTTCTCAACATCCTCTTCTGGTCTTTGGGATCCCATTCGACTTTTTTGGTTGTCTGGGCATCAACCACCGGTGTTTCAGGTTCTTCTTCCCTTTTCCGTTGCCTTGTTCCAGAGTTATTTTCACTTGGATTTCCTCTATCCTTTCCTTTTGAAACTGTTGCAGTGCCTGTTCCTTCTCAGTAAGAGGTGCAGCCTAAGCCTTACCCTTGACAGGAGTTTCCTCTTCTCCCTCGATCTCTCCTGTCTGTTCCTCTACATCAAACTCTTCCTCACTTAACCACCCATTGCTAGTTTCTAGCTGGCTCGGGTTCCACCATCCCATCTGTACACATCTTGTATCTTCTTCTTCGAAGAAGTAAAGATCCTCCAGATCCTCTTCTAGGTTTCCTAAATCATACAAGCCTTACTCGGGCCACTCATTCTGAATCTGTGCCATTTGGTCTTCCCCAATAGCATTGATACTGAGAAAGTCCAGCAATATGACCGTTGGCTTTGGTTGATTGATGACCACAATATATAAGCTGGGATCATACTCCTCCGCAAGCGAGACCTCCTTCTCTATGACACGGGTATCATGTGACCCTGTCTTCAGTGCATTCTTCTCTTTCTCCACTTCTACTACCACGGGCCTGGGTGGGGTTTGTAGTGTTAGATCCATCATGCATATGTCTGTGCTTTCTGGAATAACCACCTCCAATTTCAATAAGTGGGATGGGGTAATGTATACGTTGGGGTTGAAGGTGGGTGGTAGTGTATGGACGTGGTTAATATTTCCAGGCGGGGAGACTTGATTGTGTATAGGGAGCGGGTTGGTTGTTATGTTTGGTTTTGCAAGTGAGGTGATGACTTTGTTGTCGATGAGATCTTGAATCTCATGATATAGGCGGTAACACATGTTTGTGGGATGGCCATGTTGTTGATGGAAGATACAATACTGGGTAGGGTCATGTTTGGGTGGCAATGGGTCTGAAAGTGGACAAGGATCAAGAGGCTTGAAATGCCCCTTTCGTATTAATAACTTAAGGGCTTGAATTGGGCTCATATGGAGGGGGTAAACACTCTACGGTTTTAGGGTGGACTAGTATTTTGTGAAGGTTGTGAGGTTGTGGTAGTAGCAAAAGGATCTGCCATTTTGGCCGTTGTAACGACATTGCTAACATCTGCAGGCCGCGAAATAGTGCTACTACTAGCATTGGTATTCCAAGAGAATGGCCTTCTTGTAGGTTCACTTGTTTTGTGGATGATACCCTTTTTTAATGCACTCTCAATCTGGACTCCCAACTCATATAAGGAAGCAAACGTGGACAATGGTGCCACTATCATTCTCTATAGCATGTCTGGCTTTAGGTTCTGGACCACTAGACGTACTTGTTCTTTCTCGGCAGGTCTATTTGTCATTCGGGTTGCCTTGGCTCTCCACCGGGCAACAAAATCAATGAATGATTCTTTGGGGTTCTGGGTAGTAGCCTCCAGCTCACTAATGATTACTTCTATCTGAGTGTTATATGAGTACTGATTGACAAATGCCTCAGATAGCTCCTCCCAATTTTGTTTTGTAGAGTCCTTCAACTTAGCGTACCAGATGGCCGCCACATCAGACAAGGTCCTTTCAAATAACAAAAGCTTCTGCGCCCGAGACAAACCCATCGGCCTTAATACATCCAAAAACAATCAGACATACATGATTGGATTCCCACTCCCATGAAATATGTTGATGTACGGCATCTTAAATTTCTTTGGTAATCTAACCGAAGCCTCAGTGTACCCATCTTCAATATCTGGAATGAAGTTGAAGCCCTGAGATTTCTTTAATGCTTTCTTCAATCTAGCAATCTTGACCAAGGCTGGATCAATTTCATTAATATCGAAAGAAAAAATCCCTAGAGGAGGTTGAACCGGAGGACGATAAGCTGGAGCTGGGGAAAACATGTCTTGAGGATCTGGGACTAGTAGATTTTCTGCTGGTGGGGGTAAATCTGGGTTTGGCTAAGCAGTAGGGACCAGATGCACAGTTGACACTATGCCCTAGATGTACGCCATAGATCGGCAATGACTTCATCTTGTGCAGTTATCCTTTGGTTTACAGTATCCATAGTTCTTTGGATGACAATCATCATGGCAGCAAATTCCTCTGCGTTTGGTGTTGTGTTCTGTGCCACTGCAAATCCGGGTGAACTAGATACTAGTGAATGGATTGATTGAGAATGGGTATGTGTTTGTGGAGTGCTTTGTACTGAATCTACTGATTGTTTGGTCCTTCTCCGTCGAGTGACTGGAGGAAGCGAGACTAGCACGGGCTGACCACCAACAAGGTCTCAAGCTTTGCACAGCCTGCCGAAATGAGTCCACACAACTTGGGGAATATCGGGTCTTTCTGAAGCTATGATGGTAAACTACCTAGCAAAAAGAAAGAAAGAACAACAAAATCAAAATTGGATAGCACTTCGGTCCTCATTTCACAACAGTCAAGACACATAGTTGAATTGTAATCCCCACTAAACTCTGTTTTCAAACCTTACTGATATGAACCATCATGTATAGTCTCACTGTAAAAGCACATATCAAGTAAAAGAACCAAAACACCCCTACGAGGGAGTAGGGTTACCCTGTCCTAGATTTTTAACATGATTTAGGCTGCACTATTTCACACAACGATTTTCACAACATCTTACAAATGGGTGGCACCCTGCCCTAAATTGGAATAGTCACTATAGCTTCACTATATGCAACTAGGTCGAATGGTCAAAAGGGTACCGTGGAAAGATTACCTAATATACCTCTCACACCTAACATCGAGAAGTGAAAGGAGGATCAAATGGTACAAAAGTAGTCTAGATCCAAGGGTTATGTTCTCAACATGGCATAGCCCATAACCAGTCAGCCTTTTGACAAGCCTTTCGGGCGAGCCTCCGGTAAACCGTCCAGGAATAGTAGTCGGCAAACACAATGACTTTCAGCGCACCAATGCAAATGCAAATGCAAAGAATATGTAAGTGTAAATAAAATTTCACATCATGAGTTTCAAGTCAAGTTCTCTAAGTCCCCAACAGAGTTGCAAGAAACTGTAGCCCGGCTTTCCACGCTCATTTCAGAAGGCGAATAGCCCTACAATTCAGATTCTACCTGTGGTTCTAAATCTGATTTCACAAGTGCAATGTGAAATGATGAAAACACAAAAAGAGTCCAAATCCGACAATTCTTTTTGGAAAATCAATGTTTGAATCAAAATGCCAAAATTGATCTACTTTGCCAGATTATGGAGTCACCACCTAAATATTTTTGGGAAATTTAGAAAACCCGTGACTTGTGCCAAAGGCCATTAGTCCGTCATCACTAAAGTGTCTCGGCTCGGGAATTTAGGTACGAGAGGGGAAGGTTATGAATTGAGCATCCCACTCGTTTGATCAATGATCGGCCTCTACTAATCATGATGTGTTTCTTATTTACAATTATATGCTCTTGTTCTGATTATTAGGCTATTCTTACTATGTGATGCGCACACAAGGTATAGACTAGTTTGCAAGAATTGGAACATTTGATCTCATGTTTTGTTTTGAAATTGTTTTGTGAATTTTCCACTTGAAAGAGTGGGCCAAAAAAATGGGCATTTAATCAAATCATCCTAGTTCAGGCACCTAGCCTTCATCCACAGGCATTCAACTAGTTTATATCATTCAAGTAATTAGCCTCATGGAATTCATGCTTTGGACATGACAACACAAACACTCGATACAAGATGCTAAAACGTGAAATTACTCACCTAGTACTCCAAGCCGAAATAGAACAAAATAATTAGAAAACATGCATGTCCCTAATCAATGCACCATGACTAATGTAATACATGCGATATGCAACTAATAGGCTCGGCTACTAATTTATGCCATGTGAATCAATTTGCTAACATGCGGTCTAAGCACATATTCATAGAATTATTTAAATGACAATGCAAGTTTGAATGAGCTAAGCTTCGGTGCATGCAATACAAGTGGATGCAAGGCATGAGAATGCTAATGAAACATGATGCTCTATACTAACCATCGTAAGCGAATAAATAAAAGGGAGAAAGATGTGGGGTTGGAAGACATACACATTATTACAACGTTTGATCCCTCATGCAGGAGAGTGCAAATCAATGTCCGAAAGTCTAAATTAAACTAACTATTACAAAACCGAATGAATGAATAATATAGGCTAAGCTAATTAACTAGCTAATTAGGCTATCTACTCTATTACAATGGGTAACCAAGATTATTACAACAAAGATAACTGAGATAAATAAACTAACTCTCTAAGCTAAGTAACTACAACAATTATAAAAGAGATAATAATAACAACACGTTAATGATAAGATTAATTACAATAAACAATATCAAATTAATTAATTACAATAATCATAATATAAGCGAGGATGTGCAAGAATTGCATGCATGCACATGCACATACACATGCACAGTGCTCGAGAACAGCTTTGTCTGCCCCAATCTTGCCCAGTTTCACCTCAGCCACTGCCCTCTATTTTCTGCAAAAATACACTGCTGACCAAACTTTGAGGTCCAGCTGGCCCTCAATGAAGCTGGGCCAGGCATAGGGAAGGCTGGTCGTGCCTCAGTTTTATGCAAAACTCTGTTTTGTGTTATGAAGCGAAAACATGCTAGATAGAGTTGTTTAAGCTCTGTTTGTCCCTTTTTCCTTCTCTGTCATGGGGAAGCCTCGAGAGAAGCTTGAGATTGATTCCAAAGCTATCAATGAGCAAATTGATTGCTTGATGATCTTGGATACAATTTTGGACAAAAAGTCAATGAAATGCGAGAAATATGACCACCCCTCCCTCTTGTTATGGAGTGAACTCAAAGAGAGTGGTAGAGATGCTTCAAGAATCATCAAAACACCATGAATTAGCGCATGATCACTCTTGACTCAATAAACTTATCATAACGTCCGGCCAACTCTAAGCAATTTAAGCCATTTTCTTTAAGTGCGTTGATCCAATTTTAAACCAATTTGTTTAGTCATTGCCATTCATTAATCCATTTGTCCATGGTGATGTTAAAGTCCACTAAACAAGAAATAACATCAAACGAGAGGTTATTCTAAAACATGTGTGTGTGAGAGAGAGAGAGAGAGAGAGAGAGAGAGAGAGAGAGACTATACCGTTGACAATGAATCTTCGAAAAGATTAAGCCATTAAGTAGAAGTCTCTCTTACATGTTTTGAGCAACCTCAATCTGTTGAAATCATTCTCAAGAATGAAAGAGATAGATGGTTAGATGATTTGTTAGAGTGAGACTCTTAACATGAAAAGTAAGTAAAGGAATGCTTGGAACAACATGCAACAAATTATGTATGCCAATTCATAAGACAACAACTAAACTATACAAAGCATGAACCAGTTTAAAAGGCTAGGATAGCCCAAAAATAGTCCCAAACTGTAACAACCCCGACCCATAGTTAACGTTAATCCATGTTTAATTATACCTAAAGAGAAATTAAAGTGAAATTTTGCATCATACATTGCATTATATGTGTTTATATCTGTTTAGCATAGAAAGATCTGTTCATGTTTCCGTTTCGGATTACGAATTGAAGGCCTTATCGGCATCCGATTCAAAAATTGACTTGATTTATGTGTTAACTAGAATTTTTAGAATTTTATGGTAGGTTCAATTGAAATTCGATTCGAAACGAATAAATTGGATTAATTTAATGCCCATTTGATTAGTTTTAATAAACCAACACTAATGAAGCCTATATAAGGCTCCGTATAAGCCTCCGCTCAACTCTTCTTCTTTATTGTCAAACATATTTGAGCTATCACACACACACACAAACGTGGAGAGAGGGTGAGTCTAAGAGAGAGTTGAGTTCAAAGAAGGATTTGGCTTGGAAACTTAAGGAATTGGTAAGGTTGAGCAATTCCTAAGAATCAAGGGAATTAAGACTTCTAGGTAAGAATTCAACCTTGCAACCTTGAGATTAAACTACTTAGTCCAAGAAATCAAAGAATTAATCTATGTAATGCTAGAGTTGAGCTTGAATGAAAGAAAATGGGTCATACTATGCATGAATATCCATTTCTTCACAAATTAAGCATGATTTCCAAGAATTCCCTCATGCATGTCTTGAATTCACCTTAATTTTGGGAAACCATCAAGTTTCATGTTGTTTTGTAGCATTTGATCATGTTTTGAGAAGCTTTAGTTCAAAGGAATTCATGTATGTCATGTTCATGGAACATTCATAAACTTTAAGTAGAATTTTTGCACAATTGGCAAGTTATTGGGGCATGATTTCTTGAAATAATCCCTAATTCATGATGTTTTATGAGTTTCTAAGTTCTTCCTCAAGTTTTGGCCCAGAAAAATCAAGTTTTGATGCTTAAGGATTGAGTTTTGAACTTGGAGAACAAATCTGGAAATTCCAGAATTTGCATCTACACTCGAGCGTAGAAGTACACGCTCGCGCGACCACTTTGAGTGTGTGCACCTTCGCTCGAGCGACCTGAAGTCCGCTCAAGCATGAAATGCATGCTCCCAGAAGTTCATATGTTTTGCAGATCGCTCGAGCCACAAAAGTCATGCTCGAGCGAAGGTCTGAGTCTCACGCTCGAGCGAGGATCGAGCATCCGTCGAGCGTGAAAATCAAGCAACCAGTACTTTTGTCAAAGTTTGCAGACCGCTCGAGCAAAGAAAGTTATGCTCGAGTGGACCCTCACATTTTGCATGTCTGCTCGAGCGAGGAAAACCACGCTCGAGTGTGGACTCTTTTCAACAAGTTTTGAAAATGTTTTCAAGTACATTTTTGCATCCTCATTCCATCCTAGGCATTCATAGGCCAATATTAAAACACTATAATGAGGATAAAGGCTAGAAACACACTAAGGACAAATGAAATAAGTTATGTACAACTCGAGCTTGTGTTTCAACGAATGTATCTGTCATGTTATGTAGGTCAAGCGCCTCAAGTTAAGTGAATTACCTACTTTACTCGTCTATTTAGAGCCACCGGTTATCTATGAGCAATAACTCTGTAAAGTTATGTTTGACTTTAATTATTTTAGGATGATATAAAATGATCAGTTTTCTGAAATGCTACGTTTTGTATGAATGAATGATTGCCCAATTTTTTTTTGTAACGTAATTGTGGTATCCTTAGCAGAGGCCCTCGTCCAAGGGACATAATACTGTGGCTTATGGTCATGAGGCCCTAGCCCGGGGGATAATACCGTGGCACAGGCCCTTGCCCGGGGGAAGCAATACCACAGCTCATATATAAGATATGTTACCCGGTACCGGACGTTCCTTTATGGAACTTGACATGCTTGACCAAAGAGACATGTTTATGCTAATGGATGTACCACACTTGCTTTGAATATGAATAAGACTATGACTTTGTTCCCGCTACCTGATTATGATTCTGATTCGCTGTGAGATTTGAAATCTGTTCTAGGCATCATTCATTAAAATCTTTACTCTGTTATTATTCACTGGGCTTCCACTTACTATTTGTATTATGTATGTAGGTGACCAGGCACGTGACCAGACCCAAAGTTGAGGATCTGGCACTTCTGTTTTGTTAGCCAACCGTTGTGCGTCCGAGGAGGTTCCTTTGTGTGAGCAAGTCAAGTCTAAGTGGCATAAGTAAAGACCTTACGTTTTTGTTTGTAATACGAGCAAGTCTTTTGTTTGTGTATAAAAGCTATCTTCCTTTTTGGGCTACAACTGTATCAAATGTGATGAAGACCAATGCATCAAGATGTCACATATATGAATATATTATATAAGGTTTCAAATTTCTATCCCATGTATGTCTGCACAGCTCTATAGACTATGTTAAATTTTGTATATTTGCTTCCGCAGCCCCTATCTTATGTTAACCTGTTCAGAGGCCTTTGGTAATTCAAGGATTGTTAGCTTGTTACGACACTAAACACATAGGGACAGGTTTGGGTCGTGATACAAATAGATGAAAAACAGTGGCTAAAAATGCATGAAAAGAGCCTAAAAAAACTAAACAACAAAGAGAAGAATCAAGGCTAGTAAGCAAGAACAAGGAGGGGTGGCTAATCCCTCTACTTTTGAAACCTCAAAGCATGATTTTTAGCCCTTTTTTAACTCTAAAAATCAGTGTAGATATCAAAGAAAAGAGTGTAAGAGTTAAGGTTTCAGCTATAGGCGAAGGTGTAGAAAGAGTGTAAATTCTCTTTATCCTTTTGGTAGCTTTTCAAACCAAACTCCAACACTTAAAATAGGATCAAAACAACACAAAACAATAAGAACTAGATAACAAATGAAAGAAATGAACGCAATAGAGAAGATAGCAAGCTAATACCTCTCAAGGGAGTAAGCTTTTTGTTTGTGATCCAAACTAAGTATCAACACACCCTCAAGCTTGAATTAGGCTTCTCAAAGATCAACTATGGCTCTAAGATGGTGAGACAAGGTTGTGTATGGTGTATGGAGATGACACAAGGGAGGTAGGTTAACTTAAAGGTTGCTTGCTATGGAAGAAGGAGGAAGGAAAAGCTCTCAAGGTGTATATAAGCTGTCTAGAGTTTTTGTCAACCTCCAAAACAGAGGCTAGACCTCGTTTTTATAAAATTTGAGCTCAAAAGATGATAAATATCTTCAAAAATGGACAGCTAGCGGGCTCACGCCCAGAACAGTGTTTCTCGCCACCAAGGCCCGGCTGGCCATTCATAGCCATAGCCGGCCTTCACTAAGGCATGGCCGGGCATGCATGCCCTCTCTTGTTTTTTGGTTCAAACTCAGCTCAAGGTGGCAAAAAGTCCAAAAATGAGACTCAGAGATTCAAACAAGGTAAATGTTGACGATTTGAGGTTATTTCGAGAGCCTGATTGAATCCGAATCGCTATGAATTCAAAGCACACAATTCAACTTTTATCATCGAGTGCATCGAACCAAGTGCCTAAGTCTTGCAGGCGGTCAAAATGGGGCGTCTACAGATGTAAAAACAAATAATGCAATGCACATGGAATTAACTTAGGGTTTCATCTTAATTACTTATTAGGTATACTTAATTATGGCTTAATCATAGTTTAATAGTTAATCATGGGTCGGGGTTGTTACAAACTCTTCCCTAGGTATTGGGGGTGTTTGGTCTAGCTTAATTTGAATAGATTATAGCTTTTGACTTCTAAAAAGCTACTACAGTGTAACAACACTCGTACCGATTACCGAATAACCACTGAATTATATGCTGATTATTGCTAAACTGGACCGTTAATGAATGATAATTGAATTAACTGAAGTACTGAATGAACTGATTGAAATCAAAACTAAAATTGAATAAGTTTATCTATTGAATTGCATATTGCATCTGTTTGATTGATTGATTACCTGTTTGAATCTATATGCTTAAAACTGCTAATTGAAGGCCTTATCGGCGGCCGAATTAGAAACCGTTTAGTGTTTTGTGATCAGTAGAATATTTGTGATTTAATGGTATATTTATCTGAAAATTGATTAGGAATGATTAAATTAGATTTAAACGAATTAATTACCAAGATTGACTTAATTACCACATTGCCATAACTAGTGGACCTTTGTTTATTCAAATATATTGTGCCTTATTACATCTAGATCACCATTTGATCAGCCCCTTTCTTGCTCATAACCGACCAAACTAGAGAGAGTGAAGGAGAAGAGAGAGAGTGGACTCAAATTGTTGAATTTGCTTGGAGATTGCTTAGAATTGGTGTATAACTTGGCATAATCTAGCTTCCTTACCTTGAATTGAGACTTAGGTAAGTGAATTCATTGTCTTCTTGTTATCTTTAAGCTCCATCTTGCATGTTTCATGCATCATTGTAGAGCTAAGCCATGTTTTAAGTTCAAGAATGTTGAATTGAAGCTTGATTGTTGCATGCATGACCATCTTGGTGCATTTTGAAGTTGATTTCATGGTAAGTTGCACATGCATGTCCGTGTTTAAGCTGTGGTCCATGTTTTCATTTTGTTTTCCAACTATTGAGCTCAATTGAGCAAGAATTGAAGCTTGATTTTGGTTTAAAGATCATGCATGTCATGTTTTGAAATTGTTCATGAAATTGATTTCGAATTGGGTTTAATTGAAACACCCTTGGGCCTTGATTTCCTTAAATTGAGCTTTATAACTTGTTATTCTATGTGTTTGAAAGAGTTTTCCAGGAAATGGGCCCAAGAGGATCGAATTGGGAGCTTCAAACTTGAGTTTTGAACTTGGAGATCGAACCTGGTTTTTCCAGATTTTTGATGTCCGCTCGAGCGGGGGAAGTGCCGCTCGAGCGGGGAAAACAAGCTCCCAGTATTTTTTTGGCATGTTTTACAGTCCGCTCGAGCGGAGTTTTTCACGCTCGAGCGGGAAAATCGAGCATCCAGCATCTTGCACTGTTCATCAGTTCGCTCGAGCGGAGGAATGTGCGCTCGAGCGGAGGATTGTGTGTCACGCTTCGGGAAGTTGACGCCGGGGGACCTTTGTTTGCTTGTGCGCTCGGCGGGAAACTGCGCTCGGCGGAGGCCTGTTTCAAAAATTCAAACCGATTTACAGACACATCTTTGCATCCTCATCCCATCCTAGGCATTCTTAGGCCTAGTTTAAGGCATCTTAATGAGGATTTAGACATGGAACCACACCGAGGAAATTTAGGGAATTAATTATCATCCTTCCGACTGTAAACTTAGTGTGTGTTCTATTTGTCAACTGTTTAGGGTTGGCTCTCGGGGACGCGCTCTAGCTGCTTTAGCCCAATCTCTGTGAGTAACAATTGTGTAAAGATATGTTCAAAATGGTTATCTTTTGAATACTGAACTGAACTGTTTATTGAACTGCTATTGTTTACTGAATGAATGTATGTCCTGTATTCTGAACTGTATTGTGGCATCCTTAGCATTATTTATTCTTTATTCTGAGCTCTCGGTTCCCTTGTGGAACCATATCATTCTTGATTGATGGCCATCATTACTGTTGGGTCTGTTAAGACCCGGTCCTTTTGGACCTACTGTTTATAGGCTAATGGGTGTACCACATATGACTGATTGACTGAAATACTGTAAATTGAATTGATTTCATTAACTGTAAGGACATTCATTCATAACCCCTTTACGCATTATGTTATTCACTGGGCTTTAGCTCACTGTTTATATATATATGTAGGTTCACAGCAACCAGACCGGAGCTAGGAGCGTGGGTTGGTCCCCAGTTTTGTCAAGCCAGCCTATGTGCCTCACTGCGAGGTTCCGAGTTGCCATGTCATGGCTTGGGGTGTTTTTATTGTCCCCACCTGTCTCCTCACTGTTTTGTACCACTGTATAGACTGTCTACTGTTTTTACTGCACTGTTATCAAGGGATTCGGTCCCCGTACTGAATGTTTGTTAATGATTGTATAGACTGTATATAGATTGTACTGTTTTGAACTGTATGAATGCATAAAAATGTTTTTGGCATACAGATTTTCACAGCTCAATGGACACTAGTTATTTACTGTATTGGCTTCCGCCAGGCCCTGTACTCTGTTTGACTGTATTACTGTTCAGCAGGCCTTTGGTAATCTCGGATTACTGGCCAGTTACGGTGCTAAACCCATAGGGCTGGGTTTGGGTCGTGACACACAGAGTGTTTGGTTAAACTTAAGAAAATCAATTTCATCTTCTACTGTTTTTTTTTTATAGCAAAATTGTTCAAAAATCAAAAGCGACTAGGAGCAGCTTCCGCAAGTGGATTATGTGGAGGGGGAATATAAATTACTTAAATATCCATGTTGTTTTGAAGTATTTACTCATTTTCTGGCTCTGGTCATTTCCGGCAGTGGCAATGACGTGCGGTGGCGTGTTTCTCTCGGCTCCTTTCTGACAGTGGTAACTGGTTGGGACAGACCCCACTTAGGGTCAGACCTGGTGAAGTTCTTTGCATAACTGAGAGAGAGAGAGAGAGAGAGAGAGAGAGAGAGAGAGTGTGTGTGTGTGTGTGTGTGTAACGCCCTCAAGATAATAACATTAAACCCATCCATATAGAGACATGCATTGATACTTAAAAGGTCCACATTCATCTATTCATCAGAGTATTTCATTACAAAAGTATTACATGTTTACAACAAAAGCAAATGCCCTACGGGCTTACAACTTTCCAAGTTAACACTTGGGTACAAAAGAGAGTACTAACTCGATTACACATTAAGTCCTTGGCTTGAGTCTATATGTAGTACAATCAAGGAAAATAAGACAATAAAAGTATGTCTGCCTCTAGCCTTCCAAGCTATGTCCTTAGAGATGGCATGCTACCTGTACCTGAAAATGATGTTCCCATATAGGGTGAGCCACAGTCAAGTAGAAATATACTAAACCAACTATGAACAATGCCTAAAAGATTAGCAACTGATAGATGGTCAACACTTACACTTCCATTTACATCTTATTACAATTCCATGACAGTCAAGTCTATGTTACAATTCACTTTCCATTTCTTATTCAACTTTGAGTTTGAAAACAAGGCTTAGTACTCTGGCCAAAACATTTGATGAGATTATAGTTCATCACTAGAACACTTTTGAAATTCAAGGTGGATACACATTTTGGTGTTGTATCAATAACACATAGACCACTTCCATACTTCACAAACGATGATGATATACACTTTAGTGCTATATCAAATCAAACAAACATTTCAATAGATAAGCATATGAGCCATACCACACTACAACAGATAAGCATATGAGCTATATCAACACTTCAACAGATAAGCATATGAGCTATATCAACATTCCAACTGATAAGCATATGAGCTATATCAACATTCTAACAGATAAGCATATGAGCTGTATCATCACTACAATGGGAGAGCATATGAGCTGTATCCCTGGGTCCATCCCCCATCTTCCCTTAACCATTAACCGGTTTAGAGGTACATCCCCTATCTTTCCCTAAACCGTGGAGTACATCCTCCATCTCCTCCTATACACAAGCAATGCATATAAACACAGAATCATATACGCAATCAATCAATACATAAAGTTAATGTATTCTATCAACCGTCTACACATATTGCATATAAACACAGAATCACATACGCAATCAATCAATACATAAAGTTAATGTATTCTATCAACTGTCATACTCTATGACACATCCAATTAATTAGTTTTGGTTTGCCTAATCATCATGCATTGTCTACAACAATCAATACTACCCTCTACCGGTAGCCCAAAGCAATTATTTCTAAACAGGAAATAAATGCACAAATGGACAATATATCAACATTTCAATTAGGTGAGCAATAAATGATTTAACTGCACCCTTTAGTCCCATACATTCCCAATTTCAACATTTCCAATTCAATTCCTCATTTCCTTTAATTAATTATATACATTAATTAATTAAAACAATTAGGGCAAATCCCCTTAATTAACAAAACAACTCTAAGGTTCCATTTTCATCCACAATCCATCATCCATCTCATTTTTTTTTTTATACCAAACTTGCATATAGGTTTATTTCAAACAAAACCCCAACTTTTGTAAAATTACACAAAAGGCCCAAACTTTCTCAAATTTACCCAACAACACCCAACATATCAAAATGCTAAAATTTAAAGACAAAATCCATAAGGAGGGGTAGGATATCCCTACCTCAAATAGTGACACCCAACCAAGAAGATGAAGAAAATGAAAATGCTCCAAATCACAAATTTTTCGAATCAAAAGATAGCCCTCGACGATCAATAACTTTTTTGTAAAGGCCAAAAGTGAGCAAATCACTCATACTAGATCAATACTTAGAGAGAAGGTAGAGCCCTAGAGTGAGAAGCTCAACAATGGGGTTTTTGGAAAAGTAAGAGAGAGAAGAGATGTGAAAAAGTGATTTAAAAAAGTCAAAACACGGAGCTTTAACCCGTCTCGCTCGGCCAAAACCTCGCTCGGCGGCACTCCTGAGACTCCCACTCGGCGGCGGATGCACACTCGAGAACTTATGCGAGAGGTCCCCGCTCGGCGTCCAACTTCCCGCTCGGCGTCAAACACAAACTCCGCTCGGCGCCAATCCCGCCGAGGCGTCCAACACAGAGAAAAAAGCTGGATGGGTGATTTCCCCGCTCGAGCACCAAAACCCCTGCTCGAGCGGAGAGGCCAAATTCTGGGCAACTTTTCTAGGTTTCTCGACACAACCAACCTATTCCCAACTTGCCCAAAACAAACCAAAACTCAAAAAGTACAGAGTAGAGAATAGAGATAAGAGTATGACAACAACACATCCACGGAACCGAGTCCGGATACGACAAATAAAGAAAAGGTAGACCCGGATCGCTATAGAGAGAGAGAGAGAGAGTCACCTCATGTGATGTGGTTTGCTCCGAGTCAGCCATCTGCAAGTTCCGTCTCTTTCTTTGGAACGGTGCTCTGCAATTTCCATCTCTTTCTTAGTATATCGTATATTGTATATTTTTGTAATGAATTAATAAATTAAAAATATATATATATATTGTTGGTTCATCAGAAGAGTGTTAGTTCATCAAAAAATATTGTTGGTTCATCAAAAAATATATATATGTATATATATATTGTTGGAAAAAAAATTGTATATTGTATATTTTTGTAATGAATTAATAAATTAAAAAAAAATAACAATTTTTATATTATCAATAGAAAAGTGTAATTTACCCATTTTATTTTATTTTATTTTTTTATACTAAATTTTTTGATTCATCTTTAAATAATTAATATGTAAGAAGAGAAGAACAAAAAAATAAAATGAAGAAAAAGAATGGCAAAAAGTTAAGATAAATTCAATTTACAACTAACAAGGACAAAAAAAACATTTATACAGCAAAAAGCTACTTCATAGCTTATTTAACAAACATTACTCAGCAACTTAAATCTATAATCCAACAACTACACCAAACAGATTAACAACTTCTGATTAAAGTCACAATTTATAATCTGTTAAGCTATAATTTATAATTTGTTTTAGCAGCTACACCAAACGGGCACATTATCTCCTACCCAATTTTATGATAAGAAAATTGATATCTGCAGCGTTTGTATGGTGAGCATTGCTCTTAATGACTCTTATAACTTGAATATTCAAGTTAGGTATATCAAGATACTCCTCATAAGCGAGGTCACCTATATGAGTGTGAATTAGGCCAATTCTATGAGAATTAATAAGGCTAAATTCTCTAGAGCACTCATCAATACCAGGCATTATTCAGGGCCATAATGAACACAACTATGAGAACCAAGCTGTGATGGTGATACATTGTGTGTAGTCTTTTGTCATGGCATACACAAACACCTAAACAGTTTAATGCATCGTGTCTACTGATTAGCCAATATGTCCGATAGGCTTTTCACTAGGAAAGGTTCAAAGCCAAAAACTACCCATCTCGATGCGGTGTGTTACCTTTGTGTACTCTCTCTTAGTTTGCATGTTGTTGCATTTCGTCGTGTCAATTCTATTCATGTGGGGGATTGTCGAAAAAATGGTTTGTGAATCCATGTGTTTTGGCTCACTTTGAGCCTAAATTGAGATGGGCTCTGGACATCGATTAAGGTGTGTCCAGGTGGAATTGCATTATTTGCCAAGTGGTGATTCATTTCGTATATATCGTTGTTCAAACCATTTTCCAAGTGAATGCAAAATTGACTCCAGAGAAGGCTTCAACAACAAGGTAATTAAACGAATTCAAATTTGAATTCGTCTCTGGTTTTGTCCAGAAACTCCAAAGTGTTCTAATGGAAATTCAATTTCAACTGTGATTTGGATTCTCTCTTTTTCTTAAGAATTCTAGATGGAAGTTTGATCTGGTATAGACAAAATTCTGGTAACTTCATCGTTGAATTTTGTACAAGACATTGTGTTTCTCACCGCATTTCCAATGACTTCGAGAAGTCAGATAGCTGAAATTAGAACAAATTTGAGGCTGTTCACACTACCATCTTAAGTCTATAAATACCCCCACTCTTCCTAAGTTGTTGTAGAGAAGAAAATTCATATCAAATTACAATCTAAATAAGAGTCATGGTCATGTTGATTTTTTGGAATTTCTACTATGTTTTCTTCATCATTATTCATTTCATAGTCTTTGAGTCAGAGAGAGTGCAATACAAGTTTTGTTCGCTATATCTAAGATAGTTGTGCTGCGATCTTGAATTTTAGTCGTTGTATCCTGGGAGGTTGGCGTCAATAATTTGAGCACCTCGGTAGGGGCAAATTAAGCCCTAAGGAAATTGTGTCAAGCCTTGACGGTATTGTATTGTTTTGTATTACAATTTCCGATTTATTATTAAGCATACTCTTCTTGCATAATTGTTTGTTTGAAGTATCATTATGTTTTGTTGCTCTATTTCTCTTTGAAAAATAATTTTTCCTCACCCAGTCATCCGGGGCAACCGCCTTTGTAAAATTTTTGTTCTGCTTTGCTTAGTTGCAAGTCAATTCCAATACTCACTTATTTATACTTGTGCTCAATTTGTAATAACTTCCCGACATTCTCTAATCCATCTCTCCCAAATATAAAGATGTTCATAAAAATTTAAGGAAAAAAAAAAAAAAAACCCCCTTGTCAAACGCGGTCTGTCTATTTATTTATTATTATTTTTTTGGTTCATGGCGGACAGCGGCTGTAGTCACCTATGTTGACACAATTGTTATGTTTTAATATATATATATATATATATTTAATATACATATATTTAATATTTTCTTAATTTTTTAAGGATAAGAGTTTGTAAGAAAGAAGATTGGCTTCCTCTTAGTTTAATTCTTGAAATGAGTTTCAACTTTTGAAATATATTTTAAAGGATAAATTTTTGAAATGAGTTTTGAAAAGAAAAAAACTTGTTTAGTTATGAATTTTGAAAAGCGTTTTGAATGGTATTTTGCAATTTTTTAGATTTTTTTTTTTTTTTTTGAGGTCTCTAATATTACAATTTTAGAAGATAAAAGATATTCCAAACTTTCATGCTACCTTAGGTCCCTCAAAAATACACACCTCTTCCCTCCAAAATTATTGAACCAAAATATCCTTGCGTTTTATAATTTGTCTTTCACTTTTTGAAAAATGAGAGAATAAAGAATAGAGAGACGTACAATGAGAGAAAAGTGAGAAAAGGGTTTTGAGAGAAAAATCGAGCCTGAGGGCTGAGTGATGTGAGCAATATATATGTGAGACAAGGTGGGAAACATTACCTGCAGCAGTAGTGGACTCCCCGAGAATCTGGTCGTCTCCCGGCGGTGGAAAGCATCCAAGCCCATCAATGTTTCAGCCAATGTCATGGCAATGCAGCTCTTGCCCTCTTTCAAGCTTTGGGCGACTTCGATCAGACGAACGCTAGATCCTCCGGAGCTTGAGGCGAGCAAGAAATAAGATAGAATGCACAAACAAAGGGCATGTCTCCGAAAGCCTTGCCAATGATGGTCACTACGATCACTGGCATCGGAAAATCGACAAATCAAACTCGAAATATCCAGCATTCCGTCACAAATCAAAGCTCGAACATTGTGCATAGTGAGCCCACACATTCGTCCCAAGGCTTCAGCATGGCCGAAGCGGAGCTGGGGCAAGATCTCTTCATTACGCTAGGACTCCATCAAAGCTTGGAAATCTTCGAAGGTTGGACACATCTCTTGCTTGCAAAAGCTAAAGACATGTGTTACCGGATTCCAAAACCTCGCCGCGGTATGGAGAAAGGGAAGATGCAGCGGAGTGCAGCTCAACACGAATAGTGCATTCAAGCCGAAGCCCCGGAAGTTCAACTTTTTTGAGCCGTCTAAAGTAGCAATCCAAGATGCGAGATTTTCGACGAGGAATGCCTCCATTTTGATGCAAAACTGAGATGAAATGAAAGAACCACGAAGCTGGAACTTTTATAGAGGATAAGGCACTATTTGGGGACACGTGTCAAAAATTTGGTGGTCGCCAAACTAGGTGGTCGGCCGACCACTTTTTCTGGTAGGCCGATCAGCCCTTTGGTCTCCAAGGAAAATAGCTAGTCGGCCAACCCCTTCTGGTGGTCGGCCATGGAAAAAAGTGGGTATTTGGTCTTTTCCTAGTCTCTAAAAGAGGGCTCCTAGCTTTTCCATGTGTTAGGAGTATCAAAGGTCCGCATTTCCCTCTATTTCGGACACATTCCATCGCCTGTTTTGTCCGAATTGCATTTGTTTATCGAGTTGTCGTTGAGCTTTGTTTATCGAGTTGTCGTTGAGTTTTGTTTATCGAGTTGTTGTCGAGCTTTGTTTATCGAGTTTTTGTTGAGTTTTGCTTATCGAGTCAAGTTGATAAGTTTATTGAGTTGTTAAGTTTTATCGAGTTGTCAAGCTTTCTCCATCGAGTTGTTACTCTCTGTTAATCAACATTGTCGTGTTTTGCTTATCGAGTTGTAAACTTGCTGGGTTTTGTTGTTTCTTAGTAAGTTAAGTTGTTTAGTTTGTTACGTCGGTTCACTAACTAATTTGGCAGTTTTCGACGCTCAATTTTCATTCAATCTCATTTTTGTGCAAAATGATGCGATGCTATGCTAAGAATACAAAATACAACACTTTTTCAAAAAGCTGTTTATTCCATCATGCTTCCTTTGTTACAACATTTAACAACAAGGGTACAAGTTTTACAAAAAATAAAACTGCCTAAAAATGTACAATGTGCTACAACTACTAGTAAAAAAGGCAAATAAAGCAGGAACATCTGCATTAGTGCTCTCGGACTCAAGAATAGGAGGCCCTCTTCGTCCTCTTCAGCTGAGAAGTGGAAAGAGTTGGTGGTGTCCCACCATCTCTCCACGAGTGCCCCCATCAAGGTCCTGCTCCCAGGGTAGCGAGATAGCCCCGCGCAGAAAGGCCCAAATCCTGCCCCATCCACCATGTGACGAACGGTCTCTGGGAGCTCTGCATACCGCTTCCTAGCAATAATCGAGCCATAACCTCACGTAGAATGAGAGGGTACCTGCATTCAAAATGAACAAATGTATTTAGTTTCAGAATGAAATGTATAAGCTGCGTGCAAATGAAATGAATGAGCTGTGAGTTCAAAAGTGAAATGTAAGAACTGTGTGTTCAATATGCGCTGCGTGCAAATGAAAAATGTGGGTTGTGTGTTCACCATCAAAAATTTGAGCTACGTGTTCAACTTTCAAAACTATGGGCTGTGTGTTCATAATCAAAATTTTGGACTGCGTGTTCAGATTTTAGAAAAATGTAAATTATGTGTTCACCTCAAGAGTTTGGGCTGCGTGTTCAACTTTCAAAAACTATGGGCTGTGTGTTCATAATCAAAAGTTTAGACTGCGTGTTCAGATTTCAGAAAAATGTGGGCTGTGTGTTCACCATCAAGAGTTTGGGTTGCGTGTTCAACTTTCAAAAACTATGGGCTGTGTGTTCATAATCAAGAGTTTGGGCTGCGTGTTAAGATTTCAGAAAAATGTGGGCTGTGTGTTCACCATAAAAAATATGGGCTGCGTGTTCATATTTGCAAATGTGGGCTGCGTGTTCACCACCAAAGTTTGAGTTGCGTGTTTAGATCTTCCAAAAAATGTGGGCTGCATATTCACCGCAAAAATTTGAGCTGCGTGTTCAGATCTTCCAAAAAAAATATGGGCTGCGTGTTCATACTTGAAATCATGAGCTGTGTGTTCACCACAAAAATTTGAGCTGCGTGTTCAGATTTCAAATCGTGAGCTGCGTGTTCACAATCAAATTTGAGCTATGTGTTCACATTGAAAAGTTTGAGCTGTGTGCTAAATCAAATTAGAATGCGGTATTATGGGCTGTGTGTTCAGATTGACCAGTATTATGAGCTGTGTGCCAACTAAATCAAATGTTGTGTTATGGGCTATGTGCTCAGATTGAGCAGTATTATGAGCTGTGTGCCTAAATGTGATATGTGCCCGAAATAAACTGTGTGGTCAGGACGAACCATGTGTTCAGAGTAAGCTATGTACCAAATTGATAGAATATTGTGCTGTGAGCTGTATGCCAAGTCAACATCATATCCTAAATAAGCTGTGTGCCAAATCAATATTGTGCTATGTGCAAGTCGTGGGCACATCTTGTAGCATTGTTGTTCATTCCTTCCGCATTGTTATGCGTCACACTTAGGCTGTATTGTTATGCACCCCTTTTTGCATTGTTATGCGTCATGCTTAGGTTGCATTGTCATGCATCCACACTTTGCTTGCATTGTCACGCGCTTTTCACTTGCATTGCTATGCATGTTTCTAACGATGTTGTACCTGTTGAGTTTTTTCCTCTTTCAGGCACGATATTGTATGTATGGTTCATTTGAGGCTGGCGCGACCAGACGAACCGGACGGTATTGTATTCTCTGTGTGAGACATAGTAAGAATTGTATAATTCTCTTACATCCTTTCTGCATGTAATGTAGTTAGATTTGTATTTTCCTGCTTAAAACTGTTGCATTTATTGTGAATATTTGCTTCATTACAGCTTGCTACTTTGCATGATCATGAGTTATGTTCGGCTTTGTGCATTCCCCTTTGCATTTTGTCCCTGCCTGCGGGCATGCCTACAGGCCCATCTTTTATTTATCTCGCCTGTTTGTCTAAGTAGCCTTGTCAAAAATGGGTCGTCTCTAGGCTTTGACATTCACTCCCGTCACATATGATTTTCGAGTTCTGTCAAAGAGGGGCAACTGTAAACACCCCATTTTTGACCGACCTTAAGATTCAGATATCAACGAAGGAGCGCTCGATGATTGCGCATGTTTTGCTCGTTCTGAGGTTACGGAGTCTCGGCTGAGAGCCTTGCCTTCGGACTTCGAGACTCTTTTGTGCTTTGCCTCGATTTGCAAACCAGGTTCTGTTTTCTCTTCCCGAAGGGAGGGACGGGTCTTGTAGACCATCTCTTAGTGGCTGTAGGCTACTTTTCGTGGTCGTAGACCACTGTTCCTGTTTGGAGACCAGTTTCTGATTTTCAGAGCCGTCGGTCGTGCGCTTCGGTTTTGGACCGCTTAACTTTCTCCGTTTGCTCCAATTTTTGGCACACGCCTTGTTTCCTCTCTGTAGAGGGACACTGTGACCCAGGAGACCACCTTCGTGGTCGCACGCCACTTTCGATGCTTTACAGCCTATTTTCGGGGCACCCGGCTACGCGTTTTGGCCCCCGAACCCTTGTTTTGCATCCGTCTTGGTTCATTTTTGGCATGAATGCTATTTTCATTGTTTGGAAGGTGGTACAAGGGTGGGAGACCACCTTTTCTCTTGGAGACCACCTTTTCTTCCACTGGCCGATTTTCTTGTCAGGAAGTTGGTCTCCCTCACTTTTGGGCCACAATTGCTGGTCTCCCACTACACCATTAGCTTACATTTAACTGTGAGACCACCAATTAGAGTTGCCGACCACCATTCTCCAACTTGCCCCTTTTGACCTGGTCAACCGACCAGAAAAAGTGGTCGGCTGACCACCTGAACCTTTTGAACCTGGTCGGCCAGCTCTCACATTTTCTGTCTCTGTAAGTGTGTGCCATCTGTGCCAGCTGGAAGGCACAGAAGGGATCCTCCATAAACGTGTATGGAGGATCTTCAAACTTTTTTTTAGCTTCTTCGAGAAGCTTTGGACCTCTTTGGCTATAAGAGAGGCCCTCTCCTTCGTTTGCAAAGGTTCAGAAATTGGTTAAGGCATACATAGATATATCTCTCTCTATCTCTATATTTTGTGTTCAAAGTCCATAGTTCTTGACCATTTTGCACCCCACCTCACAACCACACACTTCCACCATCACTCTAAGGTTCTTGGAGCTTCTTTTCAGAGGCTAAGGAGTTGTTGTTTTTGGTCCAGAAGCTGCTGGAGTTCTTGGCTACAAGGGTAACACCCTATTCCCCCTTTTGGTCTTTATTTTGCTTCATATCTTAGTTCTATTTGCAAGCATATTTGGGCTTTTTCATAAACTAAAAAAAGTCTTATTTTGAGGTCCTTAACATGCTTGTTTGAGACCATTTTTCTGTTGGGGGTCATCTACCCCTTTGTATACTTCATTCCACCTTGTTTTGAGCCATGCCTTAGAGCATTTGTATTGGCCTTTGTTTGGCCTTCTAGCCACTGAAATCCAGTGGATTTTTAGTGGCGAACATGCTATTTTGAGCACCAAAGTCAGAGAGGGGTGACCCTCTCACCCCTTGTCTTGTTTTTTAGCATCTTTGGCCTAACAAAGGAGCCCTTATTTGCATGCTTCCAAGCCATGTTTCGGACCATTTTTGGTGGGTTTTAGGACCTGCATAGGCTCTGCCCAGAGCCCATTTTTCCATTTTGGGTGTCCATCTTGCATGTGTAGAACAACCCTCTTTGTAGCCTATCAAAGGAGCCTATCTTTCTTGCATGCATAGACCATGTTTCAGTGGGTTTTGGGGCTTTATTTGGCATGTCATACCTCTGACTTTTGCTGGTTTGGTGGCCTCTTGATTGCCTCACATGCTTGTAGTGCAAATCCTCTTTACTAGCTTACATCGCATGCTATTTTGGCCTTTGATCATAGCACTTTTTGGCCATGCTTTAAACTGATTTTGTGCATGTTTTGGATTGCCTTAGCTCTGTTTTTATGCCTCATGGTCGAATGATGCTTGCTATGCATGGTTGTAGTTCAATGCCCTTGCCTAGCTTTGAGTTTTGGAACCTATTGCATGCTTATGTTGAGGTGTTTCCATGTTTTGGGGCCATTGTGCATCACATTTCAGAGCTTACATGTATGCCATATTCCCATGTTTTCCACTCTTTAAATGTGTTTGAGAGTTGTGCATGAATACCTCATTTTTGGACCATTGCATGAGCTTCATTTCTATGCATTTTGAGCCATCATTCTAGATCATTTTCCCACTGTCTTGGACCTGCATAGGGACTGTTTGGGGCTGGTTAGGTCATTTGAGCATTGCTTTGTGTACCTCTAGTGTAATGCACTTCACTAGTTTCGGTATCCGGGCCATCTAGCATGCATTGTGTGAGGCGTTTACATGATTTGGGACCATCTCGCATGTCATTTCGGAGCTGGAAAATGTGTGATTGTATGCCATATTTCATCCCTTGCCATGCTTTGGCAGAGTTGCATTTGGTGCCCTAGGTTTGGTCCCTTGCATCTATGCATGTTTGCATGTGTTTTGTTGCCTAATTTCATCATGTTTGGCCACTGATTTGAGTGTGGCTGAGGTCCACTCATATTGGTTTAAGTCCATCTTGCATTGTGTATGCCATATTATGTCATGTGCATTGAGTATGCCATTTATAGTTCATAGCATTGCGTATGCTAGTTGCACCTTTGCATATCACTCCTTACATGTTTGCATGTCTTAGTTGCATTTCGTTTAGGATGCATGCTAGTTGTTGCATTGTGTTTGCATGCCATGCCATTCTAGTTGTTGCATAGTGTTTGGAGTAGGGTTTAGTCCAAACACGGGAAACGAGGGACGTTTCGTACTCAAAGTGATGAAACATGCTTCAATTCCTGGTCACCAACACTCTTGACTATCCATGATAGAGTTGTTGGCTTTAGGTGTCCATTTGTGCATTCATTTCACATTGAGTTGTGCAATTCAACTCCTCGGCCATCATGCATCAAGATGCGTGATTGGTGGCACGAGGATCAAGGACTACACTCCCTAGAACTCATGCAATGACGGGGAGAGTGGTTGTGCATACATATGTCAAAAATACTTTGCCATGCCCCTTTCTTGCTCTCTGTTGCAGAAAATCGGAAGCCAGACAAAAAGCGGTCGTGATATCCTACAAGTTTCCATGGAGTTGTGTACAGTGTTCCAGGGTCAATTGTAAACAGAAGCAAATCGGGGCATCGCGATGGATTTCTCGACAAGGCGACTCGAGCATGCATGCATCTTTCATCATTCATAACAGAGCTGAGGCAATCCATTTCATATGTTTTGCCAAGGGTTTCAGACTCTTCTGTTGGGAGGTCCAGGGAGGTTCAGATTTCAGACCAATCTCAGAGTAAGGGGTCTGCTAGTTGTTTTGGTTGTGGTCAGTTGGGCCATGTTAGGCGTTTATGTCCTTTGCGTGTGAACTCTTCGGGTGTTTCAAAACCCAGTCAAACCCAGTTGTATCGTCTAGTCAAGGACATTATCGGTACCAAAAACGAGCAGGCCAGGCTTCGAGGGCCTCGCGAGGGGCAACTTATTAACTAGCCTGATAGTATTACCCTGGAAGGGGACTTTTGTATTGTTGGCCGGTGATGTATTATGTGAATCATTTTGTTGTTGACCGGTGTACTGTTGGATGCTGAGGCACCATGTTTATGTATCGCATATGTATGCATAGTGTTGTTTGTTTAATCCTCATGTATTGGGGAGTATGTATGGAATTTCGAACCCTCTATTATATATATATATTGAGAAGTTATTAATGGGATCAATGATCCTAGTGTTGTTGCATGCTTGGTACTGTATGCTGAGGTAGATATGTGACGGCCTGTGAGCCTTGTTCACTTTTAATGTTATTTGTTGAGAATGAGAAATCTGTAGGTGAATGTGATTGGTTTGATGGTGTCGAGAGTTGTGCGGTCTTGGTAGGGGTATGTGAGTTTTGTATCTCGGGTTAGCGGGAAATGGTACCAGGGTGTTGCTTGATGTTTCGGGTTTTTGCTTGTTATTGAATCCGTTGTGACTCCATCAGTTACGTTTGTGGGTAGTATTCATATTGTGACTTGTTATTGGTTGGTGACCGGGTGTGGGTGAAATGAGTTAGTGGTGTTATTGGTTTTTGGGTATGGTTTGTAAGAAGAAAGAGAATTTCATGAGTGGAGGTTGGTAACATTCTTTGAAAGGAAAGCTGGATTGTGTTCTCGGGTAATGAGAGTACCATTAACCAAAATTAGAGTGTGTGATTGAGGTTCACCATGTCGGCCACGGGATGAAGAGACGGGCAGGCTTGCTATATAACCATGGGGAGATGATGATTTCCTTGGAAGTAGTGTTGGTGTGGTTCGGTTTTAGGAGATCCGGTGAGATTCCAAAATTTGGGGCTTGTGTAGGGAACTCCGTGTTTGAGGTTAACGGTTTGAGTGGCACATCAGCGTTTGGTTTACTAACTGTGGTGGTTTATTGAGTTGATTAGTCAGCTTGTTGGCATTGGGTTTGGGCTGGCATTGGTCACCTTGAGAGTAGCCCTGTTCGTTGTAGGCATTGTGTGTTGATTAGGGAAAACTGAAACTAATCACCCAAAATGTGTCATCAATTATGACGGTTATGATAATACAGCAAATATGTGTATTGGTTGATCATTGTGTATGATAAGCATGTAATTCATTGTATGTGTAATTGTTTCGGAGGAGATAGGGGATGGACTCCATTGATACAGCACCAAAATGTGTATCATTTATTGTGGAAGTGTTTTGTTATGAGTTTTAAATCTCATTCAAACCGTTGTTATTGGAAGTGTTTTTGTATGAGCTGTAGTCTCATGGAAATTGGTTGGCTAGATAATGCACCATGTTTATGATTTTAGATTCGATTAAGTAAGGGAAGGTGGGATGAAATTGCAAAATCATGAATTTCTTATACCTTATTGTGTTGTTAACACAGTTGTTTCTATTAACTACCATTATAGTAGTGTCATGTTTTGTGTTGGTTATGGCATCACCGTGTGAGTGATGGATGTTGCTGATGTTTTTTTTGAAAAAGATTGGAAGACAAGATTTTTCCTGGTGAATTGGCCTTCTAAGGGCGTTATTAAAAAGGGAAAATATTGAGAAATTGATTTAATTTACGGTTTTGAGGAATTTCCGAACGGATAGTTTTTGGCAAATAAATTATGGATGGTTATGTGTTTTAAGTAACACCGTGTTTACGAAAAATGTTTACAAAACTTTTGAGTTTCACCTGGGAAATGCAAAACTTATTTTGGAATGTCAACGTTGAAACTTTGACTATTTTTGACAAATGTCTCATGAACAAGAAAATGATTTTTTATATTTATGCAAAGATTTGCTTTGGTCATTCTGTTGGGAATTTTGGTTGGTTGTTTCAGGAAAGGTTTGGTTTTGTTGAGGGTTTCGTGCCTAAGAGTTGTCTTTTGGAACGTGTTTCCTTGGTAAGCCTTTCTTTTGTGAGAGTGAACCGGAGGTTTGTTGTGAGAATAGTTCCTCTCCTAAGTGCTTGGGTGTTGGGTGCTTTGGGATCTGTTGGCCTGGTGTTTTGGCGTTTCCTTAATTTTGGGGACGAAATTCTTTAAGGAGGGGAGGTTATAGCGATCCCAGTTTTCCCTTTCTTTATTTTATTGTATTCCAAACTTGGTTCCATGGATGTGTTGTTGTCGTATTCTCTTTTCCATCCCTTACTCTTTGTATTTGAGTCTTGGGTTGTGTTGGGCAGGTTTGAAACAGGTTGGTGGTGTTTTGGAACCAAAAGTTGATGCCCAGGTTTTGGCCTTCATGCTCGAACGGGATTTTTGATGCTCAAGCGGGCCCTTCGTTGTTGTTTATCTACTCGAGCGGGGGTTTTGGCGCTCGAGCGTAAATATCCATCTCCCAATATTTTTTCTCTACAGTCTTCAACGCTCGAGTGGGATTCTTGACGCTTAAGCGTGACCCTTTGATTTTTGTTCCTCCGCTCGAGTGGGGAGTTTGATGCTCGAGTGGGGACCATGGTCTGTAAAAGTTCTGGAAGTGTGCATCCGGCGCTCGAGCGGGAGTTTGGACGCTCGAGCGTGAGTCTATGTCTGACGCTCGAGCGGGGGTTTCCACGCTTGAGCGGACCTGTTTGTATATCACATCATGATTTCACCTTTTTGGATCACTTTTTGATTTCCTTTCTCTCTCTTACTTTTCAGAAACTCCATTGGAGAGCACCTCACTCTAAAATCCCCACTTCTCTCTAGGGTTTGATCTAGGAGGAGTGTTTTTCTCACCTTTTTCCTTTGTAAATAGTGTAGAGCTTGGTGTGGGCTTTCTATCCATCCGAAAAAGTTGGAGTTTGGAGCACTTTGAGTTTTGCTCTTTTTCTCCTTGGGTTCTCCATTTGAGGTAGGGATTTCCTTGTTCTTTTACAATGCTTCATCTATAGATAGACATGTGGTAGTTTTGTATTGCATGAAAACTTTATCCATGTTGGGTTTATTTGAAAATATGAGGGAACCTAGGGTTGGTTGATTGAAAATGGATTCATTGTCATTGGTTGTTCCTTGGACTAATTGTGGAGTAAAATAGCATGTTGTTGTTGAAATAAAGAAAAGCCCTAATTTATATTTGACTTGATAAATTAAAAGAGGGGTTTTTGTTCTTTGGGCAAACACTTATGTATTTTGGGTCTCAAATGAGGTTATTGTTGTTTGTGGTTAATGTTTGAGCCTTTTTGGTCAACATTGAGAAAAAGAGGGAGAAAAACCCTAATTTAATGTTATGACTTAATTTGCATAATTAATTTGGAAGGTTATGAAATGATTGGTATTGGTTTTGTGAAATAGGAAAAGTGTTTTTGGGAATTGAAATATTGTACCGTGAGTACGGAAAATATACATTTGGGCTTTTGCCTTTACTTATCATACTAGCATAGTTGTCGGGTTTAAGATTGCACGATAGTGAATCTTTTAATAGATGTACTAACTACATGCATCTAGAGGTTTTGTCCTCGGTCATCGATGGAGGGTGACATGATTGGGTTGAATTGTTGGCTTTGCATTACATCCGTGTCAATTGAACATTATATGTAATGAAGTGCTAGGATACATCATATATGTATAATTGTTAGGGAGGAAAGAGAGGTTGTACTCCAGTGTGTGGGAGGAGATAGGGGATGTACTCCACACACCTATGTGTTCATCTACTTTAGCACATTACTCTTGTATCTGGATAGTCGATGTGTATGTATTACATTTGTTGGTTGTGGATCGTTATATGGAGATGGTTGGTATCATATACTGCGCTTATAATGAAGGGTACCATTACCTTCCAGCTTGCGCCTGGAGAATGTGGACGAGGTACCATTACCTTCCAGCTTGTGTCTGGAGAATGTGGACTGGATGCCATTGCCTTTCAGCTTGTGTCTGAGGAACTTGGCTTATCGTTGTTAGGGGAATTATATATTAGGCTTACTGTGCATATAGCCGGTAGAGCAGTGTTTTATTGTTATTGTCTCAGTGTATCTGAGTATATTATGGATTGCGTTGGTTGTAGTTTGATGGGCTGAGTTGCCTCATTTGTTGATTATATACATGTTGATGATTTGTTATCTCCCTTTTGTTAAAGGCATGAATGTATAGGTATGATTGTGTTGGAAAGAAACCAAAATACCATTTTTGTCTTTTGGAAAGTGTGAAAGAAATCGAGTATTTTGAAAATATGTTTTGAAAAGGTACATCTGTTGTATGTATGGGAAAATGGAAGAAAGTGATAGGCTTAGTGAAATTATTTCCTAAGAAATTGTTAAGGTTACGAAAGATTAAGAACATGAGGTAATGATAAGGAAAGAAAGATGAACCGCTTATAGCGTTGATTGTAATGGCTGTTTTTGAGAAAATATCATATTTACGTATATTTTGAATAAACTGCCATATTACTATTCTAGTATGAGATTGAGCATTCATGATCATAGCTATCTGTATGTTGTTATTGTTGAGGATCATGTTGAGATCCCTACTAGACTATATGTTCATCCCACGTTGTTGAATCTTTTTCAGGTATTAAGTTGGTTGAGCTACAAGACTAAAATCTACTTACTTGTTGGCCACGGGGCCTCTTTGTGTTGGCTGAATGCCATATATGTAAAAGGGTTACACCCTTCTTCTTGATTCATTAATGATGTAAGCACAAGGGCAATTTATTTGATTGGCTCATGTTGTATTTAATTCGCATATGATTGAGAGGATTGTTATTCATTTCCACTAGTTGGACATGAGTTTATTTCCACATGATTATTTCTGAAATGGAATTGAGTTAACGAATTTGGTAATACTTCGAGTAATAAAAAGTGGGGCGTGACACCCTCTACCTTTCTTGCAAAGGACTTAGGGTAGGAACACACTCAAGATAGATGAAACCCTAGAGAGAAGATGTATAGAGAGAGAAGATGCAGCTGGTCTAGGGTTTTCACAAAAGTGGAGATGAAAAAGTGAAGTTCAAAACTGCTGCTGCCTACTGATATAACACAGGCTCGCTCGAGCGAAGGATTGGTCGCTCGAGTGACCAGATACAAAGAACCCTCGCTCGAGCGTAAAAAGCCTCGCTCGAGCCAACAATCGAAGCTTCAGGTCTGCAACCTAGAAGCACGCTCGAGTGCAAGAATGCTCGCTCGAGCGAAGAAACCCAAAACATAGACCTCGCTCGCTTAAGCGAAGAATTATAACTCACAGGTCCAAAACTGGACGCAGACGCAGCTCGAGTGAAGGACGTCTCGCTCGATCCACCAGACACAAAACTCGACTCTCACTCGAGCGAAGGAACCCTGGCTCGAGCGAAGGAGCTAAAACAAGGAGCTCGCTCGAGCGACAAAAATCTCGCTTAAGCGAAGGACCAAAATTCTGGGCAGCAACCACTTGCTCCCAAATACACCCAACCTGTAACAACCTTGCCCAAAACATCCTATAACTCAAATACAAGGTATAGAAGGACAGAAATAAGATATAAACCACAACCAACATCTACGGAAGCAAGTCCGGATACAACAACCAAAAGAGTAAGAACTGGAATCGCTATAACTTGTTGTACCTATTGTAATTTTCTTAATTTTTGAGGTTATTTATAAACACACTTTTATTTTCATAAATTTATTACTTTGATCTTATTGATAGTTGTATTTCGTAAATTTACTACTTTGATCCTATTGATAGTGGTATCTTGCTACTTATGTATGTCATATGCAGACCTTATCCAATTGTCGTTTCTAATAATTATATTTTTATATCATAATTTATTACATGTCATAATTATATTATTAAATAAATATAAGTGATAAAAACACTATAGGCCAATGCAATTATCACACTAGATAAATCAAATCAAACTAAACGTTAAATCCCATCAAATAAGGTCGGTTACAAATTATCACACAAGATATGATAAGTAAAATATAATATATAAATATAATCATTATAATATTATTGGTGGCACAAAATCAAATATTATTTAGGAAAATGAAAATTTAATTCTTAGTACTGTAAAACCTTGGCCTAATAACCTTATGATTATGGGTTTAAGTCTTAGGATAACCATTTTATGTGTGCACTTAATCTTTTCTCTCCCAAATACACATTAATGTGTACTACTTAAGCATTGTTTTTACCTAAGAAATGGCAACTTAGACTTTTAGATCTTTTGAATTTTTTTTTAATCTAACAATTACAAAAACACAATTTCTTATCTCATCTAAATAAAAAATAGGGCAAATTACAAACATATCCCGGGATTTGTTTAAAATACTAATTGCCCTTTGTAATTTCGAAAAATACATCTCACCCTTTCAAGTTTCTAACCGTATAACAAATGACACATTTTATTAATAAATCATCAAGCCAATAAATGGTTTTCAACGATATCATAAATATATTTTAATTAATAATAATTCAAATAATTTTATTATTGTATAGGAGAGTAGTTAGAAGTTTTATTTATTTTTGTTAATTCTATTAAATAAAAAATTATGATGAGAGAATATTTGTAATTTTTCAAAACAGATAGGGCAATCCATAGTTTAAAAAAATCTCAAGAGGTATATTTGTAATTTATCCTAAAAAATATAATAATAAAATCCATTCATTTTATTTATTTATTTATGTCATGTGATTCTATCTATATTTTTATCATAAATCATTTATCATTTATTTTTGTGAGTGGCTTATTTGGTTTGTATCTCAAGATATAGGGTTTGCTTGGTTTGTATCTCAAGATATAATTTTTTAGAAAAATTTTCAAAATTTTGTTTAGTTCAAATTTTTTGAATTTTTTTTTTCAAAATTACTTTCTCTCTCTCCTACACATCAATCAAATCTCTCTCGTCTCTTCTTCTCAATCACTTTTTCTCTTACACACATCTACTCAACTACAACAAAATATCAAATCATCTCAAACACTCAAACTCCAAAACTATTTTCAAAATATACAACTAAACAAACCAAAAAAAATTTCCAAACTCTCTCCCCAAATTTTGTTTTTGAAAATTTATCTCAAAACACAAACCAAACACACCCATAATTTTTGAGAAATTTTTTTAAAATTTTGTTTGGTTCAAATTTTTTGAAAAACAATTTCAAAATCATTTGGTCTTTTCTACACATCAATCAATCACTTTTTCTCTCTCCTCTCTCTTTCTCATACACATCTACTCAACTACAACAAAATATCAAGGGTAAATTACAAATACACCTCATGAGATTTGCTTAAAATACGAATTGTCCCCTGTGATTTGAAAAATTACAAATACCTCCCTGCTAGAATTTTTTATTTAACAAAATTAATTGAAAAAGTGAAATTTCTAACTGTTCACATATACAATAATAAAATTATCTGAATTATTAATTGAAATAAAATTTTAACATTATTAAAAATTGTTAACTAACTTAATGATTTATTAATAAAATGACCTATTTGTTATAAAATTAGAAACCTTAAGGGGCATAATGTAATTTCTAGAATCACAAAGGGTAATTTGTAATTTAAGTAAACTTCAAGGGGTGTGTTTGTAATTTACCTAAATATCAAATCATTCCAAACTCTCAAACTCCAAAACTATTTTTAAAATATATAGCCAAGCAAATCAAAAAAAAAAAAAAAAAAAATTCTAAACTCTCGCCTCAATTTTTTTTTTTTTTTTTGAAAATTTATCTCAAAACACAAACTAAACATATATAAATATATATATTAGAAATCCAAACATAACATAATAATAGTCTGTGCCGTACATGGGTTTTTCGAAGTACAAGCTTTTTGAACTAGCTTTAATATGGAGAGCACTCAAACTAAAAATTTAAGGATAATTCTATTTATACATCACTAATATTTTCGGTACACACTATTAATAGATTAAATTTATATTTTAATAATATCTTTTAATGAAATGACCATTAAAGACAACATGGGGTGTATTCTATCTATTTAAAGATTTCATATTTAAGAAACACAAAATACTCTTCACACACCATTAATCCTATAGGATTTAGGATTTTAACATATAAATATTGTATTTTTTTCGTTATCTTCACCATTGACATACACTTATGATATCATTCATTATCAATTAGCTTACTTCATTCTTTTCTCCATTGTACTTATTTTTCAAACTCAAAACATTATTGTTTTTGAAGATTTAAGGTTTAAGAATATTGAAATCAATTAATTTTAAAGATTTGCATACCATGGATAACACTGAGATAGATGGTCCCAATATAAATATTAAAAACATTGATTTGAACATTGAAAATATTAGTTTATCACTTAGTTTTTTGGTATTTTATTTATCTTGTTCATATGTTGGGAAAATGAGTTTGTGCGTCGTGTTCGGATAATCAAAGTTGAAATTTTACACAATGTTTGATTATTTATATTTGAACAAAATAATTTTGTTCAAATTATTAAGATTGACAAAATATTAAATGTTCATACATAAAAAATTGAGCATTCTAAGTTAGTTCGGTTAAAATAAATTAAATTTTTATTCAGTATTTAGATATAAATTTTTGAATATGTTAAATTTGTTCAACTTTATATTTATGAACATGACTAATATGATGAATTTGAAACAACGACAAAAGACAAGAGACCAGATGTTAGGGTTTTCGCTGAAATACAAAGCCGACAAGATTCTCCTAGAATATAGTACAAGCTTTTAATGCTATGTACAGTTTGATTTGTCCAAACAAAAGCTGAATAATTGTTGAAAAATGAAAATCAAAATTGGAGATTGTAATTTTTTATTATATTTTTTTGGATAGGAGATTGTATAAATAGGACTGATAAAATTTTGTAATTCAGAAGTTAAAAAACTGAAAATCGAAACCAGTAAATTTATAAATAAATAGCAACATCTAAGAAAATTGTGAAGAAATAAGAAAATAAAATTAGTTGCAGTAGACATGGAAGGTCAAAAAATAACATATATTCTCATTGTCAAGATATGAAATCTAATTATTCAAAATTGAACCAAAAAATCCTTCATTTTCTTTGAATTTACCAAACTCCCCTTTCTCTTCACATCATGCTCCTTTCTTTTGCACTTGCCTTTACAACTTTGGTAGTCAACCACTACTGTCATGTCCTTTACCACCATCCCATCTCGTGTCCTTTGCCCTCTATTACTCTCCCACCGTTTTAAATCCTCATCTCTTTCACCCAACAACTTATTTTTAACCAAAACTTAGGCATTGGAGCTGCGATAAACCCCCTAGCATTTCCTCATGATGACTTGAAACGTCCAACCTCCATTTTCGCAAAACAAAGTTTTATGGAAGTGCCACTTTTGCTAGATACAAGTTACACATGTGCCAAATTATTTTTTGCAAGAATGTGTGTTACGTGTTTTGGGTCATGACAAAGAGGTGTTAGAGGAGGTTTATGGTGATTGGAGTGGCAAAAGGTGGAATCCATGACAATGAAAGAGTTGTAAGGAATGGGAAGGTATGACAATAGTTGTCAGCTAGGAGTGGGCATGGTTAGATTGGTTTGGTTTGGTTTGGAATAAAACCAGAACCAATCCGTTGTCTATGGTTTCATAAAAATTGAAACCAATCCAATCCATTTAAATCGTGGAACCAATCCGAACCAAACCATTTAAACATGGTTTAGCTCAATTTGGAACCATGGATTCACATAATCTATTAATAAAGAAAAATCATATAATATTTTCATTTTAACATTAATCTGTCTATAATTTTTCAAAACATAAACAGGCATATTGTTCCACAATTAATTTAAACAAATATAATATCTAGTTAGCAGCAGCCATCACAAAAAAAAAAATAAAAAAAAAAACTGATTCTACCATTACACTATTACAAAATTAAAACTATGAAATGACACAACAATAGCAACAAAGCAACTATTGCACACAAAGAGAAGAGAATAGAAAAGAATGAAATGTTATAAATTAGGATTTTGGTTTGATATATAAGAGATAGGATATACTATGTATCAGGGATGCATGGTGTGAATATAATCTAAGTTGCATACAGTTTGGATCGGTTCCAATCTGAAACCATGAAGTGAAATCCGAAAACGATCCACTGGAAACGGTTCCTCAATTTTTCAATCCATAATTGGACCACGGATTCAAAAATCCAGTCCAAACTTACCAGGTTAGACTAGACTAATTCAGTTTGTAGATTTTACAGATTCCTTGTTTAGTCCTATTCTTAACGACATACAACAGGGAAACAGAAAGAAAAGAGGTTAGAGGGTAGGTTTGTCCTAAAAATTCCAGATTCAACCTCTTCATAATTACTTTCAAAGCTTTCATTAATTTTTCAATTTGAGAAATATTTCATTGATTTACTAATATTTTTAATTTACTTCATGTTTATGTAATTTTATCTAATTTTATATATATTTTACTGGCCTTTTTTTTTCATTTTTGCTTTTTTTTCCCTTGTCTATAAGTTTGTATAAAACACGAGATTTAGCCACCAATAAAACAAATGGATAAATTACACTTTGCCACATTTATGTTTGGCTATTTTTTCACTTTGGCCCTTAAAGTTTATTTTTTCTCACTTTAACCCTTCATGTTTCAATCTTTCCTCAGTTTACTTTTAAAATTAATTTCTATTAAAAACTAGACAAAAAATATATATATATTGATAGTAACGTGGCATAAAAATATTTTATTATATATAACTCATGTCTCTAAAATAAACTTAAATCTCAGTATAATAATATATTTTTTATATTATGTGACAGTCATTATGATATTTTTTGTTTAATTTTGAACATAAGTTAGCTTTAAGAGTAAATTGGAAAAAATTTAAAACATAAAAGGCCAAAATGAAAATGAAAAAAAAAAAACTTTAGAAGCCAAAGTAGGAAAGTGACCAAACATAAAACGAGTAAAGTGTAATTTACCCAAAATAAATTCAAACGGAGCAAATGTCACTGATGTGCGTGAAGCACAACAGTGACTGTTGTATGGCCCGTGGAACTCATTTCGGGTCTTATTGTGATGATCCGAACCGTTGAAAATTTAGAAAATATCGAGAACCACATACCTGTAAAAAATAAAGTTAACCAGATATCAATAACCTGTTCATCAAATAACATCTTTATATAAAAAAATGAATATGTATGTATCAAACTAAATACAAATGTTATTTAATGAATAGGTTATTAATATCCGATCAACTTGATTTTTTATAGGTATATTGTTCTCGATATTTCCTAAATTTTCACCGGTTCGAATCATCAAAATAGGACCAGAAATGAGTTCCACAGACCACACAATAATCACTGATGTGCTTTACGCACAACAATGACACTGGATTCAATTCAAACACAGGTTAGGGCTCAAAATTTCTATTCAATGTCAAGGAATTAACTATAGTAATCCTGGTTTTCCCTCCATTAGTTGTTGTATTCTGGACTAGGTTCCATGAATGTCTGTTGTTGTATATGTTTCGTTTCCGTTCTTTAATTCTTTGTATTTGAGTTTTAGGATGTGTTGGGCAGGTTTGAAACAAATGGTTGCTGCCCAGATTTTGGTGTCTTCACTCGAGCGAGGCTTTTGTCACTCAAGTGAGCTCTTTGTTTTAGTTCCTTTGCTCGAGCCAGGGTTGAGTGGTGTGTCTGGTGGCTCGAGCGAGAAGTCTTGCGCTCAAGCGTGCGTCTACGTCTAGTTTTGGACTTGAAGGTTGTGTTTCTTGGCTCGAGCGAGCTTTTCTTGGCTCGAGCGAGCGAGCTATATGTTTTGGGTTTCTTCGCTCGAGCGAGCTGTTCTTCACTCGAGCATGCTTCTGGGTTGCAGACCTGAAGCTTCGTATTGTTGGCTCGAGCGAGGCTTTCTACGCTCGAGCGAGGTTTCTTTGTATCTGGTCGCTCGAGCGACCATTTCTTCGCTCGAGCGAGCCGTGAATATATCAATTTGCAGCAGCGGGTTTTTACACACTTTTTCATCTTCTTCTTTATTCAAACCCTAGCCCCGGTTGCCTCTCTCTCTACACTCTCTCTCTCTTTCTAAGATTTCATCTACTTCTAGAGTGTTTCCACCCAAGTCTCTTTGTAAGAAAGATAGAGGGTGGCGTGGGCTTCACTTTAATCTGAAAAACTGTGGATTTGGAGCACTTTGAGTTTTCTTCATCAACTCCTTTAGGCTTCTAATTTTGAGGTAGGGATAACCTACTCCTTTCGATGAGTTTTGACATAGATATTATGTATTTTGTATAAATGGGGTTGTTTGGGTAACTTGGAAAAGTTAGGGTTTTGAAATTGAAATTATAAAAGAGAGGTTTTCTATTTTTGGGGTTCCAAGTGTATGAGGGGTCCCTAAAATGAAGTTATGGTGTTTGAATGATTAAATTTGGCCTTATGTGCAATATTTGAGAAAAAGGAAAAAAGCCCAAATTTATTATGATTAATTAATTTGTTTAATTAATTTGAGAAAGTATGAGAAATGTGAAATTGTGATAAAAATCATGAAATTGGGGAATTATGGGATTGAATGGTGTAGTTGGATAAATTAATCACTCACTACTGAAAATGTTGATATTATATCTGTTTGATGCATTTATTATCTATTTAGAAATAACTATTTTGGGCTATCGGTGGAGGATAGTCTTGATTGTTGTAGACACTATATGTTGATTAGGGAAAACTGAAACTAATCACTTGGAATATGTCATTGAATATGATGGTTGGAATAATACATTGAATATATGTATTGATTGATCATTGTTTATGATTGAATATTTAAATACATTGTATATGTATCTTGTTTGGGAGAAAATATGGGATGTACTCCATGGTTTGAGGGAAGATAGGGAATGTACTCTCAAACCTGATTGGGAGGAGATAGGGGATGGACTCCATTGATAACTAAGTTGGCCGGAGTGTCCAGGGTGAAAGTCTCGAAATTCTAATTATTTTTGCATAATGTAGATAATTGAAGTATTGGAAGTGTTTTTGACATGAGTTGTAGTCTTATTTGAATTGTGGATAAAGAAAGTGTTTTAATGTGAGATGTAGTCTCATTTAATTGTTCGGCCAGGTTCTGAGCCATGTTTATGAATTGAATTGGTTAAGTAAAGGAAAGTGGAATGAAATATGGACTTATTTGTCATGGAACTGGATTGTGTTATAAGTTGGTTTACAGGTGTTAGCCATTTATCAAATGCTAATGTTTTAGTTACAGGTCATATTTGGTTTAGTATATCTCTACTGGGCTTTGGCTCACCCTATATGGGACACCATTTTCAGGTTCAGGTGATATGCCACCTCCAAGGACGTAGCTTGGAAGGTTTTGGGAGTTGAAGACTCTTTTGGTTGTTTTGTTATTTTGGTATTACATGTAAATTCAAGCCAAGGGCTTAATGTATATTTGAGTTAGTACTCTCTTTTTGTAACCAAGTGTTGGCTTGGAAAGTTGTAAGCCCATAGGGCATTTACTTTTGTTGTCAACATGTAATACTTTTGTAATGAATACTCTGATAAATGGAAATATATTTTATTTTCTTAAGTCTATGGATGTCATGAATGTATGATTTATGGGTTTATTTTGAGGGCGTTACATTAACTCTACATATTACTATTACTTCATTAACCCTTTCTCTACTTTTCTTTTGGACAAGGCTTTTCCCTTTGTATGAGGATAATTTGAATAATTTATTTTGTACATCTACTTTGTTAAATAAATAAGCACAAGAATAATAAAGTGCTTTCTTCAACCTAGACCCACAAGAAGTTTGAAGAATCTAATCACCCAATAATTTTTCAGCATCTATTTTAAGTTTGAATAAAGATTGAGAGCTTTAATTTTGGAGCTCTAAAAAGAGCTTTAGTGATGTGGTAAGGAGTGAGGCCCACATGTGACATGATGTGTATGCCTATTTTTTTGTTCAAAATTAAAGCTCTTTATCATTGTTGTTTAAGTTTCTGATTATACTTGATGAAGTACAAGCTTAAAAAAGAAGGAGAAGACAACTCATTACTTGACTGTCATTAAAACAAAAGCCTATACAATTAAGACCCAAAAACAAACCATGATTATCCACAAGAGCGATGGCTCTAAAATTGCACCTCAAATATGGTAGTTGTGATGCCAACAAAATGAAAATGAACATAATGTAGAGGAGAGGGGATACAAAATATGTATTACTTCGAAATCTTATTTTCTACTGGAGCTGCCCTTCCACGACAACTTCAACAATGGATGAGAATAGACCCTAAATAATGGCGTCCAATTGAAGAGAATCCGAAAATGCTGTTAATCAAATTCAAAAAACACCTCTTAGAATTACAAACACAAAAATGCCAAGATTTTTTTTTTTTTTTGTAACTATTCAAAAAGATAAAACAAGTTTAGGCATCAACTTTCACACAAGCAATGGTGACCATTTTTAAGCATACCAAGATAGAAGTAAAATTAAATGTAAATTACAATTACCTTCATTGAAGTTTCAAACAAATACAAAAGAAAAAATAACGAAAATAGCCCCTTCTCTCTCTCTCTCTCACGCATGCATTATTTTGTGTAACAACACACTCTAAACGATGCTATTTCAATGGCCTTCATAGTTCAAAATCAAACCATGAAGTATATGACACCCTAAAAAACCCTAATCTAGTAAAGCTGGATAGATTGAAATTGGGCATGTATATTGACAAAATAACAAAAATGGTGCATTATGCTTACTTGAAAGAGACAACCTTCGGGAGAGAAAATGAATATGTGACAATTGTAAACGCCTCCAAAGTGGAGAGAACTACAACTCATTTGATCTTTTGGGTGTCTTATTTTTATTTGATTTGCGTTTGAACATATAGACATAAAAGCAAGGCTATCCATGTAAAGAAAAGAAAAGAAATCTTTGTGCATTAAACATATAGTGTTGAAGGAATAATAAGATATGCTAATTTTACCTTTCTCGAGCTTTTGATACTGTTTTTTGCCTCTAACCCAAATTATTACCATCAAGCGAGACTAAGCTCTCAACATAGGTATCCACTAGAAGACAGTTGCACATGTTAGGTATTGTTAGGTATTCCAGGATTCCTAAATTTACCATCTTTCAGATTGTAAAGAACTAACCGATTCTCAAATTTTAATAAAATTTCACCATTCTTCGAAAAACACAATGGTGTGTAGTGGCAAATTCTTAACACTACAGAATATGGTATTGTGAACAGGAAAAAGCTTGGTAGCTCAAAATTTGCAACTCGAATGGCCCGAATTTGATAGAAAGCATTAGCAACCACTCTCTCTCCAAAACCCACTCCAAAAACAAACACACGCACGTTTTCTCTCTTCTCTCTATCTCTTTCTCAGACCAAACCCAAGAAATCTGTGACAATTGGTCTCTCTCTCATCCTTCTTCTTCGCTTACACTTGACACTGAGCAACTGGAGCCAACACATCTCAACCGATGCCGAAGATTGGGTTAGTTACTCCTCATTATCAACCAGAACAACAAGAATCTCAGGTAAACTCGATATTGCAAAACTAGGGTTTTTGTTTTGATTTCAATTTCTGTAGGGTTTTTGTTTTCATTTGAATTTCTGTACAAAATCATAAATTATGATTGTTTGGGTTTGGATTTTGCCTTTAATTTTTGAAACTAGGGTTTTTACTTTCTGTCTCTAGCCTGCTAGCTCTATAAATTGGTCTATGATCTATAAAATAGGAATTTGATTCTTCCAATACGATTTCTACAAGTACCCATTTGGTGAATTTGGTTTTTCTTTGGAGAATTTAACCAAACATTTGATGCTCTCCAGGGTTCTGTCGAAAACCCAATTTAGGAGCACTGTTTAGAGACCTAGCGCATTTCAGTTCTTGTATAATTCAAGTAGAATTTGATGCTTTCTGGTCTTGTTTTGGGTAACCCTTAAAGGGTCTATGCAACCACCTTTTGTTTGGGTTTTTGTGCTTTTGATTCATATCTTCAACTTCTAACAACTAGTATATTTCCATATCAAGAGTTCTTTAGACTCCATTATTTCTTGGTTTGAATCTTAATTTGTTCTCATCATTTGTGTCTCCAATTAAGAGATTCAAATAATTGTTTTCTAGTTTGAATCTTATAGCATATTATTATATTCAAATGTGCTTTAGACTCCATTAGAACAAGTTTCTGAATTTTTCACTCATATTGAGCATATTTCAATTGAAAAGCATCATAGTTTCCTTTTTCTGGGTCTTAAATCTTTATATATATTTTCTTTTGTGAGTTGAAATAAAACAAAAATGTTCAAAGTAAACATTGATGATAAAGAATGCTTACCTTTCTTACCTTAAGTGCTTGACCAATAGCTAAGCTGTTGGGTTCAAAGTTCTGTATAAATTTGTGTTTGACACTGTAATTCCATGAATTCTGTTTAATTTTGCGCATGCTATTTAGTAATTCAAAGGTTTGGTCATTAGTAAATTTAGTTCTAGTTTGTTAAAGGATTTGAAATCCTAAGGAATTTTGAAATCTAAATTCAGTTCTAGTATTTCACAATAGAAGTTTACAATGGAATAATGAATACTCTTGGTTTGAACATGCAGGTTAGAAGGCCAAGTGCACTCAGTCAAGCACATCTAGCATGCCAATGCCAAGGAAAAAGCCTACTTCATGAAGCAAGGGCGTGCCAATTCACCCAAATTCCAATCAGTCAAGTAGGGATAGTAGGCTAGTGCCCACTCACCATATTCCAATCAACCAAGGGTAACAGCCCAAGAATTTTTCTTTTATTTTGTTTGTGTATCAAGGGTAACAGAGAAAGACAATTGCTTTTGTGGGATTTTGTTTTGTGGACCGTTGCTGTCGCTATTTTAGATGATCAATTGAATGTTAGTTTATATTCTTACAATTTTTTTGTCATTGCCAATGGTTTATCTATGATGAATTTGTTTAATTCAGTTAGTGTTTAGTTGTCAATACGTGTTCATTTTCATTTCACATAACTTTACAAAGTACCTGTTTGTTTTCATTACATTAGAAAATATTTTGTGTTTAATTGATTACTTTTGTTTTTGATTCCACATTTCAACCAAAACATCACCCCAAAAAAAAGAAAAAGAAAAAAGAGAGAGTTAATATTCAATTCACATAACATAATAAACATCACAAAAAACATATTCATTTTCAATTCACATAACAACATAAATATACAATACACAAGTTCATTCTCATTTCACAAAACAACATAACATTACAAAACTAAGTTTCACCCCCATCACAATGTGCTACTTCACCCCCATTACAAAACACAGCTTCAGTCCCTTTCATATCCCCAAAACCCCATACATATGCTCAATTCACATCAATTTCTAATTCCATTTCTCATTTTCAGTGTCACTGGTCAGCACCACTAATGATCCACCAACAAAACAGCACCCAAGAAATCACAAGACATGCTAGCAACCTTCTTTCTCTTGCTCTCTGAATCTGGGGTTGTTCTTGAAGCACAATTGTTCTCCTTAGCAATCCTGGTAATTTGAAAAAAAATATATTCAATTTGGTTAGTAAATAAGTAATAATTGCAATAATTGCAACCTAAAGCGAAGATTAGAGCTTAGAGAAAGAAGGGTTCATACATAGGGCTTCAATTTTGGATATTCAATTTGGTTTTTTTTTTTTTTTCCCTCAAAAAGTTCAACTCTTAACAGCTCATGTTGTCGATAGGGCTCCAAATGATTTGTAAAATCATTTTTAATACTACATAATGTATATATTGTCATATAATTTCAATTAATTCAAGATTTTAGGTTTTCAATCAAAAATCTGACATCACCATTCATCCTGGGATTAACCACTTAAAATACATCCCCTTCTTCTGTTCTTCAACTTCACCACTCTCATTGAATTCAAGATTGTTATCCTGTTGTCCAACTTCCTCACTCATATTGAATGAATTATTGTTTGAATCAATATCCATTGTAGCTTCAAAGTGAAATAGGATAGACATTCAGAGATAAACTCGATTTCAATTTAACAGTACAAATACTAATTCTTCAAAACAACAATAACAACACAAAGAAACTCAATTTAAGTTTAACAGTTTAGAGATAAACTCGATTTAACTTTAACAATTTAAGTGCTCAGAGATAAACTTAATTTATGTTTAACAGTTTTTTCTTTAATAGTTTTTCTCTAATTCTTCAAAAAAAAAAAAAAAAAAAAAAAAAAAAAAACTCTACATGGATGGCCTGGGATGACTGTTCAAATTGGGAAAAAAAAACTTTACATAGACATTCAAACTAAAAAAAACTTTGTTCAAAGTTGTTTATCTTTACATCACTATTTCTAAGCACAGACATGATCAAATAGGCACAATTGATGGCTTGGGATCCCCTCCTATAGTGGATTCTATAAGATAAACTTGTTCATTTTTTGGGGGTAAATGATCAAATAGCCACAATTCTTCATTATAAGATTAAAAAAAAAAAATAGTGCTTCTAAGCACAGACATGATCAAATAGCCACAATTCTTCATCCCTTCAATTAAAAGGTGAACAACTTTAAACAATACTCAATACTTGTTCTTTTTTTTTTTCTAAGTAAACAGAAAGAGTTAATCAGATCAAAACACTAATTCTTAATCACATAATGTGAAACCCTAAATTAACAACAAAACCAACAAATTTCAGATCATACAGAGCTTGTTAACGAAAATTCAATATCCATTCTAGCTTCAAAGTGAAATAGAATACAAAATTTTAGAGTTAGTGGACAAAACATTGATGGCCTCCAACATTCTTATCACACAACAATCACCATTACAAGAAAGCAAACAAGAACAATAATTTGGAGGTCAAGACATACAGTTAGTGGACAATTTTAGAGTTATGCCCTCAAATTGTTGCAAACATGAGAGTATATATGATGAAGGGGTAGCTTTTATACCACCAATGTTAGGCAAAAATTCTATTTATACCACCAAAAATTTATACCAATAGTGCAGTGCGCAGTGCCCAATTTATACCAATAGTTCAAGTATTTTATGAAGAATAGTTCAAATTTGGTCTTTTCTAGTAAAAACAATTATCTTATTGTAACAAATATTGAGATTTTTATTAGTAACCTTCTAAAAAAAAAAAAAAAAAAAAATTCTGTAACAACTAATTCATTAAAGCTATTTGAGATATGCAAAATAATGAAAAAAGTTGGGGAAAGAATGACGAAGGGACATGGCAGCCACTTTAAGAATTTGTCATTGAACAGAATTTGTCATTGTTAAAGAATTCTTGAATTACTTGTGTCCTTTAATGACAAAATCTGTAACAACTAATCCTTTTGCCATGACATATATACCCATATATGTATTTTAGAAATCAAAATTCTGTATTTAGAACTTCTGTTTTTATGATTCAAATTAGTACCGGATTTCTGTCAAATTAGTACCAAAACAGTGTAAAATACAAAATTCTTTATTGACAGTATTTAGAAATTCTGTATTTTAGAAGTCAAAATTCGGTATTAAAGATTCAACCCAAAACAGTGTTGATTTCTTGTCTTGATAGAGCAAATGAAGAGCAAATCACACAAGGGGAAACAAAATACCTATGGACACAGCAATTTCTACAACTCAAACAGTGAAGACTCCTCTTCTTCCACTATGGACGACATTAACGGCAAATTTAAAGACCCACGACAAAGAACAGACCCAGATCGCTCCTCTCATTGTGCCGCTAGGTTACGAACAATACATGTTTCTCTCTCTTTAATCTCTATTCTTGTTTTTCTTTTTCTTTTTTTATTGTTTTCCAAATGAAATGTTTGGGTGTGGGACTTCATTCAAGCACACGCCCACAGTGGATAAAAAACCAAATTCGGGCCACTCTCGAGCCACACTCTTTTGAGCTAGTAGCAGAGTTGGAACAACTTAGTCCAAGGTTCTCTCTCGCCATTCTCGTTCATTATCCATACATCAACATAAGTTGGGAAGTTGCAAAGCACATGGAGGCATCCTTTTAAAACACACAATGTCAAATCAATAGCACAATCCCCATAATCAGGTGGCACAATTGCTCCATACGTTTCCTTCTCCAAATCAAGAGAAACAATTACCAAGAAGAGTAACTCGATTCCGTATCAACATGGGTGACCCAATGGAGAGCCTGATTTGCAAAATATCCTGAAATAAATGGATGTGGGGGAAAACCATAAGGAAAGTCTCCGATCCTCCTCCACAAATTCCTCCTCAATGAATAAACCACCACCCCCACCCCACTCTCTAAAGATCCTGACAGCCTTGTAGTCATCGGTAGACAATCAAGCTCAACGGCGGTTTCTTCATCATTCATCAGGTTCATGTTGTTTATTATTGAACATAGAGTAAAGAGAACACGACTTCAAATCAAATTTAGGAATATATCTCAGTATCAGTCTCTGCTTTATATAATCATCATCGTCGGTCCTAGATGACATACTGTAGATGCGCCCGAACGTCCCGGGAAATCTGAACCACAGTTCGTACTCAATTTGTCACGGTTCTTAATCTGAACCAAAGAGTCCAAATCCGGCAAATCGTTTTGAGAAAAACAGATTTTTAGAAAAGAAGTGCCAAACATGGTCTGCTTTGCCAGATACAGAGTCGCCACCTAAATATTTTTTTAATGGGGGAATTTAGGGAACCCTGACTCGTTTGCCTAAGGCCACGTGTCCGTCATCACCAAAGTTGCCTCGGCTCAGGAACTTGGGTACGATTGGGGAAGGTCAGCTATGAGCACCCCCACTTGCCCGATCAAAGATCGGCCTCTACTAACCATGATATCTAGTTTTGAAAACATTATGCGTTCTTATTCCGATTATTAGCCTAGATTTACTACGTGATGCGCACAGCAAACAAGTATAGACTAAGCCGCCTAAATTGAAACAAAACATTTCATGTTTGTTTATTTGAAAATGGTTTGATGGTGCTACCCGCAAGTAGGCTAAGACATGAATTTTGCCACCCTCAAGTGGGCTTAAAACTCGCATTCAATGCATTGTTCCAATTTAAGTAACCTAACCTCCACCCACAGGCATTCGAGAAGTTATATCACATAAGCAGCTAGCCTCATGGTAATCATGCTATCATGGAAATATTCACACGCATGTGGCATGCTAAAGCATAAATGCTTACCTAGTACTCCAAGCTAAAACAAAAACTAGTTAGTAATCACATGCATGATCCTAGTTCATGTTTAAAATAGCTAATACAACACATGCAAAGATGCAATCTAGACAGGCTCGACTATTCTAAACATGGCATATGAAATGCAACATATAACATGTATTCAATTTGGAATTGAAATACAATGTAGTTAGCATGATGCGCCGAGCCCAGTGCATGCAAGACAAATGTATGAATGCACGCATGCATAGCATAAGGTATGCTAATTTAAATATGCCCTAATACTAACCATCATAAGCTAGTAAATAAAAGGGAGAAAGACGTGGGGTTAGAAAACATACACACACGCACCCACACTTATTACAAATTCGCCCTCGCTCGGAGGGACCAAAAGAATAATACAAATCAATTAACCTACAAGCTAGTTAAATATTACAGACCACTTAACTAGTTAAGCAAATTAATTAAGCTAAGAAAGCAGTAAAAGGCCTCAGAAGAGGGTCCAATGCACGCGTGCTCGGGTTTGCTTGGAAATCCGTCGCCATGCACAAGCTGCCTCTGTTTTCCCTGCTCTACTCCTCTGAAAATTGCACAACTCCCAAGGTATGCTCCATGGACACTATGGAGCACCACTGACCAAGTGGAATCATCACCAGCCATTGGGAATGGTCATCGACCATTAGTATAGCTCTCGGCTATCCATATTTGGTTGGTCGGCACTGAGAATGGTCGGCCGGCCAAATCTTCCTGCAGAAACTTGTTTTGATAGCAGCAGAGGGCAAAACATGGCATGGCAATGCATTTTAAGCAAATGTATGCACCAACCCACTCCTTATCATGTTCATGACTCAAAGGAGTTTGGGACTCGACCCTCGGACCACCAATCGCGCATTTCAATGCGTGATGGCCCAAGAAGCTAAGTTGTGAATTCTGATTTCAAATGTAATGCACACAAACAAACACATAAAGCCCAATCTCTCTCACTTGGTCAAGAGACAAGGCATGCATGCAAGATGCAATGCAACCTAGGCATGGAACTAAGCATACAATACGAACATGAGGGCAAGCATGCAAACATGAACATGGACAACACACAAACATGTAACGACATGATGAAATTGAGCAAGCATGCAACCATATACAAGACATGCGAGCAACAACATGTGAAGATGGTTTTACACTAACTTGGACAGCTCTCTACTAGGTCCAAAACAGTGGCCAACATGCTCAAGAATGGAAACCAAAACACATACAAATAGGCATGCATGCAAGGTCCAACACTTAGGCACATAGAGACAACTTTTAAGCACACTTAAAAGAGGAACAACATGGGCATATGGCATGCAATGCAAGCTCTGAAAATCATGTTAATGATGGTGCCAAACCAAGCAAACAAGATGAGCATAGCATACAACAAATGGTCTAAAGCCTAAGGCTCACCAAAGAAGCATTGAACTACACTTAGTGCAACCACACATGGCATGAATTAAGTGACTAAAAACAGAGATGTGACATGCTAAAATGAGCCTCAAAACCCACCTAGATAGCATCTAAATGGCTTAAGTATGGAAGCATGCACAAGGGCCCAAACAAGAAGCATAAGACAACAACCTCTTAACGCATTAAAGGGGTATCAAATGCAAGCATATAAGCATGCCACAAGGACTGAAATAACATGACAAGTGGTTCCAAACCACTGAAATGATGCAAGGATGGCATGCTAAAGGGATCAATGCTCAAGTCATACAAGAGAGTTTGCATGGTAGCTATACAAAGCAAAGCATGGATGACTCAAATGACCAAAAAGAGTCCTTTAGCATACTAAAACAAGCATAAAAGCTTCACAAAGCTAGGCCAAAACACATGAGCATGGTAGTCTAAATGCTAGGCACATGTTAAGGCAAATCATGGCATTACAAGACATGTATGCAAGCTAAGCATGGTGTGTCTAAACCAATCAAAAACAGTGCTATATCATGGCATAATAAGCACAAATACAACTTAATACATGGCCAACATGAACCTAAAAATGGTGCTCACACATGAGGCAAAAATGGCACATATTGAAGACAACAAGGAGAGGGGATGGCCCTCTCCTTCTTAGGACCTCAGACCACCATTCTCACCACTGAAATTTCTCAATATTTCAGTGGTGAGGAGGCTCAAACAAAGTGATCCCGGAGCTCACCAAAAATAGCACAAAATGGGGGCCAAACAAGGCCTAAGAGGGGGTAAACGACCCCAAACACAAAAGTGGTCTTAAACAAACTTTAAGAGGAGCTCAAAATAAGAATTTTTTCAGTTTATGACAAAGCTCAAAACAGCATGAAAGATAGGCTAAAAGTGTGTGCAAAAACGGGAAATAAAGAGGGTAAGAAGTTACCTTTGAAGACCAACAAGAACCAGCAGCCTTTAGACCCAAAAATGCAACCCTCAACCTTTGAAAATCAGCTCCAAGGTGCTTGGATGGATGATGGAGGTGTTGTGCTAGGAGGTGTAGTTCAAATGGCCAAGAACTAGACCCTTTTGCACCCTCTAACCCACACAAATGTAGAGAGAGAGGGAGATATAGAGAGGAAGTGATATATATATATATATATATGATATATATCAGATTTTTCTAACCCTTAAAATGGAAGGAGAAGCTCTCCTTATATAGACAAGGCAAAAGGCCTAAGCTTCTTAGAGAAGCTAAGGCAAAAGGGTCAAAGGGGCAAGCTTCTAATGGAAGCTAGGCAAAGGGGTCAAGCTTCTCTTAGAAGCTTGTAGCAAAAGGGCCAAGCTTCTTGGAGAAGCTAAGCAAAGGGGTCAAGCTTCTCTTAGAAGCTTGTAGCAAAAGGGCCAAGCTTCTTGGAGAAGCTAGGCAAAGGGGTCAAGCTTCTTGGAAAAGCTAGACAAGGGTTCAAGAGGTTCAAGCTTCCTCAAGAAGCTAAAAACCAAGGGTTCAAAAAGTTCAAGCTTTCTCAAGAAGCTAAAAACAAAGGGTTCAAAAGGTTCAAGCTTCTTCAAGAAGCTAAAACAGGGGTTCAAAAGGGTCAAGCCTCCCCAAAAAAAAGGTCTCGGCCAGAAAAGGAGTCAATCGGCCAAATTAATGGTCGGCCGACCAAACAAAGTGCCGACCGGCCATCACCAATGGCCGGTGGCAAGAAAAGAGGGTCGGTGGCCTCAAGCCATGGCCGGTGAGGTGTTGGGGTGGCCAACAAGCCATTCCCTGCCCTCAGAAGCAAAAGCACAAGTCGAGAGGTCTCGAGGCAAGGCACGCGGCTGAAACCTCCGAGAAGTCAGGACGAACACAAACATGGATGATCATCGAGTGTTCAAACGATGACGTCCAAGTCTTAAGGACGGTAAAAAATGGGGTGTCTATAGCATACTCAATGCTATGAACTACATGGTATACGCAATGCACGATGGACTTAAACTGAAATGGATAGGCCTTAGCCATGTCCAAATCAGTGGCCATAACACCAAAACAAAGGCACCAAAATGCAAAGCATGCATACACAATGCATTGGCCAATACAAGAGGCCTGAGAGCACAACTCTCAAGAGTACTCAAAGAGTGATAAATGTGCAAGTGTAACAACACTAAGTGCACTGAAATGAGGTAAGAAATGATGCCAAATCATTCAAGCAATGCAAGTTGAGCATGCAAGAGTCCTAAAGCATGAAAGCTAGCAAAGAGCAACACATAGGAGGCATGCAATACATGGCACAAATGCATGAACTAAGCATGGAAAAAGCTCAAGTAGGTCAAAATAAGGACCTAAACATGCTGAGATGATGGCCCAAATACCTAGGCATGCAAGCATACAAGCTAAGCCAAAAACTAGGCAATCTTGCACAACACTTAAAGGCATTCAAAGCATGAATAAAGTGAGAACATGGTAGTCCTAAAGGCTCTAAAATGTGATGTTAGGTGATGCCAAATCATGTACACAACACAAATGAGGCATGCAATGGTGCTCGAAGCTTGAGGCAAGCAAGGGCATTTACACTACAACTATACAAAACATGAAGCATGTGATTAAGGCAACCTAAAACAGTCCTAGAGCATGTTGAAATGAGACTAAAACATATATGGATGGAAGGTAAAATGTGCTAGCATGAGGGGCATAAGACATGACGAATGTAAGGCAAATAAGGTGGATTACACTACACCTATTAGGACCAAACCTGATATGACTTAAGCAACAAAAATCAGAGTTATATTATGGCAAAATAACCCCAAATAAGTATTGAAATGATGGCTCACAAGCGAAGGCATGAATGCATACGCAATAGCTCATGTTAAGGCATAAAGGGGGAACCCTCCAACATATTGATTGAGTGACAAATGCAAGTGTATAGCCATACTACATGGACTGAAATTACATAACAAGTGATGCCAAATGATTGAAACAAGCCAAGTAATGCATGCTAGAGAATTCAATACTCAAAGTCTACAAGCAAGATTGAACCATAGCTATACAAAGCAAGTCATGGATGACCAAGACAATCAAAATCAGACCTCAAGCATGCCAAAACATGGATAAAATCTTCTTGGAGTCAAGCCAAAAGCATGCTTAAAAGGCATGTGACAACATGACGCATGTTAGGCTATTTCATGGGATTGCATGGCAAGTGTATGAAGCATGCAAAGGCTAATCAAACCAAACCTAAACAAAGGTATGACATGATAAATCAACACCAAATACACACTGAAATGGAAAGAAAACAAGCTAGAATGACATGTCAAGGCATGAAGCATACAAAGCTAGTTTAAGGGATTTACACTACAAGCATGCATGGCAAGCATCATTCGACCAAGAGGCCTCAAAATAGAGCTAAGGCAGCCCAAAATATGAACAAAACCATGTTGGAGCAAAGCCAAAATGTGCTGGAATAGTGAGCCAAAACATCATACATTCTAAGCTAGTAAATAAGATTTACACTACAAGCATATGAAGCATGCGAGAGACTACCAAACCAGCCAAAAATAGAGTCATGGCATGCCAAATTATGACCAAAAACCCACTGAAATATAGCCAATTCATGCTAGAATAACATGCTACTTCGGTGAGCTACAAATGGGAATGCACTACACATATGAGAAGTATGCCAAGGGTGACCAAACCAACTATGGAGAGAGTTTAGGCAGACCCTAAAAGTCACCAAAAAGTGCCTGAACCAAGCCTTGAAATTTTGTAAGCATATGCTCCTTTGATAGGCCAGAAATGCAAGCAAACAAGACCAAAAGAGAGAGGGTCACCCCTCTCTGATTTAGGGCCTCAAAACCACATGCCAACCACTGAAAATCCTCTAGATTTCAGTGGCTAAAAGGCCATGCAAGGATCAACGCAAAGGCCTTATGGCATGGCACAAAACAAGGCCAAATAGGGCATGCAACCAAATAGGACATGCAAGACGGAAGATGACCCTCAACACCCAAAGGGCCTTAAACAAACATTTTAAGAAACTTAAAAAAAGACTTTTTTCAGTTGACAACAAAGCCTAAATATGCATGGAAGTATGGCTAGGAGAATGATCAAGATAGAGCTTAAAAAGAGGGAAAGGGAGTTACCCTTGAAACTCAGCAAAACCAGCAAGTTTTGGGACCAAAAACCCACTCTTCAACCTCTAAAAATACCCTCCAAGAACCACAGATCAATGGTGGAGGTGTATGGCTATGAGGTGTGGTGCAATAGGTCAAGAACAACACACCTTTTGAACCCAAAATATAGAGATATAGAGAGAGATACGTGTGTGTGCCTTAGCAAATTTTAGAACCTGGTATAAGGAGAGGGAGAGCCTCTCTTATAGAGGAGCAAAGGTTCAAGCTTCCTCAAGAAGCTAAAACAAGGGTGCAAATCCTCCATACACGTGTATGGAGGATACAGTCTGTGCCTTCCAGCTGGCACAGTTGGCATCCATTCAGTCAGGCAAAACAAGAGAAAAGCTGCCGACCAAAAAAGGTGATCGGCCGACCAGAAAAGGTGATCGGCCGACCATGGCAAGTGGTCTCCCAAAAAAAAAGTGGTCGGCAGGTTCATTTGGTGGTCTCCACACTAAAAGTAAGCCAATGGTGTGGTGGGAGACTAGTAAATGTGGCACAAAGACCAAGAAAACTAGTTTCTCGACAAGAAAATCGGCTGGTGAGGAGGAAAGTAGTCTCCAAGGAGAAAAACTGGTCTCCAGGGGGAATTGGTGGTCTCCACACTGAAAGCAAGCCAATGGTGTGGTGGGAGACTAGTAAATGTGGCCCAAAAACCAACAAAACTAGTTTCTCGACCAGAAAACCAGTTTCCCGACCAGAAAATCGGCTGGCGGGAAGAAAGTGGTCTCCAAGAATAAAAGCTGGTCTCCCACCCTTGTACCACCTTCCAAACAAGGAAAACAAGGTTCGTGACAAGAATGAACCAACACGGATGCAAAATGAGAGTTCGGGAGGCAAAGCGAGCGGCTGGGAGCCTCGAAAACTAGCTGCCGAGCATCAAAAGTGGTGTATGACCACAAAAGTGGTCTCCCAGACCACAGTGTCCCTCTAGACAGAGGAAACAAGGTGTGTTCCAAAAACCTCCCAAAGCAGAGAATGTTAAGCGGTCCCGAGCCGAGGCGCACGGCCGACGGCTCCGAAAACTAGAAACCAGTCTCCAAACGGGAAAAGTGGCCTACAACCATGAAAAGTAGTCTACGACCACAGAGAGATGGTCTACAAGACCTCTCCCTCCCTCCGGGAAGGGAAAACAAGGTTCGGTCCACAAACCGAGCCGAAACACAAAGGGTTCGGAGGCCTGGAGGCAAAGCTCTCAGCCAAAGCTCTGAAACCTCTGAACGAGCACAACACGCACCATCACCGAGTGCTTGATTGATGACGTCTGAGTCTTAAGGACGGTCAAAAATGGGGTGTCTACACATACCAACATGGGTTTTCACGAATTGGGGACTTGAAATCGAAAAACGCCATGATTTGGAAATGCACCTAAATTGCAGCAGAGACTTAAGGAGGAGTCTCGAGAGTATCTCGTCTTCCGGCTGGCATTACGCTTTTCTGGGTCTTCTCAATCCTCTCCTCGAGTTCTCCATGATTCGAATCGCTTTCGACCGCCATGGATAGTGGTGTTGTGCTTGTCATGGTGTGTGTACTAGGGTATTGATATTCCTCTTAAAACTACACAAAACAATTTTGAATATGAAAAATTAATTTTAAATTGCTTTGAGTTTTTAAAAATACGAATTAAAATTGTAAGGGCTTTGAAAATACTCCCAAGTTTTGTTTCATCAACATATATCTTGAATAATTTGAGTCAAGAACAGGAATACCTGAAATTTATAATTTCAATTCTCAAATGACATGATAAATTTTAAATGACATGATAAATTTTAAACTTTACATGATTAAATTTGTAATTAAAAAAATAAAAATTAACACGTAATTTATTCAGAGAGATTTTGAAGACTTGAAATAAATAAATACCAAATATATACAGAATTAATTAAACATCATATTCATCAACATAGTAATAATGATAATAATACAAGAATAAATTTCAAGTCTTTACATGAAATCTTATATATAGTGCTCACAAATTTGTATAATATAATCCTACAATTAATTAGCCAAAAGAATCAATAACCTAAACAACTCAAAAGAACATTCACAAGAAATCAAATTACTGCTTAGACCAACTCTACCACTACTGTTCTCTTCAAGTTTTCTTCATCATCAGGTGGTTCTTATTGTTCTTTCAGTTTCTTCATTAGGTGTTGGTTCAGTTTCTTCATCAGGTGTTGGTTCCACCTTGTCTTGCTTCTTTCCAGTTTTAATTTCTTCATGTGGATCTTCTTCTTCGTCGTCTTCCTCTTCAGGAAAATCACGGTAAGTGTAGAAACTAACAACATATGCAAAGATAAACAGATTGGCTATGCCCACCACCACTAATGCAGCATTAAAAAGATCCAAGCGGCTCTGATTTACAGTGTCTGCAATCCAACTTCCATCTTCAACTCTCAACTTCTCGACCACCACGTCTAATATCATAATAAACCCTATGTTCAGTATTTTTCCCCATCTGATCACAGCTTCAGTGAGTACGAGTGCATATTTCTTCCTCATTGACTCTGGAACCTGATACTTGAAGAAATCCTCCATACCATCACGAGCTAATCCATCCATGATTCCCATCAGTACAAACTGTGGAGAGAGCCAAAATACAGATATTGGTGCAATGGCATCGGGATGACCTAACAAGCCATGTTCTTTCAAAGATTTTAGCCTTATATACTCCACCAACCAAGCAACTTTACAACAAGCCAAAGCGGCAAGCATTCCTAAACCAACCTTCATTCCAGATGGATATCTCCCATTCATTCGCTCTATTCGTTGTTCAAATACTATCCTATACAAAGGTTTCACTGCAGATGTCACGAATCCTGCCATAAGACGGAAGATTTGAATGGGGAGTTGAATTTGATGCTACTTTTTTCGTAATACGAAACGAAATGACCTGTTCATTGCATATCCTTGCGTAATGAAAAAGGTATTACTGTTGGATTTGATCACTGTAGACACCCCATTTTTGACCGTCCTCAAGACTTGGACGTCACTGTTTGAACACCCGGTGATCATCCATGTTTGTATTCGTTTGGAGTTCCCGGAGGTCTCGGCTACGCGCCTTGCCTCAGGATCTCCGAACTCGACTGTTTAGTGTCTGGTTTTGCACCAAACACTTATGTTTTGCCTTGGAGGGGCAGGGAATACCTTGTGAGGCATCCCCACACATCACCGGCCAGTGTTTTGTTGCCATCGGCTATATATTTGGCCGGTCGGCACTCTGTTTGGTCGGTCGGCCATCTTTATTTGGCCGATTGACTCTTTTTCTGGCCGAGACCTCTTCTTGAGGGGAGTTTGAACCTTTTGAATCCCCTGTTTTAGCTTCTTGAGGAAGCTTGACCCTTTTGAACCCTTGGTTCTAGCTTCTTGAGGAAGCTTGAACCTTTTGAACTCTTGGTTTTAGCTTCTTGAGGAAGCTTGAACCTTTTGAACCCTTGGTTTTAGCTTTTTGAGGAAGCTTGAACCTTTTGAATCCTTGGGTCTAGCTTCTTGAAGAAGCTTGAACCTTTTGAACCCTTGGTTTTAGCTTCTCCAAGAAGCTTGAACCTTTTTTTAGCTTCTCCAAGAAGCTTGACCCTTTTTAGCTTCTCCAAGAAGCTTGAATCTTTTTAGCTTCTTGGAGAAGCTTGCACCTTTCTAGCTTCCAAGAGAAGCTTGCACCTCTTGAACCTTTTGCCTAGCTTCTCCAAGAAGCTTGGCTCTTTTGTCTAGCTTCTCTAAGAAGCTTGGCCTTCTTGGCCCTTTTGCTCCAAGCTTCTAAGAGAAGCTTGACCCCCTTGACCCTTTTTGCTTAGCTTCTCTTAGAAGCTTCAAGCCTCCATCTTCTCTATAAAAGAAGAGCTTCTCTTCTTTTGCAAGGGCTCCAAGAAATTTGTCTAAGGCAAAAACCATACACTTCCCTTCATATCTCCACATTCCAAGCTCCAAAGTTCATAGTTCTTGGCCCCTTTGCACACCACCTCTCAACCACACCTCTCCATCATCCATCTAAGCTTCTTGGAGGCCATTTTCAGAGGCTAAGGAATTGGTTTTTGGGACCAAAGGCTGCTGTCCACGTTGGTCTACAAGGGTGAACATCTAACCCTCTTTTATTCCCCGTTTTTGCACAAGCTTTTAGCCTATCTTGATTGCTGTTTTGAGCTTTGTGTATAACATAAAAAAGTTCTATTTTTTTGTGTTTAAGATACTTCATTAAGGTCACTTTTGTGTTTGGGGTCGTTTACCCCCTCTTAGGCCTTGTTTGGCCCTATTTTGTGCTATTTTTGGTGAACTTCGGGACCACCTTGTTTGGGCCTCCTCACCACTGAAATCCAATCTTGAGGGATTTCAGTGGTGAGGAAGGTGTTTTAGGGTCCTAAGAAGGAGAGGGCCATCCCCTCTCCTTGTTGCCTTCAATAAGTCCCATTTTTGCCTCATGTGTGAGCACCATTTTTAAGTGCATGTTGGCTATGTCTTAAGTGTTATTTGGTAGTATTTTTCCATGTATTACCTCTGTTTTTACTTGGTTTAGACACACCATGCTTGCTTTGCATACTTGTCTTGTAATGCCATGAAATTGCCTTAACATGTATCTAGCATTTGGACCACCATGCTTGCATATTTTGGCTTAGCTTTGTGAAGTTTTTGGTCATGTTTTAACATGCTTAAGGTCTGTCTTGGGTCCTTGGAGTCATGCTTTCCATGTTTTGTATAGCTTCTTTGCATTCTAGCTTACTAGCCTTGGGTATGTGGATCACTAGCATGCTTTATTTGACCTATTCTCATGATTTGACATCATTGGAAACCATATTTCAGTCCATGTTCCATGTTTGCATACTTTCATTTTTCATCCCTTTCATGCTTTGAAGAGTTGATGGCTTATGCTCCATGTTTAGGCCCTTGTACATGTATGCTTGTGTGTGTGTTTTCATGCTTTTGTTGCATCATTTTGGCCACTGTTTTGGGCCTACTTGAGGGCTGTCCACTTTGGTTCAAGACCATCCTAGCATATTGTTGCATGCTTGCCTTCTATGTTGTTGCATATTTGGCCTTGTTCCATGTTTGTTACATTGCATTTTGCATGTTTAACACATTGCACATTTGCATACTTAGCCTCCATGCCTAGGTTGCATAGCATAGAGCATGCATGCTTTGCCTCTTGATTGAGCATGATAGAGGTTGGGCTCTTATGTGTTTGTGTGCATTACATTTGACATTAAAATGCATAACTTAGCTTCTTGGGCCATCACGTATTGAAATGCGCGATTAGTGGTCCGAGAATCTAGCACCATCCTCCTTTGAGTCATGAACATGATAAGGAGGGTGGTGGTGCAAACATTGCTTTGAAAATGCATTGCCATGCCTTATCTGCCCTCTGCTGCTGTCAAACAGGTTTCTGCAGGAAGATTTGGCCGGCCGGCCATCTCCAGTGCCGACCGGCTATCCATTGGTGGCCGATGGATTAATAAGTGGCCGGTGAGTAGTCCCCATGGCCGGTGGCCATTCCTCTCAGCCGGTGGCACTCCACAGTGTTCATGGAAGCATCCCTGGGACTTGCACAATTTTCAGAGGAGCAGAGCAGGGAAAACAGAGGCAACTTATGCATGGCAAAGGGCTTTCCCAAGTGAGCCGAGGCCAAGATTGCATTGAGCCCTCTTCCCGAGGCCTTTTACTACTTTAATAGTTTAATTAATTTTTCAATTAGCTAAGGGTTTTGTAATATTTAATTAGCTAGGGCAATTAATTATTTATTAATTTGTATTATTCTTTTGGTCCCTCCGAGCGAGGGCGAATTTGTAATAAGTGTGGGTGCGTGTGTGCATGTCTTCCAATCCCCACTTCTTTCTCCCTTTTACTTACCTACTTTCGATGGTTAGTATTAGGACATATTTAATTTAGCATACCTTATGCTGTGCATGCGTGCATCCATACATTTGTCTTACATACATCGGGCTCGGCACATCATGCTAACTGCACTTGTATTTCAATTCCAAGTTGAGTACTTGTTAGTTGTAGCATTTCACATGCCATCTTTAGGGTAGCCGAGTCTATTCTAGCTGCATCCTGCATGTGTTGCATTAGCCATCTTAACATGAACTAGGGTCATGCATATGATTACTAACTAGTTTCTGTTTTGGCTTGGAGTACTAGGTAAGCTTTTATGCTTTAGCATACCGCATGCGTGCGAATGTTGTCATAATAGCATGATTACCATGAGGCTAGCTGCTTATGTGATATAACTGCTTGAATGCCTGTGGATGGAGGTCGAGTTACCTAAATTGGAATAATGCATTAAAACTGTGAGTTTTAAAGCCCACTGGATAATGGTAAAACCATATTTTCTAAAAGCCCACTCGAGGGTGGCAAAACCTGCATTTTAGCCTACTTGCGAGTAGCAAACCATTTTCAAAACAAACATGAAATGTTTTGTTCCAATTTAGGCGATTTGGTCTATACTTGTTTGATGTGCGCATAACATAGTAATTCTAGGCTAATAACCGGAATAAGAACGCATAATGTTTTCAAAACAAGATATCACAGTTAGTAGAGGCCGGTCTTCGGACCAGGCGAGAGGGGGTGCTCATAGCTGACCTTCCCTAATCGTACCCAAGTTCCCGAGCCGAGGCAACTTTGGTGATGACGGACACGTGGCCTTTGGCATCGAGTCAGGGTTTCCTAAATTTCCCCATTAAAAAATATTTAGGTGGCGACTCTGTATCTGGCAAAGCAGTCCATGTTTGGCACTTCTTTCAAAATCTGTTTTTCTCAAAACGATTTGCCGGATTTGGACTCTTTGGTTCAGATTTAGAACCGTGACAACAAATCGAGTCCGAACTGTAGTAAGCCCAATAACGAACAGAACGGGGGTTCATCCTCCCGGGACGTTCGGGGACGTCTACAATCACCTCGTACAAAAGAAAGGTAGCTGAGATTGGAACCATTCTTAACAGAAGCTTTGTCTCCTCAACCTCATCCACTGTGTAATTAATCCATCCAATGGGAAAGCAGTGGAAATTGAGTGGCACATTTATTGCAGCATTATTGAGCCACCTGCGCAAGTGTAAAAGACGTTAAAAACTACACAAATTTTACATCAATACCATTTCCAACTTTATTTCAAATATAATGCTATCATAATTTATACATTTTGTAAAATGTTTCAGTATTTTTTGAAACAAAAATAGATGCCAACCAAGTTTTGGTTTATAGTTTTTAAATTTCTGTAAAGGTTACATAAAAATATATACACAAGCTTTATGATCATTGTGTACTCACTGACAGTGATCAGTGAGCGTTGTCCTTTTCTTGGGACCTCGAGGTGTCTTCTTGTTGTGACCTTGACCTTGACCTTGAGGTGTCTGATCTTCATTCTCGTAGTTCAATTCTGTACCCTGCTCAATAGAGTCAAGATGCCTCTTTAAGAATGTAGCCAGAAGGACCCGCTACATGTTTGCGAGGGGACTTGCTCGCAGTTGAGGGGGGAAAGGAATGCGTATCCAATAAAAAATATAGCGATCCCAATTGCCATTACACATACAGATATCAAAAACCGATGAGACCAATCAGGAGTAAAAATTGACGATACAAAAACCCATGTGATGCCACCTGCAGTTCCAACTATGTTGCAAGTATTTCGAATAATATTCTTCTGACTTTTCCTTTTGTCTTGAATCTTTCTTTGGGGAACTTCAAACTTCAAGAAACCAAATTTGATTTCATTCATTTTGGGTCGATCTCTTTTGAATTTTATTTTACCAGAGGTGAGGGCTCTCAAACATATTCCCTGACCAGCCTTGGCAAGAACAATCAAAGCTAATCCACAATAGAATGGTGAAGCAGTTAGCTTTGAAGAGCATAATTTCTTCCCTACTGCACATGACTTTACACCCTTTCAAAAGAACCAATCAAGAACTGACATTACTAGCAACTCCAATCCCTACATCAAATCGTCTCCTATTCATTAGTGAGAGACAAATTTGAAAAATATTTTAAATTAATTTGGACCAGCTTTGATGTAAGATAAGTGTGTATGCATCTTGACTCTAATTTTGATGGTAGATTTGAGTGGTTTCCAACTAAAGAATCACTGTGGGTGGGTTGGCCACCCTAGGTTAGTGGTTAACATAGTTTGAAGAAATGGTCGAGGTGTTTGATCAAAGATTTAATTGCATTTTGGATCAAAAAATTAAGAAAGTTAGGTTTACATAGTATTGTTCCAAGATTTGAGTTCTTGAGTTAAATTTGATTCATTGGCATATTCAAAGTATTTAAGTAAGAAAGGGTTATTGTTTACATGCATCATTTATATAAATACACCAATTGAAAAGCCATGAAATATTAAATTTCATTCATTAATGCTCCAATTTTATTTTTTATTTGTTTCTGGTCTGATGTAAGAGCTTTGGCTTCGCACTTAGATGTACACCAAAGACCATGACTAAATTTGTCTAAAGGGCTTCTAGAAAGGCTAAATTATGAGTTGTTTTATTCTATCGGTGAGAATCAATTAAGAAGTATAATTCCCTATGAAAAATGCAAGGAAAGACCCAATTCCTGCCTATCAACCTCAGCAAATGCACAAGTAGCCTAGCTTAGTTTTGGTTGTTGATTCCTAGTCAGAACAGAGTAGTTTATCTATATCTTCACTACTACTATTAGCAAATTAGCAATGCTATGCCACAAATGAAAGCGGTGTGTAGAATTTCGGTGACTTACAATGCTGTAAAGAACACCTGTAATGAGCAACATCCCAGCGTGGCCAAAATAAGCATCTATGAGAGCGGCCTCCACTAACCCCATGATACCTGTCGCTCCACCTTTAATGTTCATGATTGCAACAGCATGCTTGAGCTTTAACTTCCAAATGTGAGTCAAGAAGGTCACCAAGTTAGTCAAGACATACACGACCATACTGTTGCTGTAAATCAGACCTGCAATATAGATATTCTGGTTTTTAGCACAAAGATTTGGGGCATTTCCCTAAATAAGCTAAAATAGTAAATCAATTCCCAAACTAAGCCTAGTTTTGAAAGAATTCCCAAAATAAGCTAACTCGTGGTTCACAATTGCGATTTCAACATATATGCGCCTGTCTCGCGTGAAAGTTGGGAAGTCTTAAAATCGTAGTTACAAAAAGCATTTTCGATTAAGAAATCGCGGTTACAAAACACGATTTTAATTATTTTTTTTTTCTAAACTCGCTGTTCCAAACCACGAATTTATTCCAAAAAAAATTTATTCTGAATTCGCTGTTTCTAACCATGATTTTTTCAAAAAAAAAAATTTTCTCCTGAACTCGCTTTTCCTAACCCCGATTTTCTTAAAAAACATTTTTGTGCTGAACTCGCTGTTTCAAACCATGATTTTATCAAAAAACATTTTTCGTCTGAACTCGCTATTCCGAACCGCGCTTTTACGGCAATTTTTTTTTTTTTACTTTTAATATAACTGAACTCTAAAGAAGAATTTTTTTTTTTTTGGTTTTTATTTTTTTTATTTCTGTTGTCATTGCTTTGGTGATAATGTATTTCAGAATAATTTTTTGGGTTAAAATTGTTTTACTAAAACCATTCTCATGTTAATTTTTTTTTCTTTTCTTTTATCTTTATTTTGGGTTAGAATGTGTAATTCAGCATTTTTTTTGGCTTGACTAAAGTAAATTTATTTTGTTTTTTCTTCTTTTTGTTTTTTTTTTTTTTTTGTGTTTGTTTTGGGTTAGAAGGTAATAATGTAATTCATAAATTTTTTGAGCTTTAGTAAAGTCGTTTTGATGTAAATTTTTATTTTATTTTATTTTTTCTTTGTTTTGGGTTAGAATGTGTTATTCAGTAATTTGTGTGGGCTTTAATAAAGCTGTTTTCATTTAAATATATATATTTTTTCTTTTCTCTTTGTTTTGGGTTAGAAGGTGATAATGTAATTCATAAATTTCTTTTCGCTTTACTAAAGCCATTTTCATGTAAAGTTTTTTATTTTTTATTTTTTTGTCTTGTCTTTGTTTTGGATTAGAATGTGTTATTCAGAAATTTGTTTTCGCTTTACTAAAGCCGTTGTCATGTAAATAAATTTTCTTTTTTTTTTGTGTTGTCTTTGTTTTGGGTTAGAAGGTGATAATGTAATTTATAAATTTCTTTTCGCTTTACTAAAGTTGTTTTCATGTAAAGTTTTTTATTTTATATTTTTTTCTCTTGTCTTTGTTTTGGGTTAGAATGTGTTATTCAGAAATTTGTTTTAGCTTTACTAAAGCCGTTTTCATTTAAATAATTTTTTTTTTCTGTTGTCTTTGTTTTGGGTTAAAAGGTGATAATGTAATTCATAAAACCTTGAGGAAAAAACACATAAGTCTCCCACAAAAATACATAGGTAGTACAGACATAAGTCTCGGACAACAATACATTGTGGACACCATGAACTGAACACACAATACATAGATAAACATAACAGTTAGACAGACAAATATTAGCCGGACAATCTGACAAACTCATTACAGAAACGCTTACTCTAACACAGACATTACATATTAAGGCATGACCTAATATTGCCGAAGTGTAGACATTAACACCTAATTCGCGCTTAAATCGGTAGGTGGCTCAGAGTCTGAATAATCCGAAAGCTCAGCGTCAGAGACAAGCTCAGGATCCTCCATGATAACCTTGATAGCCGCATCATTTGGTTCTATTTTGTTCTTCTGGGCATCCTTCTTAACTATGTATAGCTGCATATCGCGGGCTAACCTGCGACGCATTTGAGAAATCTCACGTTGTAGTCTTTTACATAGTTGATCAACATTGTCAGGATCTTCCTTTTGGATCTCAACAGAACGTGCTTTTGGCACCTTCAATCGATTTTCCCGACATAATCTTTCCATTTGGACTCGCTCTATAAATAGTGCGGGCCACTTCAGAAGTCTAGCGTTTGCTAAACCATATCATGTTTGATTTTCTGATAGGTCCTCCACCAAACCACATGGATCTCGATAGTACTTGGGCATGACAAAATGTCGCTTCCCAAACCTATCATGATAAGCACAAGAGGCATCTAACAAAGTAAATGGTGTTTCATCTTCAGCATTGCCACTTCCCCTTCTCCCTCCTCGTCGTGAACTGTCACCCCTTTGTAAGCTCTTACCACCTCTGCGATTCCCACTCCCTCCCATGAACCATGTAGCCATGCTAATTTTTTAAAATAAATGAAATATAATTTCGTAGGGCGAAATGAGTTGTAAGGTTGTGTCTTCACCTTTAGTCAGTTATATAGTTGCTTATGAACAGCTTTAGAAAGATGGCCCTGCATGACAATCCCACATATACGAACAAGGTATGAGTTGTCACTAGAATGAAAAACCAGAGAAAAGAAATATTGTGTACCAAGTCACGTGACTTGACAATCCATCTGCATATACCGACAAAGTAAGGGCATGCTCACTATAAGGTAAATCAGTGAATTCACTATTGCCATGCGACTTTCTGAATTGAGAATCCCACAAATATTAATAAGAAATGAGTTGTCACTGTAATAAAAAAATCGAGCAAAAAATCGAGGAAACCAAAGCCTATGCACCAAGTCACATGACTTTGACAATCCATCTGCATATACCGACAAAATAAAGGCATGCTCACTGTAAGGTAAATCAGTGAATTCACTGTTGCCATGTGACTTTCTGAATTGAGAATCCCACATATATTAATAAGAAATGAGTTGTCATTGTAATAAAAAAATCGAGCAAAAAATCGAGAAAACCAAAGCCTATGCACCAAGTCACATGACTTGACAATCCATCTGTATCTACCGACAAAATAAAGGCATGCTCACTGTAAGGTAAATCAGTGAATTCACTGTTGCCATGTGACTTTCTGAATTGAGAATCCCACAGATATTAATAAGAAATAAGTTGTCACTATAATAAAAAAATCGAGCAAAAAATCGAGAAAACCAAAGCCTATGCACCAAGTCACATGACTTGACAATCCATCTGCCTCTACCAACAAAATAAGGGCATGCTCACTGTAAGGTAAATTAGTGATTTCACTGTTGCCATGTGACTTTCTGAACTGAGAATCCCACATATATTAATAAGAAATGAGTTGTCACTGTAATAAAAAAAATTGAGCAAAAAATCGAGAAAACCAAAGCTTATGCACCAAGTCACATGACTTCACAATCCATCTGCATCTACCCACAAAATAAGGGCATGCTCACTGTGAGGTAAATTGGTGATTTCACTGTTGCCATGTGACTTTTTGAATTGAGAATCCCACATATATGAAATTGGTGTTGAGTTAAATTTGTTTGTGTATAATTAATTGTAAATAGTGATTTTGACAAGCAAATCAAGTAAAACCAATTTGATATTAAATTTAGTTCCCCAACTGAACCAACCACTTGGCTTTGAGCTTGTTTGTCCAGCCCCCCAAGTTTAGTTATCTGTCAACCCCCCATTCGTTACCAGAGTCATCATTTTGACTGGACTTCCACGAATTGGAAGGCGACTCTTTCTTCTTTCCCCGATGGAGATTGAAATTCTTTACGTACATGATCCCTATTTCACGAGCCACAGTTAAGGGAAGCTTTTCACCGAATTACCTATTCTGTTTTATGTGTTGTTCAAGGTGGTAGTTCGTTTGTATGAACTTTATTTAGTTCCCCAACTGGACCAACCACTTGGCTTTGAGCTTGTTTGTCCAGCCCCCCAAGTTTAGTTATCTGTCAGCCCCCCATTCGTTACCAGAGTCATCATTTTGACTGGACTTCCACGAATTGGAAGGCGACTCTTTCTTCTTTCCCCGATGGAGATTAAAATTCTTTACGTACAGGATCCCTATTTCACAAGCCCCAGTTAAGGGAAGCTTTTCACCGAGCTACCTGTTCTGTTTTATGTGTTGTTTAAGGTGGTAGTCCGTTTGTATGAACTTTATTTAGTTCCCCAACTGGACCAACCACTTGGCTTTGAGCTTGTTTGTCTAGCCCCCCAAGTTTAGCTATCTGTCAACCCCCCATTCGTTACCAGAGTCATCATTTTGACTGGACTTCCACGAATTGGAAGGCGACTCTTTCTTCTTTCCCAATGGAGATTGAAATTCTTTACATACAGGATCCCTATTTCACGAGCCCCAGTTAAGGGAAGCTTTTCACCGAGCTACCTGTTGTTTTTATATGTTTTAAGTATTCACATAATTCAACATACATTAATCCATTCATTAATCCAGAACATTCATTAACTCATTACAATTCAATAAAGAAAGTCATGAACTAATAAATGTGCAGTTATAAATGTAGTTATTTCATAAATTTCAGGTTCATAAAACAAATACTTGAAATACATCCGTACGTTAGATGAACAACAATATTGTCTTACACTCCAGTAACGAAGATATGAGACAACATACAAACATATATGAAAGATAAAGGTGTTTCATTTCTCATTCCTCATCTTACATATAGTAGTCAGAGAGATATTTTTCATTGTTTAAGACATTATTTCGCTCAATCACTGTCAAATCTCTGTTGCTTTCTTCTGCCATTTCGGTGGCTAGCTGAAGCATGAAATGTCGACATCTCCGCATCAACATTCTATTGTTCTCCTTCTTAATTCTGCTAACTGCTTTTTCATAGTCACTCACATTTTGTCTAGCCATGGTCAATGAACGACGATGAGGTATCGGTGCCCCAAAGTTACGTAGATCATTAAACAATCCTTCTTGCTCCGTTACCCTGAACGCCCATTCTGCTCGGATACCAGCATAATAATCCTTCGGACTCGAGTACTTTTCGCTCTTGTAGTCATAAGTGAATGGAGGTAGCAACCACACTTTCGGATTTCTTTGCTGGTGTGAACTTCCTGCACCTCTTGAAGACATTGTTCATAAAATAAACAAACAAATAATAATAGTAATTGTAGATATATTACTATTGTTATGACTTGAACAAACATCATACTGGGGGTGTCGCTATTTATAGACATCATACTGAGGATTAACTAGAGATGATCTAGTGACGATAATGCATGCTGGGGCACTATGGAAGAAGTGATACCCATGATATTATTTTTTAGCTTTTCATTTCATGCAATCCTGAGTACCCGTGACTTTGTGTACCTGTGATGTAGTCACGGACGTGGTTGTCGAATAAAATCTTAATTGTAGGCCAGAGGATGACAATGCAATCCCTTCATATTGGAGCAGTGAGTTGTCAAATAAAACAACATGCAGTGAGTTGTCACATCGCCACATGAAACTATTTTTTCATGCTTACTTTTTTAATACAGTTAGTAGTCACTTGGAATTGACGATTTTAGTACAAATTGGTGTTCTCAACAAATTATAAATGAAATTAAATGCTTAAATTTTCTTTGTTTTAAAGTAATATTATTCATAAACAGCCTATATTTTATCTTATTTTCACTTAATGAACTTCACAGTCATCCTATTTTCTCATCTTTTTTTGCTTCTTTTTATATTTGGTAAATTACACTTTACTCCTTCAGTCCATCACATAATTGTTTATCAACACTATTGCCATGTGGTCGTATTGATGTGCCATGTGGTCGCAAAGTCAGAAAGTCACATGCATTACTGCATCACTGCATAAAGCGACATGCATCACTGCATCACTGCACACAATCACATGCATCACTGCATCGCTACACAAAGTCAGATGCATCAATGCACAAAGTCATTGGCGAGCATCACTGACAAATGTTGGACGTATCACTACGCCGAGCTACAATTTATTATCGTACCATACCTACTGTGCCCTTGTGAATTATGCAATCCATTAAAATTTTGAAGAGGTGTCATAACAAAATAACAATAAATTAATAAATATGTCAATACACCTAAAAAGTAAAATAAATTTGTGAATAAATATTTCCAAAAATTTAAAAATATTTTAAAGATTTTTAAATTGTAATTTCACATTTATTTTTTTAAAAAAATTTCAGGCAGAGAAATTTGACTAATTCAGACGTTTAGTCGGTTGATCAGCTTGGTTTTTATTTTATTAATTTTTTTTTTTTATGTTTTTACTTTTTGTTTTGGAATAATAATAAATTATGCAATTCATAAAAGTCGAAGTGACAACTCCTATCAAGTTGATGCATAGTTGTTCAGGTCATAAAAGTTGACGTGACAACTCTGATGCATAGTTGTTTACAATAATCTCATACATACAGCCACCATGTGTATATATGGTATAAATATCGCATCATACCACAACAAAATTTTTACAGCTATTTCGAGTGATATCATCATGAGATATACGGTGGTTGATCTATATTCAGCAATGGGTCGCTATTGGGTTGCAGATGGAGATGAATTTGAATACCCAATAAATCCAAATTTGCATTACTCACGTGCCACCGTCAATACCATGAGAGCTGAGTGGGAATTTCGCAAAACTCGAGCAAACGTTCTCGTTGAGCTATGTCGTGAAGTTAATCTTAAATTTCCTCGCCGATTAGCCATGCGTATGCCAACTGACACTCCACAGTTGTTGCAAAGGGCATTGCATCGTATCCGTGACGAGGTTAATCGCATGACCCAACGTTTGCAAAGGTCCGAACTAATGAAAACCGCAAATGAGCATGCCGAAGATGGGTTAATGGATGATGCACACCAGTACTACGCCTGGAGCATGGATGTTATGTATGAATCTGATATTAAGATGTCAGATGATGATGATAATGAATGAAATTGTTTGGATGAACGCCCAAACCATTTCTGTAATGCATGCAATTTTTAATGCTTATCCACGACTTATCAATGAAGGGAGATATTTCAATTGTTTTCGAATAGTTCTTGTAATTCTACCTTTACTTTCTCTCCGTTATTGTTATTTTGAAGAACGCTACTTGAATTAGACTTTCATGACTTCATGCATTATTGATGTGGAATATAATAATGATACTTAATGAAGTACATGTTTATATAACAAATAGTTGAAATACACGTTTAAGCTAGACGAACAACAAATATATATGTCTACATTTTGTTTGGTTATCATTGGTTTGTACATGAAAAGAAGACAGTGAATGCAATCATTCAGAAAAGTAAAAGAAAAGGGAAAACAAAATTATGTGTTTGTTTAGATATTTATTTTGTTTCTTTTTTATTCATATTTCTCCCCACAACTATCCATTATGCAATGTTTACATTTTTTTCCCAGATTTTTTTTGTATAAAATTTTTACTAACCTGTAGCAACACAAGTGGTCCTCCAATCTCGCTCAATAATAAAATCCTATCAATTCTTATCCTTTTTTTCCTATTTTCCTTTTCATTGTTATGGAAATCATCAAAACAAGTAAGAATAAAAAATTGTAAAATTATATTTTTCGAATAAATAAGTATGACACATTTACATCATCTGTACAAGTTTGATTTTCAAAAACTAAAACAAAAACTATAAATAAAATAAACTATACACTCCACATCACACCCGCTAATGCCCTAACCTGCCCCCAGTCCCACAACCCCGAACGTGGACCTCCCTCCTCGATCTCCTGCGGTAGACTCTCTGAATATCTGGCTCCCCCAATCGTAAATGCGTATCCTGTGAAGCCTGTGAGTGTGACCCCCCCTCTACTGCATGTGCTGCCCCTGATCCTATCTGTGGCGGAAGATCGGATACTGCTGTGAGCTGTGAAACTCCATCATCTGGTGCAACTGTATCACGATCTGCAGCTGGAGCTCGATCTCTGCCTCTGCCCGCACCCCGACCTCGGCCGCGACGTCCGCCATGACCAAAACCTCGGCCTCTCCCGCGCACTCTGGAAGGGGGCTCAATATGGGCCTCAGGGTCAACGTGGGAGATGTTAGTGAAAATTGCATCATGTGTACTCATGGTCGCGGTTGAACTGTCTGGTGTTGGTAACTGGGTGGGTGGGGTAACAATGTCATGCATGTATCGGGGCGGTGTCCAATCAGGGTCAGGCACATAAGGTATGCCAGTATGCTGCGTAGGAAGTACGTCGAGGGAATCTGCATATATGTATGTGGTCGTATGTGGTGGGGTGACTGATGTCGAAGGAGCTGATGTGGCAGGCGCTGAAGTGGAAGGCGCTGACGTGGACAGCGCTGATGTGTCTGGAGTAGCTGTTGAAGTGTGTACACCGTAGTGGCCATAATGCAAACGATCTCCCCGATGGGCAAGCTGGAATGCCTCGTACAATAACTCCCAAATCTCTGCAACGGCCTGCAAGGCATGCTGTCCATTACGTCTCAAATGGGCGTCCTCAGCCAAGTGAAACGACCTCCCAGCTCCAGCCACCTGAACAAACATTCAGACGTATTATTAGGCTACAGTTGACTGAAAGTAAATCAAGTATGATTTTACTAATTATCTAACACATAATATGATACTTACCAATGCCTCAAGATAAGGCCCAACTCCCTGATATCCAGACTCAGACACGTGGCTCAGATTCCCGACTAGTAGGTGTGTATGTCGCTGATACCACAACATATAAGGGTCGGAAGAGGGGATCACCTCATCGCTGTAGTCAGCCTGTACAATACTGTCCCGGTGGGCATCCCACAACCGTATATATCGCATATAAAATAGATGCCGATCGGTGCGGTTAAGCCACGCCTTATCGACGACGCAATCGCCACTCGATGTCGAACCGATCCGGCATGGACTGCACCCGACCAAACTGTCGAAGGACACGATGGGGGAGATGCCACTCAACCACGTCAAAACAAATAAGTGGCACTCCATCCATATCTCCTGACCCAGTCGGCAGTAGTCGGGGAGCGTACTGAGGACCCCAGCGTAAGGCGGCTAGATAAACTACAATGACGACAAATAAATTAAATTTTACTCGTGAACTGAAAACATGTACAATTAAGAAGACAACTAAAACGCAATCAAAAAATTTCATACCTCGCCCTTGATCATCCGGTCCAACTGGTCCCTATAAACTACCACTACGTGGGTCGAGACGACCTCGTGGCCCATGTCAACCCTCCACCGACTACCTCGCGGTCCGATGGGCAACTGCATGTCCCCCTCATCCATAGGAAGCTCACCAGGACCAACCAGTTATCGCCTAGACGGGGCAATGCGAATCAATCTCTCCCATGCCCAAATCTGCAATAGTTTGGACACAATTACAATACTGATATATGGCACACAATATGAATTGACATGTAATAAAATTGTTACTAACCTGTAGCAACACAAGTGGTCCGCCAATCTCCCTCGTACCCACCTGATCTGCTCGACATAGCATCCTATACAACCATGCCAGAGCCGCGCTACCCCAGCTGTACTGCCCAATCTCCTCAATGTCTCTCAGCAATGGCAAGTACATCAGCTTGAGCAGGTTCTGTGACTTATCAGGGATAAGTGCCCCCCCAATAAGCCACAGAATATATGCTCGGGTATGTTGCTGTACCAACTCATCTGGAGCAAGATCTGGAAGATGAGCAAACTACTCGGCCAGCCACCTCACCCTCACTCTACCTGACTGTAAATCTGCTGGTGTAGGTGCTACTCCCAATAGCTCAGCACATATGGCTATCCACTGCTCCGTCGCGAAAGATGGGTCAACTCCAGTAACTGCTCGGCCATCAATCCGAAGACCATATAGGACGGATATGTCCTGCAACGTGACGATGGCCTCCCTGATCGGGAAATGGAATGTATGAGTCTCTATGCGCCACCTCTCGACGAGAGCAGTGATGAGTGCGTGGTCCAATCGAATGTGCCCAATACGATACACACCATAGAATCCTGCGCGTAATAGATACTGCAAGACTCTATGGTCCAACGGATGCTCCCATAATCCAGAATCTGCCCGACGGCATGTCAACACAGTGCGTGCCTCATCCTGCACAACAGAATGACCAGTTTAAATAATAGCATTATCACGAAATATACAACAAAATGCAATGTATTTTAATTGTAAGCGTAAAGTCCAACAAACGTTATTGCATACCAGACGGTCCCACATACTGTCAGCTCAATGTGCCTGTCTGAATAGTGGAACCTCCTCAGGTACATGTGCCATGAAGCCTGTACAACTGAAATATTAGATCATCCATATCAAAATCTCATTTAATCAAAACATAATAACAGAAAAACTGTAATTATTGATTTTGTACTTAATGATTTAAAATACAATGAAGTAAATCATATGGGTTCGAGAAAAGAAAAATTTATATGCCACTTACACGGGAAACAATTCGAAATTAATGATTACATTTATGGCATATTTGACAAAACTTAAATATTGATTTTGTAATGGTAAAAGTTTGAATAAATTATAAATTTTGCAAATTACATATAAAATTTGTAATTATGAACAATGACTGCAGCATTCCAATATTTAAAATTTTAATTTATAATAGGTTAATTTTTTAAAAATTTGTAAATTTATTAAATTCTAAAATGTGAACAATGATTGCAGCATTCGATATTAAATTTATTCAAAAATATGAAATTTTGAAATGGTAGAAGAACTACGTGATTAAGTATAGAATCTTGTAATACACATTTTGAATCAAGTACACAGTTAAAAACTAGTACACATTTTCAAGAAAGTATACAAGTTTGAATAAATTATACACATTTTCAATTTTGCATTACACATTTTGAATCAAGTACACATTTTGTAATACACATTTTAAATGTACAACCCTGTTTACAAATAAAGAATTTAAAAATACATAATTAAATGATCTATTACAAAAAATGAATTTCAAAGTGATATATTACAATATGTAAGTATTACATAGTCTTCATCGACCAAGTCGCGCCGGACACGTTTGCCTGTCATGACCTGTCTAGTGGCACTCACTGCAACGAGCTGTCAAGCGCCTGTCTGATATATCCATCTCATTCGGAATACGAGCCATAGATGTACGACCCCGTTTTACTTCTCGCAGACGAAGTTCATTAGGCATTAAGGTCCACTGCGGATCATCCCAATAATCTTCATGCGGTATTGGATTGAATTTAGTTTCCCAAACCCTCATGTATACAGGAAGCCTATATACTGGATCAACATACTGGAATGGATTGTCACTACATTCAGACATTACAGCGAGCATATGGGAACATGGATAGTGTCTTATCTCATATTTCCCACAAATGCACGTGGGTTGATTCATCCGCACAATCTGTCTATTGCGACCTCGTCTACGGCGAAAAGATGTTAACACCTCAAATACACGACGGGGCCTATAAGACAATATTGATACAAACTAATCAAGTTCATGTTTTTTGGTGTAATTAACTCAACAACATAATAATAACAATTTTTTCACATTACAAACTAACCTATCATACGATATCAACTAGAAAGTATTTCCCCTTGTGATACCCTCCTCGATAGTTTTTTGCATCTCTCTAGGGTATTGGAACTCATTGCGTACATCTGTTTCAGCTTGGGCTCCCATCTCGTCAAAATATTTGACGAGCCGTCGAAATGTAAATTCAACCATAGCTGAGATAGGTAAGTTCCTTGCACCTTTCAAGACGCTGTTGAAGCACTCTGCATCATTACTGGTCAATACCCCCCAGCGATATCCACCGTCATATCCAAGGGCCCAGTCCTCAGGATTCATCTTGTGGACCCAATTGATGGCTTCTTGGTTAATAGCCTGTATCTGATCTAAGTAACCATTACACTTTCGTCGTTGATCAGCACTCCCTGATTTCCATAGAAGTTGTTTGAGCTCTTTATTTTTGAAATGTATGTTAAAGTTACTGCAAACATGTCGAAGACAGTGCCGATGATATCCAACAAATTGGAGCGAGGGATTCAGCCAATGCTACCTCACAGCAGCTAAAATACTCTCAGCTCGATCAGATATCAAAGTCACTCCCTTTCGGTCCATGACAATATGTTCCTTGATATTTTGAATGAAGAACGACCAAGACTCCAAACTCTCTTTTTCGACAACAGCGAATGCAAGCGGTAATATTTTTCCATTGGCAGTGACAATCGTTGCTACAAGCAACACACTTGTGTATTTACCATATAAGAATATACCATCTATAGTTATAACAGGCCTATAATAGCTAAAGCCATCGATAACGGGTTTGAAAGACCAGAAAACAAAGTGGAAGACGGGCATAATGGTTGTATGCCCGGTATATCTATGCTTCCATGTCACGATGGTGCCAGGATTAGATGTCTGTAATGCATGCATGAATTTAGGCAGCTGCCTATATGATTCATCCCAATCACCGAATACCATTTTAATTGCCTTTGCCCTTGCATGCCACGCTTTCTTGTATGATATACTATAGTTCATGGTCTTTTTTATATCTTCGATGACATTCTTAATTGGCATATCAGGTTCATTCTGCATACGACAATCAAATATGAGTTCGATTATCTGGGTGTGAACACTATAAACAAACAAATATGTATATATATGTAAACATTTATTTTTAATACTAACCGAAACTTGTCCCAAAATATGAGAAGCAATGTAACTGGAGCTAATATTAGTGTGGTCCCTGTTTATTCGTGGGTATAAACAATGGTGAGGACCCCTGTACTGCTTTATTTCAAAAAGACCATGTTTCCTACTAAGAGATGCACGCAACCACCAACTGCAGTCATGCTTGCAAGCAGACACCCAAAGGTCTTGCTTGGAGGTTACGACCTTATACTCTCGATTATTTGTTGCATGGTACAATTTCACAGCATGTAGAAGTTGCTTCTTATCAACAAAAACCATTCCTCTGTCCAACTCTGGATTGTCAACGCTCCAGATCCGGTTATGGGGAACGACATCACGGGTACTAATGTCAAAATCACCACCCATGTGAATGTTGTCATAGAAAGGGATTTCAACTCTAGGTGGAATGGGGGCATTTTCAAGGTCAACGGGAGCCTGGGCATCATATTCTTCATCATCATCATCATCTGATCTGCCCAATAAATTTTCTTCATCACACATTTCATTGTCATCATCGTTTAGGGCGACATCAGGACCGTACATGTCACTTTCAGCAAACTGCACCTCGTTCACTGTTTCAGCCATATTACCAGCAACTTCAACCGGAGTGGTATGATGGCTGCATGTGGGCACATCTTGTGTGTTATTGTCAAATTCATAATCGTATCCACCACGTGAACTTGATTCTACACCATGGCCCTGAAATGATTGTTGTGTGTAGCACAGTGGATAACATTGACCTGATTCATACATAGGAGACTGAAACGTTGTTGTGTCAATTCCATGTGTTAGCAATGTAGTGAACGGACGAGAATCCATTTGTGTCATGTTCGGGATATTGTATACAACCTCTTTATCAATGTAGACTTCCAAACAATTTGGTGCTTGAAAACTTGCACCGATACTTAATACGGTGTTCAACGCCTCATCGTCATTGATCGGTAATATCTTGTATTTGTTGTGCGTTTGCCACTAGCGATAAGGATATCTACATTTGAAGGTCAATCGGACACTTTCCCCGTAACTTTCCACCTTTGACATAAACATCTCCTCCAAATTGCTAAGCGTGGTGCCAATTTGCACCGCATATATCCCTTTCGGCTCAGTATCATATGAGACACCTTCATCGGGATCCCGAATTATGTTTCCCCCCCAGTAGAAAATAATTGGAACAGTCTCTATATACTTGCTTCAATTAAGACAAAAAAACATTAAAATAGCAACAATATACTTATATCTCCTTGTACTTGTAAAAGAATTATATGAATTTTAACTCATTCAATTACAATTACTTGTGATGCAAAAACTTTATTTAAGTAATCAGCAATTGTAATCCAACAAGCACTATTGATTTTTTAATTAAAATATGAGTTAAAATAATGATAATGCTTTAGATTTTTTAGCTTTTTAAGAAACAAATCTTACAACACATACGAAATTAACATCATGTTCTTCTGTTATGCTTTTTACATTATTTATTATGATTAAGATCATGCTCTTGTGCACATTAAAACAAATTCAGCTAAGTTTTAGGTCTGAAAATCTTTTATTAATTTTGGATTAATTTTGTATAAATTAAAAAAAATGATTATAAATTATAAAGTAACGACATTTGTAATCATTAAATAAATATAATTGATGTAAGTTGATTTAGGTAATTGATAAATTATAAATCTAAGTAATTTACATAAAATTATGAGTGTAAGTTGTTAATCTTGTTACTTTCTGTGTAGGTAAACTTATGAGTGTAGGAAAATCCAAGAATCTTATGAGGTAGGTAAACTTATGAGTGTAGGTAAACCTAACTTTACATCAAAGTAACAATATTTCTAATTTACCTAAATTTCTAATCATTACATAAATTATGAGTGTAGGTTGTGACTTTATATAGGTTTTGAATTCAACAATCTTATGAGTGTAGGTTTTAAATTCTTATGAGGTAGGTAAACTTATGAGTGTAGGTTTTGAAATCTTTGTTGAATTTTTACATTTTGCTTAGAAGTGATTATTATACACTGGCCAACAGTAAAACCGTGGTTTGCAACCACGTTTTCTGAAGATAGAAAGAATTACCTAACAAAAGCATGGTTATGTTTAAATCAAATTTCCTTAATCAGATTTACTTTAAAAAAATAATTACTTCAAAATTTATGTATAAATAAAATTTCCTTAAAAGCGTGATTTGTAACCTAGACAGATAAATCAATAATTTTGAATATGAAGACATTATGAACATTCTTCTTTTAATTTTCTGTTCATATAATTTTATACTATAATTTGTATCAAGTATTGTATTTATTTAGTGCGATTGGACAAAATTGGACAAGTTATACAAAAATCTTAAATCATAGTGTAACTTTTGCTATGAAATTATTATTTTTTTCATTGAGTTCAAATAACTCGACTGATTTTGTATGACTTGTTCTTAATTTTTATTTCAAACATTGTTCACGTCATTTTTTAAAACTGGTGGTCCAATTAGTGAGATTCATGGACAATTAAAGAGAAGTTACTTTTATTTGCTCAAGCTTCTGCCAATAGAGACCTTAATGACAAAGTTATTTGGTAGGTTATTTCCTATGACATTATTCCCTAACTTAGGGAAATAACCTCATACGAAATAACGTAGGAAATAACTTAGGGAAATAACATAAGAAATAACATAAATAAAAAATTAATCAGCTTTCATAATTTTAAGCAATATAAAAAACATAACAAAAAAATTATCGACCTGAATCGAGTCAAACTTGAGTTTCATTAATATTAATGAGCTCTCATTATGTGTTAAAAATTAGGTATGCTCTTTTCAGGTCTCAATTTGAACTTTCAGTATGTGTCATGTTTATAGGTATTAATTGAGATTTGTCGGATCTACGTGGAAAGGACGTTTGGTGTAGATTGTAAGATTAGTCGATAAATACGTAAACTGATTCAGACATCCGACTATTATAAAAGTTAAAACTTAATTCAATAAACATAATGCAGGCGCATAGAGAATAAGTCAATTGGATAATTCAAGTGGGTAAAAATTATCGAGAATGACTCATTTTATAAATCAAATATTTTAATTTTTTTAAACATAATTCTTAAACAAATTTTTGTTTTTTTTATATCAAATGTTTTCATAATAACATTTTCCATGACGACTTGAAAGGCCTCTTTTGGCAAAGAGGTAAAAAGTAATTTTTTGACTTCTAATTTTTTGTGGATCAAATTATTTGACCTCTAATGTTTATATCAATTTTTTTGTGGATCACTTCTAAAAAGTCATTTATTTATATCAAATTTATAAAATGGAATGTCATGAAATTTAAGGAGGAAAAACTCTAAAATGAAATTCAACCCTAAATGGGGCATGAAATTCAAGTAAACTATACTTTTTATATTTAACCACGATTAGATTTGAATTTAGTGCATAAATTTAGTCAAACCAATTTTTCTTATCGTAGGGGCAAGTGGCATCAATGGCATATTTTAAAGATTTCTTTCTTCTTTTTTTGTTTTTGTTTTTTGGGTCAACATTCTAAGTAGTTAGATTTTTAATTTGTTAATAAAATTGAAGTGTACTACTTAAAGGGTCACCCATAGAAAATATTAACAATCACAATCACTCCTTAAAAAAATTTAATAAGAAAACGAAAGAAGGCCTACACCAACATAAAATTCAATTATCTGACTTTTCTATTTTGCCATATCCCTATCTCCAAAATATATATATATTTGTTCCTGGCCAAAATTATGAGAAAACTTCCATACCAATTTATTATCACAAATTTTGTTCCTTACTTTTCAATTTCTTATTCTTACTTAAAAAATTGAAATTTAGAACAAAATTATATTTGTTACTTTATTAATTTTAAGTTATTACTACTCCACATCACCTAATTAATAATAATTTTTACAGCCAAATTAACGTTTCTCTTTATTATGTAATTAATTAACAGCATTAAAATTATTGTAAATATTTAGTTACACTTTAGCTGCATAGGACTAAGGTAATTTATTGGAATGAAAATAAAAGGGAATGGCATGATTATTCCTTAAATATGTTTTCATTAAAAAGAAAAATTTGTAGAAAGTGAAAGTGAAAGTGAAAGTGAAAGAAATTTGTGAATAATAATTTGGAAATTTTGAAAGAAAGGGATAGAAAATTTTGAAATTTTAATTATAGATAATTTTTATGTCGACAAAATTAGATTTTCTTGTGTTTTGCCATTTTTTTTTCCAATAAATTATAAAGTTAGTTACGATAATAATATACAAGAAAATTATTATTATTATAGATAATTATTTATTGATTATGTAAAAATTATTTGTTCCTAAAAAAAATCATATAACATTATTAAAAAAATTTAACTTATCATAAATTTCTTAAACCCTAATTTCTGAAACCATAACCCTCATTTCTGATTTCACAATTTAAAACCCTAACCCTACTTGAAAAATGATTTTACATTCATCAATTCAAAACCCTAATTCAAAATCAAAACCCTCATTTCTGATTTCACATTAAATAGAAAACCATAACCCTCATTTTCTCATTTCAAACATAATATTTAAATTTTTCTCAACAGATTCAACATTCAACAAATTTCACATTCAACAGATGTCACATTCAATAGAAATCTGATTTCACATTCAACAGATTTCACAATTATAAACAGGTTTAAGATAAATATAAACCATTCAACATTCACATTCAACAAATTTCTAAACAAATTTCACAAATATAAACCCTAACCCTAACCCTAACCCTAATTTAAGATTTAAGATTTCACATTCAACAGATTATCTATAATTAAAATTCAACAAATTATCTATAATTAAAATTCAACACATTCAACATTCACATTCAACAAATTATCTATAATTAAAACTTCACAAATATAAACCCTAACCCTAATGTATTATTTCTGATTTCACAACATTTTATTCACAAATATAAACCCTAACCCTAACCCCACATTCATGAACCCTAACCCTAATTTATTCACATTTTCACAAACACAAATACAAACACAAAGATATTCACAAATATAAACCCTAACCCTAATTTATTCGCATTAAAGTAGATGATAGAAGCCATACCAATGAGAGAGAGACAGTACTGAAGCAGAGGGAGCTCAACAGAGAGAGAGCAGGAAGCACAGAGACAGAGAAAGAGGAGTAAGAGCGAGAGAGAGAGAGAGAGAGAGAGTAGTAAGACCGAGAGAGAGACAGTAGGGAGCTAAGAAGAGAGCAGGGATGGAGAGAGGAAATGTAACAAGCTTGAATGCAAAATACGGGGCTGGGACATTATGTATAAGTTTTAAAATCGTGGTTGTGAACCATGATTACACTTAATGGAAAAAAAATTTTGCCAAGAAACATGTTTTAGAAAAGCGATTTCAGAACAAATTTTTTTTGGATAAAATCGTGGTTAGAAACAGCGAGTTCAGAAGAAAAATGTTTTTGAATAAAATCATGGTTATGAACAGCGAATTTAGAAGAAAATTTTTTTTGGATAAAATTGTGGTTTGGAACAGCAAGTTCAGCAGGAAAAAAAATTAATTAAAATCACGTTTTGTAATCACGATTTCTTAATCAAAAGCGCTTTTTGGAACCATGATTTTAAGACTTCCCAACTTTCACGCGAAGCAGACATAGATATGTTGAAACCGTGATTGTGAACCATGAGTTAACTTATTTTGGGAATTCTTTCAAAACTAGGGTTAGTTTGGGAAATGACTTACTATTTTGGCTTATTTAGGAAAATGGCCCCAAAGATTCAGATCTTATTTTATAATAACATGAAGTGTTAAATATTCAATTCAATGTGAGTACATTGACAAAGTAGGGAATCGGCATAATTTCCCTTTTTTAGGTTAAAACCAACATAGAAAAATCAAGGGAAGTTATTATCAAATGTACTTTTACAGCATAATTTGAGAAACATATAACAAGTAGGCAATCAACCTTGTACGTTGAAATAAAATAGTTTTGGATAAATTACACAGATCTTCCTTGATAATTGGCAAAACTTCATTTGAATAATTTGACATACACCACCATCATCAACCAATTTTTCCCCCATCCCTCCACACCCCATCGCATCTCCACTAGCCTCACCCCCATCACCTGCCTTCCCACCACGATTACACCGCCCACCAAACCACAGCACCGCCACCATAATAATTATCATCTCCCTTCACTCTGTCAATCCACTTCCGCCACCGCCACCAGCACCAAAATACCCAACCACCACCATCATCCAAATCCAACAACAAGTCACTACCAAAACTGACCCACCCATCACCTCTAAAATCAACCCCTTGGATCGTCACCTGAAGCCCCACCTCCTCTGCCCATCGTTGTCTGAAACCCACCATATCCCAACAGTTGAGTTCACGGACTTGCAGGGGTGGCGACGAGGTAGAGAGGAGCTATGGCGGCCGAAGAAAGAAAGAGGGGACTGCGTGTTACGGGTCGGGTCATGGCTTCGATTGGTTCAGTGTGGATGGGTTTGTCGAGGATAAGAATAAGATGGGAATTTCAAATTTGGTGGCTTGCTTGATTTTGTACTTGTGTTGAGGAATAGGAATAGCTAGTTCACAAAAACAAAAAAAATAAATAAATATAGTTAGGAATAGGAATAAGGTGTTCCAACAAAGAATAAGAAGGGTAATTTTGAAATTCAGGTGAAAAATTGATGACCCTCTCTAGAATTATTTACACCAAGTGATATATGATAAAATTTAAAGAGTGATTGTACAATTTGATTTTTTATTTTTTTTTAACAGCACGGTAGATTAGTAGCAACTTTAATCAAACATGAAATAAAATTTTAATATTACTGATGTCTTTTTATATTCACTTGAATTACATGTTTTGATTGATTGCTTTTTTCAATTGAAAATATGAATTGAATAAATTTTTTATATAAAGACAGTCTTAAATATAATATTGAAATAGATAATGACGGATTTAAAATAATTTATATTACCATGAGTGTTGAATGGATTAGGAAAAATAAAATAAAATTATTGGCTGATGTAAATGATTTTTTTTTTCTTGGAAATTAACTTGAAACACTCAAATACTCCGCCCAAGAAGATATAAGAAACAACTTGATGCCTTAAAAAAATAATAATAACAATGATTCATACTAGAGGAAAAAGTGTCCATACTTGAGATGTGTAGAAGTAAAAATATTACGGTTTCTCCCCTCTTGGGCCTAGTCTCCAATTGCTTGAATCAATCACATGTTAGTGGTGGATGAAATTGAATTCTCTTAATGGCTCTTAATAATCGATGATACTACATGTACTAATTAGTATATTAACTAATATATTAACACTAATTATGATATTATTATTGACTCCACTCATTAATCACATTACAAATTTTAAAAACTCTTAAATTATGTCACATCATCAATTAGTGTACTAGTTAGTACACTAATTGGTACATATAGCATTATTTCAAAATAATAAGGTAAATTATAAATACATTATTTAAAATTTACTTAAAATATAAATTGCTTTATCTAGTTTTAGAAATTAAATTTCACTTATTAAAATTTTTAATTTCATAATAAATGGCTCTCTTTATTAATAAATTATCAATTCAATTAATAGTTTTTAATAATGACAAAATTTTATTTCAAGTAATAATTCATGTAATTTTATTATTATATAGAAAAATAGTTAATTTTTTTTAATTAATTTTGTTAAATAAAAATTTTTAATAATGAGATATTTATAATTTTTTAAATCAAAAGAAATAATCTGTATATAAAACAAACTTCAAGAATATTTGTAATTTATCCTATTACTTATTAACTAAATCCCCGTTTGGTAGAGCTGTGAGAAAGTGATTATAGTTTATAGTTTATAACTGTGAACATAAGCTGATTTTTGACTTATAAATTAAGTTTCTCCTCTCCTACTCAAAGAATAAGTTAATTTTTGACTTACAAAAAGCTATAAGCTGTATTGTTAAGCTGAACTAAATACATCGAAATAGCTTAAATTAAGCTAAAAGCTAAAATAAACTGGAAATAAGGCCTACCAAATAGGGCTTACGATGAGGTAAGATGATTCAGATGTGTTGGGGCTTTTATGGATGTTGTATATTTGGTTGACTTGGAAAGGAAACAAATAACTGGATTTAAATTATAACTCTTTAGAAAGTATGATGGAGTTTTTTCTTATTTTTTTTGAATTTACAGAGCAGACGCTCTTGTAAATTATAATATGCTAGTAGTTGCAGTTGCCAATGGTATTTATATCAGAACCTTGAAATAAAATGCAAATTTAAAAATAAAAAAACAGTTTATGATGAAACTAGTTGCTATATTGAAGTACTAGTGTATGCTCGTGCCTGAAGGCGCGGTGTAAATAAATATAAGTGAATAAAAAAATACAAATAAATAAACAGGGAGAAAAAAAAAAAGAAAAGGGGGAAATAAAAAAAATGAAGAATGTGAGATCATGGGATCATTCGTGAATTATTTATAGGTGGGTGAGAAAAAGAAAAAGTAAGAGAAAAAAGTAAGAAGGTGAAAAATGTACACGTAGCATACATCACAGCCGTTTTGTAATTTGAACAAATCTGAGCTGTTCAAATGTCTTAGTAAGACAAAAATATATTGAAGATTCAAAAACCCTCATGTTCAGGAATAATCTAAATAATTCCACTTATTTGATGAGTATACTTATTTATGTCTCATCCCTTTTTTATTTTTCTACACATTTTTAATAAAAAAAATTAAAAAATACACTAAATAAGCAAATCTCAAACAACTCTTTAATATTTATTTTTCTCATATGAGTTGTTATTCCAAAAATGTTTTCATTCATTTGTTAGTAATTTTTTTATCTCATTTCCGCTCATAAGTTATTTTTTCAAAAATAAATGGCAAATACATAATTTCAATATTGTAAATATTTTTTTAAAAGACTAATGCTATACAAATAGAAAAATTTATATATAATAATAGAATTGATTATGAATTTCTTATTTCAAAATAAAATAATATAAAAAATAAATTTATTTATAATAATCATATTACCGCATTATTGTCAAAATTTATTTATTTATTTATTTATTTTGGGGGTATGAATTAGAATAGAGATGAGATTGAGAAGTTTTTTTTCTTCCACGAGACTAATAAAAAAATAAAAGAAATCAAACACAAACTCAAACACGGGAAAGCCTTCAAATTGGTCCCACATTTGAAACATTCAACTGTGATCAAGATCTCGTCTGCTTTTCTCTTCCCAACTCTATAATTCACTTCTCTCCAATACATAGATCGACTGATATATACATATATATATATATATACATATTTCTAGAGACACTGTAAATCAGAAGGCATTAAAACGCAGCGGATAAAATGTTTAAATCATACCTTTTAGCGAAGAACCTCGTGGGTAAATCATGTGCTTCCTAAATCTGGTCAATCATCCCAACAATGGGGTGATATTACAATAGTGAATATCACCCACACAAATCACAGTGCAAATGGCTTGATCGTTGTTTTTGGGAGAGAGTCAGAGACAGAGGAGAGTATGGGAAAAAAAGGTTATGGGTAAAAACCCCATAACGTATCTGATATCCGTATCTCCCATTATCAGATGTATATAATCAATAATAACCAATAAATATCTATCCATCTATCCATATCTATTGATATGATAGATATAGATATCCTGAATGGTTATCCAAATAAGTTTGAATTAAAATTCAAACTTACATGGATAAGGTTCAAGAGGTTCAGGTTCAAAAAGCTCAAAGGGCCATGCCACATGGGCGCCCAATTTCTAACATCTCCCACTCGCACATGAGTTGGCATGACACTGCCACATCTCTATCTTAATCTCCCCAAAAATGAACAATCTCATGCTAGCCAATGCACCGTGCGACCGCTGAGAACGCCTGCATGTGGGAGCTCTATACTAGAAACTTAATATGAGTCAGCATAGAGACATCAACCCAAAAAGAATAGAAATAGTGTCTCATATACCCCAGACCCATCTAATTACACTGGTCCAAAAAAAAAAACATCTCTAATCCCTCAAAAAGAGCATGTTTGACCCTCTCAATTCTTGTAATATATTCACACTCAATTCGCCTCTCATATAGAGTGATATGAGTTGCCGGCAGTGAATATACAACAGTGGTGTAATACTAGATGATCTTTCCTTTGCCCTCATGCCATTTAGTTTAGGATTGACCGCTTTCCCAGTGATGTCCCTTAAGGCCGAATCATACATGACCGCAGGCAACATACCAAAGTAGCAGAACATCAACCCCTTACCTTATGACATAGTCAAAAGTTACAAAAGGGTATATAAATGAAAGTCATATCAATAATGACATGTAAAACTCACACGGTGAGGAAACAGGGATCCATTCTCTCACCTCATTACTCGGTCGCCAAGCACATGTAGTATGAATACATGTTACGGTGGAGTAACTCTTCCAAAAGACTGACGTCATACTCGATACACCGTACAGATATTAGTCTAGTCGCTTTCTAGCGCCTAACCCGAATTCTCTATTTGCTCGCCCTCTAGGCACCAAATGAGATCTCGCATCTGGCTAATCATAACAGGCACAACATGAAAAGTGGGTACTAACATCCATGTTTGGTCCTTAACATGACCTCATCTTGGTTGTAACCAAGGCGTCATACATAGTGGATAATTTTAAGCCTCTCTTGGCTCCAAAATAAAAAATAAACCACTAGTCTCATCCTTGCTCGCTCCCAAGCGCCAAGGGCGATTGCTCGTGTGAGTGAGCCAATCTTGCCTGCTGACATCATCATCTGCTAATTATTATGACACAAACCATAATAGTGTCAACATCCCATCATCTCAAAATAAGTGATCGATTTAAAAAAAATGACCATAGCTTGCGCAATTCTAGATTCCAAACATAAGCCTTATCAGTACCTCTTGCGATAAGTATATACAACGGAATCCACCATGTGCGCCTCACATGAAGTGATTCAAGATCACTACCTCTTGCGCAATAACCTCTCTAAAGATATTTTGATGACCAATTTGCGTTCATTCTTGATGCGCCCAACTAGCGCATTGCATCTTACAATGAGCAAATTAATATACTACTAGTAAAGTATTTTATCCACAATCTAATGAGCAAGGTCAATGTCTAAACAACTCAGTTGACCATTTACCAAAGATAACACTTATCATGCCGAATACGCCCACATAGCGTACTTTAGGCTCCCATAACAAAGAAAAAGATCAAGGAATATAGATTATCTGTTTCTTCCAAAGACAATCCGAGGATACACTCAATAGCTAAGGCTCTGGCTTTTACCGATAGGTAAGTCAATGGGTTTGCAATTTTGCATCTAGAATCATTCTAGGATATTTCTTATGTAAGTCATCGAAGACAAACCGAGAATTTTCCCAAAACAATCCCTAAGGATCGTATATCCGAGCATATAAATTACATCACCCATGTCCATCATATCTAAAATAGAGGACTGCCCACCCTAGGTGGCGACAACCCTATAAATTCTTGGCTCATAATGACTAAGTAAGAAAAAACTTCTTTTGGACCATTGATCATGCCTCAGTAGTCTTCATCGATCATCGTTTGCCTATCATGGCTTGACGAAATCTAAGAACCACTATTTGGATAACTGTTTTAGGCTGTAAAAGATTTATTGGAACTAGCAACCTTTTTGCGCTCCTAACTTTTCACCGTAAAAGCAGAAGGTAAATCCCTACGAATCTACTTATCCAATTCTCTAACAAGAAAGTTGGGTCACAATGTCCACAAATCAATGTTCCGAACTTATGTCAATCATAGCCTAAGTCACAATAACGTCACTCCCCAGGAGGAAGTCTTCTCATGGTCTACACTTTCCTCAATGGTGTGACTTTTCGGTATCTAGCAAGCCTTATGCCTCAACAATGGCTATCCAAATTACGCATAACTTTAGAACAGTTTCGCATCATAATGGAAAGTCAACCAAATTATAGAAATGGTTAATCCTCAAAGACTTTGTCTTAAACCGCGCAACATTAATCCACTTTCTAAAAATAGGAGACTAGAGTCTTTGGCATTATCCTAGGCTCTTTATCATCTTGCGAAGCAATCATGAATGTTTCCTTCTCAATCACCCAGTGATGACATGGAAAATTTTCATATTCGCTACCACGCAACTAAGAATGTAGAGTATTTTTCTCTAATGAAGTAATCCATTAGTAAGCACATCGCTCCCACTGTCCCTAGGATATTGGAAATTTCTTTCCATTCTCAACTAGGCTACATAAAAGCGCTATGCTTAGAATTCTCTATCTTATAGAGTTTCAAAACTCTATACACGTCACCTTTACTAAGCAAACTTTATGTGACTTAGTTACACTACCACAAAGCTGCTTACCTATGTGCACATGACCCGGAGGGTTTACATGACCGCATACAATAATGCGCCACACAACCCTATGTGTTTACAAGACAGCATACAATAATGCGCTATAGAACCCTAGGTCTTAACTTCACAATCTTATGAGAAGTAAAATAAAGATAAGCTGCTTAACGGTTACAGATCGCCCATAGATGGCTCTCTGCTAACCCATTACTCAAATGGAGTGTAAAATTTGATATGGAGGGCACTTAGTTAGGGATATAGGCAACAAACTAGTGCAATTCCCAATTGGGAAACATTTTGTGCTATTATCCACCTAACATTAACAATATTTAATTCCTTATCTCTACTACACTATTGTGTTGTTGAGTATTAGGAATAATCAATTTTCTAAGCACCCTATTTCTCTTCACAAAGTTTTCTAAAATAACTCAAATAGATACTCGCCACCTTGGTCAAAACTAAAAGCACAAAAGCTCTTATCTAATTGATCTCGACCTTATATGTGCAATGTCAAAAATCATCTCAAAACTTCTGACTTATGGGAGATCAAATAGTCTTGACTCAGATGCGTATCATAATCTATAAATGTGTCGAGATTGAGGCTTAGCTATCATACCCTTACACATATCTAGTCACAAAAAACATAGTGGACTAAATGCGCCAACAAAGTTACACATTTATATAAGAGCAGATGTCACAAGCGAAGCAAGCCGAGAAGGCCTACTCAAACCATCGTGTCATCATCTCATTAATGTGATTAAGTATAATAAGCCACCGGTTTATGACCAATGTCATAAACTAATTCCAATCATCTTAATGTGTGAGTTCTCGAAGATAAGTTAAAAAGGTTTAGGCCCAACTAGGTAATGACTCAGGACTAATTCATATTCACTAGATCATAAAAGGATGTCATGGAGATATCAAGTGCGCCTAAGTCGCAAATTTAACTAGTAAGTGCTAATCCCCTACAGCTTCAAGTCAATTTTATTCTCCATACACTTTAATGCATCTAGTTGAAAGATGATGATACTCCTTTTGCCATATCTATTTCTCGCTTCATAGTTACTTGCAATTAATTCTACTATCCACAAGAAGAAGAGAATAAGCTATCAACTATGACAACTCCTGAAGTAACTTAAGCGCGAATTAGGCTAAAGAGTCTAATTCAACACAATGCTCTCACGAGCCATGCGTCAAATTCTTAGAGTCATAACAACCTTGTCGGCCTTGACCTTTTCATTACTATCTTTTAGCGTTATGCTTAGTGGTAAACGTTATTCAAAACAAAACGTTAGCCTAGTAAAGAAATAATACAAAGAAGCACCTCATCATGTCTCACACTCAATTATGGAAACAGTAAGTGTCCAGACTTAGACAAGTTGGCAATGCTAATAGATTTTGCTGCCACTAAGCGTTAATCTTTTCACTTAGTGTTAACAGATTTTGCAGCTTCTAAGCGCTAATCTTTTCACTTAGCGTGATATTTCAACGCACACTATTATAGTGCATGAAATTTTGCTCCATCCACTCCCAGTAATTGGGTGGAGAGCAAAACACTGCTCATACTGGCTACTTGTCTTACACTTAATGACTAATTTATTTAAGCTCGCATTTCTTGGATGATGTGACTCTTGAATGTTACTTCATCCAATGATGCAACATTATTAAAAGTCAAATTACAAAGTCAATCCACGCAGCTCAATAGTCAAGATCATATACAGATCTATTGAGGGCTTAATAATTTTATAACTCCAAAATTCGCCAACCAAAACTACGTAGCATGCTGCTAACCATAGCGCACACATTAGTTTTTATTGTCCCAAATAAGGCAACAAAACCACAGCGACTTTGAGTCATGTTTCCTTACTTTGGCTCAATTAAGATCTAACCTAAAGTCTCCAAGACTTTTGCTCATCTAAAGAATGGGATTATATTGTTCACATTTGAACATCTCTACTAAGTCTAGGTCAACCAAATTAACTTCCATAAGCTAAATCAATTTAGTGAGAAATTCGCATTGGGATTAATTTGATTAGCATAATATAATTTTGCCGCAAAAATCTAAATTAAATAGTGACAATATTATACAAGTCACAAGATCGAAAATCCGCTATGCTCGTAATCATCTCTTGCGCCACAGGTGACAATTATCCAAAATTCAATTTAATTTATGCGCAAAATATTGGTTTTCGGGAGTTAATCTACAAAGATTTCTCTCAATCGAATAACCTCCCACTGATTATGGCATGTCTAAAAAAAACATGATAAAATATTCTAATTCCATACAATAGCATCATAATGTGGATTCACAATCAATACATGCTATGTTACATTTAATAAAGGAATTAAAATAAAAAACAATTAATCATGCTATTCTAATTACAACATATTATGAACTCTAGGCAAATAAATAACAATATGCTGTATTTAATATTCAAATTATGCCATAACAGAAACTATATTACTTATGAGATTTTCTGAAATTTTCTGGTATTTTCTGGAATTTTAAATAACTAATAAACACACATAAAATAAGAAATAAAAAATCCAGAAACTGATAAACTGAAACAATATTCAGATTATGCCATAGTTAAAATGTATATCATTCTGAAATTTTCTGGAATATTTTTGAAATTTTCTGGAATTTTAAATAACTAATAAACACACATAAAATTATAAATAAAAAATCCAGAAACTGATAAACTGAAATAATTATACTAGTAAATAGTAAAACATTTCAGAAGTCCACAATAAAAATTTCAACCCCAGAAAATTATTTATGCAATACCAGAATCATTTTAAAGCATAAAAAATGAATTATTAACACAGAAAAAATATTTTTTATTTTCGTAAAATTTTCAAGAATATAGAAAAATTAATTCTGAGTCTAACAATACAAACCACACATAAAACAAATATGTAATGAATTAATTATGACCATTTAACGCGATTCAGAATTTAAAAAAAAAAAACAAACAGAGCCTTACAGCCAAGCCAGCTGGGGAAACGGCTCGGCTCGCGGCTCAACACGGCTCAGTGCGCGGCTCAGAACGCGGCTCGGCACGTGGCGCGCGTGTGTGGCGCGGAGGGCGCGCGCGTGTGAAGGGCGCGGACAGCGCGCGCGTAGAGCGCGTGAGAGCGCGTGACGGCGCGTGACAGCGCGTGGAGGTCGCTGCCGGCGTCAGATGGCGCGTGTAGCCCACGCGCCGCCTTCCACGGTGTTTTCTGGTCCGATTTCAGTACTTCCGGACTCCATTTTCCAAAATAAAATCATTTATGGTCTTAAAAATGACATTAATGATCATAAAAAATGAAATATTTTGGATCTCTTCCTCTTTTATAAATATGCACATGATAAAAGAAAGCACGAAAAAATCCATACATGGCTCTGATACCAATGTAAATCAGAAGGCATTAAAACGCAGCGGATAAAATGTTTAGATCATACCTTTTAGCGAAGAACCTCGTGGGTAAATCACGTGCTTCCTGAATCTGGTCAATCATCCCAGCAATGGGGTGATATTACAATAGTAAATATCACCCACACAAATCACAGTGCAAATGGCTTGATCGTTGTTTTTGGGAGAGAGTCAGAGAGAGAGGAGAGTATGGGAAAAAAAGGTTATGGGTAAAAACCCCATAACGTATTTGATATCCGTATCTCCCATTATCAGATATATATAATCAATAATAACCAATAAATATCTATCCATCTATCCATATCTATTGATATGATAGATATAGATATCCTGAATGGTTATCCAAATAAGTTTGAATTAAAATTCAAACTTACATGAATAAGGTTCAAGAGATTCAGGTTCAAAAAGCTCAAAGGGCCATGCCACATGGGCGCCCAATTTCTAACAGACACGTATATGGTTTTTATTTTTCTTCTTCTTTCTCTTCTCTAGGATCCCCAAATTCCTCGTACATATACACACACATTTGCAGAGATATATTAATAGTGAAACTCACAGCTTCTATGTTGCTGATAAAATCCACCCTTGTTCTGAGAGGATTTATGAAATGCTGCATGAACTCTTTCTAGCGATGAAGGGAGACACTAATTTTACAGATTTTGAATATTTGATGTCGATTTTGGGTATTAGATGTAATCAGGACACTGCATTGTGCTTAAGTTTTGTGGTGGTGCAAACGGACGGAGTGACTTGAAATATAAGAATATTTGAGATTAAAGAAAATTGACTTATTATCTTCTTTGATTCAAACTGTCATCATCAAAATTAAGGTCAATTATCATCAGGATTGCCTCTAGTCTATAAAAGTGGATTAGGCATGCAGTCTTGTTGTAAGCCTCACCTTAAGTCTCACTCTAGTGATCTAAATTGTTCATTTTGTAAATCCCTACGTATAAATCATAAATCAAACATAAAAAGAAACAAAATAATCGTAGCCACATTATTTCATCATTTAGTCAAAAATAAACATATAAACTTCATTGTAATTTTAAAATATACATTGCATTGCACCAAAGGGAGAAAGAAATCGCATTATAAAATGGGTCAAAAGTATTACATATAGATACACAACAATAATCTTACATCCCACAAACAAAGCATTAACAGCTAGCCTCAACAATACAACGATAACAACAAACAAAGATGTGCAGGAAATCTATCCAAGAGTACTTTGGCAAGGAAACCAATATATTCAATGACTCTACAGCATATCAACACTACCATAAGATGCTAAACTAAAGAATGATCTCTGTCTTTCACATAATAAAATATTTCCTTGGTATTTTCCTGTCTTCGTACTTCAGAAAGCTTCTCCTATGAATTCTTCACAGGATAAAAAATAGGTGTATCCACCAACTAATAAATGGTCTGAGAATCTCAATGCTACTCAATTTAACAATGCAAGTTTTTATTGTCAAGGAAATTGTGGATCATGGTGTCAGGTCAAAATTTGCTTCCAGTAGTGAATGAACATGGGCAAGAGAAGACACCTTGTAATTTGGCTTAAATTCCACATCTGTGTATTCGGGAGAATCATACCTCCTTGTTTCGTCAAGCAAGCATGTAAATGCTCCAGCTCATTTCCCACAAGCAACCTGCAAAGACCAAGTAAAAGAGCTTTAATTTACACAAAAGCATGTTTTGATTCAAACAAATTTGATAAAAGAATGTGAAATTAAAAATATATATATATACAAAAACAACACCTCAAAATGAATCAGAAATATTCTTAACAAATATGGTGCAAATGATGGAGAGAGAAATAGAGCAGAACTCACATCATCTTTAAGGCTATCCCCAACCATCATTACTTCATTAGGTTGAACTTCCCAAACTGAACAGATATGTAACAGTGGTGCTGGATCTGGTTTATAAGGACTATAGATACAGATCAATCACAAAATTTTCTTCTTCTTTCTCTCCTCTAGGATCTCCAAATTCCTCATACATATACACACACCTATCATGTAATCCTTAACAGACTATTTTCTACTGTTTCAGCAATTAACAAATCAAGAAAAACCCAAATTCATGTAATCCCAACAAATAAGAAATTACACAGTAATTTCAACATTGTAGGGGAGGGGGGGAATCACAACCCATAAATCACCAATCTGTTTTCTACAGTGATCCTTGGCAAACTATTTTCTACTCTTTCAGCCATTAACAAATCAGGGAAAAACCAATTTCAACCAAGCAATACAAATAAGAAATCACAGCAATTTTAACTTTTTGAGAAAAACAAACACAACCCATAAATCTCTAATCTTCTTATCACGAATCACAATCTATAAAAATGGGAATAAAATCTAACGAAACATTGCGTATGATCCAATGAAAAGAACATAAAAGAGAAATGTAAAATCTATAAAATGGGAATAAAATCTAACGAAACGTTGCATATGATCCAATGAAAAGAACATAAAAGAGAAATGTAAATCCAATAATAATAATTAATAAATAAATAAAAGTGATTAAAAAAGGAAAGTACTTGCCCTTTTCAGTGATCTAAACCTAGTCCAGTCCCCTTGATCTTCTTCGTTGAGAACCCAGAGAAGCAGAGAAATAACCTCTTTTGGAACCAATAGAGACTCAATAAGCATAGATAGACCAATGTAGAGTTGAAATAGCACAAACCCACCAAAACCCAAAAGCCAAACAGTTGAAGAGGAGTAGTTTAGAAGCAGAAGGATATGGCCTCAAGTGCTTCACACAAAAATTGTTGAGTTCTAAACCCATATTTAAATATTAACTTTAAATTGGAATTTCTGATTCTAAACGGTGAGAAGAACAGTTGTGATAGAGATTGCCATACCTGAGCGGTTGAAGCAGAGGTAGATGGAACCGAATCTGTGGTTGAAGGAGATCAATTCAAAGTAAAGTGAAGGAGAGCAGTTTAGGAAAGAAGAAGAACAGGGAGAGAGAGAGAGAGAGATAAAGAGGGATGGAGGGGAGATGTGATTTGGCTGGAGATCAGAGAGATAAAGATAGAAGGATGGGGGAGACGTGGGTAAGCAGGAGGCGGGAAGATAGAGGAATGGAGGAGAGACGTGATTTGGTTAGAGAGTAGAGAAGGGTGGGGGAGACGTGGGTAAGGAGGAGGCTTAATGTTTGGACGGGAAAATATATATTTAGGATTGATATAAAATTAAGGGGGTTATCTGAGCCATCTATGTGAATATACAAAAGAATTATGACCCTTGAAATGTCCTAGTTAGACAATTGTGTCTAACATATTTTCAAAATCCATTCTGCTTTATTATATAGATACTATAAGCTCCACAAGAAAGGTACAATTAATATATGAAAATTGTTTAAGGGCCCGAAATCAATGGCCCGAAACCCAAAACGACGTCGTTTTGGGTTTCATTTTTTTTTCTTTTTCTTTTTCTTCCTTTTCTTACTTTTTTGTTTTTTTCTTTTTCTTCCTTTTCCTGTTTTTGAACAAAGACACAGAAGCGAGAGAGAGAAAGGAAATGAGAGAAAAGAAGAGAAGAGGGAACACAGAACACACAGAGAGAGAGGGGCTCGGTCGTCGATCACTGCCGCCATCGTCCCCATCGATCGATGCTGCCATCGTCGCTGTCGCCTCCGATCTCCCCACAACTAGTCTGGTCGAACCGTCCCCTCTCTTTCTTCTCTCCCTTCTCTGTTGGTGATAATGAACACACAGAGAGAGAGGGGCTCGACCGTCGATCACCGCCGCCAACATCCCCGTCGATCGACGCCGCCATCGTCGCTGCCACCTCCGATCTCCTCACAACCAGTCTGGTCGAACCGTCCCCTCTCTTTCTTCTCTCCCTTCTCTATTGGTGATGATGTATACACACAGATCTGTTGAAAAAAATTTAGATTCTACATATATATATATATTTTTTGGATTGTATTTTTTTCTAGTTGATGATATGTTGATGATGAAGATGTTGTTGATGGCTGATCTGGATCTGATTCTTCTTCTTCTTCCTCTTCTTTTTTTTTTTTTCATTTTTTTTGTTGATGAAGATGTTTTTTGTTTTATTTCATTACTTTGTGCAAAACACGTGAGCTTCACGTGCATCAAAATTTCAGAGGGGAACCATTTCGAGCCATTCGAGTCGTTGGGTATTTCAGGCCTTGTAACGGAACTATTAATATATTTACCTAGAACAATCAAAGCTTGACATTCTTGGTAATCGAACCATCTCTAAATTCTCCTCATTAACTCCATATTCTCCTGCTACTTCTCTAATTTATCACTCCTAACTATGAAGAAGTTCATTAAAAAAAGGAAACTTAACGCGGTTTGTTTATTAATTTATTATTATTACTTTTTGATTCACCGCAGTTCAGTGGTCCCACTATGTTGACACAATTGTTAGAAACTTTTGGGTGCGGAAAGGGTACCTTTCTACCAATGAGAGATGGACAAAACACAAGGAGTCAGATTATGTCAACATGTTAACACATCGAAAAAAAAAAAAAGAGCATTGATAGAGACCCCCTCCAATCACCACCCCCACCACCCTACACACACGTGGCGGGTGGTGATTGGAGGAGAAGGAAAAAAAAAAAAAAAAAAGAAAAGAAAAAGTAGCCAATCAAAAAAGAGAGGAATCAAAGGGGGTGGGGGAAAGGGGGTCTTAAACATTTTTGAAAAAAAAATTCCCAAAAACTAAAAGAAAATCCACAGATGGTTTGAAATCCTCCCTCCTCTCCATGCTTTTAATAACATATTTTCTCTCTCCCAATTAATTCCTCTCACTTACTTTTAATAACATATTTTTTTCGATAGTATCACATCAATGTTATATCATCATTATTGATCCCACTTATTACGGTAGTGTTATATACATCAATTAGTATACTAACTAATGTACCAATACTAGTTATGACATTATTATTGACCCCACTCATTATACAAATTATAAATACCAAAAATATCTTAAATTATGCCATCTTAAATTATATCGCATCATCAATTGGTACACTAGTTAGTACATTAATTAGTACATATAACATTATTCCACATATTATGTAACACCCTCAAAATAAACCCAATAATCATACATTCTTAACATGCTCAGACATAGGAGAATAAAGCATAAGTATATTTCATCAGAGTATTTCTTACAAATGTATCACATGTTAACAACAAAAACAAATGCCCTATGAGCTTACAGCTTTCCAAGTCAACACTTGGTTACAAAAAGAAGAGTTCTAACTCTATACAAAATAAGCCATTGGCTTGATTTACATGTAATACAAATAAAGTAATCACAAAAGATGACCCAGCCACTAATCCCCTCAAGCTATGTCCTTGGAGGTGGCATGCTACATGTACCTGAAAATGATGTCCCATAAAGGGTGAGCCAACGCCTAGTAGAGATATGCTAAACATTGTATGAGCAATAATTAAAACATCAGCATTTGATAAATGTTTAATTCACATAAATCAATTCATATTTCATTTCAAATACATGACCAATGTGTGCATGTTTTTATTTCATCTCATAACCAATTCTCGATTCACAACCCTGGCTCAGAACTTGGCCATATACTTTAAATGAGATTACATCCCATATCAACAATGTTTCTATTTCAATTGAAATAACAACTCAAATTAATCATTTCATGCTTCATAATAGATACACATTTTAGTACTATATCCTCTCAGACAAAACACTTCCATATTCCACATATGATACACATTTTAGTGTTGTATCAATGTTAAACAAAACACTTCCATATTCCACTTATGATACATATTTTAGTGCTGTATCAATGTCAAACAATATCCGGTTTAGAGGTCCATCCCCTATCTTTTCCTAAACCGTGGAGTACATCCCCTATCTCCTCCCACATAACACAATGTATATAAACACATATCATATACATGACCAAACCAATACATAAAATTCATGTATTATATCAACCGCCATATTCAATGGCATATTCAATTGATTAGTTTTAGTTTGCTTAATCATCATGCATTGTCTATAACAATCAAGACTATCCTCCACCAATAGCCCAAAGCAATTATTTCTAAACAGATAATAATTACGTTCAACAAATAAATATCAACAATTTCAACAGTGAACGATTAATAAATCCAACTTCACTATTCCATCTCATACTGAGCCAATTTCAATATATTCAACTCAATTTCATACTCTTATGATTTTCCAAATTAATTATACCAATTAATTTATACACAAATTAGGGCTTTCTCCCCCATTTCTCCATATTAACCCAAAGGTTCAAATATCAACAACTCTTCAACAATACCATCATTTTGAGACCCAAATACATATTCAAGAATCAAAAATAACAAAACCCCCTTTATTCATTTTGAAACCCTAAGTCCCAAAATTTCCCAACTTAACCATCTATACAAATAGCTCAATATTTAGGTTAAAACACATAAGAATGAGTAGGAATCCCTACCTCAAATTCGGAGCTCAAAGGAAGATGATGGAGAAATTGAAGATGCTCCAAACCAAGAAATTTTCAGATCAAAATAAAGCCCTCGACGATCCCTACAACTTTTACAAAGGCCCAAGACGAGGAAACCACTCCTACTAGATCAATCCCTAGAGAGAAGGTAAGATTTTAGAGAGAAGAGCTCTCAAATCTGTGTTTGGGAAAGTAACAGAGAGAAAGAGTGTTGAAAAAGTGATCCAAAAAGTGAAATCCCAAAGTGATATACCAGTCGCCCCGCCCGAGCATGGAAACTCCCGCTCGAGCGTCAGACACAAACTCACGCTCGAGCTTCAAAAAAGCCGCTCGAGCGTAGATTGCACACTTCTAGAAGTTTTGCAAACATGGTCCCCGCTCGAGCGTCAAACTCCCCGCTCGAGCAGAGAAACGAAAACAAAGGTTCACGCTCGAGCGTCAAAACTCCCGCTCGAGCGGAGAAGCAACAACAAAGGGCCCACTCGAGCGTCAAAATCCTCGCTCGAGCGTGAAGGCCAAAATCGGGGCATCAACTCTAGGTTTCAAAACACAACCAACCTGTTTCAAACATGCCCAACACATCCTATAACTCAAATACAAAGTACGAAAGGATGTAAACAAGATATAAACAACTGCTAACATCCACGGAACCAAGTCCGGATCACTGTAAAACAAGGGGTAAAACCCGGGATCGCTATATATTATACAAATTACAAATACCCAAAACCTCTAAAATTATGTCACATAATCTATTAGTATATTAGTTAGTACATTAATTGATACATATAACATTATTCTATTTCCTCTCTCCCCTATTTAATTCACTTTTTTTTTTTTTACTGGTGTCTACACGTGCTATGCACAGATTGTGTTTACAATTATTGATATATATATATATAGGGAAAATTATTTAGAAGTCCTATTAGGGAGACTTATGCTACATATGGTCCTACTAAAAAACTTATGTTCCCATAAGTCCTGTGGGAAGTTTGTTGACACATTTACCCTCAATATTAGTTATTAATATCATAAATAAGTAATAAAACCATATATAGGAAATTGATATAAACGTAACGTAACGTGACACCTACATAAACGTAACGTGACACCTATATAAACATAACGTGACATATCTACATAAACGTAACGTGACACCTATATAAACGTAACGTGACACCAATATGAACGTAACGTAACACCTACATAAACGTAACGTGACATATCTACATAAACATAACGTAACGTGACACCTATATAAACGTAACGTGACACCAATATGAATGTAACGTGACACCTACATAAACGTAACGTAACGTGACACCTATATAAACGTAATGTGACATTTACATAAACGTAACGTAATGTGTCACGTTACGTTTCGCAAACTTAATAAGTTTTTTATTTTTTTAATCCGTTTGTTTTGAAATAGATATATAATCTTAATATATTTTTATTTTGTATTATTAATTGTAAAATTTAAAAAATTATACATTTTTATTTACGTTTTTATGTGAAAATTAATATTACTGATTTATGTGGAAATTTTACTGATATATTACGTAAAATGTTACGTTTTTATTTTTAGTGTAATGTATCTGTAAATTTTTATTTTTCACATATGTATATAAACCCATTCTAAGAAGCTGAGGAAGATAACAATGGTGGACACGGCGAGGAGGCCAAATGTTGAGTACATCTTGCGAGTTAGACTGGTGGATACGTTTTAGTGGTGCCACGTTGATGGCTGGAAGCAACAGTACATTCTTAAGTATTATTGTCATGAAAGATAGTAAAGTGGAAGGGAGGAAGAGAAAGGCGAAGCAGAGGAGGATGAAGACCAACAGAAGAGAGAGAGAGCGAGAGAGGGAAGGTGTGAAAATTGGGGGTAAAAAGATTAGGATCTTGTGAAATACATTCTTATGAAAATAGGACTTGAGACTCTATAAGAAATTACACAGGACTTAGCCTAGCATAAGGTTCTGAAAAAGGACTTATAAATAAGTCTCCCATATATATATGAATTGTGATTTTTATTTTATTTTATTTTTACTTTTTTTATTTTTTTTTTACAGAAGAAGGAATATAAAAAATGTAACATATCTTCAATCAATTATTTTATATTTGTTTTTATTCAAAATTTAAAAATAATGTACTGGTAAAACTTATAACTAAGGAGTGTTTTGGGAAGTTGGTAAAATCTGACTTTTTGGCTTTTTTAGTCTATTTTGTCTTTTTGTAAGTAAACAATGTGAAAGGTGATGTGACCCAAAATTGGTAAAAAAAACTAAAAGCTAGCTTTTTACCCTCTTCTCAAAAGACCCCTAAATTAAGAAAAAAATGTATTCCTAACGACATTTTTTACTTCTATATAAATACTTAAAAAAATAAAATTGAAAAATGTAGTCAATATAATATTATACATTAAGTAAAAAATATGATTAGCAATTATGCTTACATAAATTTACTATTTTAAAAGCATTTTATTTTGCTTGCTTATATTTACTAGTTATTACATTAATGGATACATATAACATTATTCTATTTTCTCTCTCCCCTATTTAATTCACTTTTTTTTTTTTTTGCTACTGGTGTTCCACACGTGCTATGCACAGGTTGTGTTTACAATTATTTATATATATATATATATGAATTGTGATTTTTATTTTTATTTTTTTTACTTTATTTATTTATTTATTTTTATTTTTTTACTGAAGAAGGAATATAAAAAATGCAACATATCTTCAATCAATTATTTTATATTTGTTTTATTCAAAATTTAAAAATAATGTACTGGTAAAATTTATAACTAAGGAGTGTTTTGGGAAGTTGGTAAAATCTGACTTTTTGGCTTTTTTAGTCTATTTTGGCTATGTTTGGTAAAACTTATAAGCTGCTTATTTTAGCTTTTGGCTTAATTTAAGCTAGAATGTTGTGTTTGGTACAACTAAGCAACAAATTATAGCTCAAAAAAAGCTATTTTGAGCTGAATTTTAGAAGATGCTCCGGAGATGCTTACAGATTATAGATTAAGCGTGCAGCTGTTTGGAGGGGCATGAAATGACTTAAATGCCCTTTCAAAACTTCAACAATTACGTTTATGCCACTATATAAGCCCTCTTTCGTTGCCCTAGCCCACTCCTCTTATAGCGATCTCGGGTTTACCCCTTATTGTACAGTGAACCGGACATGTGTCCTTGGATGTTAATAGTGAGCATTGTCTTGTTTACATCCTTTTCTACATTGTATTTGAGTTATAGGATGTGTTGGGCAGGTTTGTTTCAGGTTGGTTGTGTTTGGGAACCAAGGGTTGCTGCCTAGAATTTTTGTCCTTCGCTCGAGCGAGGAGTTGGTCGCTCGAGCGAGCGTTGAGTTTTGTGTCTGGTGGGTCGAGCCAGAGTGGCTTCGCTCGAGCGAGCGATTGCGTCTGGTACTGGACCTGAACATCATGATTTTTGGCTCAAGCGAGCTTTTCTTTGCTCGAGCGATCTGGTTCGGTCTTCGCCGGCGGCGGTTTGTCGCCGCGTCGTCTAGTTGCAGACCTGAAGGGTCGAGTTCCTAGCTCGAGCGAGCTTTTCTTCGCTCGAGCGAGCGTCTGGGTTGTTGGCTCGAGCGAGACCTTCTTGGCTCGAGCTAGGGTTTTCTGTGTCTGGTCGCTCGAGCGACCAAGCCTTCGCTCGAGCGAGCCTATTTATATCAGTTCGCAGCAGCGATCTAAACTTCACTTTTTTAAAACTTTAACATCTTCAAACCCTAAATCTGAGAGCCTCTCTCTCTAGACTTGCCTTCTCTCTAAGAAATCATCTCCCTAGAGTGTGAATCTCCCCTAAGTGCTTTGTTAAAAAGATAGAGGGTGACTTGGGCTTCGATCTAATCTGAAAATATTTGGTCCTGGAGCAAGTTGGGTGTTGGGTCTTCATCTCCTTTTGAGCTCAAACTTCGAGGTAGGGATATCCTACTCCTCTTTATGGATTTTGTCTTTGAATTTTAGCATTTTGATGTGTTGGAAGTTGTTGTGAAATTTTGAGAAAACTTTGGGCCTTTGTGTAATTTTACAAAGTTGGGGTTTTATTTATAACGAACCTAGAGGCATGTTTGGTATAGAAACACGGGATTAATGTTGAAACGTTGATGAAAATGGAACCTAAGGGTTGAGATGTTAATTATGGAAAATGCCCTAACTTCATTGATTAATTAATTGATATGATTAATTATGAGAAATGAGGAATTGAAGTGGAAATGTTGTTTTAATATCCATTTTGTGCATTTATGTTCTGCTTAGAAATATCGCTTTGGGCTATCGGTGGAGGATAGTCTTGATTGTTGTAGACAATGCATGATGATTAGGCAAACTAAACCAATCATTGAAATGTGTCATTGAGTATGACAATTGAGAATACATTAACTTTATGTATTGATTTGTGATGTGTATAATTATTGTTTATATGCCTTGTGTTGTGTTGGAGAAGATAGGGGATGTACTCCACGGTTTAGGGAAGATAGGGATGTACCTCTAAACCGGATGTTGTTTGGGAGAAGATAGGGGATGGACTCCGTAGATAGAGCTCATATGCTTGTCTAGAAATGTGTTGACAGAGCTCATATGCTTGTCTTGGGAACGTGATATAGCTAGTATGCTTATCTGTGGAAGTAATGAAATTGAAAGTGGTTAATATGAGTTATTGTCTCATATGAGTTGTTTGGCCAGGTTCTGAGCCATGAATTATGAATTGAGAATTAAATGAAAATGGAGATTGAATTGAACATAGGCTTGAAAGTCTTGGAATTGTAATGTGTTATGAAAGAGTGTAAAAGTGTTGACCATCTATCAACTGTTAATCTTTTAGTCATTATTCATAACTGGTTTAGTATATTTCTACTGGGCTGTGGCTCACTCTATATGGGAACATCATTTTCAGGTACAGGTAGCATACCACCTCCAAGGACATAGCTTGGGAGGCTTGAGGCTGACGGACTTTTTGGTCATCTATTTTCTTTTGATGTATTATATGTAAATTCAAGCCAAGGGCTTAAGGTGTAATTGAGCTAGTGCTCTCTTTTTGTAACCAAGTGTTAACTTGGAAAGCTGTAAGCCCTTAGGGCATTTGCTTTTGTTGTTAACATGTAATACTCTTTGTAATGAAACTGTGATAAATAGAAGGATATGAAACTTTTATATATATCAATGCATGTCTCTACTGTTGGGTCTTATGTTGTTATTTTGAGGGCGTGACAACTTGGTATCAGAACGTACCGGGTTCGAATACTTTGGGTATGTGGGAAGTGATTAGAATCACAATGGGTTTGTCTCGCTTGATAGAGACCTAGTATAGTGTCATATGCCATGTGTTTAATTGATAACATGCTTATGTGATTATTTGGGTATGGGATTAAATTTCTAGGATGTTGATTGGATCCTTGGGTTTCTGGGAGTCTTGTTGGAAAGGCACTTGATCAATGCTGTTTCTAACCGGAACTCTAGTAACACCTCAGGACTATCTTTATCCGGAAATGAAATTCGTAAGTGCTTATGTGTTTATGTGCTTACGTGGAGTGAATTATTATAGTCCATGTTTTAGGACGCGAGTGTTTAGTTTCAGCACGTTTATAAATGTGCTAACGTTCAGTGTTACCTTTATTAGGATGTCAGGACGAGGAAGAGGTGGAAGGCGTGGCAGGCCTAGGAGGCAGGAAATGCCTTTACCGGATGAGATTCCGGCAGTTCAGGAAGGGGTTGGTCAGGCCAATGTGGCCGAGCTAGTAGGCCAGCAGGCTATGGGCGCTCTAGCCCGAGAGATAGCAGGGGCATTCAGGGAGTTAGTAGGCATTCTCAGAGCTGAGAATCGGGCTCAGGTTGTTGTTGTGGATGCAGGACCTTCTTTTCTGAAGAGGGAGTTCTTCCGGTCTAATCCGGATGAATTTGTGGGTGATCCAAAAGAGCCGCTTAAGGCGCATTTAATGGCTCGAGCATAACGAAGACGTTTGAGATGCTAGGCATCGAAGACGAGGTACTGAAGGTGACCTTGGCATCTTTCCAGCTGAAGGGGGATGCGGGTCAGTGGTGGAAGTTCACCAAGAGTCGTATAGGAGGGACTTGGAAGGCTTTTGTTGACGCTTTTCAGGAGAAGTTCTTGTCTCCGGCTGTTCAGGAGAAGTTGAGAGATCAATTCTGCCAACTCAAACAGAACAGTTCATCAGTGGCCGAGTTTGAGGCCTCATTCACTAGTTTGTCCAGGTTTGCACCTGAGTTGGTGGCGTCTGAGGAATGCCGTTGCATTGAGTTTGAGAAGAAGTTGAGGCGCGGCCTCAAATTGAGAATTGTGGGGTCTATGCTTCGGGATTATGGGCGACTGGTTGATGCTGCAGCTCATACTGAGATTATGATGCAGGAAGAGGAGGAAGGGCAAAAAGGCTCCAAGAGGAGTCAGGATGAACAGGGTGATAGTAGGAGACAGAGGGGTTATAACCCTCAACAGTCTTAGGGTGGGGTCTCTAGGTTGACTTTCCCAGTACCGAGTGCAGGCTCCGGAAGGGGCAATCAGGGAGAATTTACCTATTACAAGTGTGGCCAGCCGGGTCACAAGGCTTCAGTTTGCCCGCAGAAAGGCGGAGGTCAAGGGTCAGATCTTCTTCACCTGCACCAGAGTCGAGTTTGGGCAGGGGCGCCCTTGTCTTGTTATCAAGCAGGATACTGGCACTGAAGAGGTTCTCGCCCACGCTTGAGTGCCACTTGAGAGCGTCTGGTTCTAGGCAGACGCAGGATTTCAACCACCACCAATGCAGCCTCGAGGGCCAATCCGAGCTTGTCATCCCAACAAGACAAAGCGATGTATGCTCCTAGGGGTGAGCAGGTGGACCAGGGTCCCACAGTATGCGTGTATGTCTTTATCACAACAGATCTAGTACCACTCCATCAAGAGTGAGAGGTACCTTTTTATTTTGCAACTCGGTTGCTAGAGTGTTGATTGATACGGGTGCATCTCATTCTTTTGTATCTGCTGCTTTTGCATCTGTGTTGGAATTGGAGTTAGCACTATTAGCGTCTCCTATTTGTGTTGTGTCACCTATTGGGGGTGAGTTAATTTTGAAGCACGGATGTAGAGGTTGTGATATAGAGGTCGACGATCATCGACTTCCGTTTCCATTTGTAGTTATGCCCATGAAGGGCTTTGATGTTATTTTAGGTATGGACTGGTTATCGTCATACCGGGCTGTTATTGATTGCTACCGCCAGAGGGTTACATGTTGTACCGTGAGCGGGGAGTGTTTCCATTTCTTGGGAGACCGGGTTGGTAGTGTTGTGCCACCGGGGTATGGTCCGCGAGGGCGGAATGAACTTAGTAGTCTACTTGCTAGCTTTGAGAATGGTGAGTGTGATGAGACCCAGATAGAGTTGCCAAGGGTAGTTTGTGAGTACTCGGACGTCTTTCCCGAGGATCTCGTTGATTTGCCACCTCACCGAGAGACAGAGTTCTTTATTGATTTAGTGCCCGGCACGGCGCCGATTTCTATGGCACCTTATCGTTTTGCCCCAGCAGAGTTGATTGAGTTGAAAATTCAGCTCCAAGAATTGCTAGATAAGGGCTTCATTCGCCCTAGTGTATCGCCGTGGGGAGCACCGGCCCTCTTTGCTAAAAAGAAAGACGGTGCCTTGAGATTGTGTATCGACTACCGGAAGTTAAATCGGCTACTCTGATTACGAATAAGTACCCTATGCCCCGTATAGATGATTTGTTTGACCAGTTGAAGGGTTCCCGTTGTTTCTCTAAGATAGACTTGAGATCGGGTTACCACCAGTTGAGGGTCAGAGAGGAGGATATTCCGAAGACGGCATTCCGTACGCGGTATGGCCATTATGAGTTTCTGGTGATGCCATTTGGGCTTACCAATGCACCGGCAGTCTTTATGGACTTGATGAACCGGATCTTCTGGGAATTCTTAGATCATTTTGTGGTCATTTTTGTGAACGACATTCTTATCTATTCACCTTCAGAGGAGGAGCACGAGGAACACTTGAGAGTGGTGCTTGAGTTACTTAGAGCCCATAGGCTATATGCCAAGTTTGGGAAGTGTGAGTTCTGGCTAGGAGAAGTCAAGTTCTTAAGCCATGTGGTTTCTGGGGAAGGGGTGTCTGTTGATACATCCAAGACTGAGGCAGTGCAAGATTGGGCACAGCCTAAGAGTGTGTTCGAGATCCGCAGTTTTCTGGGATTAGCTGGGTATTACCGTCGGTTTGTGAAAGATTTCTCCAGGTTAGCTTCACCATTGACTAGGTTGACTCGGAAGGGAGTCAAATTTGTATGGGGTGACACTTATGAAAAGTCATTCCAAGAGCTGAAAGTTAGATTGACCACCGCTCCGGTTTTGATTATTCCAGAGAGAGGGTTGGGTTATGCAGTTTATTGCGATGCCTCACGAGAGGGTTTGGGTTGTGTGTTGATGCAGGAAGGGAAAGTGGTAGCTTATGGCTCACATCAGTTAAAAATACATGAGAAAAATTACCCTACACACGACCTAGAGTTAGCGGCTGTGATTTTTGCCTTGAAAATCTGGAGGCACTACCTTTATGGTGAGAGATTCGAGGTGTTCTCGGATCATAAGAGTCTGAAATATCTGTTTTCACAGAAGGACTTGAATTTGAGGCAGAGGAGGTGGATGGAGTTTATTGAGGATTACGACTTCAAGTTGCATTATCACCCAGGGAAGGCCAATGTTGTAACCGACGCTCTTAGTAGGAAATCCATTAGCGATGTAGCTTGTGTAGCCATCCGGGAGTGGGAGATGTTGGGGGCACTTGGCGAGTTTGACTTGCTTCTGGGCGAATCCGTTGAGGCTGCGGCCTTGTTTTCTGTTGTTGCGTAGCCTACACTTGTGACTCGAGTGTTAGAGGCACAGAGAGGTGACCTTGAGGTAGAATCCCTTAGAGAGAAGATCTCTAGTGGGAAGGTCGAGAAGGGTTTGACGGTGTATCCCGACCTGAGCGTGAGATACCGAGACCGTTTGTTTGTGCCGGAGTCTTGTCGAGAGGAGGTACTCCGAGAGTTCCATCATTCGCGCCTTGCGGTGCATCCGGGAGGTACTAAGATGTATCAGGATTTGAGTTGCCAGTTTTGGTGGCGAGGCATGAAGAGAGATGTGGCAGTCCTCGTGTCTAAGTGCCTTACTTGTCAGCAAGTGAAGGCCGAGCATCAGAGACCAGCGGGTTTGTTGCAACCCTTGCCTATTGCCGAGTGGAAGTGGGAGCATGTCACTATGGACTTCGTTGTAGGCCTTCCAAGGACTCAGCGGGGTAGTGATGCTATTTGGGTGGTTGTAGACTGGTTGACTAAGTCGGCGCACTTCATTCCTATGCGCGTGAGAGATTCGGTAGATCACCTTGCCGACTTGTATATTCGGGACATAGTGAGATTGCACGGGGTCCCAGTGACGATCGTCTCAGATAGAGATCCTCGTTTTACTGCTAGGTTGTGGCAGAGTTTGCAGAGTGCTTTGGGCACTAAGTTGACCTTTAGTACAGCTTATCACCCTCAGACTGACGGGCAGTCCGAGCGTACTATTCAGATCCTTGAGGATATGCTTCGGGGTTGTGTCCTTGATTTCAGTGGGACGTGGGAAAGGCACCTACCATTGGTGGAGTTTGCCTACAACAACAGCTTTCAGTCTAGCATCGGTATGGCACCGTTTGAGGCCTTGTATGGCCGACCTTGTAGGTCTCCGGTTTGTTGGGCCGAGGTGGGTGATACACCTTTGTTGGGTCCGGAGTTGGTTAGGGAGACGACGGAGAAAGTTGAGCTTATCCGTAGGAGGCTTGTTACAGCCCAGAGTCGTCAGAAATCTTATGCTGACCGTAGGAGGAGACCGTTGGTGTTTGAGATAGGTGATCATGTCTTTCTGAAGATATCACCTAGGCGGGGATTGATGAGGTTTGGGAAGAGAGGAAAGTTATCCCCTCGGTTTATTGGTCCTTTTGAGATCCTTGAGAGGATTGGCGAGGTTGCTTACCGTTTAGCTTTGCCGCCACAGTTGTCCGGAGTTCATGACGTGTTTCATGTGAGTATGCTTCGGAAGTATGAGCCGGATCCATCACACGTGTTGGATTGGACCGACTTAGAGGTAGATGAGGATGCCTCGTATGAGGAGAGACCGGTTCGGGTCTTGGATAGGCGGGATCAAGTCCTGCGTGGCAAGACCATCCCTTTAGTGAAGGTTTTGTGGAAGCATCACGGAGTGGAGGAAGCCACTTGGGAACGTGAGTTGGAGGTCCGTGAGAAATATCCGGACTTGTTTATTGATGTGTAATCTTGTACATAGATTTTATAATCTTGCCGGACTTAAGCTTTGTTTATGTCTTAAGTTGTAAAACATAGCATATGTTTTGGTTTATGGAAGTGGGTTGTAATATTGCATTTATTGGCTATATTATAGGACTGATTATGTATCATGAAACTTTATTATGATATGAGTTGCGAACCATGTATGTTGAAAATGGTTGGAAAATGGAAAGGAAATGCATGTTATAGATGCACTTTGAAATGTATGTTGTGAAATGCCTCTTAATAAGAGATGGATGACCGGTAATGGGTCGAATTGTTGAATGTTGTGTTATGACATTGTTTAAAATTGAGAAAAACTTGCTTTTCAAAAACTTGTTTTTAATTTCGGGGGCGAAATTCTTTAAAGGGGGGAGGTTATAGCGATCCCGGGTTTACCCCTTATTGTACAGTGATCCGGGCATGTGTCCTTGGATGTTAATAGTGAGCATTGTCTTGTTTACATCCTTTTCTACATTGTATTTGAGTTATAGGATGTGTTGGGCAGGTTTGTTTCAGGTTGGTTGTGTTTGGGAACCAAGGGTTGCTGCCCAGAATTTTTGTCCTTCGCTCGAGCGAGGAGTTGGTCGCTCGAGCGGCGTTGAGTTTTGTGTCCGTGGGTCGAGCGAGTGGCTTCGCCGAGCGAGCGATTGGCTCTGCATCGACTGAACACCATGATTTTTGCTCGAGCGAGCTTTTCTTCGCTGAGCGATTCGATCTTCGCCGGCGAAAGCGGCTTTGTCGCCGAGCGTCGTCTAGTTGCGCACTGAAGGGTCGAGTTCCTAGCTCGAGCGAGCTTTTCTTCGCCGAGCGAAGCTTCGGGTTGTTGGCTCGGCGAGACCTTCTTGGCTCGAGCTAGGGTTTTCAGGTTCAGTCGCCGGCGACCAAGCCTTCGCCGAGCGAGCCTATTTATATCGATTCGCAGCAATGATCTAAACTTCACTTTTTAAAACTTTAACATCTTCAAACCCTAAATCGAGAGCCTCTCTAGACTTGCCTTCTCTAAGAAATCATCACCCTAGAGTGTGAATCTCCCCTAAGTGCTTTGTTAAAAAGATAGAGGGTGACTTGGGCTTCGATCTAATCTGAAAATATTTGGTCCTGGAGCAAGTTGGGTGTTGGGTCTTCATCTCCTTTTGAGCTCAAACTTCGAGGTAGGGATATCCTACTCCTCTTTATGGATTTTGTCTTTGAATTTTAGCATTTTGATGTGTTGGAAGTTGTTGTGAAATTTTGAGAAAACTTTGGGCCTTTGTGTAATTTTACAAAGTTGGGGTTTTATTTATAACGAACCTAGAGGCATGTTTGGTATAGAAACACGGGATTAATGTTGAAACGTTGATGAAAATGGAACCTAAGGGTTGAGATGTTAATTATGGAAAATGCCCTAACTTCATTGATTAATTAATTGATATGATTAATTATGAGAAATGAGGAATTGAAGTGGAAATGTTGTTTTAATATCCATTTTGTGCATTTATGTTCTGTTTAGAAATATCTGCTTTGGGCTATCGGTGGAGGATAGTCTTGATTGTTGTAGACAATGCATGATGATTAGGCAAACTAAACCAATCATTGAAATGTGTCATTGAGTATGACAGTTGCAGAATACATTAACTTTATGTATTGATTTGTGATGTGTATAATTATTGTTTATATGCCTTGTGTTGTGTTGGAGAAGATAGGGGATGTACTCCACGGTTTAGGGGAAGATAGGGGATGTACCTCTAAACCGGATGTTGTTTGGGAGAAGATAGGGGATGGACTCCGTAGATAGAGCTCATATGCTTGTCTAGAAATGTGTTGACAGAGCTCATATGCTTGTCTTGGGAACGTGATATAGCTAGTATGCTTATCTGTGGAAGTAATGAAATTGAAAGTGGTTAATATGAGTTATTGTCTCATATGAGTTGTTTGGCCAGGTTCTGAGCCATGAATTATGAATTGAGAATTAAATGAAAATGGAGATTGAATTGAACATAGGCTTGAAAGTCTTGGAATTGTAATGTGTTATGAAAGAGTGTAAAAGTGTTGACCATCTATCAACTGTTAATCTTTTAGTCATTATTCATAATCGGTTTAGTATATTTCTACTGGCAGGCTCACCCTATATGGGAACACCATTTTCAGTGTGTAGTAGCATACCACCTCCAAGGACATAGCTTGGGAGGCTTGAGGCTGACAGACTTTTTGGTCATCTATTTTCTTTTGATGTATTATATGTAAATTCAAGCCAAGGGCTTAAGGTGTAATTGAGCTAGTGCTCTCTTTTTGTAACCAAGTGTTAACTTGGAAAGCTGTAAGCCCTTAGGGCATTTGCTTTTGTTGTTAACATGTAATACTCTTTGTAATGAAACTGTGATAAATAGAAGGATATGAAACTTTTATATATATCAATGCATGTCTCTACTGTTGGGTCTTATGTTGTTATTTTGAGGGCGTGACACCTCTCCTCACACTCCTCTTCTCATTTCCTTGGCGACCGAAGACGATCCTCCACATCTCTCCAAGATCAACCGATCGAAGTCAAAGATTTATCCATGATTTCTCCAAGATTTGCACCAAAAAGGTAAGAGTTCATGCCTTTTGTTTGTGATATATATATACACACACACACCCATTGAGCTAGGGTTTACACAGACCAAAATCAGATCACACTCTCTCTTCTTGCTTCGATTCACCCTTTGGTTTCGAGTTGAAGGCGGCCTCTCTGTCTGAATTTGCCTCTTCCATCTTGCCCTTGGCTTTAAATATCCCTTATCTGTCTCTTCTCTCTCGAAGAAATGTATGCTCTGTTTCTGAAGAGGAAAATATATGACTGAATATATATAGATGTGGAACTTCTTATTGTTTCCCCTCCTTTTCTCTGAAATTTATGTGTGTTTGTATGTTAAGTATGAACTGAAGTTCAAGAAAAATCCAAAGGCCATATATGTGTATATTTGTGTATGTGCATGTATGTACGCGTGAAAGTCTGGGATTTATCTATCTATTGTTTAGTTTGGTAGAGAACTTTTATATTAATTTTTTTTTTGTTAATTTAATTTAAAACTTTTTAAAAAATATATATCGCTTTTCTTTGTGAAAAAGCAGTACTATTATAATTTTTTTTTTAAATGGAGGCATATTCCTATTCTCCGTATGTTTAGTCCAATAAATAGAAGAGTAGTGATTACATAAATACATGTAAGTTTTGTTATAATATGTAAATATGGTACTGCCACATATGGAATATGGCCAATGGAATACTACCACGTAAGGAATAGTAACTAAACCTTTAATTAATTAGGTATTTTAAAGATGAGTAACAGTGATGAAGATCAATGGAATGATGACCATGATGATGAAGATACTAAAGATGAAGGCAGCACATCGCAAACCCAACAAAATAATAATATGCTCTTAGCTACGGCGGCTACAGTTGCAGTGATATATGCAACAAATTATTTGATAAAAGAACCATGTAGGACATCTTGTTTAACATGAGAGATATGGATGGTAGAATTACAAGAAGGGAATCGAACAAGAATATTTGAAAATTTTAGAATGGAAAGAGAGGTATTTTATCAATTGTGTAATTTGTTACAGACAACGTATGGCCTTGAAACTGGACGAAAAGTCTCGGTTCAAGAGCATGTTGCAATATTTTTGTTTATTGTTGGTGGTGACATTCAAAACAGAAATATCCAAGAAAGATTTCAACATTCCGGCGAAACTATTTCAAAATACTTCAAGAAGGTGTTAAAGGCTGTTACAATGATGTCCATTGATTGGGTAAGGCCCCAACCGACTAATGGTGTGCATCTGTATATCCGATGCAACAGCAAATATTATCTTCATTTCAAGGTAAATAATTAACTACAAGCGCAACTTGTGTGTTACATATAATTAATGTTGGTAGGATATTTCCAATAATCTGTGGCTAAAAATATTTTTATTCACTATTATGTAATAGGATTGTATTGGAGCAATTGACAGAACACACATCAAAGCATATATATCTCCAGATAAGCAAGCTTGTCTAATAGGTAGAAAGGAATATACGACTCAAAACATAATGGCCACATGTGACTTTGATATGTGTTTCACATTTTGCTTACCAGGATGGGAAGGAAGTACACACGATACTCGGATCTTCTTAGATGCAATTAGGAATCCTAGTTTTAATTTTTCAAAACCACAAGGAGGTAACTGTTTTATATTTGATTGCTACAATAGATGCACCACACTCACATCTTCATATTTATTTTTGCATTTATAATTGCTTACTTTAATTTCATTTTGGAATTTTAAAATATATGAGTTTTACTTGGTGGATGCTGGTTATCCAAACATGAAAGGATATCTTCCACCTTACAAAGGAGAGAGATACCATCTAGCTCAATTTGAACATGGTCAACCCCCCCCCCCCCCAAAATACACAAGAAAAATTCAACAAAGCACATTCATCACTTAGAAGTGTAATAGAAAGAATGTTTGAGGTTTAGAAAGCAAGATGGCCGATGATAAAGGATATCCCACCAAACTACAAGTGACCAACCCAAGTCAAACTTGTTTGTGCAACAATGGCATCCGACGAAGTAAGTTCTGTGATATTACATTTGACTCTTATAATAGATTCACGGATTATGTGCCTAATGAAGAGGAATGATCTTCGTCTCAACAAGCACGCCATGGAAATGATGTTGCATGTGATGACAACGAGATGGAAGTGAGGAGACATAATATTTGTATGTCAATTTGCAGACAAAATTAGGAGTTCTGTAAATATCTATGAAGTTTTATTTTTCTTGCCTTAATAGTAATTTATTGTATTTTTATTGCAATGACATTTTTTTGTTTACTTGTCAACTCAATTATTACAAAAAAAAATATATAAAAAAAAATAATTGAGGTACTAATTAATGAAATTATTACCAAAAAAAAAAAAATATTACAAAAAATAATGAAATGTACCAAATTAGATACTAATTAATCAACTTCCATTAATGAAATAACTTTTTCAAAATTTAAAGAGAAGAAAATGACAAAAATTACAAATTTTCTGTTCATAAGGGCAAAAATGACAATTACACAGCAAAAAGCTATTTTACAGCTTATTTACCAAACACTACTCTGCTGCTTAAATTTATAATCCCACGGTTACACCAAATATGTTACCAGCTTATACTCACAGCTATAAGTTATAATCTGTTAAGCTATAATCTATAATTACTTTCCTACAGCTCTACCAAACGGGACTTTTGTCTATTTGTAAGTAAAAAATGTGAAAGATGACGTGACCCAGAATTGGGAAAAAAAAACTAAAAGCTAGCTTTTTACCCTCTTCTCAAAAGACCCCTAAATTAAGAAAAAATTTATTCCTAACGACATTTTTTACTTCTATATAAATACTTAAAAAAATAAACTTAAAAAATGTAGTCAATAAAATAATATACATTAAGTAAAAAATATGACTAGCAATTATGCTTACATAAATTTACTATTTTAAAAGCATTTTATTTTGCTTGCTTATATTTACTAGTTATTACATTAATTGATACATATAACATTATTTTATTTTCTCTCTCCCCTATTTAATTCACTTCTTTTTTTCTTTTCTTTTTTTTTACTGGTGTTCCATACGTGCTATGCACAGGTTGTATTTACAATTATTTATATATATATATATATGAATTGTGATTTTTATTTTATTTTTTTAAATTTATTTATTTATTTTTACAAAAGAAGGAATATAAAAAATGCAACATATCTTCAATCAATTATTTTATATTTTTTTTTATTCAAAATTTAAAAATAATGTACTGGTAAAATTTAAAACTAAGGATTGTTTTGGGAAGTTGGTGAAATCTAACTTTTGGGCTTTTTTAGTCTATTTTGTCTTTTTGTAAGTAAAAAATGTGAAAGGTAATGTGACCCAAAATTGGTAAAAAATTAAAAGCTAGCTTTTTACCCACTTCTCAAAAGACCCCTAAATTAAGAAAAAATTTATTCCTAACGACATTTTTTACTTCTATATAAATACTTAAAAAAATAAACTTAAAAAATGTAGTCAATATAATATTATACATTAAGTAAAAAATATGATTAGCAATTATGCTTACATAAATTTACTATTTTAAAAGCATTTTATTTTGCTTGCTTATATTGTTAAACATTATATTATATCAAAAATCAAAACTCCCAAAGTAGGCAAGCAAGCAAGCATTTCATACCTACACCTTCACACACACCAAAAACACCCTATTTACCATCAATTTGTAACACAAGAGGCATACTAGACAATAGAATGAGATGATGAAAAGATTGAAGAAAATAAGGGAGAGGTAAGAACCTTCAAGAATTCCTTCTTTTTCTTTTTTTTTTTTTCTTCTTCTTACTTCTCTACCTCCCTTCCCTTGAGCCAACTCTCCTTCTCTCACCCTCTCCTTGGGCTTTAGAAAAACGTGGGAGTGGATTTGGACAAGCCCTCAATTTATATAATATAAGGTAGCTTAATGGCTAAGAAGCTTAATGGCTAAGAAAACTAAATAGCTAGATATTTATTTTTATTTTATTTTTGTTGTTATCCAATCACTTTTCCACTAACATAATATATATATATATATATATATTTAAACTATGTATATATCCAAATAAACAATAGTATTCTATTCAAATAAATAATAAAGGAAAGAACAACAAAACAAAAAAATAGAAATAAAAATAAAATGTGTGAGTTAATTAGGAAATTATGAGGTAAAATAAATAAAACCAAGTTTTAGGATAGTTCCAATGTTCTATGATTTAATTATGGTAACACCCGGAGAAATTATTCTTTACTTGGGCCCTTACGCAGACTTTTACGGAACTAGGGCTAAAATGATATTATCTTAAGGCTCAGGGTTTCAAGTGTAATTACAAAAAATTAGGGTCTCTACAACCTATCCCCTTTAAATAAATTTCGTCCTCGAAATTAGATCATACCTTACGTCTCAAATAGTTGTGGATAATTTGCCCGCATCGTGTCTTCACGTTCCCAGGTGAACTCTTCAATACCATGGTGACGCCAGAGTATCGTAAGAAGGTGAATTGTCTTCCCTCGCAAATTCTTTTCTTGTCTGTCTATAATTGCTACAGGTCCCTCTTCAAAGGTAGCGTCCTCATTGAGTTGGATTTCTTCCCAGTTGATGATGTGAGAAGGGTGCATTATGTACTTTCGCAGCATAGATACATGGAAAACATCATGTACTCCAGCCAACTGTGGGGGTAAAGCCAACTTGTACGCAACCTCTCCGATTTTCTAAAGTATCTCGAAGGGTCCAATATATCGAGGTGATAATTTTCCTTTCTTTCCAAAACAAATGATCCCTCGGCGGGGCTGAATTTTCAGGAAAACATAATCACCGGCAGCAAAGGTTAGAGGTCTTCTCCTTTTATCTGCATAACTCTTCTGACGATCTTGGGCTGCCACTAATCTTTGTCGAATAAGTTTTACCTTTTCTGTAGTTTCTTGCACGATCTCTGGGCCCAATAGACTCACTTCTCCAACTTCAGTCCAACAAACTAGTGATCTACAAGGCCGACCATACAGTGCTTCGAATGGAACCATGCCAATACTAGGCTGGAAACTATTGTTGTATGTGAACGCTACCAACGGTAGGTGTCGCTCCTAATTCCCCTTGAAATCCATCACATAAGCTCTTAACATGTCCTCTAAAGTCTGAATGGTACGTTCTGACTATCTGTCAGCTTGAGGATGAAATGCGGTATTGAAACATAATTCGGTCCCTAACGCTTCCTGTAAGAATCCCCAGAATCGGGAGGTGAAACGCGGGTCCCGATCGGACACAATTGATACAGGAATTCCGTGTAATCAAACAATTTCTTTAATGTAGAGATGACTCAGCGATGTCAAAGTGTCGGAGATTTTATATGGCAAAAAGTGCACAGTTTTCGTCAAATGATCAACTATAACCCATATAGCATCATATCCTTTCGGTGACCTGGCTAGTCCAGTGACGAAGTCCATTGTTACATGCTCCCATTTCTACTCTGATATCGGCAAGGGCTGAAGCATCCCTCCAGGTTGCTGGTGTTCTACCTTTACTTGCTGACACTTAAGGCATCTGGCTACGAATTGAGCCACATCTTTCTTTATTCCGCTCCACCAATATTGGCGTTTTAAGTCTTGGTACATTTTCGTCCCTCCTGGGTGCACTGCGAACACCGAATGGTGGAACTCCTTCAGAACTTTTTCTCTAAGCGACTCATCTTGTGGTACAAACACTCTACCCTGATGTCTCAAACTTCCATCTGAATGAATCGTCCAATCAGGTAAAGGATCGCCGGATGCTATTCGCGCTTTCATGAACGCCACCTCTTGATCATACTTCTGTGACTCTATTACCTCATTCAGTAATTTGGGTGTAGCGATTTGGGCACCAAGGTATACCTTTTCGTCCTGAGCTTTCATCTGTACTCCAAACTCATTAAGTGTTCCGACCATGTTCCATTCCTTGAGTGCCAAGCTAGCAATAATTCCCTGGTTCTTGTGACTCAGGGCATCCGCCACCACGTTAGCCTTGCCAGGATGATAGGATAGAGTAAAATGGTAATCTTCGAGGTATTCTAGCAACCGTCTTTGTCTCATGTTCAAGTCCTTCTGCGTGAACAAATACTTCAAGCTCTTATGGTCTGTGAAAATCTCAAATTGTTCACCATACAAATAATGATGCCACTGCTTTAATGCAAAAACCATTGCTGCCAACTCTAGATCGTGTGTCGGATAATTCTTTTCATGCAGTTTCAGTTGCCTAGAGCCGTAAGCTACCACCTTCCCTTTTTGCATTAGCACACAGCCTAGCCCATCCTTGGACGCGTCGCAATATACCATATATCCTATGTCTCGCTCCGGAATGATGAGTATTGGGGCACTAGTCAGTCTCCTCTTGAGTTCTTGAAAGGATTGTTCACATGCTTCGTTCCAATCGTATTTTACCCCTTTTTGCGTTAGACGAGTCATCGGCTTAGCTAGTTTAGAAAAGTCTTGAATAAACCGTCGGTAATAGCCGACCAACCCTAAGAAACTATGAACTTCAAATACTGAGGTTGGATGCTTCCAATCTACTATTACTTTTATCTTGGGCGGGTCCACTCCAATCCCATGCCCAAACACTACGTGTCCCAAAATTTGACTTCCTTCAACCAGAACTCGCGGCTAGTTAATTATGCCATCGCATTGTCATGCTCAGACCCTCCTCTCTATCCCCCTTAAATTGGAAACACCTCCCATCAGGTGTGTAAGTCGTCACCTTCTTCTGGTAGCAGTCAATCACCGTTCAATGGGCAGATAGCCATTCCATGCCTAAGATTATGTCAAAATTGAATATGTCCCTGACCACAAGGTTGCAAATCAAGTGTAAACCTGACACTTCTAATTCGCATTGACACTTCCTCCCAAAGGTGATGCGATACTTAAAGTAGTTTTAAAGGTTCACATGTAAGACCTAACGATTTAACACATGATATTTTTATAAAAAAAAAAAAATAGTGCACCATAATCGAATAGAGCGTGAAGCCAAGAATTATAGAATACGATGTTACCTCTAATTACTAACGGATCTTCGTCCTCTTCCTTTTGATCGTAGGGTCTAGCTCCCATTCGAACTTTCTTGCATTTTCCCCCTTAATTGGCCCAATTGTTCCAAAATCTGGTTTCCAATGCGGCTCAAGATTTCAGCTGTGGTTATTGGTCCATTCTCAGGGTTTCAATTATATGATACTTCATTCTTATTGCGTTATTGCTCATGAGCTCGCGTGTTACCGCTTGTCTCGGTGTAGCCGCTGGCTCGAGTGTGGTTCACTAATTTTATTTTTTTTTTCTTTCTGCTCATAGTGCGAGGTGAGGCATAAGTTTGAGTCTAATTATGGAGGCAATTCTCAAGGGCAATCAACTAATATTAAAGTTATGGTTTAATTATCTTACGGTGTCTAAAGTAATAAGATCAAGTAGTAAATAACAAATCTAGAGAAGCACACAACACAACTTCACATATATACCTATAGGCAAAATATTAACTACAAGACTTTGAAAACTGGATTAATAAAAGGAAAATATGAAGTGGAGACGAAATAATATTATAGTAATTGCATCAATTAATACAAGGATAGTCGAAAATACGGATGGGTTATGATTTAAGACTTTTATGTGGTCAAGGTATAGAGATAGTGACTAAGTTAAATATTTAACTTGAAACTGCGTCGGCCATCCACGTTTCAAACTGAATATCCAAGATTCATCACCGAATGAAGAAATTGCAACTTTCAGAAAAAATCTCGTACAAGATGGCATAATCAAGGTACAAGGTTGTCGATCTAGCAAATGGTATAATTGAAAAATACATAGTAAGACCAGATGGTAATGACTTAATCTTCAAAGTGAACAACATCAAACAAGGTTACAAATATGAAATGAGGGTATGACGATCGATAGAAGACTCATAGAAATAATAGTATCTCCTACTTCTATATTGTATCTAATGTTAAACACGTTGCCCAATTCAAAGTTAAAACCACTTCCCTTTGTAGGTGATCATCAAATTGTTTAAAGTCGAAACGCGTGGGTAAGGGTTGAACCTAAGCTCTGATACCGTTCTGTAACGCCCCAACTTCTGGGCCGTTAAATACGCACAATAATACAACACAAGTAGGATAGATAACCAGAACATCTTAATATACATATATAACTAGAGTTAATATCACAGATAATTCATTTATGTTCCATTACAGGATTACCAAAACATTGCCAAACCAAAAGTCAAAAGGAAAAGAAATAACTAGTCTAAGTCTTCAAATGAACCACAGCTCCAACACTTCATCCTATTTGCCTTCGAAATAACCTTCACCATTGTAATTTGCTTCATCACCTGGCATGGCACGCCATGAGCTTAGAATGCCCAGTAAAAACACACACACCCCCATATCTTCTATCAACCAATCAACCATACACAGAACAAAATAGGTAACATAACATACAATATTACAATAAGGTTCTATGAATTAGTAGTTAGATTAGACCTCTAGAATCCCCCAAAGAGATCCTTCTACCCAACCACAGGGATTGAACACTGGACTATTCAGAACTCCCCATTTTGCTGCTTTGCAGACCTTACCACCTATGCCCACCTCCCGGTTATTTACTGGTCAATGACATTGATGGACCTCAAAAGGGATGGCCAAACAAGTGGGCTCACTTCCACCCAAATCGTGCCTAGGGTTTGCTTACACCCTGCACATACCATACCAAGTCGTGCCTAGGGCTCGCTTACACCCTGTACATACCATACCAAAGGGCTCGCTTACACCCCAAAACCACCGCATAGAGTCTAAATACATCCGTGTCAACCTAGGGGCTCGCTTAGACTGCTTGCACAAGACTTAACTCATTTGGTTTTAATTCCATTCACATGTTCAATACATAAATCATTCTGAAGCACAAGGGAACGTCACCCACTACCAACCCCTTTCCATTTCCCATTTATTAGATCTTTTGCCAAGCAAGCTAGTCACATTCGGTAATTCGGTAATATAAAAGAGCACGGGACAAACATAAGAAATGAAATATAGCCCATGATAATCATACATAGGTATGGTACGGCAAGAAAATAACATTAGGCATGCTTTAAAATACTTAGAGACAAACAACACAACAAAACACCATTTCCAGCACTGTTCGGTTCTACAGGGCTAACAAGAACGCTTTGGTAAAAATACTTCTAGGTCAAATTAGGGGCTGGAATTGCACAGACACAATATGCAATCTGTCTAGTTTCAGTTCCAATTTTCAAAAGTTGCACAGCCCCTCCACAAATTCATCTACAAACTATATTCGAAAACCTGTCCAAATTTGTCACCCTTTGGGAAAACTAGCTTTTCCCTCAATCTACCCGATGGTTTTCACTCAAATAAAATCTATTGGAAAGAGGACTCAGAGTTCTAACCTTTGACAACAGAACCAACATGAGATGATTTTTCTAGAATTTTATAAAATTGCTAAAAGTGGACTGTTTTTCAGAGATTCAGGACTAGCTTTTTCAACAAATTATCCAAGCCCTAAAAACACACAATTAGGAGCTAATAAAATTGTCACAAGCTCTAAACACATAAAATATCCTACAATAAATTCATATTTGAGAATTAGATAGATTTGATATTTCTTTTAAATTAGAGAAGTTGCCGCAGTGCCTAATTTCACAAGTTTGCAAGACAATGGCACTATTTCAAACCTACACCTTCACACACACCAAAAACACCCTATTTACCATCAATTTGTAACACAAGAGGCATACTAGACAATAGAATGAGATGATGAAAAGATTGAAGAAAATAAGGGAGAGGTAAGAACCTTCACGAATTCCTTCTTTTTCCCTTCTTACTTCTCCACCTCCCTTCCCTTGAGCCAACTCTCCTTCTCTCACCCTCTCCTTGGGCTTTAGAAAAACGTGGGAGTGGATTTGGACAAGCCCTCAATTTATATAATATAAGGTAGCTTAATGGCTAAGAAGCTTAATGGCTAAGAAAACTAAATAGCTAGATATTTATTTTAATTTAATTTAATTTTATTTTTGTTGTTATCCAATCACTTTTCCACTAACATAATATATATATATATATATATTTAAACTATGTATATATCCAAATAAACAATAGTATTCTATTCAAATAAATAATAAAGGAAAGAACAACAAAACAAAAAAATAGAAATAAAAATAAAATGTGTGAGTTAATTAAGAAATTATGAGGTAAAATAAATAAAACCAAGTTTTAGGATAGTTCCAATGTTCTATGATTTAATTATGGTAACACCCGGAGAAATTATTCTTTACTTGGGCCCTTACGCTGACTTTTACGGAACTAGGGCTAAAATGATATTATCTTAAGGCTCAGGGTTTCAAGTGTAATTACAAAAAATTAGGGTCTCTACAGGGAGAATTTCAAACCATCCATGAATTTTCTGTTAGTTGAGAGTTTTTTTTAGTAATGATTGAGACCCCATCTTCATCCCACAAGATCTTCACAATATTCTTATAAATCTGAACTACTCATGAGGTAGATTTTACACATACAAGAGTGGATCCCACACATATATTGAGGGCCAAGATCACTTTAGGAGTGTGGGTCATCTCCAAAGGAGTTCCAAACATTTTTCAATTTTTTTTTGATGTGGTCACTTTTTGACATAATCTAACTTCTTGTGTTTTGTCCATCTCTCATGAAAGTTACCACATGGCTGCCAGCATGGTACTCACACACCCAAAAAATTTCTCAAGAGAAGAGAGGGAGGGTGGGAATGGAGTATAGTCAATACATGCGAAAACAAGAGATTTTTAGGTTCCTAAAAAAACCGCGTCAATGAGAGAGGGAAAGGAGATTTTGAGATTTTTAGGTTCCTAAAAAAATGCGTCAAAGAGAAGAGGACAAGAGATTTTTAGGTTCCTGAAAAAAATTGCGTCAAAGAGAAGAGGTGAGCTGAGCCAAGCTGATATTTGACTCAGTCTCTCCAGAATCACAATCTCTCTCCACTTTATGGCCTCTTTTTGTATTTGATTATTTTAATTTTTAATTATTTTAATAAGTTAAAATATTGAGGAGTCTTTTTATAGCGATCCCGGTTGTTCCTTTACTGTTCAGTTGTATTCCGAACTCGGTTCCGTGAAGTTGTTAGTTGTACTTGTCTTGTTGCCCGCCTTTAAATCGCTTCGTTTGGGTTTTAGGATGTGTTGGGTTTGGTTGATTCAGGTTGGTAGAGTTTTGGCTCCCTTTGTTGTCACACAGCTTTTGGATGGTCCGCTCGAGCGGGGTTTACACTCTTCCAGTATTTTGTGTCCCTACAAAACTTCTGCAGGTGTGTTTTCTACGCTCGAGCGGGTAGTACTTTTTGGGAGTAAGCTCTGGAAGGGGGAAATATGCGCTCGAGCGGACTGGTTTTCGCGCTCGAGCGGATGTACTGTATTCTTGTGTCTTGGCGCTCGAGCGGGACTTATTGCGCTCAAGCGGACCTAGTTTTTTTGTTCTTGACGCTCGAGCGTTGTGTTTTCCGCTCGAGCGGGAATGTCGTATATCAGTCGGCAGTTAGGCTTTTTAAAATCACTTTTTACATTCACACTCTCTCTCTTACTTTTCAAAAACACCATTTGAGAGCTTCTCTCTCTAAATTCTTCACTTCTCTCTAAGTGTTGATCTAGCTAGAGTGTTTTCCAAACCTTTGGCCTTTACAAAAAGGTTGTTGATCGTCGTGGGCTATCCTTTGATCCAAGAATCTTGGGATTTGGAGCATCTTCATTTTCGTCATCTCCTTCGTGGGGTTTCATCTTTTGAGATAGGGATTCCTACTCACTACTATGGGTTTTGACATAGATTTTTGGGCATTTAGTTAAATGGTTGATTTTGGGAGTTAGGGTTTGAAAAGGTTGAAAAGGGGTTTTGTTATTTTGATTCTAAAAATGTGTATTTTGGGTTTCAAAATAATGTTATTGTTGTTGGTTGTTGATATGTAGACTATTGGGTCAATATTGGGAAATGGGATAGAAAACCCTAATTTGTTGTGCAAGTTAATTGGCATAATTAGTTTGGGAAGATTGTGGTTATATGGAATTGATTTGGAAATAATGAAATTGGCTCATTATATAGTAGAATGGTAGAGTTGGATTTATTAATCGCTCCCTTTTGAAAACATTGATATTTTATCTGTTGGAGCTTTTATTATTTGTTTAGAAATAATTGCTTGGGCTACCGGTGGAGGGTAGTTTTGATTGTTGTAGACAATGCATGATGATTAGGCAAACTAAAACAAATCAATTTGATGTGTCATAGAGTATGACGGTTGATAGAATACATTAACGTTATGTATTGATTGATTGTGTATATGACTTATATGTATATACATTGTGTGTGGGGGGAAGGAGATAGGGGATGTACTCCACGGTTTAGGGGAAAATGGGGGATGGACCTCTAAACCGGATGTTGTTTGGGAGAAGATAGGGGATGGACTCTGCTGATACAGCTCATATGCTTATCAGTTAATGTGTTGATATAGCTCATATGCTTATCTTTGGAAGTGTTGATATAGCTAATATGCTTATCTGTTGAAATGTGGACACGGCTTGTATGCTTATCTGTTGAGATGTTGATACAACTAGTATGTTTATCTACTGTCAAACGGGAAACGTATAATATGAGTCACTGCCTTATATAAGTGGTTGGCCAGGTTCTGAGCCATTGATGTAAATTGAGAAAATGATGAGGAATGGAAAATGAAATGAAATGAAATACGAACGTTGTGATCATGTAATGGAAATGGGTTATGAATTGGTTTATGGTAATCGAACATTTATCAATTGCTAATGTCCTAGTTACTGCTCATATTGTGTTTAGCATTTCTCTACTGGGCGTTGGCTCACCCTATATGGGACATTATTTTCAGGTACAGGTAGCATGCCGCCTCCAAGGACTTAGCTTGGATGGATATGAGAGCTGAGACTCTCTTTTGATTATTTTGTCGTATTACATGTATATCGAGCCAAGGGCTTCTTTTGTATAGAGTTAGTACTCCTCTATGTGTAACCAAGTGTTAACTTGGAAAGCTGTAAGCCCGTAGGGCATTTGCTTTTGTTGTTAACATGTAATACTGTTGTAAGAATTACTCTGATGAATGAAAAGGTGTTGATTTCTTATACCATTGCATGCCTAAAATGATGGGATTTATGTACTGTTTTTGAGGGCGTAACACTTTTGAAAAGTTGATAAAAAGTTAACTTTTAACTTTTTATCTATTTTAGGTTACATTACCTCTCACATAATTTTTTACCATTACACCATTACAAAACTAAAACTATAAAATGACACAACAATAGCAATAAAGCAGCTGTTGCACACAAAGAGAAGAGAAGAGAATGAAATGTTATAAATTAGAATTTTGGTTTGATATATAGGAGATAGGATATAGTATGTATCTAGGATGTATGATGTGAATATAATCTAAGTTGCATACAGTCTGGATCGGTTCCAATCTAGAACCGTGAAGTGAAATTCGAAAATGATCTGCTGGAAATGATTCCTCAATTTTTCAATCCATAACTAGGCCACGGATTCGAAAATCCAGTGCAAACTTAATATTACTAAGGTCTCTTTATAATCACTTGAATTATATTTTTTGATTGATTGCTCACTTCAATTGAAAATATAAATTGAATGAATCATTTATACAAAGATAGTCTTAATCATAATATTGAAATAAACAGTGACTGATTTGAGACAATCTATATTATCATGGGTGTTGAATGGATTAGGAAAAATAAAATAAAATAATTGGCTAATGTGTAAATGATTTATTTATTTATTTTTTAAATGAACTTGAAACACTCAAATACAATCCGCGCCGCCCAAGAAGATATAAGAAAGAACTTGATGCCTTAAAAAAATAAATAAATAATTTATACTAGAGGAAAAAGTGTCCATGCTTGAGATGTGTAGAAGTAAAAATATTAGAGCTATGTTACAGATTTAAACAAGTTATTAAAATTTTTATTAAATCTCTCACATAGGCATAGGATCTATACATATGTAATTTGTGTGAGTCCCACACTCATCTGAAAAATTTGATAAAAAATTTAATAATTTATTTGAGATGTATAACATTTTTTAAAATATTATTTTCTCCCCTCTGGGCCTAGTCTGCAATTGCTTGAATCAATGGCATGTTAGTTGTGGATGAAGTTGAATCCTCTTATTGCCTCTTATTATTTAAGGTAAATCATAAATATATATTTTAAAATTTATTGAAAATATAAATTACTTTATGTATTTTTAAAAATTAAATTTTATTTTTTGAAATTTTTAATTTCATAATTAATGGCTCTCTTTATTAATAAATCATCAATTTAATTAACAATTTTTAATAATGTCAAAATTTTTATTTCAATTAATAATTCAGGAAATTTTATTATTATATAGAAAAATAATTAGAATTTTTTTCAGTTAATTCCGTTAAATAAAAAATTCTAAAAATAAGATATTTATAATTTTTTTAAATGAATTTATATTTTAATCAAACTTTAAGGGCGTATTTATAATTTACCATATTAGCTAAGATAAGATAAGATAAGATGATTCAAATGCGTTGGGGCTTTATGGATGTGGTCTATTTGGTGGACTTGGAAAGGCAACAAATAACTGGATTTAAATTATAACTCTTTAGATAGAAAGTATTACTATAGTATGATGGAGCTTTTTTAATGAATTTACGGCAAATAGGGCAAACCGCTCTTGTAAATTATAATATGCTTGTAGTTGCAGTAGCCGATGATATTTATATCAGAACCTTGAAATGAAATGCAAATTTAAAAATAAAAAAGAGTATAAGATGAAACTAGTTGCTATAGTATTGAATTATAGTATAAGCTCCACAATATGTAACTAATATATATTTACCTAGAACGATCAGAGCTTGACGTTCTTGATCTTTGAACCATCGATCTCTGAATCCTCCTCATTCCACATTCTCTCTCCACTCTAATTCATCTCTCCCAAATATGAAGATGTTTATAAAATAAAGAAACTCGTGGAACGTGTTCTGTCTATTAGTTTCTTATTATTATTTTTTGATTTACCGTGGTTTGGCGGTCACACGTTGACACAATTTCTATGTTTTAAGGTTATTTTAAGAAGTTGGTTAAAAGTTAATTTTTGATTTTTATGTAAGTTTCCAATATGAGGTAAAATATCAAACTAAAAATTTGAGATTGATTCTATTTATACATCATTAATACTTTTAGTATATATCATTAATAGATTAAATTTTTATTCTAATAATTTCTTCTAATGAAATGACCATTAAGGACAACATGAGGTGTATTCTATTCATTCAAAAATTTCATATTTAAAAATATAAAATACTCTTCACAAGCCATCATTCCTATAAGGTTTAGGGTTTTAACATATAAATATTATATTTGTTTATCATCTTCATCATTGACATACATTTATGATGTCATTCATTATCAATTAGCTCATTTCATTCTTTTCTCCATTATACTTATTTTTCAAACTTAAAACATTATTGCCTTTGAAAATTTAAGTTTTAAGAATATTGAAATCAATTAGTTTTGAATATTTGCATACCATGGATGACACTGAGATGGTTGGTTCCGATATAAACATTGAAAACGTTGATTTGAACGTTGAAAATGTTAGTTTATGATAGTTTTGTTATTTTTTATTTATCTCGTTCGTATGTTGGAAAGATGAGTTTGTTCGTCATGTTCAGATAATCAGAGTTGAACTTTTATACAATGTTCGATTATTTATATTTGAACAAAATAATTTTGTTCAACTTATTAAGATTGACCAAATATTAAATGTTCATACATAAAAAATTGACCATTCTAAATTAGTTCGGTTAAAATAAATTAAGCTTTTGTTCAGTGTTTAGATATAAATTTTTAAACACATTAAGTTTGTTCAACTATGTATTTATGAATATGACTAATTTGATGAATTTGAAATGACGACGAGAGACTACAGTTCAAGATCGACAATGAGGGGGGTGTTTGATAACATGATTCAGCACTTAAAATTGAATATAGTAAGTGACAATCAATTAAGTGTGTTTGATAATCACAATTGATATCACTTAAAAATTTAGGTGTCTCTTAAAATGTAGGCCAAAATTTTAAAAAAATTTAAGTCATATGAAACTTACTTAATTTTGGCTGAATTTATAAATACTAAATATAAGTATCAGTATACACTATTTTAAATTCACTACCAACACTGCCGCTGCTGCTACTACTACCATCCCCACCATCGCCACCACTACCACAACTACCATGCCACCATCACTAGAGGTCATTCATGCCGTTGTTGTCAGTAGCTTAGCGATCAACTCATCATTGGCTACAATTTCCACTTGGCAAAGGACTTTGGCCAGGGCGATCTAGCTGCATAGCCTCAATAATTTGCTGGAGTTGTCGAAGCATATCTTCCATGTTGGCTGGACGACTTTGTACTACCGGAACTAGCGAGTACTCTCTGTCTGGAGTAGAAGTAGATAATTGGGCCTGACTGGGCACAGGCGAGGTAAACGATGACTGCTGAATTGGCTAGTTCTGTCAAATCCTCCTTTGTCTAGTAATCGGCGGGAGTGAAACAAACACTGGTTGTCCCCTAACTAGATCTCCAGATCTGCAAATCCTTCTAACTCGGGTCTAGAGTGCCTGGGGGTAACAGATTCGTCTGAAGCAATGGTGTAAATTACCTTGCAAAAAGAAAATAAAGCAAAAAATCAGAAACCGCACAGCACCTCAGCTCAGATTCAAACAATACGCAATTGCAATCGTAAGCTGGAAAACTATACTGAACACTGATTTTTGCCCCGAAACTGATGCCCAAACTTGCAACTGATACATAGATTCCTGTAGAGTTTCACTCTAAAAGCACATACCAGTTAAATGAGAGCCAAAATACCCCTATGAGGGGGTAGGGTTACCGTGTCCTAGCTTCGTCGGGAACTAGGATTTACTATTCAAGCAACGTGTTTCACACAATCCTGAATTCGAGTAATTAACATGTCCTAGTTTGGAACTGTGATACCCCTATTCCGTAGTACGCTAATTGGTCCTTAATTTGAGTATAATTATGTGTTTAGCATGATTTTATGTGTCATTATGTGAATATATGTGATCTTGAAATTCTATCTGTTCACTGTAGGAATATCTGTTTGAATAATTCGCTTCGGAAATTAAATTGAGGGCCTTATCGGCCACAGAACCCGAAATTGATTGTGCCATTGTGATTGGCATAATTTTTAGAACCTACGGTGAAATTTAATTGAAAAATTGATTCGGGCCAGATTAAGTTGATTAAATTGTTAGATTAGTGCCCAATTACTTTAGTAATATTATATTGAGGTTAGTGGGTTTTGTTGGAGAGGCAATACACCCTCATTTGGTGTTTGGAGGATCAAAAATCTGATTTTACACCTTAGTGTGAGAGAGGGTCGGCTCTAGAGAGTGAAAGAACTCAAAATTGAAGTTTGATCATTGTAGCTAGGTGATCTTGAAGGCTAGCTCAAGGACCTACCATAAATTGTAAAGATTAAGCTCCTAGGTGAGTAATCACCCCTTTATTCATGAGTTTGAATTTGTAATTTTGTAAGTTTAAAATCTATTTGTGATCAAGAGCATAATTTGAGTTGAATTTGTCAAATTGGGAGTTATGTGAACATGCATGTGCATAATTGCTAGAGTCTTGCATATTCATGCATGAATCATGTTGAACAAGAGGATTTGGGCATCAAACATCACATGCATGCATAGTTTTCCTAAGTTCCATGATCATAAGCCTTAATTGTACCACTTGAACTCAAATTGGGAGCCAAAACATACATGCATGTTTGATTTTTGAAGGAATGGAGCTTATATAGAGTTTGTAATATAGGAGTTTTGTTCATACTTAAGAAATGAGAGTTGTTTGAGAATTAGATGATGATTCTGAACGAATTGATGTAATATTCTTACACTCTCATACAATATAATGTGCTTATATGTTTTTGGGACCAAAATCATGAGTTGAAGCCTTTGAACATCGAAATTGAAGCCCAAGAACAATTCTGGGTTTTCTAGAATTTTGGTGCCCGCTCGAGCGGGAAAACCACCACTCGAGCGTAAATTTCATGCTCCCAGCACTTTTTGCAAGTTGGATGTCCGCTCGAGCTGGATATTTAACGCTCGAGTGGGGAGCTTTTATAGATAATAGGCCTTCCGCTCGAGCGCCCTAACTCACGCTCGAGCGTAATTTTGAGGTGACCAGTACTTTTGTAGGCCCCTTGGGTCCGCTCAAGCGAGGAAGTCCACGCTCGAGCGGGGATCCTGTTTTCTGAAATTTTGTTCATGCGTTCTATGTTTCATTTTCCGTTCTCTTTCACTTGTAATCACTCTTAGGCATATGTTAAGCATTGTAAATGAGTTAATGGGATAAGAATAAAGCCTAAAGAGGAATATGTGAATTAAGAAACGGATTGAATTGTTGGTGACCCTTTTGTGTTCATGAAATGTGTAGGGTCAAGCTCCGGGGCAAATCCACGAGCCGATCACTGTGAATAATATCCTAACAAGATATTTGAAATATATTGTTGTCCAATTGTTTACTCATATGTAAATTTTATAAGTTCATTAATTTGAATGGTGGACAACAATTGACATAAATAATTGGGCCAAAGGCCGATTGATACGAATGACTAGGCCAAAGGCTGATTGATGCGAATGATTGGGCCAAAGACCGATTGATATGAATAATTGGGCCAAAGGCCGATTGATACGAATGATCGGGCCAAAGGCCGATAGACATGAATGATTGGGCTGAAGGCCGATGGATACGAATGATAGACATGGATGATTGGGCCGAAGTCCGATGGACACAAATGATGGATATAGATGATTGGGCCAAAGGCCGATGGATATAAATGATTGGGCCGAAGGCCGTTTGCTGTACTATTTCAATGATTATTTATATATCTTCCTTATTTGATATTATTCACTGGGCATTCGCTCACGCTCATTCTTGTACATATAGGTGAGCCAAAGGACGTCCAGAACCAGCCCCGGTGAACTTGTGAGAAACAATTTAAGTTTTGAGGAGTCAGCCCAAGCGTCTCACACACGAGACTGTCTTCGCCTTTGACCTTGTTTATAGTTTGGTTATGTTGGCGAATACGTTGGACTACTTTTGTATATAAGACTGGGGTTTGACTGACTTAAATCTGTATGATCCTGTATGTATAGCGTTTCGTGTTAGTACATATTTTGATGTGAGTTATTAACATATAAATGTTTGGAATGTTATGGTGTGCATTTAAGCACGGCTCTATGGACAAAGTTTTTGAATTGCTTCCGTTTGGCCCCTTTATCTCTGATGAGTTTTGATTTATTTGTTTTGAGGTCGTAGGTAATCACACGATTACTGGCCGGTTATGGCCTTAACCCATAGGGGCATGTTCGGGTTGTGACAGGAACAGTCTCTATGGCTTTTGATATGAAACTAGGTCGATTGGTCAAAAAGGCTACCTCAGCAAGACTACCTAATATACCTCTCACACCTAACACTGAGAAGTGAAAGGAGGATCAAACGATACAGCAGTAATCCAGATCCAAGGGTTGTGTTCCCATCGTGGCAGAGCCCACAACCGGTCAGCCTTTTGGCAAGCTTTTCCAAGCAAGCCTTCGACAAACTGCTCAGGAATAGTAGATGGCAAACACTATGACTTAAGCGCACCGATGCAAATGCAAATGCAACGAAACACATAAGTGTAGATAAAACAACATATCATGAGTTCGAGTCAAATTCTCTAAGTCCCTAGCAGAGTCGCCAGAAACTGTGGACTCGCCTTTTTCTCGCGCCCCGCCTTTCGGAAAGGTTTGAAAAGAAAGGCCTCACAATTCGGACTCCCGCGGTTCTGAATCTAGTCTCACGAGTGCAATGTGAAACTGATAATCACCAAAGAGTCCAATTTGGAAAATCTTTTTGGAAAATCGATTTTAAATCAAATAATGCCAAAATTGAACTATTTTTCCAAATACAAAGTTGCCACCTGAATATTTTATTTTGGGAAAATTTAGGAAACCCATGACTCGTGCCAAAGGCCACGTGTCCATCATCACCAAAGTTTCCTCGACTCGGGAGCTTAGGTACGAGAGGGGAAGGTCATGAATTGAGCACCCCCGCTCACCCGATCAAAGATCGGCCTCAACTAACCGTGATATGTTTTTTTATAAACATTATGTGCTCTTGTTCCGGTTTATTAGACTAGCTTTACTATGTGATGCGCACAAAGCAAGTATAGACTAGTTTGCAAGACTTGGAACAATTTAACTCATGTTTGTTTGCGAAAATGGTTTGAATTTGCCACCTTAAGTAGGCTTAAAAATGCGGATTTGCCACCAAACATAGTGGGCTTAAAATAGGTGTTGCCATAACAAAGTGGGCTTAAAACTCACATTTGTTGAATCGTTCCAATTCAAACAATAAGCCTTCATCCACAGGCACTCAAACAGTTTAGCAAGTATGCATTTAGGCTCATAGCAAGCATGCGAAACATGGCAATATGGAAATCACACTCATGCAAGTATGCTAAAGCATAAAAACTTACCAAGTCCTTCAAGCCAAAACAAAAACTAGTTAGAACGATGCATGATCCTAACTCCGTTAAATGACTAATGTAACACATGCAATATGCAATTAATAGGCTTGGCTATTAAGATGACATATGGATCAATTTGAATAACATGCTATTTAACACGTATTCAAAGAAGTATTGAAATGACGATGTGGTTTGAATGATGCGCCGAGCCTTGGTGCATGCAATACAAATGAATGGATGCAAGCATAAAGCATAAGGTATGCTAATCGAAACATGTCTCTAATCTACCCATCGAAAGCGGTTAAGTAAAAGGGAGAAAGATGTGAGGTTGGAAGACATACACATACGCACGCATACTTATTACAACATTATACCTTCGAGAAGGAGGGTCTGAATGAATAATCTAACTAGCTAATCAAGCTAAGCTAAGTTAATTGAGCTAATTATTACAACACTTGAAATGAGTAATTATCTAACTATCTAAGCTAATTAAAAGAAATTCACTAGGCTAAGCTATACAAAATCAACTAATTAGACTAATTAAATATTACAACACAATTTGCTATGCTAATGAAACAATTAAATAACAACGCATTTGATATGAACACCAAGGAAGATAGATGGAGATTGCATGCGCATTGCCTGAAAGATGCTCTGTCTGCCCCAGACTGCCTCTATTTCACCTTCAACCACTGCCTTTGTTTCTGCAAAACTGCACTGCTGGCCACACACTAAGGGCCGGCCGTGCATTGATTTGGTGCAAACTCTGTTTTTGTGCTCTGAGGTGAAATCAATGCAGATGGAGCATTTTCAAGTTCTGTTTGTCCTTCCTTCCTTCCTTCTCTTTCAAGAAGCTAGCTTTCTCTTAGAGTTTCCAACTCAATTTCAATGCACTCTCAAGCTTGAAATACACTTCCTCAAGATCAACCAAGGCTTTAGGATGATCAAACAAGGTTGTATATGATGTGTATAGATGGTGTAAGCAAACTAGGTTAGCTCAAAGGATGCCTTACAATGGAAGACAGAGGAGTTAAGGCTCTCAAGGTGTATATCTTTCTTCTAGATATTTGTTCAACCCTCAAAACAATTCTAGAGCTTCGGTTTTATAGAATTTGAGCTAAAAAGGTGACAAATATCTTCAAAAATGGACAGCTGGTGGCCTCCCGCCTAGAACAGTGTTTATCGCCATCGAAGACCAGCCGACCATTCATAGCCACGACCGACCATCATCAATGCATGGCCGGGCCTTGATGGCCTCCCATTTTTTTTTTGGGTTCAAATTCAGCTTAGGGTGAGAAATGGTCCAAAAATGAGACCCATGGGTTCAAACAAGGTAAATATTGAAGATGTGAAGTTATTTCAAAAGCTTGATTGATCCCGAATCACTGCGAATTCATAATTTAACTTTCATCATTGAGTGCACTGAACCAAGAGTCCAAGTCTTGCGGACAGTCAAAAGTGGGGTGTCTACATTACCGAGGGACGAGAAATGGACAAAAATTTGGCCAGGGGGTTGAGGGAAGCCATGCTTCACCATTAGCTAAGCGTTGACAAAACCCATTCGCATGGCAAGGCAAGCCCTAAGCATTGGCCAATGACATCGTCACGCCACAAATCGTCGAAGTTTGGACCATGGCTTGGATCAACAGAAGCAATCGAAGGTCATTTTTCTTGCAAGATCTTTAGCATTTCGAAGCCATTGGACGGTGCAAGACGTGCCACTTGGCACACTCGACCACAGCTCCAAGGCAAATCGGTGCCCAACTTTTGGCATTGCCAAGTAGAGCAGTTTTGTAAATGACGCATTGGCAAATTCGATGGGATTTTGGTGGGACACAAGAAAAAGGATGGCAATTGCAAAGGGGATAGATGAGAAAAAAGAAATGACGGAGGCATTGTGGGGGTTGAGATGGTGATCTCAGTTGAAATGGTGATCTTAGTTGACATGATGATTTCAGCTGTGATGTTGATCTCGGTTGAGATTTTAAATTTGGATGGGGGCAAAACTTGTTTATTTTTGGTTTTTGATGAATTGATATTAGGATCTTGATGTTCTTGAACTAGCATGCCATGATCTTTGCTAGTAGTGCGATCTCTGTCGAGATGTTGGATTTGGATGAGATAGAAAATGATGGGTCTTAGTTCTTGATTCTTGATGAGTGGAAATTTGAGTCCTTACGCCGGTGAGTCATGCTTTTAGTCGGAAGAGTATATCAAGCATGTTGTTTAGTCGACATGTTGGAAGATGAAATGATGTAGGTTCTATCACCTCAAATTGCCGAGGTAATAGAACCTAGAGGATAGTTGTGGGGACATATTTTTAGGGTCGCGCCACGTGGCCGAGGTGTTGGCTGAGGTGCCACGTGGGCGAGCCATGATGCCGAGGTTATTGTGATATTGCCGAGATATGATGCAGTAATGTCGGAATTCGGATAGAGGACAAGAGTCCTAGATGACTTGAAGTTACCTATTTGGATAGAGATGGGACTCTTGAGAAAGTTCATCTTAATCTGAATAGTGTGAGTTGTGATAAATGTCATCCTTGTAAAGGATAGAGTCCTATGAGGTAAGATTTCTAGGGAAAGTGTTGGACATTGATCATTATAAAAGCGAGGCACCCCTGTGGGTCTAATGTATGCTTTTATTTGTGATGTTTTTGATTGTGAATTGTGTACTAGTTTGTTATCTTTGATAGATAAATTGATTGACTTAATCGTCGGAGTACCTCCAGGGTGGACGAACCACCACGGTATTCTCATCTTCTTGTTGGCAGGTGGTTCGCTTAATCTATTTTGCCTCATGTTGTCCAACTAAGTTCCCTTTTTGGTTATGTGGTCGGAGATCAACGCCTACAATTATAATATGTTTGTTGCCCAAATGGTAAGAGTATTAATGAAACCCAAGATCTCTTCCTATTTGTGTAATTTTTTTTTAAGGATAGAAAAAAATTCCTAGAAAAAAAATGCCACATGGTATAAGGAGAACGCTTGGACACCAAGTCCAACCTTCACTTATAATAGTAAATATAAATAATAAATAAATTAAGAGTTAATTATCTAAAAGTCCTATTTACAAATGTTATGGTAGCTTATTTGGTTGTTTGGTAGAGGCTGGAAACCTGCTATAGCTTATATGCAAAAACAATATATTATATATTCTAACTTTTTTTTTATTTTTTTTTTTTTATTCTCAAATAATCACGATTATAAAAATTAATAAGTTGATTGAACAAAATAAACAAGCTAGCTAGCTATAAAAAAATAAAAAAAAAAAAAAAAAAAAAAAAAAAATAAAGCTGAATTTGAAAAATAAAAACAGGCCTATGTCCTATTTAAGATTTTTTGAACCAATAAGTCCTATTTAGTAAAACTGAGAATATTATCAGTTTTTTCTAATTTTTAAAACTAAGAATATTATCAATTTTGTATAGTAATGTTCCAGATAATTGTTTCACTAACTGATGAAAAAAAATCAGAGCATAAGATTAAACGTTTTTGTCCTTCCATTTATTGGTTTAACTCAACTATCAAATAAAACCGAGAAGATTATCAGTTTTTTCCAGTTTAAAACTGAGAACATTATTAATTTTTTTCATTTTTAAAGGGTTTTTTTAATTTATTTTTTATATTTTTTAAATTTTGCATATCAATGTTTCATCATCATGTTCCTTTATAGACACAAAATTTTTAATTTTGCACAAAAAATTAATTCAATTTTTTTATTTTTTTCAAAATTGCACATTTTTTTTTTTTTTTTAGTTTTTTCAATTTGAGAGTTGATATTTTAAAGTTTTGAAAATCAAAATAAATGTCAAATTATCATTTTCCTTTATATATAATCATAAATGATGAACAATCATTATTTGAAGGGCAATTTCGATTATTAAAAATTTAATGGGACTTGAAGGTCTAAAAAATCTTGGTTAGGACTTAATGGAGTATAAGTTCATAAATTAGGGTTTATGTGTAAATGCTATTGCCTAAGTGGTAATAAGGTTCTTAATAAAACCCAAGGTCCTAGGTTCAAACTCTTGTAAACCTCTGTGGACAAAAAATATGCCACGTGGGCTTGGACATTAGTCCTAGGTTCAAACTCTTGTCAACCTTTTTGGATAAAAATATGCCACGTGGGCTTGGACACCAAGTCCAACCTTCGTTTAAAAATAAAAATAAATAATAAAAAAATTGGTATTATAATATGTATATTGTTCAAGTAGTAAGAATGTTCTTAATGAAACCTAACATTATGGTTTCAAGCCTTAGGGCACCACCTATTTGTATAATGTATAATTTTTTTTATTTTAAGATAGAAAAAGTTGCCACGTGGCATGAAGAAGTCCAAGCCTTCACTTAATAATATATATATATATATATTGTGAAATGGGATATTTACCAATAAATCCTATCTCACAAACAATTTTACCAATTGGTCCTAAGGTTATTTCTATTGTTCTGATTAGTCCTATTAGTAGGGAAATATCTTACCAGTGGATCCTATTTCCGTTGTTTAGTAACATTGAGTGGTCGATTATACCTTTCCGTGTGTGTGTCGCGTGACATACATCATTCTAAGGCAAAAAGCATAAAGAGTCATAGTGTACTTTGTTGATGTGTGGCACCCATTGTGTGTGTCACGTGACACACATCATTCCAAGGCAAAAAGCATAAAGAGCCTTAGTGTACTTTGTTGATGTGTGACACCCATTATGTGTGTCACATGACACTCCAAGGCAAAAAGCATAAAGAGCCTTAGTGTACTTTGTTGATGTGTGACACCTATTGTGTGTGTCACGTGACACTCCAAAGCAAAAAGCATAAAGAAATGAGGGCATTAAGGTCCCTCAAAATATCCAAGGACTAAACGGTTTATTAGAAAAAAAAATTGGGACCAATTGGTTCATAAGTTTAACATTTGGGATTTATTGGTAAATCTCCCATTGTGAAATACCCTCAATAAATAAAATAATGTGTATTTTTAAAACTAAAGTTGAAAGTGTAATAATTCACATTCAAAATTGTGACATAAAAAAGTAAGCGCCAAATTTCATATTTCCAATCAAAAAATTTACTAAAATATAATAATGTCACATGTTTTTTTAACTGAAATTATACAAATTATCAATAAAAAAAATGGGAACATTCATATTATGAAAATTATCATATTATGAACTTTTATATTTTTCTTAAATTTTTTTTTATGATGTGAAAAATATAAAAATCACACAACAAAAAATCAAAAACAAAGATCAAGATACAATGTAAATGTTCACAGCAAACAACAAACGTAAAACTAGATTTCGAAAAAATAAAACCCACACCAAAATATAATGTAAATGTTCTGTAGCAATCCCGGTTTCAATCTTTATTTTATGTTTTGCCACTTCGACTGGGCCGGTCGGGAGTCGAGGGTGCGCCTTCAGCGAGGTCGAGGGCAACGCCTGGTCCAAGAGCAATGGCAAGTGGGTCCAAGGCGCCCTCAAAACAAAAATTCAAAATGCATTCGAAGTTACTTGACCTGTGCCAAAAATTCACTACTTTATGAGCATTTGGACGCAAAATGTTTCTTCTCTCAACGATGTGGGACTCAAAGAGTGGACAAAAGTGTTGTGCCAAACGACGTCGTTTGGTGTATTTGTTGGAAGTCCCACATCGATTACAAGATACATTTTAAGATGGACAAACTTCTATATAAGTGCAAGTGCAGAGGGTTAGCTTATCAGCTTCTATGGTTCTTTCTTGGTTTAATGAGCCATTATGAGCCGAGCTCAAGTTATAAATTTTAGTTGTGCCGAGCTGGATTTTGGCCATAGTTCCATTGGGATTTTGGCCATAGTTCCTTCGCCAAAGTTGTGTAATTTCTCGAGGGCTTTGTGGTGTGTGGTGGAGATCGAATTTCATCTCTTTTCATCTTCTCCATTTGAGCTCCGAATTTGAGGTAGGGATATCCTACTCCTCTTTATGAGCTTTTTCTTTAAATTTTGGTATTTTGATATGTTGGAAGTTGTTGTGTAATTTTCAAAAGTTTGGGCCTTTATGTAATTTTACAAAAGTTAGGGTTTTAAATATATAAAACCTATATGCATGTTTGGCTTGGAGAAATGGGATTAACGTTGAAACATTGATAAAAAATGGAACCTTAGGGTTGTTATGTAATTTATGGGAATAATGCCTTAATTACATTCATAAATTAATTTGAGAAATGAGAAAGGAAATTGAAATTGTTGGAATTGGGGGTGTACGGGGCTAAAGGGTGTAGTGGGACAATTTACCGCTCACCTAGTTGAAATGTTGATTTTATATCCATTTAGTGCATTTATTTTCTATTTAAAAATAACTGCTTTGGGCTATTGGTGGAGGATAGTCTTGATTGGTGTAGACAATGCATGATGATTAGGCAAACGAAAACTAATCAATGGAATGAGTCATTGAGTATGATGGTTGAAAGAATACATTAACTTTATGTATCAATTGATGATGTGTATAATAATTGTTTATATGCAATGTGTTGTGTTGGAGGAGATAGGGGATGTACTCCACGGTTTAGGGGAAGATAGGGGATGGACCTCTAAACCGGATGTTGTTTGGGAGAAGATAGGGGATGGACTCCGTAGATACAACTCATATGCTTATCTATTGATATGTTGATACAACTCATATGCATATATTTGGAAGTGTGATATAGCTCTTGTGCTTATCTGTTGATGTGTTGATATAGCTAATATGCTTATCTAATATCTAATATGAGTTACTGTCTCACATAAGTTGCTTGGCCAGGTTCTGAGCCATGGTTATGAATTGAGAAATGAATAAGAAATGGAAAATGAAAAGTAATATGAACTTGTATGTCATAAAACTGTAATGTGATATAAATGGATGTATCAGTGTTGACCATCTATCAACTACTAATCTTTTAGTCATTGTTCATAGCTGGTTTAGTGTATTTCTATTGAAACATTAGCTCACCCTATATGGGAATATCATTTTTGGTCTTGGTGAGATGTTACCTCCAAGGCAATAGCTTGGATGGACTCTCGGGAAGCAATAGTTTCCTAATTATGCTTTATGTGTGCATGAGTGTTATTTGTAAAGCCAAGGGCTTAATGTGTAATGAGCGAGACTCTATTTGTGTAACCAAGCAATGTCTTGGAAAGATGAAAGCCTATATGGCATTTAATTGCTTGCTAAACAGTGAACTCTGATATATAAATTTATGTTGTTTCTTATATTTATTCCGCATATGAGTTATCTTTATTGCAATATTTCGGGGCTTGACATGTTCACAGTTTATAACAAACATATAATTTGAAAAAAAAAAAAACCTATATTTCATATTTCTATCTTAATGTGAACATTCACATTATCAAAATATCTAAAATATCACTGGCCATTTCATATCTATATTCCATATATCTATCTTAATGTGAACGTTCACATTATCAAACAATAAACAAACAAGTAATGTGACAATACATATGCATCACTGTCAAATGTTCACACGTGTCAATATCGCACATTCAAATCCAACTATCACTTCATCAACACAACAATATATTAGTTCCGAACACAAAATCTGAAAATGAACGTATTCAAATGAATGTAAAGTATTCATTACAAATATAGCTCTACATGTAATTAAATAATAATTAAAACAACTAACCTCCCTCAGATGCAGCTCTTCTACGATTCAAAACAACAAAATCATATGAACACCACACACATAACTTCGCTTTGATTGCAGAAACTCCAACTCTAATGGAACATTCACTTCTTTAGGAGCAAAAATTGTATAAACACCAACCCTAAACCAAACGATTTCAAACACATGAATCGTATCATAGAAATTTTGTTTCCAAAATGTATGAGAGGGTTCACGAATATTGTTGAAAAAATCAAAGATCTTCAAAGATCCTTGAAGAAAACTCGAATTCTCTAGAAATGATAAGAGGCTTAGATTCTTTAACAGTCACAAATAGGAACACAATAACAAAGAGATGATAAAGATAAGAGATTGGGTGAAAAAGAGGCCAGAGTAGTTAGAAAGAGAATAATGGCAAGGCTCTCCTATAGATCTCCCACTTTCACTCTTAAGATAGATAATGGAGAAAAGAAATTAGTTCTTTTCCAAGAGTTGTCTCTCCAAAATCCATCCCTTGTAAAGCTATGGGTGGGTGCTATTTATAGGCACCACATGATGTAGGATGGAACCTATGTGCAAGGCACATAGGGAATATTCCCTCTAACTAACTTGTTCGAGGAGGGGACCTCTCCGAAGATGAGGAAAACTCCGAAAAGGAGATCAACCTCTCGGTGAACCCTTCTTCTTAGCCACACCTAACTAATGATCCCCAATCATCCTAAAGGGTCAAGGGTAGTCCTAGAGAATGCCCTGCCACAAAAGGGTCAGGGGTAGTTCAAGAGAATGCTTGCCGCAAATATTTTCGAGTTTCAGAGACCCCTTGGATCGTGCCACCTTGACCGGGGTATAGGTTAGTTTAACCGAAGAGTAAATTTATCTCTACTCACCGTCCTCAGAATCGGACCTTTTTTCGAACTCCATTACGCCCATGGTTCTGGTACGTAGATCCCGGAAAGCTCCGAGCCCGCAAGTGTTCTAGGACTCATTAATGAAGTGACTTCTAGATTGCATCTGAATCTGTTCGAAGCCAAGCGCTTCAGATCTCTTAGTTTATAGATCCGAACCCTTTTGAGTCCGAGCTCAAATAGATCTGTAGGTTCGTGGTTCTGAACCCTTTCAAGACTAACCAAATACCTCGGAAAATGGATCTCCTCTAAGGGTTTCATCTCTTCTAAAAGCAATAGTTAACCTCTTCGGATACCCGTATGATCTGGACCTCCTCAAATGGGCTTGTCGGGCTTTCTTTAGAGATATATGCTTGAAATATATCCTCATCGGCCCAATTTGTTGACTTTCTTGTGGGCCCGTTTAATAGAATTCACTTAGCCCGTTTGGCAATAATTTCTCCAAGCTCACCAATTTTTAGGCTTTCCGATTGGGCTTCAATTGGGCCTAATTAATTAGTGGACTCAATTTAACCCCTTTTACATTTTGCCCCTTACATGTATGGAAAATTTTGAATTTCTTGGACATGCATAATTCCACTTCTTCGGCCATGGTTCGCATCACGTCCTTGGGAATATTTTGTCCTAATATGACTTTTGGATAAGATTGATAGCTCATCATAAAGAATCTTTTATGCTTATGCCATGTTTGGCAAATCCACTTTTATGCCTTTGAATTTTTTTTATTTTTAATTTTTTACAACTCAAAATGTCGGCAATTAAATTTTCTTCTCTCTCCAAGTATTGAAAACGAAAACGCTTTTTGCTCTAAGTCAAAGAAATAAGAAAAAACAACTTTCCCTTTCCAACTGCCACAAATTGAAAAAATAATATATTTTCTTGAAAAAAAACAACTCTGAAAGCTTGGCCCCGCTTCTATTTATTTTGCAAAAGTCCAAATGAATACCCATCTTTATATTTGTAAAAAAAGAAAAGAAAAGTGAAGGCCCACGTTTTCTCTCTCCAAAGCATTGAAAACCCAAAACCTTCAACATTTGTTCCTTATTTAGAAACCATATACCGGTGCTCTGCTTTGCTTTCGCACCTAGTGAAGATCACCGCTGCCTGACTTTTGCTTCCATTCTCTTTCATTTCGGCTGGGAGTGTAGATCCCCTTTTTTCTTCCTCTTCTGAGCTTCATCTTCCTCTCCTCACTATCGAAGAACACTGTTGTTTGACGTCGTCCATCGCTTCAGCTCCAGACACCACCGTTGTCTATATTTCATCTTCGCTCAATGACGCAGCCTCTGAGCTCTAGATACACCAGATCTCGGTCCTGCTTCGCCGGCGACCACCTGTTACAAACACTGTGACCCAAGCTGCTATCGGCCTCTCTCTGCTACAACTTTGCCTTCGTCTTCGACTGTCCAGTGCTTTGCATTCGTCTTCGGCTGTCTAGAGCGAACCACACATCGCCCAGTCAACGCGACATGTGTGGTTTTGCTTAATGCCATCCAGCTCGTTATTCTCATAGCCCAGAGCTACTTTTCGGAGCTCGGATCATATAGATCTCAGTTTTTTCTTGCATACTCATTGGTTTCGGCCACGATTAATCAATGCCGACCACGTCGCCGACTCAACGCATCGTCGGTTTGCCTATCTCCTTTCTCGCCCACTGTTTCGTAAGCCATTCTCGGCCTACACCGCTTTTGGTCTTCATTCTGTTCATTGCTTCTGTAAGTCTATGAGTAAGTATTTTGAAATTCTTCTATAAATCTGTGGGTAAGCATTTTTGAAACTCCTAAACTTGAGATAACCACCACTCTTACTGAATCTTGTTTTGCCAAAGAAATTTTGGGCTGTAAACCTTGACTTGGGAAATATGTTCTTGCAATTTCTATGACTGTCTATTGAATCTGCTACGGATGAGAAATATAATATTCAAATAAAAATTGTTTCGGATCTTGGGCCTGAAATTTGTTATTGACCTTACTTTGTCCGGAGTCAGAGCCTTGTATAAACTGGGTCTTTAATATTGAATACTGTAATTCGAGAGAGAATGACCCACTTGAATCTTGTATATTCGGCAAATGAACTCTTGTACGAAATCCACAACCTCGGGGCCCTCAGAACCCATACTAATAAGAATAAGGACTATCCTTCAGCAGTCCGCATAGAAGCAAGGTGACAGAAGTCTGAATAGTAGCACGGTGATAGAATTTCAAATAGTAGCACACACCTTACTTCGGTAAGAAAGATCCCTTCTGGCAGACAATTGAGTTTACCAAGCTTGCGCCAGCGGAAATAAAGATTGCCTCTCGAAAATTCGAGCGGAAGCAAGGCTATCCCTCAGAAGTCCGAGGCAGTCCCTTAGGAGTCTGAATAGTAGCACACACCTTACTTTAGCAAGAAAGATCCCTCTAGAAGACAACCGAGTCTACCAAGATTGTATTAACAGAAGTAAAGATTGTCTCTTGGAAGTCCGAGCAGAAGTAAGGATGTCCCTCGGAAGTCTGAGTGCCTCCCTCAAGAGTCTGAATAGTAGCACACACCCTACTTCGACAAGAAAGATCTCTCTGGAAGGCAACCGAGTCTACCAAGCTTGCACCAACAAAAGTAAAGACTGTCTCTCTGAAGTTTAAACAAAAGCAAGGCAGTTCCTCAAAAGTCTAAATGGATCCCTCAAAAGCCCGAATAGTAGTACACACCCTACTTCGACAAGAAAGATCCCTTTGGAAGGCAACCGAGTCTACCAAGCTTGCACCAACAGAAGTGAAGGTTTTCTCTCAGAAATCCGAGCAGAAGCAAGGCTATTCCTCGAAAGTCTAAGTGGATGCACACTTCTACTTCAACAACTAATGGAAGCAAAGGCTATCCCTCGGAAGTTTGAGTAGGAATACACTCTAATTTGACAAGAAAGCTCCTCGAAGCTCGTACTGATGGAAGCAAGGGTTGTTTTTCGAAAGTCCGAGTGGGAGCACACTCTACTTTAACAAGAAAGATCCTTTCTGGTAGGAAATCGAGTCTACTACTTCTCTTTCTTCGTCGAGGGGTGACAAATGAAAAGTCTTCAAGTTACATAACCCAAAGAAGATACACAATATAGAGAAAATAAACTTCTAATAGAGATACACAATATGGAGGAAATAAATTTCTTCATAACATAAGAAAAATAGAACTTTTTGGACAGTAAATACAAATTGTAAATGTCATAGATATACTTCTTCTACGGAATATTGACCCTTGCTCCTAGTCCCCAGAGTTGTGAGGTCATTCGGAAAACTTTCACAAGTTGCTCAGGTTGTGGTTGTCATATGCCATCATAGCCACGTCTTCTAAGATATCTTGGGGCCCTTGTTCTTTGAACTCTAGCCCATGTGCTTTGATTTTTTTTTTTTCTAAAAATCTTCTTAAGTGTTCGACACAATTCTATAGGATGTCCTTATGATCGGTGGAAAACACAATAATTAGAGCCCTCGCGGTCCTTCTTCAGCAAAAGCTCTTCGATACGAGGCAACTTTAGTCCCCCCTCTGCCACCTACTCTTTGACTAAGGCCTTCACCTCCTCAACACTACATAGAAAATGAGTGTCATCTTCACATTTTTTTCTTTTCTGACCTCTAAATTCCTCCCCCTGTGACTTTCGGGTAGAAGACAAGGAAGCCGCAGTGACAGAAGGTCCTTGGGATGTCTTGAAGTTGGTTTTATAACTAGTCTCAAACCTAATCTCTTGAGACTGAGGTATGTTCATGTTCCGAGATGCTTTAATTAGTGTCGAGAATGTGGGTAGCTTGTGATTAACAAGAAGCATCTTATACCCGTTCAATGCCCCTTCAACACAGATTTGGACCAAGTAGCTTTCCTTTACTGCATCGTGACAATCCATGGCTTTGTCTTGGAACCTCTTTACATATTCAAGAATGTCTTCACCCTCCCGCTGTTTTTCCTTACATAGGGTAAGTGTGGTCACTTTCTCGGCCACCCGAAAGAATTTGGCATGGAATTTGTTGACCATCTCCTTCCAATTTTGAGTAGAGTTTGGGGCCAAGTTAACGTACCAACTATATGCTTGGTCGGTGAGGGACTTGGAGAATTCTCTCAGTCGGAGGACATGATTTGAATCATGAATCCCTAAAGTCTCGATGAACCGAACAACATGTTCTCGAGCATTTCCTTGCTTGCCATTGAATTAGATGAACTTTGGCACTGTGTACCCCTCCGGGTATGGATAACTCAATATCTCGATAAGGTTTGGTGGCTTGACATCCAGATCAGGCGAAGAGGGTAAAGTTCCCTTGCTCCATTCTAGCTCGAACATGGCTTACACATTTGCAAGGATGAGAAATTGTTGAGGGAGAGAACTTGATGGTGGTATTCTTGGAACTTGGCTTATAGACTCGAAGACCGAGCCTGGAGCGACTTGGCCATTTGGGTGTCAAGAATTCACCATCGGTGTAGGAACATGGTGACATTGACCATTGGCATTTATGGATATGACATTCTGTAATGATCTGAAATTTTTCCCTCCGCTCGAGCGGGGGAGTGGGCGCTCGAGCGGACTTTTCGGGTTTCTAGTAATTTTGCAGGTGGGCTGAAATTCTGGGAGTGGTGATTTTCCGCTCGAGCGTAGAAGTGGTCGC